>CM062809.1:1280049247-1280649247 GCA_031772625.1 Pinus tabuliformis
TTCAAATAGTTCATTTAAATCTTTGGTTGAAATATTATCGAAAAGTATAAGATTTGAACATCTTACTAAAACATTTTTTTTACTTCTAATTATTTTACAACATGTTCATTTTTTTTTAAATTATAGCTGGCATTAATTTTCTATTTAGAACATAATTTTTATTTTTATTTTAAAAGGGACGCACGAAGAGACTTACACATCCCTTCATACTAAGGTGTAGAATGAACTTTTCAGCTCAATAATATAATAATAAATCTGAGATACTGGAAATTCCACTGTATATATTTTTGAGACTTACACATCCCTTCATACTAAGGTGTAGAATGAACTTTTTAGCTAATTAATATAATAATAAATCCGAGATACAAGAAATTCCACTGTGGCTATTTTTTAGACTTACACATCCCTTTATACTAAGGCGTAGAATGAACTTTTTAGCTCAATAATATAATAATAAATCTGAGATACTGGAAATTCCACTGTAGTTATTTTTGAATATCAACATTTCAACTCTATACTAATCCTATTAAAAAACAAAAAACACCTAATTAAAATTTTAGCAAATAATAATAATACATTTTTTACACTTTAAAATGCGTTAATACTCAATAAATCATTATTGCAAAAACTGTAACACCTAAATATTATAACCATCATACCATAAAAATAAAAATAAAATAAAACAAAACAAAACAAAAACAAAAACAAAAACAAAAAAACAAAAACAAACAAAAACAAAAAAACAAAAAAAAAACAAAAAACAAAAAAAACAAACAAACAAACTTTACTTACCATGAATAAATATCAAAACGATATAACAAGCATTAATATGAAATACATTATAGTGTGCACATTATTACATGGTACAATACAGTTCATTGGCTCAGATTACAACCATGGTGATTAATGTTATAATACCCGCTTAAATTAATGACCTGACAGGGTTGTACATGAAAATATTTTATGGTTAATAATTCAGATCTCACACCGTATTGTGTTGACATTTCTTGGCCTTATCCAGTCGGTCCATGGATGGATGGCCAACAGCTGCCGGAGCTCACACTTATCGTGTGCCACGTGTAGTCCAGAGTACCACTCGGTGAAGGCGATGAGTTCAATGTTTCAACGGATCTCAAGGGTAAACCCTTATGACTTGGTGCTTGTCTGGTTTCTGAGTTCATTTTGCTTGGTGTGGCTCTAGGAGCTGTGACTTGGAAGAACCTCTGATCTCTTTGATGAAACCCTTCTACAATATGTCTTTTCCCATTTGCTAAGCATCGTGAAGAGCTTGCCAGGAGTCCCATTTGCAGACTAGTTTGCATTTGGGATGCACACTATCGTTGGAATTATTCGCTCTCATTAGGTATACCTCAATCTAAAATTTGCATTGGTGGTTTTGCCTTCATTCTAAATCATTACCAGTCTCAATGGTTTAACATGTTTGCAACGGTAAGGGTGTTAATACTATCAATGGTGCCCAAAACTTATGTCGCTAGAAAACCTCTATTACCCCTACCCTTCCTCAGTAAGTGAATAAGTGCTCAACTCTTTCTTTTACGGTACAGGTCTAGTTTATGCATCTGTGTTACCCTGTTTCCTTGGTTTATTAATTATGCAAGTTTTTTAACCACCATGCTATGTTGTAGGGTTTGATCGAATTGAGGATAGGCGTGGGTTTGAGTATTTCCCTCGTTTCAGTTACTGTCAATGTTATATTTAAGTTTTTGGACATGGATTATGTTGCTTCTTATTATGGCTCCCTGAGCCACTTCCAAATGGGAAATTTTGGCATAATGATGTCTATAAATTTTGGGTTCTCGTTTTGTAAGATTATCAGTGTGAATTAATCAATAGTAAGACTGTTGAACAATTCTTCTTTCGATATAATGATTGATATGTTATTTAAAATTGCTCCTAATCTTTCTATGAACAATTATAGTCTATGTTATTGGAATATCAGTTTGATCTCCCAAACCTGGGTTATTCAACCTTCAGAACGACGTTCTTGGCGTCCTTCCCAGGACTGCCATCTGAACAAATCTAAAGGTTACTTAACTGTTAAAAATATTATTCTGCCTTTAAACAGTAGCTTTCTCATTGGGTTTTCTGTATCTACATTATAATTATTGTACCTATTTAATTTATGTTCCAGAAGAGAGTTATAGTTGTTAATCTGCCTTAAGTTTTTCGATTAACCACTGAAATTTCTTTCCCAACTGACTCCAGGGAATATAATTATATATGCCTTCTAATGTTTAATGTGTTGGTCTTTATATGCACTCCATTCTCATGGTCATTGGTATGCCTGGGTTATTTTCATAATAAAAAGAACCATACCTTGAATTTTGTTGGGTTGTGTTATATTCTTTCCACGACTAGCCCACATAATTAACCGGGAGGTTAGAGGGGTCTGCCCCCCCTTCGTTGTGTCGATTGCGTAGTGAGGAGAGTTACAGGGGGTTTGAGGGGTACAGGTAACCCCACTCTATGGGGTCTGGGGGAGCGCCCCGGAAAATTTTGGTTTTGGACCCTATGTTAGGTTGGGTGGACCTACCTATGGTTTTGTGCATGTTTTTCGCACATGGTTTTCGATGTGATGGTTTTCGGTCCATGGTATTGGATGCTTCGGCATGTATAAATATGTATTGTAACATTGAAAGGAACATAATGAAAAATCAAGCTAGTAGTCCCGGTTTTGGGATCCAAAGAAAAATCTCTGTGTATATGTGTTTTATGTGTTATGCTCTCGCATTGTTTATTTTATGTGTTTTAGAATTCGTATGCAGGTAATTTATGTACAGGGTTAAAACCTACATTTGGTATCGGAGATGTTTTGGCTTTAAGGGGACGCCTTTGTTGCTGATCGTTTTTGCTCGGGCCTATGGTAGACCCTATTCAGTGGGAGATCTGCGAGATCGATTTTGGTAGTGAAAGAAGATGGCGAGAAGTGGAAAGATAGAGATCGAGAAATATAATCTGGTTCACTTAACGACATTAATCCTGTATAAGATTTAAACTCTCATATGTTTGTTTTTTTCCGAATCATGTACATTAATGAATATTCTATCTCGTATTTGATAGTTTTCCTTCTTCTCCATAATCGCTTGTCTAATTATTTTTCATGTACTGTTATATATTCTGGGCTAGATTTTTTTTTGAAAAGACTCTATCCTAGGGAATGGATGCACAATCCAACCCTTGCCCATATTATTGAATCTAGGAAAACAGACTATTGTGTTTAGGAAGCATGGTACTGGATCTATACATTTAGCCTGCACATGTTGTAATATGTATACTTCCCTAACAGCATATTACTTGTGGTGTAGTCAAGTAGCAATACAAGGTCTGCATAATTGATCTGCACATAAATTATTTTATACTTCGCCTAATAGCATGTTACCTGCATATCTAGATTAATTTATTCCTACACATTTAAATTCTCAGCGAAATCTGAGTTCCCAAATTTACTTATTCTCTACATTCTCTTTCTAACTAGAATAAAGTTAGAGAACATGCAAATCCAATACCATAAAGTTTATTATCTACTTGCACAATATTAACATATTAGCATTTCATCAAAAGTAATCATAACACAATCAACCATTTTCACTTATCTGCCATTGCAAGTCTAAATTGAGATTAATGAAACTCTCCACCCTTCCAATGAGAATCTGGCAATCACATCCAAGTATTCTCCCCCCAAGCTCCTCTTTTCCCAACAAATCAATTATCTGTAATATAGCAGTTTCTATTGCTTTGGCCTCAAGACTCCAGGTCCAGCCAGCAATGGATATTACTTCCTCCAGGGAAGTCTCTTTCAAGAATTGTTCCCATTGAAACTCTCTTCAGCTCAAGGAATTCCCATCTTTTCTTTTTCCAAAAAAACCAACCACTTCCCTCCTTCTCCCTTCTCTTATGTAAGAGAAAGGCAGAGAAGGAGTAACTGCTTCTTAACTAATAACTGAGAACTGATAACTGATAATTGTTGGGTAAAAGAGAGTTACTGAGGTTCATCAGTAATTCTTTAGAATTTCCATGGAACCGTATCATATCTGTTATAATTTTTGTTTTATTAAATTAAACTACTGTTACCACTGAATCAATTTATTATCCATTTCTCAAAAGTAAAAACAAGAATTCGTTTCTCACTGTAAAAGTAAAAACATGAAAGTAAAAATAACTTAAAGTCCTGGAGGTGTCACATCTTCCCCCTCTTAGCGGAACACCGTCCCCGGTGTTCATTCTTCCATCTATTCCTAGAATAATTTCGGATACGCCTCCTGCATAAAGTATTTATCTTCCCAAGTGGCTTCCTCCGGGCTGAAGTGCTTCCATTTCACTTTAACCTGGATGATAGATCGTTTCTGCAATGTTACTTCTCTCTGATCGAGTATGCGCATGCATTCGACCAGGGATTCTCCTTCCGGTTCGACCTATCACAAATACCATTGTTATATAATTGACATGTACATAGCCACTATATCCTTAAATAAGTAAATTCTATGTTATGCACATCTATCTATTCATATATATATATATATATATATATATATGACCTAAAGTTCTTGCCAGTTTATGATATGTCTGGGGTCATACACATATTTCTTTAAAAGGGAAACATGGAATAAATTATGAACCCGAATGTGGCTAGGCAGGGCTAGTTGGTAGGGCATTGGCCCGATTCTATCCAGAATCTGGAACGGGCCACAGAACCGGGGGGCCAACTTGGCACACTTTCCCCACCTCAACGTACTCCTCTTTGGTTTAATCCGCACATACACATGATCCCCTACCTGAAATTCTCAGTAAGTTCTTTCTTTATCAGCGTACGATTTCTGCTTGTCTTGAGTAGCGTTCAAATTTTGTCGAACCTTTTTCAAAGTTTTATCCATTATTCCAACATATCTCGTCCTAATATCATCTTATTTTCCAGACTATTCCAGTTTGCAGGAATGGTACATTTCCTTCCATAGAGTACTTCAAAAGGACTCATTTTAAGCGATTCATGATAACCATTGTTGTATGCGAATTCTACCAGATGTAGATACTCTTCCCATTTCCCAGGTTGCTGCATCACATACATGTGCAACATGTTCTCTACCACTTGACTCACTCGCTTAGTTTTCCCATCAATCTAGGGGTGATAAGCAGTGCTGAAGTGGATTTGTGTACCTAACCCGGTAAACAATACTTTCCAAAAAGTAGAGGTGAAATTAACATCTCGACCAGATATTATGACTCTCGATATACCATGTAGCCGGAAAATTTCCTTCATGAATATATCTGCTATTTGAGCAGTTTGTTATGTGGATTTGATAGGTATGAAATGAGCTGTCTTGCTCAATTTATCTACCACCACCATAATTGAATCATTTTGTATTTTATATCGTGGTAATCCCGTTATAAAATCCAAGGTTATAGTATCCCATTTCCATTCAATAATGGGTAGCGGCTACAGTAATCCAGTAGCATGTTGGTGCTCCGCCTTGACTCGCTGACACTCCAGACATTTAGCTAAATATTCAGCAATGTCCTTTCTCATACCAGGCCAATAGTAGGCTTTCTTGATAGCCGTTAAGAGATTTTGGTAACTCGTGTGAACAGCATAGGGAATTTTGTGAAATTTATCTACCATGCTTTGCTTTAAAGACAATTGATTAGGTACGTAAATATGATTTATGAACAGCATTAAATTTTCAGAATTAATACTATACTCCCTTTGCTTTGTCAAACCTTCTGCAGATTTTACTTGTTGCCATAGGTAGTTGTATTCAGGATCCTTTTGGGTTGCCTCCTTTAGTTGATCCACAAAATTAAGTTCAATTTGACTAAAAGAAATCTCATAAATGTGGTGTAGCTTTCTACTTAATGCATCTGCCACCCTATTTTATTTTCCTTTCAAATGCTTGATTTCAAAATCAAATTCGCTTAAGAATGTAGTCCATCGAGCTTGGCGTACATTTAAGGTAGGCTGATTGAAGAAACTGGTTAAGCTATTGTGGTCTGTTTTGAGCAGAAATATTTTCCCCAACAAATAATGCCACCATACTTTTAAGGCGTGCACCACAGCAGTTAGCTCCAAATCGTAAGAAAAATATCGGAAAGCGCTGAGCACCTTCTAAGATTCCACTAAACAAATCTATCCAACTGTTCTTAAACTTCTCCGAAATCATTACTTTTCATGTTCTTTGAGTTTACAGGATTCATAAGCGATGACCTTGTCATTCTGCATTAAAACACCACCCACACCCTCTTTGCATGCGTCTGTGCAAACTATAAAATCCTCTTCAGGATCTGCAATCTTTAATACCGAAGTTGTGGTAAGCAAATGCTTTAACCTTTCAAAACTTTCTTGACAGGCTTCTGACCATTTGAAAGTTGTTCCTTTCTTTTGTAAGGAAGTAATTGGGTAAGCGACCTTGGAAAATCCCCTTATAAATCTCCTATAATAACCTGCAAGTCCCATAAAAGAACGTATGTCCACCACATTGGCTGGAACAGGACAATTCATGATGGTATTTATTTTCTCTGGATCAACCGCTATACCCTCAGAGGATGTAACGTGTCCTACATACTAGATCTGATCTTTAAAGAAGTCACACTTGCTAAATTTAGCGAAGAGTTGATTTTCTCTTAAGGTTTGTAGCACTATGAGAAGGTCTTCTTTACGTTCTTCAATACTTATAAAATACACGAGAATGTCATCAATAAATATAAGGACGAATTTATCTAGATAGGGATGAAAAACTCCATTCATCATGCTCATGAAGGTTGCTGGGGCATTAGTATGTCCAAATGGAAAGACTACAAACTCGTAGTGGCCATAGCGGGTTCTAAAAGCAGTCTTGAATATATCTTCGTCCTTAATTTGAATTTGGTGGTATCCAAATCTTAAATCAATTTTAGAAAATACCACTGCTCCACTATCCTGATCAAAGAGGTCATCGATTCGGGGTAAGGGATACTTATTCTTTATGCCCAACTTGTTCAGTTGTCTGAAATCTATGCACAACCACAAAGTACCATCCTTCTTTCTTACGAACAAAACCGAGGCTCCCCAAGGGGATACACTGGGTCGAATATACCCTTTATCCAACAACTCTTGCAGCTGGATTTTTAATTCAATTAACTAAAGAACAATCATTCTATAGGTATCCTTTGATACTGGAGCCGCTCCAGGGACCAAGTCTATGGTAAAGTCGAGGTTTCTCTTAGGTGGTAGTCCAGGAATATCTTCTAGAAACACGTCTTTAAATTCTTGAATTATGGTTATCTTCTCTAACGCTAACACTTTATCTTTGGAGTTTGTATATCCCATTTGAACCGCATAGATTTGACAAGCCTTATGCATACATCTCGCCAGCTAGTGGGCTGTGATAGATCCTAATTTGACTTCTCTTTTGACTCCCTGAATCTCTATTCTAGTACCATCATTAGACATAAAATCAATGGTCTTATCTTTATAGTTTCCTAAGGCCCACTACTGTTCCAACTAGTCCATGCCTATCAAGAAATCATAGGAACCTAATGGTAAAATATTTAAATCTGTCCTAATTTTTTGTTTTGCTAATTTTATTTCACAACCCTCTACTTTTGCACAAACTCTTCTTTTTGCACTGGTAGCTAATTGAACCAGCCAGGGGTTCTTAAATTTTGAACTTTTTAGATGGAATTCATCAACTATTCTGGGACTGACATAGCTCAAGCTAGCACCTGGATCTATTAAAATGGAAACAGGATGATAGGATATTTTACCTTCAAGTTCCACCAACAAAGGTTGATAATATGTTTGGCGATCTTCCAACACTGCATTGATCTGGGGTACGTTCCATGCGACATCACCCACAGTAGAAGCTTCATGAATATTTTCAACAGGTTTCATTCTCCCTCTATGAGGACAGTTCTTGTACTAATGGGGTTCCCTGCAACCCCAGCATTGTAAAGGTGGTTGGGAAACCTAACTGGTTTCCAAATTACTTGATGCTTCATTTTGTTTTATATCGTTCTGAGGTCTGTACTTCTGTTGATTTCGATTAACAGGTCCATTTGGTCCTTTTCATCCTGGGAATCTGGTTCCTGAACTCTTCATGTTCTTATTATTTGTAAAAAAATTATGCCCCTTCTTACTTGGCCAATTCTTATTCACTTCGCCTTTCTGTTTCATTTGTTGGTAGCAGATCCGAGCTTTCCGGACTGCTTCATCCATCATTTTTGGGTTATCAAATTCTAGTTTCTCTTTCATGAAGGTAGGCAGGTTGTTGATAAAGCGTTGGACTTTAGCTTTTTCTTCACGAATATAAGGAACGTATCTTAGCAGTGACGTGAATTTAGTTATAAATTCATCCATAGTCTGTTGTCCTAGTTTCAAGTCATGAAACTCTTTTGCTTTATCATCATAAAATCACTCAGTCAGATATCTATCCTTAAAATGCCTTTGAAATTGTTCCCAGGTAATCTCCTGCTCATTAATTTCTTTGACTGTTTTGATTTCTTCCCACCACAGGGTGGCCTTGCCTTGTAACTGATAGATTGCTAGCCTTGCTCTCAAATTTTCATCATATTCGTATATTTGGAAATATTTATTCATATTAATAAGCCAGGCCTCCGCCGCTTCTTCTGCCTCACCATTATAGTTTGGTGGTTTGATCTTTTTGAACTCTCCTTGAAGTTCTGTTTTCTGTCTTTTTAATCCCTTTTTACTGGAACCATTATCTGACTCTTCCTCATTACCCGTTTGTCCCCCTTCTGATTCCTGATGTTGTTCTTGTTGTCTGCGGGTTTCCGTCTTGTTCTCTTCTCCTTGACTAGGGTCTGGATTCCTCTGATTCTGTCTATCTGATAAACTTTTCATAATTTTATCTTGCTCCAAACGTAGTCTTTCATTATCCAAACGTAGGTTCTGCGTTTTTGTTCTTAACTACTGGATTGTCTCTAGTAACGGAGCATTGGTTCCAGGATTTGTTTCTCCCAATTGTACCATACTTCTGGGTTACGTCTGGTGCTCCTCTATGCATCATAACTATTTTGTTATTTCTAAAATCATTCAACCTGTCCTCAGTGTAGCAACCTAAGGCTCTCATACCAATTATAACACCTAAATATTATAACCATACAACATCATACCATAAAATAAAAAATAAAAAATAAAAAAAATAACTTTACTTGCCATGAACAAATATCAAAACGATATAACGAGCATTCATATGAAATACATTATAGTGTGCACATTATTACATGGTACAATACAGTTCATTGGCTCGGATTACAACCATTCTGATTAATCCTATAATACCCACTTAAATTAATGACCTGATAGGGTTGTACATGAAAATATTGTATGGTTAATAATTCAGATCTCACACCATATTGTATTGACATTCCTTGGCCTTATCCGATCGGACAAATATCAAAACGATATAAGGAGCATTAATATGAAATACATTATAGTGTGCACATTATTACATGGTACAATACAGTTCATTGGCTCGGATTACAACCATTCTGATTAATCCTATAATACCCACTTAAATTAATGACCTTAGAGGGTTGTACATGAAAATATTTTATGGTTAATAATTCGGATCTCACACCATATTGTATTGACATTCCTTGGCCTTATCCGGTTGGTCCATGGATGGATGGTCGCCAGCGGCCGGAGCTCACTCTTATCGTGTGCCACCTGTTGTCCGGAGTACCACTCGATGAAGGTGATGAGTTCGATGTTTCGCCGGATCTCGAGGGTAAACCCTTATGACTTGGTGCTTGTCTGGTTTCTGAGTTCATTTTGCTTGGTGTGGCTCTGGGAGCTGCGACTTGGAAGAACCTCTGATCTCTTCGATGAAACCCTTCTGCAATTCATCTTTTCCCATCTGCTAAGCATCGTGAAGAGCTTTCCAGGAGTCCCCATTTGCAGACAGGTTTGCATTTGGGCTGCACACTGCCATTTCAAACTTATTCACTCTCATCAGGTATACCTCAATCCGGAATTTGCATTGGTGGTTTTCCCTCATTCTAAATCATTTCCTATCTCAATGGTTTAACATGTTCACAACAGTAAGGGTGTTAATACTAGCTTTGTTCCTGCAGGCGTTACATCCACAATGGTGCCCGAAACCTATGTCGCAGAAAACCTCTATTACGCCTGCCCTTCCTCGAGTAAGTGAATAAGTGGTCACCTCTTTCTTTTACGGTACAGGTCTGGTTTATGCATCTGCGTTACCCCTTTTCCTTGGTTTATTAATTATGCCAAGTTTTTTAACCGCCATGCTATGTTGTAGGGTTTGATTGAATGGAGGATGGGCGTGGGTACCAGACCTTTACAAGACCTGGGTTCCTCCATCGCAAAGCCCCCGGGTATGCAGGCCTTTCCTCTGACGAATGTTGCCGGACTTACTTGCCCACTGTATGAGGGTTTCTTTCTTTGAGGATTTCCCTCGTTTCGGTTACTGTCAATGTTATATTTAAGTTTTTGGACATGGATTATGTTGCTTCTTATTACGGCTCCCTGAGCCACTTCCAAATGGGAAATTTTGGCATAATGATGTCTATAAATTTTGGGTTCTCGTTTTGTAAGATTATCAGTGTGAATTAATCAATAGTAAGACTGTTGAATAGTTCTTCTTTCAATATAATGATTGATATGTTATTTAAAATTTCTCTTAATATTTCTATGAACAATTATAGTCTATGTTATTGGAATATCGGTTTGATCTCCCAAACCTAGGTTATTCAACCTTCAGAACGACGTTCTTGGCGTCCTTCCCAGGACTGCCATATGAACAAATCTGAAGGTTACTTAACTGTTAAAAGTGTTATTCTGTCTTTAAACAATAGCTTTCTCATTGGGTTTTCTGTATCTGTGTTATAATTATTGTACCTATTTAATTTATGTTCCAGAAGAGAGTTATAGTTGTTAATTTGCCTTAAGTTTTTCCAATTAACCACTGAAAGTTCTTTCCCAACTAACTCCGGGGAATATAATTATATATACCTTCAGATGTTTAATGCGTTGGTCTTTATATGCACTCCATTCTCATGGTTATTGGTATGCCTGGGTTATTTTCATAATAAAAAGAACCATACCTTGAATTTATCATTAATATAATTAATCTGGTTCACTTAACGACATTAATCCTGTATAAGCTTTAAATTCTCATCTATTTGTTTTTTTTTCGAATCATGTATAGTAATGAATATTCTATCTCATATTTGACAGCTTTCCTTCTTCTCTGTAATCGCTTGTCTAATTATTTTTCATGTACTGTTATATATTTTGGGTTGGATTTTTTTTTAAAAGACTCTATCCTAGGGAATGGATGCACAGTCCGGCCCTTGCCCAGATTCTTGAATCTAGGAAAACAGACTATTGTGTTCAGGTAGCATGGTACATGATCTATACATTTAGCCTGCACATGCTGTAATATGTATACTTCCCTAACAACATATTACCTGTGGTGTAGTCAAGTAGCAATACAAGGTCTGCATAATTGATATGCACATAAAGTATTTTATACTTCGGCTAATAACATGTTACCTCCATATCTAGATTAATTTATTCCTACACATTTACATTCTCAACGAAATCTGAGTTCCCAGATTTACTTCTTCTCTACATTCTCTTTCTAACTAGAATAAAGTTAGAGAACATGCAAATCCAATACCATAAATTTTATTATCTACTTGCACAATATTAACAGATTAGCATTTCATCAAAAGTAATCATAACACAGTTAACCATTTTCACTTATCTTCCATTGCAAGTCTAAATTGAGATCAATGAACCTCTCCACCCTTCCAATGAGAATTTGGCAATCACGTCCAAGTATTCTCCCCCCAAGCTCCTCTTTTCCCAACAAATCAGTTATCTGTAATATAGCAGTTTCTATTGCTTTGGCCTCAAGACTCCAGGTCTAGCTAGCAATGGATATTACTTCCTCCAGGGAAGTCTCTTTCAAGAATTGTTCCCACTCAAACTCTCTTCAGCTCAAGGAATTCTCATCTTTTCTTTTTCCAAAAAAACCAACCACTTCCCTCCTTCTCCCTTTTCTTATGTAAGAGAAAGGCAGAGAAGGAGTAACTGCTTCTTAACATAACTCATAATTGATAAGTGATAACTATTGGGTAAAAGAGAATTACTAAGGTTCATAGTAATTCTTTAGAATTTCCATGGAACTGTATCATATCTGTTATAATTTTGTCTTAATAAATTAAACTATTGTTACTAGTGAATCAATTTATTATCTATAATTTCTCAAAAGTAAAAACAAGAATTGGTTTCTCACTGTAAAAATAAAAACATGAAAGTAAAAATAACTTAGAGCTATCGAGGTGTCGCAAAAACATTTTATAACAAAATTTATAATTGATTGTGATAAGACCATACAAAATTTATAATTATTTGTGAAGATCATACAAAATTTATATACAAAGTAATATTAGCGGAGCATTAATGGGTGGTTTTTCGCGCGAAAAGCGTGACGTAGTAAATTTTGAATTTAACTACACGAAAACTTAACAAAAGAAGAGTAATATCCTCGGCTACGAACACTTTCATTCATCTGTTTTAACCCTTCCTCACTTAAAAACCAAAGTCCTTGTAATTTTGTTATTTAACATTCTTCCTCGTGTTTAAATACCAATTTCTGTGTAATTTGGTTATTTAACTGGATTAGAATTCCGTAGTGTTCGATCCTTTTGGTATTCAACTAATTAAGATTTTGGGAAAATGTTTAGCTAGATAGGATGATTTATTTAACTAATTCATTTTTTAACCTATTTTAATATAATTTTATATTAATAATAATTTAATTAACTTTCATTATATTGATTTTTTTTGGTAGTTAATCAATAATAATGATAATAATTAATATTTATCGATATTGAATATGATATCTTGAACTTTAAGAAAATAAGGGATTATTCAAAAAAAAAAAAATATTGATATGTTGAAAAAGCATAAACAAAAGATTTCCAAAATTATTATAGTTATGTTGAGTTAAAAGGTTGACCAGGCTGGTGGGCTTTACATCTCTAACCTTCCTAGTGTGACAAAAGTGACACACTTTTTCATTCCATGGTGTTTTGGGAATTTACCAACTCTCACTTTCACTATCAAGAATTTGATTTTATTTTAGCAATGCTTATTTTACTTTACACTAATCAAGATATAGAGATACTTTTGATTTTAGAGAATTGGATTGATCACCATGCTATAATATCCTAGTTTCCTTTTTCCTCTAACTCTTTATTACAACATAAATTTTCCTTAAATTTTGATGTAATAATATTTTTAATATTTTCTTTATTTTGCACAATAACCTCTTCTTTTATCCCCCAATGGTTTAGCCAAGACATGACACCTTTATGCCATCCACACTTTACCTAAAGCTGGTTTTGTGTAGTGTTAGAGGAAATTTTATAAAACGTCTTGTCCTTCATGTTGTTTAACCTCTTCTTATACATAAGGCACCTATTCATAGCCATGCTTTCTATGGGGTAAAATCTTGCTTCAATGAGGAGGATAAGATAGCATGTATTTACCTTAATCTTGTGATTATAGTTTATAAACCACTTTTGCATTATTCTTTCTTTATGACTCTATGGAGATATGGAATCCCAAACCCCAATTCCATATAAAATAACATCAATGATGACATTCTGAAAGAGAATATCTTCTTAATCCCATAACCAGAGATCTAATGATTTATAATTATTTTTTAGTCAATAATAAGTTTTTCATCCTCCATTTGTCTTTTTATCAATGCTTTAACTCCACTTGAGCTTGTGGTAGATATCGTTTCCGAGATATTTGTACGAAGGAACTTCCTCCAGGTTGTTCTTGTCATATATGAAGATATCATATGTGATTTTATTGGATTTAATTATCAATACCTTCATCTTTTCAGTCTTAATAGTCATACCTGTCTTGGAATAGAAATATTGGAGGTTTCGTTATATGCTTGCCAAGATCATAAGGACTCCTTGCTAAGAGAATAATAGTATCATCTTAAAGAAGAAGAGTGATGACTCTGTGAGTGATAGTGGGCCCAATACAACTGCTTCATTCATAGGCTCTTTTAACTTATCAATGTATATACTAAAAAGGGTAGGGGGCAAGCGACTCAAAAATGATAATGTACAACTAGTGGATTCAAGCACATAGTTTTGTGACCCATGATATTATGTCAGTGGTATTTGGATGGAAAGAATCCTATAAATAAGCTTATTAGTCTCTATTGTAATGTGGCAAGGGTCGAGCAAGTGTGGGCTCCCTTGTGGTGATTTGTAAGGGCCAATGGTTGAGCAAGTTTGGGCTCCCCGACAGGCTTGGCCAAGGACTGATGGAATTCGCTTAGGCTTCGCTTTTTCCCAGAGTTGGGTTTTTCCCATGGTATTTCTTGGTGTTGTTTGTGTTTTTGATTGCTTCTATATTGCGTTCTTGATTATATTTATTTTCTTTTGATTTTATGCATAACAATAGTATCAAAGAAGGTGTAATAAAAAAATGTGTACAGTTTTGTTTTCTTTGTGTGAAGTTCCATTATGGACAAATTTGCATAAAAGAAGTGGATATCTGCGTGTGCAGAAGTTGGATGCATAGATCTAGTCATATTTGGTTTAGATCTACATTTGAGAGCAAGGTTTGAAGCTGCCTATAGAAAAAGTATTTCTTGGATATGGTTTGTTGGATCGGGCCCAAGTTGATGGAAAATGTGATAGACATGAGCTAAAAACCCTATATTTCCATAGAGACCGCTCATTTGACCACAAGGAAAAGTAAATATGATGGGTGACTTTGTATGTCAGCCGACTAAGGAGAGATGGGCATCATCAGTGGTCTATGAGAATTAGAGGGTATAAGATTAATTGTGAATCTAGCAAAAATCCATTCATCCTCCTCTAATTTGATCTATCAAAGATCCAGAAAGGAAAGTTGTATATAGCTGTGTAGCTATGAACCCTAGAAGGACCATGAAGTGGCTACAAGTTTTGATGTGAGTGAGAATGGAGGAAAGCATAAAAATCCTTATTGTGTCGTGTGAGAGTCATGTGACTGGATTTTGTGTATGAAATTTGAGATGCAAATATATTAATGGTGATGACGACTACATCATGGAGTCTTAAATATAATGGATTGTGGAAGATGGTACAATGGTACAGAAGCAGATATCGTAGAGGACTATAGTGAAATCTTCTCACTATTGGATCAAATGGAAGCCATGTGTATGAGATCCTAGATAAGTTGCAAAAATTGAGCTTGTATAGGTGCAAAGTAACATAGTAATCAATGTGTTTCAATTAAATAGATTAATGAACTATGTATATGAAGAGAATTAATAGAGAACTGGTGGTTATAGTGGTTGATGACCCACGTTATCCAGTAGATGGTTTCTTTTTATATGAACATCAATGTTAGATGTGCAATGCATGGGGAAAGGCAAGGAAATAGTGTAAGAAGTAATAAAGTACTCACAATAACCAAGAAATATATTATTTATAATGGAAGTGATGTAATTTGGGCATATTGATATAATACCTAGTAGGCATGCATAACCCAAAGAGTGTAGGGGGAATGTTAGACTCTCTGAATACCCATATATTTAGGGGGATTAGAACCATCGAAATTCCCTAGTCAACATTGGCGGGGGGGTGTTGTTTAGGATTAACCTTGACTCGTGAATAACAATCTATAACTAGTGGTTTTGGGCACATAGTTTTGTTGCTCATGGTATTGTTCCAATTGTATTTGGATGGAAATAAGCTTATAAGTACGCTTCTTAATCTCCATTTTAATTCACCAAGGGTCAAGCAAGTGTGGACTCCTTGTCTAATGTAAGAAGCCAAGGGTTAAGCGAGTGTGTGCTTCCTAGTTGTGAGTTGTAAGGGCCAAGGGATGAGCAAGTTTGGGATCCCTGACAATCTTAGCCAAGGTTTTGGCTAAGAAATAATATAATTCCATTAGGATTAGTTCTTCTGTGGTATTTGAGTTTTCCTAAGATATTTCTTTGTATTGTTTGTGTTTGTGATTGCTTCTATATTTTGTTTTTTTATTATATTTGTTTTCTTGTCATTTTATGCATAACAAGAAAGCAATATATTTTAATTTAAATATGAGTGTATAAAAGATTTAAAATAACTTTGATCAAAGTAATATGTTTTAATTAAAAATGAAAATACGAAATTTTAAATTAATTTTGATTATCTTTGTTTTGTCATAGTTCGAAAAAATTATTGTAAATGATAAAATAAGAATATTATAAAATAATATTTTTTTAATATTAAATTGTTAATTGAGTTTAGTTTGGGTGGTTGAGAGAAATATAAATTCCTCTTCCAAACCATCGCATTGAGATTGACATGTCTGTTTTGGAATATGGTTTCTACACTTTTAATTTGATTATCAATAATTACTAGGTGGATGGTAGGATTTTAACCTCCATATAATATTCTATAGTATTATTAGTAGCCTACATAATTCAAAGGCTTAGATTTAAAATAGTTATGCTTTTTTTTCCCTTTTAATTAAATCCATTAATTAAAAAAAATGGCATATGAACAAGTATGATATGAAATGAGTTATGGTATTTTGAGCATGTGGTATTGATAAAAATCTCCATATTAAAGTAGAGGTGAATCTCAATGGTCAAGAATCTTGCTACATGTTTTTCTAAATGTATATATGTTTCTTATATATTAATTTATTTTATAATTAATCATAATTATTATTATTCTAAAAAAAGATATATTTTAGTTAATTCTTATGATTTTTTTACTTTAGCAACTTGAGATATATAATAAATCGTTTTGATGCTTATTATGAATTGATGTATCTGTATTTACTGAACATTTAGTTTATGTGATTGTGCTACTGTATTTCTGATTTAATGTATGAATTCAATATTTTAAAATATATATATATATATTATATTAAAAAAATCTAAGTAAGCTTCTATTTTTCTAATTAAATTTACATGTAAATCAAATTTCATCTCATTTTAAAATCAAATTTCATCTCATTTTAAAAGTATTTTACAAAATATATACAATATCATTTCATTATTTGGCTAGATATGTGTAATAATTAATGGAAATATTTCATTAAAATAGAGAAAAGTATAAAGTAGAGGCTATGCTCTCAATGTGACTAGGGTTTCCTAATGGTTGCCTTACCTCATATGATTTTCTTGGTCTGTCAGATCATTTGTTTTTGTTTTAGATATAAAGGGAGTAGTCATAATTTCTTAGGAGAAAGCAACAAATAGCAATCCCTGAATGTAGATTCATGGGTTCCCTATCACGTATATTGTAGATTCATTGAGTCATTTAGTGTAGATTTGAGGATTTCATTAGTACATTCACATTGGGCATCCGCATATGTGTCAAACAATCACATGTCATTCCCAAATTGGACTTCGATTCTTCTATGTCACCTCGATATCCTCTCAACCCTAACGTGTTAAATTGATACTAATGTAGCATGTTATCCCATTATATTTTACTAACAAATATTAATTGTATATAAAATTCTGAAAATAAAAAATATGCATTTTAATTTAATTTGTAAATCCGATATTTAAAAACAAACTTAGAAATAAATAGATTATATTAAGAAAAATCTAACTAAATATTTTTATGTTCGGTTAAATTTATATGCAAATCAAATTTAGTTATGTTTTTGGGAATTTTACAAGGTATATACTTATCATTTCTCTAATTTGATATAGATACGTGTAATAATCAATGGTGGTTTTCTCATTAAAATAGAGAAGAGAATGAAGTAAAGGAAATGCTCTTAATGTCGCTATGGTTTTTTAGTTGTTTCTTTGCCTCAAATGATTTTTGTATGCTTTCATATTGTTGAGTTTAGTTTTAGATCTAAGGAGAATAGTCATCATTTTGCCTTAGGCAAAACCAACATATCATAATCTTTTTCGCAAATTCATGGGCCCCTATCACATAGATTGTGGTTACTTGGTGCAAATTTGAGTACTTTATTCATGAATTCATTGGGCATCCATTCTTTTGGGGGAATCACATATGTGAACGTAGTAGATGTGTCAAATAATCATAGGTCATTCCCAAGCAGGACATACGTTCTTCTATGGAACCTTTGTATCTTGAAGGAGAGATGATTAATAGGTAAATCTACATGGCTTTGACCCATGCATAAAACCTTCTTCCAATGCATTGCTAAGAATTGGGATGATCATGAGCTTTTAGAAATGTTTTTGTATGGTAAAGGTTTCTTTATTTTTGTTTTAAAAAGAAGAGGACAGGGATCTGATGTTTAGATCTAGTCCTTACTTCACGAGCTCCAAGGGAATGGTCCTATCTCATTTGATGCATGCTTTCAATTTGAACATGGAAACCTCTTCATCCCCCATCTAGGTTAGGATTCCCCATCTCCCCATATTTTTATTTGTTGAAGATAACTTCAAAGAAATTAGAAACATGTTGGGTTATATATAACCCATGCAAATCCTAAATGCGGTATCCTCATTCGTGATAAAAGAAGCATGGAAATATATTTTTAGAAGGGATTTCCTAAGGGGATCTAGCCTTATTTGGAGGGATGGATCCATTTTAAATCTCTTGATTATGAGCAAGTTCCTTTCAAATGTAACACTTTCCATGAGTATGGGATCTTTGCAAAAATATGTTCAATCGTCAAATGTTTTCCATCACTTCTAATCCCAATCAAAATCCTTGAAATAATGATGTGGAAGACTTTCAACAAATTTCAAGAAAGTAAAAAAATCAAGGCAATCTCGTCTTGTCTTTAGAGCTCAACCTTCTTTCAAGCCTGAACCTTGATCTGATAATAGATTTTGAGCTTTGCAATATCAAGAGGAAGTAGAAGAAGTTCAGGATACCAAACCATCATAAGTTCCATTGAAATTATAGAATATGTATTCTTAAAAACCATATGCAATTCCCATTCAAGAATTTTTCATAAAGTTCTCAAGATAAGGCCTTGGTACTAGAAGAAGAAGATTCACCTGAAAAAAAGGAGAAGGAAAAGAAAGACAATAATACTCCCTCCTCTCTACATTTTTAAGAAGTGTTAATGAAAACTACCATCCCTCCCCTCATCTAACATGAGGCAAGAAAAGTCACAAAGAAATAAATTTTAGGTGTCATCAAACTCTAAACTCCCTTGGTTTTACTAGGGGGCACATTTTAATCAATTCTTTATTGTGTTTTGTTTTTGCATGATGTTTTGTAAACAACTTGTAAGAATATGCTCTTGTAGTCACAAAGAAGTAAGACTAAGTTTTTAATGGCTTAAGGTTATATCCCTTCCCTTTTTCATCTTGATAAAGGAAGAATTATTTTTAATTTTGTTATTCAATTAAATTAATACAATTTTACTAAATAAAATAGTTTTACATCATTATTCTTATGTCCACAGGCACTCTACTTCATAATATAGAGAGATATTGTAGTATAAGTAAATGAGTGTAAAAAGTTAAACGTGAGTCAATGTAGGAGAGATTTTTTACTAAATAAAATAGTTTTACATCATTATTCTTATGTCCACAGGCACTCTACTTCATAATATAGGGAGATATTGTAGTATAAGTAAATGAGTGTAAAAATTTAAACTTGAGTCAATGTAGGAGAGATGTTGTTCATAAAATGAACTATTAAATAATAATAACGAATATACATCCATCTTAATCTTGGATCTAGAAGAGCTAGATGAACACTTCTTGAGAGTGGAAAATTTGAATCAAATGTTTGCACCTGGACATATTTGATCATCTATATATAGATATTGCTTTTTAACTTTTATCTAGTTTATTTCCCTCTAAAGTTGATATAAGGTTATGTTGTTTCATATGGACATCTAGCTATTTTATTTATGGTTCAGAGTGAGTGAAATATTATTACCATTTTTCAAGACAGACATACTTTCTCTCTCATACTCGGTTGTAGAATGAGGTATTACGAGGATTTTAATAAAATTAAAATTACAAATCTCTCTCATACTCGGTTGTAGAATGAGGTATTACTGGGATTTTAATAAAATTAAAAATATATATGTGTTTGTGTGTGTGAAATTTATATAATTATAAATAATATTATTAAAGACAAACATAGATCTATCTTAACTCCATATCTATCTACCAAGGTCAAAGAGAAATCAAATCTCTTGAAATGTTAATATTTTTTCAAATTTTCTATTAAAAAAAAAATTAAAGAATTTAATCCCTATAAAACTTCATAAATCCAAAATTATGAATCTATTTTTTCCAGTACTCATATATAAAGACAAATAAAATAAATAAAAAATTTATTATTTAATTAATATAAACTTTTATTAGAAAAATTGTAACCTTTCATTTAATATTTAATAATGAATTTGTTATTTGAAAAAAATACGAATATAAATTATAAATAAAATATTTGAATAATCGCATTAAAAAAATATTTTATTATATATAAAAATTATTTTAAAAAATAAAATATTATTACATTAAGAGTACACGTATACACTTTGCTTTTCGCATGAAGTTAATATAAACCTTTTCAAACATAAAATATAGAGAATAACTTAAAGCAAAAAAAAATATTAATAAATCAATATGTGCTCTTTATTTGTTGAAAAAATATACAACCTTTTAATCTGTTAATATAAAATTAGAAATTGACAAAAAACCATATAAATTAAAAAAAAAAAAATTTAAATAATCACATAGAATAAAATATTTTATTATACATAAATCTATTGATTTTATAAAACTATTAATTTTTCTTTCTATTCTTAGATAAAAATACGTCTACATTATAATTTTCAATATTCAACATGAAACTAATGCTAACTTTTTCTAAAATAAAAAAACATCTAAACACAATGTATAGCCTGTTAAATTTCTATACCTAATTTATTCATTTATCGAATTTATTTTTTTAATTAAAAATTAAAAACATGCTGCACCTATAAGAATTGTATCCTCCCACTACATGATAATCGAAAACTAAAATATATTTATATCATATATAAAAGTAAAAATTAAACAACTACAAAAGCAATGCCCCTACTAATAATAATATGATATAAGTATTACAAGATTTTGCCAAATATATTCATTACATGATTAGTTATATAAGATGTCGCAGAAAAGCACCGAAAACTGAGCGAAAGGCTTGAGATTTGGCCCATTCTGCAACAGAAGATTTAAAAGTAAAAACTATTATTTCTCTCTCACTGCCCTTCCCAACCGTAACTGTGAAGACGAAATTCCCGTTTCACCGTGTCACTACTGGTTTCCACCTCAAGAACCAGAAAAACAAAAAGAAAATAGCAAAAGTCTTAATTATATTAAGCCTTCCACTTTTGTGTAGATTTGGAAATACTCTTGTCAGATTTGACTCCTTTCAAGATAATAAGATTCTAAAATATTCTTCAAAAACTACAATAAACTAAATTCAAAAAATTAAGCTTAACCCCTTATGTACCTGTTCTGAATCGGTCGAATCTCAACAACAACAAAATCACAGCAGGACAGCCATGGCGGTCTGCAGATGTCCTGTCGACCTTAAACTGAAAACTATTGCCGAGATGACATCACGGCCTCTACAACTTTCGCGCACATACAAGTGAATTTTTCTTGGCCGCGTGAGAATCGGATTTGCCGATCTGTATAAACCAGGGATGTTTATCAGGTTCATATTATAAAATGTTGAGATAATAATCGGTAACTGCGAGTGCTAATCTATGGGAGACCCAGGATCAATCCTCGTAGCTGCCACTATAACACCAAGAGTACATCCCTGCAAGTTGATATACTAAGATCCTATGGCTTTAGCAAAGCGAGACTCTCCTGCCTCTCCTTCCGCCAAGGCGGGGGTGGGGAATCTGTGTCTCAAGCATCCACGGGTGGGGAATCTGCGTGATGGGGCCAGCCCCGTGGTCCCGCCGTTCCAAAAGCTGATGTGTATGCACTTATGAACCGGACGGTAATATAATTAATTTGGTAATAAATATGGTTTGATTTTCAATCTCCTTGGGTTACAGCATGGGTACTTTGATGGTCTATCGGGCGGACAACTATCCCTCCTCGAGATCTTGGAAAGCTGCCTCGGTTTGGGTTTTACCCTGTTCGCGCCCCTTGGGTAGTCATTGTTACCCTAGTCGTTTAGCTCTGCAGTCTCTGGCGATTTTCTTTGTAACTACTGTAATGTCCGCGGTGAAATATGTGAACCTTGCCTGCCCGGTCGACTGTGTAGCAAGCGTTTGGTTGCAGTCATGGTTTCTGTTGTTCCAAGTCTGGGCCTGTATGCTTTCGACTGTCTGGTGTCGCTTTGGTAAGGTTCGAGCTATGGTTCTGTTTATATATATGTTTCCTCTGTCGTTGTGGTGTATTTTCCGGCTTTGATGTTTGTCACGGTGCTTTTAGTTCACTGTCTGCTCGTATCTCACAAAAGTTCATGGTTATTCGAGAACTGTAAAGTTAATGGAACATTGGTTACAGTCCCGGTTCGTCAGCTTCCAAGGTCGATGGGTTGTGCGGCTTACTCTGTTCGTCCCTCTGCTATCTTAGCCGGTAAGCTCCCGTTCCTTGCTGGACTTTATTTTTGCTGTTTGTTTTGGGACTAATGGCCCGGCTCCTCTGTGAGCAGGGGATCGTCCATTTCAGGGGTTTGTTCTGTAGCTACGGCTCACCTTCAGGTAATGTTCCTTGTTAACTTTCTCAATAGTCCCTTTCAAATTCTTCGCTTCTTGTTTTTCTTCGGTGGATGGTCACTGACCCTTTCTCTATTCGTCCCTATGCAGGTGGAGCTGTTCGTTGGGCTGAACGCTTTGGGCTTCCAGCCAATCTGGATAGTATATGGGTAGAATTGTTCTTCTACTTCAGCTGTACTAGGTTGGATTCTTGTATGGACTGTTGGTTTGTTTGTTGGGTACTAGGTTTGGTAACTTCTTACTGTGGGCTTTTGTTCATAACCCTGTCAATCCCCATGCCTGCGAACTAGGTAGGGTTTGAAGTTATGTTGAACAGTGATTTGTAATGCTGAGACAGACTTTTAATAGTTATGTTTACCCCGTGAATTTATATGAAAAGAAATCTTGAATCGCCCTTATGGTTTCGCTTGTATACCTGTTGAATATGTATTTGCCTGAGACGCTGTAATTGCGTGGCCTGTACCAGTTGGTGTAACCTTTCGTTTGTTTAATTGTCTTCCCGCTCGGGTTCGAAATCTGTCATGAAAATGTAACAGTGTTTGCAACATAAAATAAAATAAAAAAAACAGCGTTGAATTGTACAGTCTTTGAGGACGCACGTAGGAACTGTTTTTGCACTGAGAAAAAAAATAAATATATTTCTTTCTGTTAATTATCTTTCACCGTCGAACCCCCATTGGGCTTCTTTTCCTCATTTTTGTATCACTGTTATCGAACAGTTGGATAACTGCTGTTAGTTGTTCTGTTGTCAGTTACATTAGTTATTTCATATTTGAAACTTATTCATAACTAGCATGTTTTCCTTTGCTTGTATTTACAACAGTATATAACTGTTCGGCAACGAATGATTCTAACTAATACTATTGTTCATAATTAGAGTTCATTACATTATTCTAGGAATTTTAAATAGAAAGTAAAATAAAAACAACAGATAAAAAGTAAAGACAGACATGCTGTCCGTCCAGTGAGCTGTGTTCTCTGTCCTTCTCAGAAACCATGCCAACCTTCTTTCTATCTCCGCCCTGTTAACCAGATGCTCCTGCATCAGGCTCCCGGGGTAAAAGAATTTCATGGCTCCGTTCCATGAGTTCCTCCACCGAATAACCAGCCTTCTGTATCTGTGCCGCGTCGAGCCATGAGCTGTCCTCCATTGGACGGTCTCTCCACTTGACGAGGTAACGCAGATATTCCTTCCTGCGCGTCTTCTTGGCTACCTGGGTGCTGAGGATCCCTTCAATCTCATGGGTCCGGGCCGAAGGTAACTGTTTCTTCCAAGAACTGCCTCCAAATTGGGTGTCCCATTCTGGCTGTACCGCACTATCATCCTCTGCTTGGGCATTATATGGGAACAGATCCGCCACATTGAAAATAGGTGATATGCCTATGTCAGGTGGCAGCTGAATCTCGTAAGCGTTGGCTGAAAATTTTCGTAGGATCTTGCATGGACCAATTTTCTTATATTTTAACTTATTATATGTGCCCTTAGGAAACCGTTCCCGGCGCAGATGCGCAAGGACCTCGTCTCCAACATTAAAATGCACCTCTCGTCGCTTTGAGTCTGCTTGCTGCTTGTATTTCTGTACGCTGTCCTGCAACCTTAGTTTGACTTTTTCATGAAGCTCGCTCATTGCTTCTGCAAAATCTTCCCCATCCGCGCTTCTCCGTTCCAGCTTTCCCAAATCTCGCAGTTCATGTATTCCCCGAGGATGCATGCCATACAAAATCTGAAATGGGCTAAGTCCGGTGCTACGATTGGGTGAATCGTTATAAGCGAATTCTGCCTGGGCAAGAGCTCGATCCCATAATCGTGAATTTTCTCCAGTCAAACTCCGTAATAAATTCCCCAAGCTCCTGTTCACCACTTTCGTTTGTCCATCAGTCTGCGGATGATACGCAGAGCTGAAATTCAATTGCGTGCCCAACTTTTTCCACAGGGTGCGCCAAAAGTGTCCCGTGAACTTTACATCCCTGTCTGAAATGATAGTTCTGGGTAGGCCATGTAATCTAACAACCTCTGTGAAAAACAGGTGTGCCACATACGTGGCGTCACTAGTTTTTCGGCAAGGTATAAAATGAGCCATTTTCGAAAGTTTGTCTACCACCACCATTACCGAATCATACCCCCGCTGTGTTCTAGGCAGTCCGAGAACAAAGTCAATGCTGACCGAGTCCCATGGCCTGCTTGGAACAGGTAGTGGTGTGTAAAGTCTAGTGTTCTGACTGTGTCCTTTTGACAGTTGACAGACTTTACACCTGTTTACATATCTTTGTACATCCCTGCTCATTTTAGGCCAATAATAAAAATGTCCGAGTTGCTCCAAAGTTTTGTTGATGCCAAAATGTCCCGCTAATCCACCACTATGCTTCTCCCGTACTATATTCTCCCTCATTGAACAGTCCAGGATACATAACTGCCCACCTCGGAACAATAATCCTCCCTGTAAATTATAGTCTAACCATGGGCTTGCATTCCTTAATACGGGATTTTGGCAGGCTTCAAAAGCTTCCTTGAAATCTGTGTCTGTCTGGTACAAATCCTTCAGATGTTCGAATCCCATCACATGTATGCTACTTTCCTATAAGAGCAAGGCTCTTCTGCTCAAAGCATCTGCCACTTTGTTGGCTTGCCCACTTATGTGTTTTAACACGAAAGTAAAACTCTGCAAGTATTCTACCCACTTTGCGTGCTTATGGTTTAACTTGTGTTGCTGCATTACATATTGTAATTCCGAATTATCAGAAAACAAAACGAACTCATTGCCTAGCAGGTAGTGTCTCCAATGTTTTAAAGCTTGGACCACTGCATAAAATTCCTTGTCATATGAGGAATATTTTTGCCGACTCTCATTTAGTTTTTCACTAAAAAATGCCACTGGTCTGTCTTCCTGACTGAGCACAGCACCAATAGCTGTTCCACTTGCGTCACATCGAACCTGAAAAAGTTTATTAAAATCGGGCAGCCTCAAGATTGGCCTCTCCGTGATCTTCCGCTTCAAAAGCTGAAAACTGTCTTCTGCCGCCTTGGTCCAACAAAAAGGCTGACTAGCCTTTTTGATGGTCTCTAACATTGGTGCGCAGATTTCACTGAAATTTCTAATAAATTTCCGATAAAAACTTGCCAGTTCGTGAAAACTACGTACCTCAAATAAGCTCTTCGGTGACGGCCAATTTATAATTGCTACAATCTTTTCTGGGTCCATCTTCAATTCATTTTCTGCAACTACAAACCCCAAATAGACCAGCTCCTTCTGCAGGAAAGTGCATTTCTTTAAGTTTATCAACAGTTTGTTCTGCTGTAACTTCTCTAACACCTTTCGAACATGTTGAAGATGTTCTCCCTTCGTTCTGCTGAAAATCAAGATATCATCAAGATAAACTATCACGAACTTGCCAATAAATTCCTTTAACATCTCATTCATCAATCTCATGAAGGTACTAGGAGCGTTGCTTAATCCAAATGGCATGACCAGCCATTCGTACAATCCTTCATTGGTCTTGAACGTTGTTTTCCACTCATCTCCTTCTCTAATCCTGATCTGATGATAACCACTCTTCAGATCTATTTTTGTAAAATAAGCTGCCCCACTAAGACAGTCCATCATGTCGTCCATCCTGGGTAAGGGAAATCTATATCGAATCGTGATTTTATTAATAGCCCGCGAATATGTACACATTCGCCATTCTCCACCCTTCTTAGGTGCAAGTACTGTTGGTACTACACAAGGGCTTAAACTTTCTTTGATCAGTCCCTTATCCAGCAACTCCTGCACTTGTTTACGAATTTCTTCATTGTCTTTCGGACTCATCCTATACGCTGCCTTGTTTGGCAAGCTTGCTCCAGGTATAAAATCAATATGATGGCTAATACTCCTCTTGGGAGGCAACTTATCTGGCAGATCGTCAACTACAATGTCTTGGAATTCGTTCAACAACTCCTGAATTTCTATAGGCAGTTCTGATTTTTCTGTGTTCAGCAACATCGGTCTTGTCCTCCTTACAATTGCATAATTGACCTCATTTTCCTCAATCTGCTTCACAAACTGTTTCCCTCCAATTAACAGTGCCTTTGTTCCACTCGGTTCCGCTGCATCCTCCTCCTTGATGGGTATAAGCGTATGTTTGATTCCATCTTTCACAAATTTATAACAATCTGTCTTCCCATCGTGTGTCACCTTCTGATCATACTGCCACGGTCTCCCAAGCAGTATATGGCACACGTCCATTGGCATAATATCGCAGACCACCGTGTCGTGATATTTGCCAATGTGAAATTCAACCTCGCACTGTTCATCAACTAATAACTGGTGGCCTTTCTGTAGCCACGACACCTTGTAAGGCGTGGGGTGTTTAAGCCACTTCAGTCCCAGCTTTTCCACCATTTCGGTGGCAACCAAATTGTCCGTACTTCCGCTGTCTATTATCAATTTACAGCACTTCCCATGTGATTTGCAAACTGTTCGGAACAACGCCTTTCGCTGGGTCTGTTCAGCCACCTCCTTGGCTGGTTTCAACAGCACTTTGTTCAAAATTAAAGCTTCCCCTGTTTCTGCCATGTTTTCTACCTCCCGGGGTTGTGCTTCAGCTTCCTCAGGCTGTGCAACAAATGTTCCCCTCTGGCCAGCATGCTCAGCTTCCGGGCATTCGAAGGATCTGTGCCCCCACTTATGGCACCTGTAGCACTGGAAATTGGTCCCTCTTCCGCGGCCATTTCCTTGTCCCCGCTGATATGGCCGACCTCCTCTGGTGCTTTCTCCCTTCTCTGCTGTCCCTGAAGCTCTGGAACTGCTGCCTTCTTCGCTGTTTGCGGCAGTTCTCCCTCTGCCGTAGGACTGTCCTCGTCCTCTGCCATTTCCTCTCCCTCTCCTATTGTTCTATTTCCTGTTGATTTTTTCCTCCGCCTTTACAGCACTCTGAAAGGCTTCTTCAACATTTCGGGGAGAGAGAATGCTGATCTCGTCCAATATTTCCATCCTCAATCCATTCACGTACCCGTTGTTTTTTCGGGAGTATCATCTATATAACCAGCACGTAAATTTACACGATAAAACTCTTCTGTGTACTCTTGTACAGTCATACCTTTCTGCCTTAAATTATGTACTCGCCGATAAAGTTCAACTTGGTAGTCTTTAGACAAAAATCTACCCCTCAGTTTTGCCACCATCCTTGGCCACTTTCTTATCGGCAGTTTGTTCATCCGCCTTCTGTCCGCTTGGACACTATCCCACCATAGGGCAGCGTGTCCTTTTAGCTTGGTCGCAGCAAATCTAACTCTTTTGTCCTCACTGATCTCCTCATTTTCAAAATACTTGTCTAATTCACTTACCCAATCCAGCAAGACATCTGCGGACAGACTGCCATCATAGTTAGGGATCTCCGGTTTGGGTTTGCTGCTGGCTAACAGAACTGATCGCAACAGCCTCAACTCTGGGGCTTCTTCCTCTGACCCATCTGTAACAGTTGCTGCCTCATCTTCACTGTCATCCCCAAGTTCCGGGTCTCTTCGCCTACCCGCCTCTACTGCTTCCAAGCGAGCTGTAAGGATTCTCAGCTGTTCTCTCAATCCTTCGTCTGCTCCTCTGCGTGCACCTCTCCCACGTCCTCGTCTTTGTACTTCCATCTTCCTCTACTTCCTCAAAATGCGGCTCTGATACCACTTGATGGGGCTAGCCCACGTGGTCCCGCCGTTCCAAAAGTTGATGTGTATGCACTTATGAATCGGACAGTAATATAATTGATTTGGTAATAAATATGGTTTGATTTTCAATCTCCTTGGGTTACGGCATGGGTACTTTGATGGTCTATCGGGCAAACAACTGTCCCTCCTCGAGATCTTGGAAAGCTGCCTCGGTTTGGGTTTTACCCTGTTCGCGCCCTTTGGGTAGTCATTGTTACCCTAGTCGTTTAGCTCTGCAGTCTCTGGCGATTTTCTTTGTAACTACTGTAATGTCCGCGGTGAAATATGTGAACCTTGCCTGCCCGGTCGACTGTGTAGCAAGCGTTTGGTTGCGGTCGTGGGTTCTGTTGTTCCAAGTCTGGGCCTGTATACTTTCAACTGTCTGGTGTCGCTTTGGTAAGGTTCGAGCTATGGTTCTGTTTATATATATGTTTCCTCTGTCGTTGTGTTGTATTTTCCGGCTTCGATGTTTATCACAGTGCTTTTAGTTCACTGTCTGCTCGTATCTCACGAAAGTTCATGGTTATTCGAGAACTGTAAAGTTAATGGAACATTGGTTACAGTCTCGGTTCGTCAGCTTCCAAGGTCGATGGGTTGTGCGGCTTACTCTGTTCGTCCCTCTGCTATCTTAGCCGGTAAGCTCCCGTTCCTTGCTGGACTTTATTTTCGCTGCTTGTTTTGGGACTAATGGCTCGGCTCCTCTATGAGCAGGGGATCGTCTGTTTGAGGGGTTTGTTCTGCAGCTACGGCTCACCTTCAGGTAATGTTCCTTGTTAACTTTCTCAATAGTCCCTTTCAAATTCTCCGCTTCTTGTTTTTCTTCGGTGGATGGTAACTGACCCTTTCTCTATTCGTCCCTATGCAGGTGGAGCTGTTCGTTGGGCTGAACGCTTTGGGCTTCCGGCCAATCTGGATAGTATACGGGTAGAATTGTTCTTCTACTTCAGCTGTACTAGGTTGGATTCTTGTATGGACTGTTGGTTTGTTTGTTGGGTACTAGGTTTGGTAACTTCTTACTGTGGGCTTTTGTTCATAACCCTGTCAATCCCCATGCCTGCGAACTGGGTAGGGTTTGAAGTTATGTTGAACAGTAATTTGTAATGCTGAGACAGACTTTTAATAGTTATGTTTACCCCGTGAATTTATATGAAAAGAAATCTTGAATCGCCCTTATGGTTTCGCTTGCATACCTGTAGAATATGTATTTGCCTGAGACGCTGTAATTGCGTGGCCTGTACTGGTTGGTGTAACCTTTCGTTTGTTTAATTGTCTTCCCGCTCGGGTTCGAAATCTGTCATGAAAATGTAACAGTGTTTGCAACATAAAATAAAATAAAATAAACAGCGTTGAATTGTACAGTCTTTGAGGACGCACGTAGGAACTGTTTGTGCACTGAGAAAAAAAATGAATATATTTCTTTCTGTTAATTATCTTT
Organism: Pinus tabuliformis; assembly: GCA_031772625.1. Classification (NCBI taxonomy): domain Eukaryota; kingdom Viridiplantae; phylum Streptophyta; class Pinopsida; order Pinales; family Pinaceae; genus Pinus; species Pinus tabuliformis. Next base: position 1,280,079,047 of record CM062809.1, read on the forward strand.
CACCGTCGAACCCGTATTGGGCTTGTTTTCCTCCTTTTTGTATCACTGTTCTCGAACAGTTGGATAACTGTTGTTAGTTGTTCTGTTGTCAGTTACATTAGTTATTTCATATTTGAAACTTATTCATAACTAGCATGTTTTCCTTTGATTGTATTTACAACAGTATATAATTGTTCGGCAACGAATGATTCTAACTAATACTACTATTCCTAATTAGAGTTCATTACATTATTCTAGGCATTTTAAACAGAAAGTAAAATAAAAATAACAGATAAAAAGTAAAGACAGACATGATGTCCGTCCAATGAGCTGTGTCCTTTGTCCTTCTCAGAAACCATGCCAACCTTCTTTCTATCTCCGCCCTGTTAACCAGATGCTCCTGCATCACTGTGTCTCAACCATCCACCACAACAGGCCAACGTACTCAATGAAATTTGAATCTCTTTATTGAAATATTTAAATCTCTTTATTGAAATATTTTTGGAAAGTATAAGATTTAAACATCTAAGTTACATCATTGAATCTCTTTATTGAAATATTTAAATCTCTTTATTGAAATATTTTTGGAAAGTATAAGATTTAAACATCTAAGTCACATATTTTTTTACTTTTGATTACTTTATGTCAAGAACACATGAATGTAAACAGTCATAAATGATAATAGTGAATTGCTTTTACTATTAACATGGATGTATATTTATAAGATTCATCTTCCAACATCTCTTGGACTCCTTTGCCTGTTCAGTTCCCACACCTTAACCCTCCGAGGATTAGGTGTACAACATCCCCCCTTAATCTGAAGGGGTATGTATGAGTTCAAGAAGAGAGTTGTAATACAAAATGTGAAAAAGTGCATCGCAGCGCTAGGATGAATGAGCTCTCTTAAATGTTGGTATAAGGGGGTGGTTTAAGGATGACCTCGAACACTAGAACGCTTAGTGCAGTTCCCAGAACTCTTCCAAAACTTGCTAGAAGCTAAAGTCTTTTGCTAGAGGAAGTGTCCCTAATTATTTGAAGAGGGAGAAGCTCAACCTGAAGAGGGAGGTCTCAACCCCGCATAGATGGTTTAAGGATTACCACCAACCAAAGGCATGCTCAGGGGCATCTTTGACTCTGGCTACAACTCTGAATCTGGTATAGAAGGTTATGGCTCGAGCTCGCTTGATGTGGCTTTGAAGCTTGTAAATGACCATCATTTCTCCCCGTCAGCTACAAGGTGATATGATGGAGAAAACTCAACTGCACGATTGTTTAATACGCTAGAACAAGTTCTGACTTATAACAGAAATATCTTCTTGGTTGTTGAAGCCCATTGCCAAGAAGCGATCCATCCAAGGTGAATCTTTGTTCTTGCAAGAGGTTTTTTTTGGAAAATATGTTTGAAGAATGATTGGTTTTATGACAAGGATTACATCGATGAAGATCAAAACAGTGATCTTTCATATGGCCAACTCATTCACAGTGTTGGCATTTAACAACTTTTGGTTGCGAATATGGAGGAGTGTAATCTAGAACAGGTCAAAGTGAATTGTCATGAAGAAACCCAACACTTTTAACTTGAATGGGCATGGAATAATCTGGAATATGAAAGGATGCCTCCTTGTCATATCCAGGACCTGTCTGTTCTTATTGTTGACAAGCTCTTCCCGAAGTCTGATGATTGGCTTGGGAAGTGCACGCTAAATTTCTGCTTCTGCATGCAATTCTATTGCTTCATTGGGCACTAGATCCAAATCAACTTGCTTCTTATGGGAGTTTGTTTTCACTGTTATGAACAACAAGAAGTTCAAAATGATGTTTTTTTCTGTTGTAACTCATCTCACTGAACCTCACATTCAAGCTCCAAAAATTCTATTTTATCCAGTGTATTTTGCAGGTAGGTTTTAATATCACAGAGTGTTCTTGCCGACTATCATCGTGCTTTCAGTGGTAGACACGGTTAGATTTCTCAATAACTTTAATAATTTTTCAATTTGAGCCATAACAAGTGCATCGAATCAACAACCAATATGCAGTAGTTCTTAAGACATGCTATACAAATAACTATAGAATGCTTTTAATTTCCAATTCAATATACTTCTCTCTTAGCGCTAATTTATTGCGATTTAATGCAACACTGAATTCGGCTATGAATGCACTTACAGTGAGTGTTCCTAGCATATTCAATTTTTTTTAATTATAATGGACATTATTTTTCTATTTATAATACAATTTCTATTTTAAAGAGGCACAAACTAATGAACAAACAAACTTGCACATCCCCTCACACTGGACTATAGGGCAAATGAGTGTCTCCAGCTCAATGAGTCTCTTGGCTCAATAACCATACTAAATTTTTAACATCACTAAAATTGAATTAACTTATTTTTCAAATATTTCCTAAATTCAACTATATAAATATACTATTTTTTTAGGTTAAACTTTGATTAAATAATTATTATTTAGATAATAATATTACAATATTTTTTTTCAATATATAAATTAATTTAACATTTTAAAAATCTAAAATATTGATAGTTTTAATAATTGAAACATAAAATTTTAATAATCATAAAAATTGAAGCTTAAAATTTTAATTATTATTCTAAAATTGTTACTGAATATTATTAATAAAATGCGGAGAAAACAAACCAAAAAAACAAAAAACAAAAAAACATTTAAACTACTTATTAGTTTTATTAACTCTCCAAATTGACTAATAATTACTCTTTCGTAAATGTCTATTTAAACTAAGCTTTAGTTTTATAAACTCTTCCCAAATTGACCCGAAACTACATTTTGGTTTTATAGACTCTCCAAATTGTCGTTGGCCGTTTTTTCCTCATTCAATTGTGATTTGCGGAAACAAAATTGTAACATTCCCACTCTCATTTTTACTGTTCAATGGTCGGGTTATCAAATGGAATGTACACTCATTGCATCATTACTTTTAAGAATTTGATTTGACATTTTCACATGTAAAATGATTCGATTTTAATGTTAGTAAAAACGAGAAAGGAAAATAAATACATCATTGAATACATAATAACAATAATATGATATGGATGTATTTTTTTTTTCAAAATTAATTTTAAATAATATATTTATTATTTTTAGATTTAAAAGAAAATTATAATAGATTTTAAATGAAATAGGTCATATTATGTAATAATATTATAAGAAAAATCATGATTTTCCAAAATTTCTAGTCTTGTAAGATTAACATGATCTTAATCACTCTATTGAAGTTTATATAAAAAAGTTATCATCTATTGGCATATATAGGTAGCTAGTTGTTGTATGGATCAGTTTTCTATGATACTTTTTCCCATACATGGTTTATTAGCCATCTTACATCTTGATATTTTGTGTTTTCCCCTCAAGCTAGTGTATCAATACACCTACCACCCTCGTATTTATTCAAGCTATTCATTTGACAATTTGATCATTTGTGCACCACCACACTCCACATGTATGCTTGAATAACATGCCTTACAACAAATTAACGTCAAGCTAGTATATGAGTACACCTACAACCCTCATACCTATTTAAGTGGTTCATTCCACAACTTGAGACATCATGCACTATTGTGCTACATGTATGCCTAAACAACAAGTCATACAACAACCTTGGAGAATACAACTTGCATGTGCCTAGGATTTAAAACTTGGACCAAAAACCTTTATGGTGTTCATACACAACTGGGTCTCTCCATAACACACCAATTCCTTCACTAAACCTCAACACAATTGACTCCATCTACATTCTCTTATCCATGTAGATATGCAACCTCTCTCTCACCATATATCCAACCTGTTCTGATCCATACATTAACCCAACCTTCAAACACCAATTTCATTCATCAAATCCATGTTATCTCTCATCGCCCCATCTCTTTAAATAGACCCATCCATCATCCAATAAGCTAGCCAATTCCTACATGACCCACAAAATCATGCCCAATAAGGGTGCATTCTCCATGCAACAATATCCTTCTCTATTGAAAACCCTACCCATTTATAGTACAACTCCTAATGATATCGTCCACCAATAGGCATGGTCAACTACGTCAATAGTGTCGAATGTGCCAACCACACTCGAGTATTCCTACCTTGATCTCTAGGTTCCATTGTGATATGAACCTTGTGCCTTAAAAATAATCCCCCATGTTAACACTAAAACCTCTTCTTAGTCCCTAGATATTGAGTGATATATCATTTATATTTTTATATCGTTATGTATGCTAGAACCCCTCATGGTCCCATCTTATTATAATCGTACCCTTTGTATCCTATATATCCTAAGGAGACACAGTATTAGGATTATCAAATTTTGACTTACACATTCTATTCATTGTAAAAGTAGGTTTCTACCTCGAAGAGGACTAATATTATTGGCTTTTCATCATTTTTATGGTGCAAGGTTCATAATGCATTTGGAATATTCCTCGTAGTCCCCTTTATTTATTTTTTTATGTTTTTATTTAATTTTTAAAGTCCTTTTACTGATAATTTCTCTTTATAGCTCCCTCTCTTGACAAATATGCTTACATATTTATTATTTATGCTTCATTTTTCCCTACTTTTGTGTATTTAATGGATCATGCTTAATGATGTGGCCTAATTCAAATACTCAAACCATTGTTGGTATGCCTATGTGTCTCTAATGGTTCTATGTCCAAATTTATGCCATGATTGTGGTGAACCCTTTTTAGAAGTAGATCACCTTAATCACACCTTTTATCACTAGGATCTCAAAGAAATTGCTAGGTTTCACATGGTCATCTCCAAGATAATCTCATGTTATCACTAACTCCATAGCTTGTGGTTTAAGAACCTAATCTATCTTTCTCTACACTATGATTTTTTTCTAACCACAACCATAATCAATACACAACTTCCATGATTTTGTCCTCAACCTAGCTTCGATATGTTATCAATCTCTCCTTGGCTACCATTTTTCATCCTTGCATAGTTGTTGCATGAAAGAACCAATGCCAACGTTTCAATCATAATTTCTTCTCTTTGGAAACTCTCTCTAAAATTGAGTCTCCCCCCTTTAAGTTTACTCCATGTGACTACAATGTCTCATGCCTTCTTATATCAAAGAGATTTATTAGCTCCTTCTCGAGGTGATTCTTGTATGACTAACCTAATAATTATAAAATACACTACCAACTAACTTCCATAGGCTTTGCACGCAATCTATTACAAATCCCATCATCAGGGTTGGTTCTTGAGTTATATATTTTCTTGTTTCATCTTAGCACCAAGATTTGTGAGTTGCAAAACCATCATGGTGTTAATTTTGTTTTCGCACTAACCCACAATTCAACTATAGATATGGGTTCTTTTGAATGTCATTTCTTAGGTTCATGTTTCCTTAATTGTTCTTATATCCACATTAAATTTTAGAGCACACTTTCCATCTCATAGGGCCACTTCACTGATATCAAGGCTTGCCATCAAATACATACCACATTAAGCCCTTGTTAATTACCATGAGCCCATGATCATCTCAAAGGAATTAGATTCAATTTATAGTGTATATTTTAACCTTATACAACTCAATTACTGCAAACAAATTGTTAATTAAAATATAACAAAATATAATGGAAAACACACACATTAACATGGAAATTTTATCCTAGAAACCTAAAATCAAAACCAACAAGCTTCTCAATATGTGTCAATGATTCCATAGATGGCATCAATTACCTCTTAAAATAATGTTTTCTTATTTGGGAAAAACACTTAACATAACTTCTACCATTATATTTGCAACCTAATAATGAATGATCCAAATTAACTATGAAATTAAAATATTTTACAATGCAAATTTTCCAAAAAACAATCTAGTGTTGCCCCAAAAGCCCTTATTAGGTGGGGGAGGGGGCTATTTAACAAAAATTTTGTCCCCAACCCAACCCCCCTACAATGACAATTATACAAAGGAGGAAAACCCCTGAATTACCAATTGGGGTCCAAATAGGCTAATAATGAAAGAATATGACATACCCAACATCTAGACACCACGAAACTGATCATTTTTTCATACTATAAAAAATCAGTGCTCTCTTTTCCATGGTGGAAAAATCAAGCCACATGAAGTAGGAAAATAAATTTCTATGTCCTTTTATTCAATGGGCCAGTTATCAATGGAAATTACACTCATTGGATCATTTCATTTAAGAATTTGATTTGATATTCATCACACGCAAGATGGTCTTAGCCGTAGTTGTTTCTAATTTTCCAATATGTACAATAGACTAACTTTTTAATTATGACCTTGTCAACTAACACTTATTAGCTATATTGAGTGATGATCTTTAATATGATGACATTTCAATTTATTTGCAAACCTAGCAATTAGGTCTTCATCTCTCCATGATAATCAACTATTTATTCATCAATTTGTTCATCACTGGAGATGAAATTTATCATTGAAGAGTTCATACATTGTTACATTGTTGTCCCATTGACAATGAGTTGGAGCAAAACTTAAACACCTACCAAAGATGTGTTTGTGGTGCCCATCCCTCTAATATGATCACTACCCAAAAGGTTATTCATGTACAATATGTTTTCCTTGCTCTTCCAAGCAATTGAGAATTTCATTAATTATCAATTTTATGCCCTTCACGCATTATCCCTTCTATCTCCTTTATTTCCTAGCAACACTATAATTCCATTTTATGAATGGGCCATTAATTTCATTTAATGTAACCCTCGTTCTGTCATTTATCATAAATACATTATCGTGGTTGTTGATTACTTCATGAAATGGATTGAAGCGATCTTAGCATCCAACAACACCATAGCTATTACAATTTACTTCTTTTCCAATCATGTTATTGCTCAATTTGGTGTCCTAAAGAAATTTGTTACTAACCATGGCTGACATTTTCAAGTATATATTTGGCATAAGCTAGCTTCACTATTAGGTTTTAAGCATCAATATTTAGATTATTAATTTCCATTGGGAAATATCCAAATTTAGGTTGTGGATAAAATTCTTAAAATAATTCTCCAATAGACTATGAATAAGGAAAATGTCAACTCACATTGAATGCACTTCCTAGCCTTATGGGTATTGCTAACACTTTCGTTATTTGAGTGTAAAATCCCCTCCTTTCATTTGGTTGTTGAAGTTATCCCTAATACCATTCTCTTAGAACAATCACTAGTTATTTTTTAACATTCCAAGGAAGAATATTGTGTTGTCTTACAAACCATTTAAGTGTCAAAAAAGTGTAAACTCAATACAACTGAAAGGTGCACCCTCATGTATTTCATGAAGATAATCTTTTCCTTGTGTACGAGCATGTCCACGATACCTTAGGTCAAGGAAAGCTTGAATAGTTTTAGCATGGGCCTTACATGGTCAAACCATGTCTAGGAAAAGGGGTCGTATTTACTCGTTGTGCCCAAAGGAGAACATCTCCCTCACCCTTGTAACGCTCTCTACCTCAGTAAGGTTTAATGCCATATTGCTTATTCCCTTTATTGACTCACATTTCCTTTATTAATTGATCTAGTTTTTATCTCATGTTTAAATGAACCTAAAATCTCAACACAAACATAAACACTAATCATAATTATAAATACATTAAATTATCAACTATATAATTAAAATAATGGTCTATATTTCTCTTAATTTATCCCTTCACCTTAGTCTTCCTAATTTCTTCTGATAGATAGTTAGTTAGTTGATCACTACATATCCCTAATCTAATTTACCTTGAAACATTGTCCTATTGTCCCATTTACTTAGAGAGTTTACCCAATCTTGAGATAATTATGAAATGTAATATTTCTTCCAGCATAGATTTTAGCTCTAAATGATATGAATGCTAGTACCTATCAATCCACATATTTCGCGTTAAGAGCATCCAAAGTACTATGTATAAATCTGGAAACCATGTGCAAAAGTTAAGAAAAATCGGGCCAAAATGGAAGTGTAACACACAATTTAGAGGAAATAACATAGGTGTCACATAGCATATATGTGCAAAATAAATTTGGAAGAGCGCACAATGTTTAAAATATATATATATATATATATATATATATATATATATATATATATATATATATATATTTTTAAAAGATGCATTAGAAATCCATATAAAGCAAGTTAATGAGCCATAATGAAACAAAACAAAATTGAATAAAGATAAGTCAAATAGAATTAGTGTACAAACCTATAAAATAATGGGAAAATCTTAAAAACTAAAATAAAGAATAATGCATAAAGAACGACATGAGCGTGCTCACATAAATTAATGATTTCCTTCAACTTAATGATATCACCTCCCACTTGAGCTTATTGATTTCCTTCAAGCAAATGGACGACATACTTTCCTTCAAGCAAATGGACGACATACTTTGGTTCAGATTGCAGATGAGGAAAGCACAACTATTTGGGGACAAGGTTGGATCTTCGCTCAGCATCTTCATATCCCCGGAGAATGGGAAAACCTTTGACACCACTTTATTGTCATTTTGAACCTAGTCCATGTCCGCAACAAAGACATGGTGGATTCTCTGGTTTGGGCTCATGACATATTCGGTAATTACACTCCTAAATCGAGACATTTATTTCTGATTGAAGACAAGAAACCTCCACATTATTGGAAATAATGCCTCCATGTGTTGTCATGATTTGTCATTGAGATTTCCCAAGTGTCAATCTAGAAGTTGTTGTTTCATATGTGTGGATTGTAGTTATGGTCTAGACGTGTGGAAGTCAGAGATTTATGTCCTATATATGTGTAACTATTGTGATCAATAAAGATATCACAATGTGTGTTTTGTATTATGTGTAATCACTCTTTGATCTCTCTCTATTTTCTAACATGGTATCAGAGCCAGTTCAGCCCTGACTCTCTCATGAGAGGGGCTGAGATCATGCAATTTTAGCCATGATACTCCTTTGTATATCTATTAGTTTAATAGACTGTTTGATATATTATTTGTGTGAAAATTTGATTCGTGTGTGAATTGTGGATATTTGCATGCAAAGGAGAATTGCAAAGATCCAATGTTGTTGTTGTTGTGTGAAGTTCCATTGTGGACAAATCTTTGTAAAAGAAGAGGAGATTTTCTTATGAAGAAGCTGGATCATCATAGATTTGGTTTGATCTAGCGTGGATCTACAATTGAGGGCAATGTATATATGTTTTAAATGGTGGTTCTCGAGATTATTGGATGGTGCAAGATGTACAACCGCAACATGCAGGTGGAATGTTGGAATTTCTTATTCTAGATCTGAACTAATAAAATATTATCGTATTGTTTATCCAGAGATCGAGATCCAAACGCTGCAGATCTGATGGAAAACACCAATATCCAAAATTATTGTTATTATATTTGATCTGATCTGCATAGATCAGTAAAGAACAGTCATTAATTTTGTCTCTGTATGTTTTGGTGGTTGGTGTTTGTGTTTTTATTGGTTATAAAAAGGCTTGGTGGTTCTTAAACTGGAAGCCTGGTGTCCAAAACTTCAATTCTTGTGTGTTTTTATTGGTTATAAAAAGTGTTGGTGGTTCTTAAACTGGAAGCCTTAGTGTCTGAAATATAAATTCTTGTGTGTTTTATTGGTTATAAAAAGGGTTGGTGGTTCTTAAACTAGAAGCCTTGGTGTCTGAAACATCAATTTTGTGTGTTAGTAAGGTCAAGATGTTTGATCAACTTTTGAACACATTTAGTATCTATACCTCCATCCTAACAACTGACGGATATCCAAAATCCAAATATCCGACAAATGGTGGTTGGTCCATAGGATTGTTCATTACTTGATGGCTCTTATCACAGAAGCCCGATGAGGTGAGGTGTCAATATTGTTGAACTTGCAAAGTTCATTAATGATGGTCAGAGGCGGCTACCTTTTAAATGGAGGTCAAGTGATAGCTCAAAGATGTCGTGATGAAAGAGTGGTGTCTACGAGATTCCAGAGTGGATGTGAGTGTTGATGAAGACCATTCAAATATAGATTATCCCTGCTCTTGTAATATGTGTTTTCAATGTTTTCCATGTAAGCATTAAGGGAGGGTATTGGAAGTAATGCTTCCATGTGTTGTCATGAATTGTCATTGAGAGTTCCCAAGCATCAATCAAGGATTTGTTGTTTCCTATGTATGAGTTGTAGCTATGATCTAGAGGTGTGGAAGTCAAAGATTTATATCCTATATATATGTAATTGTTGTGATCAATAAAGATATCACAATGTGTGTTTTGTGTTGTGTGTAATCGTTCTTCGATCTCTCTCCAGTTGCTAACACAAATCTCTCATGGTGGTGGAAGAAGTTATGGAAAGTCGAATTCCCAGCAAAAGCACACCCTTTTCAATGGTGTATTCTGGAGAATTGAGTCCCTACTAGAGACAATATTTTGAAACATGGAATCATAGGGCCAAGTTAATGCCTTTTCTATAACAACAATGCGGAGTCTGTAAGTCATCATTTATTTCTATCTTTGTTTGCTAGAGATGTTTGGTTCTGTGTCTGATAATCCCTAGGTTTCACCTTTCAATGGGAGGGTGATGTTAGAAATGTATTGTAATTGATAGAAAAGGTGATGAGGATGAAGTAAAAGGAAAATAAAATGTTGTTAAATAATGAATCCATACAAGTGAGGATAGTTTTTAGATAGAGGAGGAATGACATGTTATAGAGTTTTTGTGAACCCAACGTTTCGGACTACCAAGTGAGTCCATCATCAGGGGATGCGTCAATAGATATTCTCCAGATCTTAATGATGTATCCAGGAGCTAGATTTAGGTTATATATATAGGATATTAAAGAAAAGATGTAAGAAAATAGGTCGGCTAGATTTTCATTTATTTAATTGATTAATTAATTTAATTATTATTATTATTATTATTATTATTATTATTTAATTAACTAATTAATAGTTTTATAACTTAATTGATTTTATTATTTACTTACTATGTTTATTAATTTTATTTTAAATAGTTGGTTTAATTGATTTATTAATTAATTAATTAATTTGATTGATTAATTAATTAATTAAGGCAATTGATTAATTAATTAATTTTATTAATTATTCTTTATTAATATGTTTATTAATTTATTGTATTATTCACTTGTTAGTTTGATTAATTAATTAATTTTTTGTTTGTTGATTTAATTGTTATGTGTATTTCTTTAATGTGATTTTTTTTTAATAATTTCATTAATTACTTTTATTAATATTTTTAACTACTAATCTAATTTGTCTGATTAATTAAAACTAATAAAATGTCGTAATAAAATAAAATGATTCAAGATGGCGAGAATATGTTTTCAAAGGTGCTCATTGTTGTCAAGTATTGATACGTTGTTGTTGACAAATTTGTTGTTGGAAATAAGAAGGATGTTGGTCCAAGGAGGATGTCACAAGTGTCAATAGTGGTGTATCCAGATCAAAGGAAATGAAATGGAAAAAGCATAGAAGACTACAAGAAGAAGGAAGATCAACACATGTATGGCCAAGGCAATGCTCATATATTTCCAAGCAGATTAGTGAACAATAGTGGTGAATCTAATTTGTTAAGATGCAAATAATTTGAATCCATTTATTGTACAGAAAATCACTTCAAATATGTTTGGGACCCACTCATATGGAGAGAGATCTAAAATAGATTTCTAGTGGTATGTGGAAGTTTGAAAATGGCCTCCTCAATTAAAAGTAATTGCCAATCAAGGTTAGGTACCCCAAAGTCAAAGTTGCAAAGCTAATAGTGGCTAGGACCATTTAGAGAAGTATAGGTTGGCGGTGTTTCCAAGCAAGGTAGAGACTTCTATTAGAGTAGCTATTCAAAGTGCTAGGAAAATAAGGTCTAGCGACAATGCAACAAAAGAATTTTTATTGGTTGTATGGAGCCCCCATAACACATCATCTCAGCAGGAGTACCCTAGAAGGATTCAGAAGGGTGCACAAAGGGAGCATGTCAAGGTGACGTACAATTGGTCAGTTGTGGAAATTGTAGTATATAATGACATTTGATTAGCTAGAGGTGGAGCCCTATAACACATCTTCCCAATAGTTGTAGCCCAGAGGAAATAGAGATGCGCGCAACAGTGATGGTCTGAGATGATTAAGTGTCATGTAGCATGGTGAAGCAGAGTGGAAGTAGAGGCATATATAAAAGAAATCTAGCTAGTATGGTAGTATAAAACACTTGAGTCCGGTGGTTTTTGTTTAATAATTTAACAAAGGAATGGTCACAAAACACAAAGGCCTGGACACTTTGTCTCTCCTCTCTAACAGACACATGGTAACATTTTAGTGAACAATGATGACGTCAACATGACGCTGGTATGGAGGAAACATGGCAAGGATATTCAATGTTTCTAGGTGGCCTAGTGGGCCAAATAAGAGTGACATGTGTCACCACTAAGATGGAAACATGTGGCGTTATTGACATGAGCATGATGTCATCCTACAAGGGCTTTCCCAAAATATTTATAAGGTGCACAAGAAGGTATCACTGGGATGACTAGGTGTTGGGTAGATATGGAAAGTGTTAGAGAGAGACAAGTCCAGCTTGAATTTTATTGGTCCATGGGTGCGATAGTGGTACCACTAGGACAACTCATCTCAGTCCCCTAACCCCAGAAGAACTTAAACAAGTGCAAGGGAATGGCATCAAGCTGACTAGGCAGCAGGAACACGTGGCATTGACAGCCAAACCGACTTGTTCATTAATTGGATCTTGTATGCAGTGGGCGGACACACTAGGACATATTAGCTCCGTTCCCTAAACTCATAAGATTTCAAGGGAGAATAAAGAAGGAACTTTCGGGGTGTTAGAGCTTCGATATGAGATGGAAGCCTATGGTAGATAAGGACCCAATGGGGGAAGGTGTAGGGTTGTCCCATATTGAATAGGTAATCCTAGAAGGGAAAGTAATGGTACACAAAGGAAACTGGTTGGGATGATTGGCCCGGGAGATGTAAATATGGCTGAAAAAGTGATGTTTCGTCATGTACCAGAGAATGCAATGGGACATGGTTTTTGTTACAATTTTGTGTGTACTATGATCAAGGGCCTTCAGGATAGCTACAATATAAAAGCCTAATGCACAATTAAAAAGGCTTAGTGCCTTAAGTATAAATGGGTCGACAACTGATTAAAAGAACTAAAGGCTAGCGATAAAGTTATATGCAATTCAATAAAGATATTTGGAGATTATAGCACATATATTGTATTTAACAACATGTTGCTAATTGTTTTGGGCTATGTTTAAATCCTTATGGCTTGTGGATGGAACAAGTTGGTAGCTTACAAATCTTGGCATTATTCACCATATTTGGACGGATGAGTAAACATGTTTGAAATTTGGAATTTATGCCATCTACACTGGAGCAATAAATATTGCATAAAATAGGCATGAACGAGTTGGAAGCTTAGAATGGCGGAACAAACAATTAGGAGGAATATTTGATAGTTAATATAAACCTTGAGTTCAAGGAGTTTTAGAAGAACCTTTGCTAAAACCTATAACTTACCAAAATGAAGGAAAACATCAGTTTAACTTAGTTTTTCTCAAAGTGACAGTAGATAAGTGATTGAAGACTTGAAGAGCACATTCAGATGACTCAATTGAAGTCGGAAAAAGGAAAAGATAAATATTTATGCATGGGAAAGAGCTGGAGATAAAAAAAATCTTGAATTCCAAAAATATAGGTCTAGTTTCCTTTATAAGCATATTTGAGTTTTAAAAGTGAAGGTGTGTGCAATAGTACAATTGTGTTAGTTGTGAGCAAGAGTGAGAGGTTATTGCTACAACCTGATGCATAATGTGAGTATGCATCAAGGGTGAATCAGAGATCAGATTTGATAACTAAAGAGGCGAAATTGGTGATATTATTTGAATCCTGTTTTGATGAAGAGGCTTTTATGGTGATATTGGAAAATTGAAAAATATTGATGTTGTTGGTATAGTTTGTGATTTTTCCAATAATCAAAGACTGTTGAAGTTGTTTGTTTAGTGGTAGCTGGGGTGAGAAATTATTTGTTTATGAAAGAAATTTGAATATTGATTTGAGTTTGAAAATGGATGAAAGATGGATCAACAAGGTATCTAGTGGTAGCTTGCATTTTAGGGGCAAGAGTCCCTTTCAGTAGTGGTTGATAAATGAGCAGGGGTAGCAGTCCCTTTCAATGAAGGTTGATAAACAAGTAGGGGAAACCATCCCTTTCAATAGAGGCTAATAAATGAGTAGGGGCAAGATTCCCTTTCAACAATGGTTGATAAATGAGTAGAGGCAAGACTCCCTTTTAGTGAAAACTGATAAATGAGTAGGGGCAAGAGTCCCTTTCACCAATGGATGATAAACAAGCAAGGGCAACAATCCCTTTTAGTGAAAGCTAATAAATGAGCAGAAATAAAAATTCCTTTCAGTAGGAGTTGATAAACCTACAAGTAGAATCTTGTGGGGAAATGATGTAATAGAAAAGTTTAAGATTATATGTGCCAAAGAAGATTGATGTCTCATATATATGTTGCAAATGCGTACTGAAATGGTTATGTTGTTTTTTTTTACATGATTGAGGTGTTTTTCTGATTACATGAGTAGATTCCAAAGTGATTGAAAAGTATAAATAGTCAAGAGTTGTATAATTTTGTCACACTATTTGTTCATCCCCCCTCTCAATAGTGTCACAGTTTCCATTTTTTTTAAGAGTTTGTATCAAAGAAACTAGGTTCCTTTAGGATCTGTTTAACAACTAAACGGATGATCATGGATCATGAACAAACAAGACTGAATTATCTCATATAGAGTTCCATTTTTTAATGGGACAATATATACAACTTGGATGGTAAGAATGAGAATCTATTTGGAAGCACTTGATTTGTATGCATGGATATATGTAGAGAATGGAGTAGTAGATGGTTAGGTTAATGAACAAGCCAAGTAGGAAATCTTGAGAGAGTTGTCCAAGTTAAATATTGATAAATTAATCTATTGTGAGACTACCAAAGAGATATGGAATGAGTTGCAATCCATCTAAGATATAGTCATACAAGTTTCATGTGATGTCAAGAGGCTTTCCCTAGAGGATGGAGTAGTTAAATATTCGAAAAGTATTAAAGACCATGAATCAGAATATGATTTCCCTATGTTAAGAGGTCAAGTTGTTGATAAACACTACGAGGATTCAGAGGTGATGAAATCTACAAGTAAGTTGTTGTATTTTTTTTATTGTAACACAATAGTCCATTTATCTTCAAATTTCCCAACTGCAAGATCAGTGAAAGTGAGAGTTTATCATCTAGTAGTAGTGAAAAAGGGACTACCTTGTTAGAAATAGTAGATCTAGACATTTGTCAACAAGTCGATGGGTGCACCTCTGGTAGAGAGGTAGATAGAACATCTCATGTGTTAGCAAAAGAATCCCTAGAGTTAGTAAGGGAACAAAATATTTAATAGTCTGCAAGTGAAATAGACACAAGTGCTCTAGTTACTCCTCTATTGAGTTGGGATATATTGAAGAAAAGATTTGTTTAAATAGGAATTTCATATCATCTTTTGAGGAAATCAAGAATCTCTGAGACATAAATGTAGAGATGGAAGTGGTGATTAGAACATTAAAGGACTAGTTGACTAGTTTTCAAAATTCTGATGTTGAGGATGAGATACAGGCCAGCTAAAGTCCCCCTTAGGTCAAAACAATATTGGAAGATGGAAATCACTTAGTAGCAACATCAAAGGGACCCATCATCCTTGTTAAAGAGAGACTTAAAAACAATGCAGTGGCAGAGAATAGAACACAACACCAAGGAGAAAAATAGACTTCGAGAGTTAAAGGAAAAGGTATGCAACCCCTCATATGTTCTCATTATGGTATCACAGGGAACTTTGCCTCTAAGTGTCCAGAGGAAAATGAAGTTGCAATAGAATAAGTGGAATGCTCTATTTCAGCAACAACCACAATTTTCTAAGAGAAATTCAAACTTCAATGCACAAAGAGCCTTTTCCCCTCAAAGGAAATTTTTTCATTGACCCAATAGCACTAGGAGAGCGAGTAGCAATACAAGAAATCAGTTGAACAAAATCTATGGTAAGAGTAATTTTTTTGCCCCTTTATAAGTAATGTTCACTGCTACATGTGTAAGAATTTTGGGCACTATGTAGTTGCATGCGAACTTGGATAAAATTCACCTCCTTTCCATAATAGGTAAAACAGAGGAATGGATCATGCAGAAATCCAAAAAGGACAACCATTCATGAGTTATTACAACATCATAGGAGAGGCTGGTCAAATGGTGCATGCAGGAAATGAAGACTAGCATTTGGTTTTGAATATCATCAACAGAAGATTAGCAGATCAAACCTCGAAATCCCTGTGGTTGATCTCTGTTATATAACCTGCAACAAGAAAATACTTAAATTAGATAAAATAAGTAGCAATAGCGCAGCCAGTACTCCAAAACAATACAAACAGAAAGCAGACAAAGACAGTGAGAAAGAAGAGCAACAAGTAACTTGCCGATTGGCTTTAATTGGTGGTAACAAGAGGAATGGTCAGAGGTTTGTGTGCTCAAGAAATGTCATAGAGTCACTCAGTTAGGCAAGAATCTAGATCAATGCAAACAATCATATCATCATTTTTACCAAGTAAAATCTCAACATACCTGAGAGTGGAAGAAAAAGGGAGATAATATACTTAGGGGGAGTATATCCCTTGTTCCTCTTCATTGAAAAGAAGAGGTTGGATTCATGAGAAGCCTTAAAATACAGATGCAAGGAGTAGAAAGGAACATGGCAAGTAATGCATATGAAGGATAAGGGAAGTATGCCACTTGTTTTTTCCTTAGTTTATGAAATTGTTGAAGAATATCATTGTTGCTGAGTATTTTGGATGATTTGATTTTGTTTCCAAATCAAATTGACAAACTGAGTATAAATGGTGATGAATTATTTACTGCTGAAGTTTCTTTGTCTTGTGCAAGTGTGTTTATAGATTCCTAGTGCCAAAGAGGGAGCATAGCCATAAGGGGGGTATACTCAAGTTAACATTTGGGTATCAGATTATTCCGTTAACAATTGGTATAATTTGTTTGTTGCTTAAGGGAAAGCAGTGAAATGGTGTTTGCTACATTTCAATTCTTAAGTTGCAGATATGATGAATGGTGTGATCATTGTGATGCCTTCAGAATATTCCAATTAGTAACTGGTACCATTGGTCTCAAAGGAATTAACACTTGGTATCATCTATTATGAATTTGCATTAAATTTCATTAGATTTTTGTTAGAGTGTGGTATTCCTATTATGAGATTGTCAGTACAAGTGGTTGTGAAAGAGTACAAACTTATATTTTATTGTTCATGTTGAGATGAATTTAATGTGGTGATTTTGCTGCCATTAGAATTTTTTCTAGTAGAGTATATGCTGAGTTGTTGGTCTAAGCACACATTGGTGAGAGTGCCTCTATGTTTGTCATATAATCACTTCTAAGTTTTGTAATTTGTTGTTCAACAATTCACAAGTTGATTGTGTCAGTCATGCATAGGATATCTTTTTGTTTTTGCTAGCGGTCAGGTGTATGTGTCGAGGAAAAGGAACTATTATGAATGTAAGCCTAACTGAGACTTAGACCAACAAACATTATTTTCCCTATGGCTCAATTGTACAAGCATGTGTCATTTTAGCAAGAGATCACTCTCTTGAATACTTGAGGAAGAGATTGGGAGTAATTACTCCTCTCAACTCAATCTTCTTCACGACACAAAAGAAAGTTGCCTGGATCAAACCAGAGATACCTAAGGTTTTCAACATAAGATAAAGTAGTTGACAAGTCCATAAGGTAAGCAAGATAGGGGGATATTGTTATGATGCATGGAGCATGTTAAGTCTCTTTTCCATTAATGTAAAAGGTAGAGATGTATCTCAAAATAAAGAAAAACACAAAAGAGGGAGAATTATTGGTGATAAATCAAAAAAAGAAGTCCACCAGTAAAAGTAAAACAAAGTGACACCGAAACGAGAAGAAGAGAAAAACATAGTACACTTATTGGTGATGTTTTTTTGTTTGATCATGGTGTTGCCATCAATGTCAAAAGGGGGGATTGTTAGAAGCATGTTGTCATTGATGGAAAAGGTAATGAGGATGGAGGAAAAGGCAAAGAAGATGATTGGAGATCGTGATAATACATTATCAAAGGAGGTACTCATTGATGTCAAGTATTGATATGATGTTGTTGGAAACAAGAAGGATGTTGGTCCAAGGAGGATGTCATGTGTCAATAGCGGTGTATATATATTAAAGTTAATGAAATGGAAAAAGTAGATAAGATTGCAATAAGAAGCAAGATCAACACTTGTATGTCCAAGGGAAAGCTTAGATGTTTCCAAGAAGATTAGTTAATAATAGTGGTGTAATTTGTTAAGGTAAAGAGAATTTGAAGCCATTTATTTTATAGAAGATCATTTAAAATGCAATTGGGACCCACTTAGATGGAGAGTTTGTGAAAGAGCTTTCCAATGGTATGTGGAAGTTGAAAAATGGTCTCCTAGATTAAAATTTATTACCAGTCAAGGAAGGTACCCCAAATTCAAAGTTACAGAGCTAATACTGGTCAGGACCCTTTGGAGTACAATAGTTTGGCAGTGTTTCCCTGAGAGGTAGAAACTTTTAGAGGAGAAACTATTCAAAGTGCATGGAAAATGTGGCCTGACAATAGTGCAACAAAATATTTTTTATTGGTTGTATGGAGCCCCCATAACACATCATCCCGACAAGAGTACCCCAGAAAAATTCAAAAGTGCACACAAACGTAGCAAGCCAATATGATGTATAGCAGGAAGTTGAGGAAATCATAGCAGATAATGAAATTTGATTGGTCAGAGATAGATACTTATAACACATCATCCCGGTGGTTGTATCCCTAGAGAAAAAAAGATGTGTGCAACAATGATGGCCTGGGATGACTAAGCACTAAGCTAGCATGGAAAATCAAAGTGGCAACACAGACCAAGATAAAGGTAGCTAGGCTAGCAAGGTAGTGTAAAACAATTGGACATGGTGGTTTTTGTTTAAAATTTTAACAAAGAAAATAGTCACAAAACATTGATGCTAGACATTTTTCTCTCTCTTCTCTGGTAGGCACGTGGCAACATTTTAGTGGAAAATGATGACGTCAACATGACATTGGTATGGAGGGAAAGTGGTAGAAAGATTTGGTGCTTCTAGGTGGCCTAGTGGGCCAAATGTTAGTTACGTGTGTCACCACTTAAATGGAAACACATGGAATTGATGGCATGACCATGGCATCATCCTAGAAGGGCTTTCTCAAACGATTTATAAGGTGCACATGTAGGTATCACTAGGCTGACTAGTTGCTAAGAAGACATGGAAAGTGCCAGAGATAGACAAGCCTAGATTGCATTTGATAGGCCCATGAGTGTGGTGGTCACACGGTGGCTTCACTTAATGAACCTTTGACATATTGCATGCAATTGTGGCATAGTAAAAAATACCCTTAATTTGATAACATACTGGAAAATACCTCCAGAAATCACATTATTTAGCCCCCTACAATTATGAACCCAATGCACCTTCCCAATTTAAAAATCCCCAAATTTCACTAGATATTATAGGAATCCATTTTTTACTTGACATTTTTTTATGCCCCTTTATAATTTTTCATTAACTTTGAGCTCCATTTTTTTATACCTGCCATTATAAAATCCCTTTACCCCCCTCTATATGTTGAATATATTATGTCATTTTTTTTATTTTTTTTCTGCAATATATATCCCCCAATAAGAATGCACACTATATGGTATTTCTCCCCTAGGGTAGTCCCCATGGGTGGTGGTACCCACCGCGACAACTCATTTTGGTCCCTTAACCCTAAAAAAACTTAAACAAGTGAAATCGAGAGGCATCGACCTGACTAGGTGCCAAGCACATGTGGCATTGATAGTCAACCTGACCTATTTGTTGATTGTCTCTTGTATGCAGTGAGCAGACCTACTAGGACACATTAGCATAGTTCCCTAAACCTGGAAGATTTGAAGGGAGCGTAAAGGAGGAACCATTGTGCTGATAGAGTTCTAAGATGAGATGATAGCCTATATTAGAGCAAGAGCCAATGAAGGAAGGTGCAGGGTAGTCCTACCATGAATGTGTCATCCTAGAGGATTAATCCCGAAAGGGAAAGAAATGGCACACAAAGGAAATTTTCCAGGATGATGAGCCTCGAAAATGAAAATATGGTCAACATTTGATGTTCCACTTCCGTCATGTATCAAAGAGTGCATCGGGACATAACTTTTGTTACAGTTCTATGTTTATTATGACCGAGGGCCTTCAGGCTAATTGCAATATAAAAGAATTGTGCACAATTAAAAAGGCTTAGCACCTTAATTATGAATGCGTGGAAAACTGATGAAAAGAACCAAGGGCTAATGAAAAAGTTATATGAGGTTAAAATAAAGTGCTTTGGAGCTTATAGCACATACATTATATTTGACAACATTTTTTTAAGTGCTTCGGGCTATGTTTTAATCCTTCAAGCTTATGGATGGAACGAGTCAATAGCTTATGAATTTTGGCATTATTCACCATAATTGGATGGATGAGTCAGCAACTTTGAAATTTGGCCTTTTTTACATATACAACATAGCGCTAAATATTACAAAAAACAAGCATGGACGAGTTGGTATCTTAGAATGGAAGAATGAACAGTTAACAAGAAGTTTTGGAAGTTAAGCTAAACTTGGAGTTCAACCAATTTTAGAAGATCCTATACTAAAACTTGTAACTTACTAGAATGAAGGAAAACAATAATTTAACTCAGTTTTTCTCAGAGAGACACTAGAGAAGTGATTGAAGAATTGAAGATCACATTCAAAAGACTTAATTGAAGAAGGACAAAGGAAAATATAAATATTTATGCATGATGAAGAGCTGAAGATAACAAAAGGTTCAACTCCAAAAATATCAGTCCAATTTCCTTTACAAGTAGAATCAAGTTTGTCAAGTGAAGGTGTGTGCAAGAGTGCAACAATATTGGTTGTGAGAAAGAGTGAGAGGTTGTTTGTGCAACCCAATGCATAATGTGAGTATGCATCAAGGGTGAATCAAAGATCAAATTTGATATCAGAAGAGGTGAAATTGGTGATATTATTTGACTAGTGTTTTGATCAAGAGACTTTTATGGTGATATTGGCATATTGCAAAAGATTAATACTACTGGTATAGTTGGTGATTTTTTGAGTAATCAAAGATTGTTGAAGGAGTTTTTTTGGTGGTAGTTGAGGTGAGAAATTATTTGTTTATTAAATAAATTGGCCTATTGATTTGATTTCAAAAATGGATGAAACATGGGTCAACAAGTCTAGCAAGTGGTAGCTTCCATATCAACGGCAAGATTCCCTTTGAATAGTGGTTGATATATGAGCAGGGATAGTAGTCCCCTTCAACAGTAGTTGATAAACAAGCTAGGGTAGTAGTCCTTTTTGTAGAGGCTGATAAACGAGCAGGGGCAGGAGTCCCTTTCAACAATGAATGATAAATGAGAAGAAGAAAGAGTCCATTTCAGTGAAAAATGATAAATTAGCAGGGTCAGGAGTCCCTTTCAGTTGTGGTTGATAAACGAGCAAGGGAAGCATTCCCTTTCAGTGAAAGTGAGTAAATGAGTAGGAATAGAAGTTCCTTTTAGTAGAAACTGATAAAGATACAAGTAGAAGATTGTGGGGCAATGATGTAATATCAAAGTTGAAGCTTTTGTATGCCAAAGAAATAAAAATAAGATTTATGTCTCATATATATGTTGCACATGTGTATGAAAATGGTTTTGATGTTGTGTTTTACATGATTTAGTTGTGTTTTTTATTACATGAGTAGTTTCCAAAGTGATTGAAAAGTTTTAACTGTCAATATTTGTATAATTTGATCACATTATTGATTCACACCCCCCCCCCCCCTCCCCCCCCCCAAAGTAGAGTCTTGGTTTCCATTGTTTCTAACAGGTGAGTCATATGTTGCAACATGGGAATCCTGGTGGAACCTTATCGACCCGAAAAAACTTAGAGCTATAACGTTATTGATTTCATGGGGAATTTGGTTAGCTCAAAATGTCAAGGTCTTTCAGGACAAGACTACTATTCTAGACAAAGTGGCCACTCAATGTTTGGTTATCTATGCATCCATCTCTAACTTTGAACCTCTTTCATGTGCGTGTATAATCTCTGAAGAAGTTATTGAATTTTATTTTCCATGGGCATATTTTGATGCCACCTCCATTTCTAACGGAAATTATGGGGGTGGGGAAGTTTTTCATATCTCACATAGTCACTCTTTTATGAAGAAATTCAGTCTGGGACATGGAACAAACAAATATGTTGATATTATGAGTTTGAAATTGCTTATGTTGTTTGCAATTGAAAAAGGAATCTAATGCATCTAGATCTTTGGGGGCTCAAATATAGTGGTTAATTGGTTCAACAACACAACTCGATATCACATGCACACAATCAGACCCATCTTAGAGGAGATCAATCAAGTAAAGCATTTTTTTGATGAAATTTTATTTGTCACATTTGCAAGGAAATAAATTCGGATGTTGATGCATTGTCTAAGGAGGGTGCTTCACAGGATATGGGCACACAACACATAAATGAATGAAACAATGATTAGGATAATTTATATTATCATTTTCCCTTCATAAAGGGCTTTTAAGCACAATCATCATTTTATTGAATGTTCCTTTTTCAACTATCTATATGCGAAATATATAGTTCAACTTGCTTTTTGGTTGTTTTTTTATCACATGACTTGATTATACTCCTTTGCTATAAATTTATCATGGATGTTTTTGTTGATGATGTATATATGGGGACAATAGTCCAAGTACATACATTTTTTTGTCACAGCCATATGTGGCTAGTATTTTTGTTTTCATGAGTGCTATAAAGACACATAATGATGGAAATCATGCATAGACAATATTTTTGGTACAACCAAAGGTGGGTGGTTTTTTTTTAGTGCTATCTAGGCACATATAGAATGTAACTTTCAATTTTAATGAAAGTTACAAATTTTTCATTGCAAAAAAATCATATAAATTTAAGTATTGTACTTATCAATTAAGAATATTTGTCCAATTAAGAATATATGGATTACTGGTAATTATTAATATTTGTCTATGATGTCTATTAAAAATTTCTGAATTCAAGTATAGTAAAGCATTTATTTTGGGACTATGCATTTTTCTTAATGGAGTGAGAATATTCCCTATAACATATTAAGTTTTCTCTTGTGAATATTCCTCTAATAAAGAGCTTTCTTTATTGAATATGATAAGGCATTAGTTTAGCTTAGCTCATTTTTTCTTAATCCATTAAATTGCTTTTTGACATCATGTTACTATGTTGTATGTTTTTTTACATGTATCAACTATATGCATGTTCCATTGGATATTCATGTATAACGTATTGGTCATCTATGAATCAAATTATGCTGACTCCATAGATCTCTTATCCATCTTAAAATGCATGCACTAATTAGAGCTTTTCTCAGTTAAAGAATGATTTCCCTTAGGTCCCATGGTATCAAATTTGTTAGGGTGCCTTGTGTTATCACTCCCCCGGATCTCCAAGGCTGAGGAAGAGTCCAGTTGAGGTAACCACAAACCAATCTTTTAGCTTGGTAGCTAGCCCAACCAAGCCGGAGAGGGCTCTCTCCAAAGGATCATAGCCATGAGGGCTGGATATATTAGGGTTTTAGTCTAGATTTAAAGTGCAAAGGGTTGTTTGATTTGATTTTGGTTGGGTAGTCACAAGGATGAGTGATTTAGGTCAAAGGGACTAGGTCAAGGCAAATGAGATATGATTGCAGACATTTAAAGGGGCAAGGTAGGTATGAAGCTTAACACATAAAAGGTGACTTGATGAGATGGTTTAAGAATGATGAGGAGTTAGGAAGAGAATAAGAGATGTATTCATCCTAAACTGAAGAAAAATGGACAAAGTATGATAAATTTCCAAAAACAGAGCATGAGCAAGCATGCATTCTGCCAATCAACTTGTAAATTACCATATAACAGAAATGGAATGGTTTGTGAACTGATAAAACATTCATAAAAATGATCACAAATAAGAAACAATGCTAAAAATTCATACCACATGTATCCCAAAAAAATAGCTGCAACTCATCTATTGAAAATTCCCAAAATATGATACAATAGTCTTTGATCACTAGTATAGCATCCCTACTGAATCCAACCTGTAAAATGACTAAGAAAATACATAATATAGGCCTAAAACCAGCTCATCCTAGTCTCAGGGGTCGAATCCATGAGAGGAGGAGCAGTTGCAAGAAAGGATGAACTGATAGCTGGAGTGTAGGGTGATCAAAGTGATTCATCCCTCACTCTACCAAACTGATTCATTACATGCCACATAGGCCATCTAACTGATGTATCTACCCTAGATAAAAGTAAAAACATAATAATTACATCATCTAGATCAATTACATAGGTAAAACTTGAATTTCCCATAGATAAAGGTCAACTTTGAATGAAACAATCAAAAATTGTGGAAAACTGTGAAATGCGTAGCGACCTGGTTAAATGCGCAACGACCCTAGTCAAACGCGCAACGTCCTCTTCAAGCTGACTTTTGACTACCTTCTTGATGTCCAAATCTAGCCCATGATAGATCATTGGAAAGCTTATCCTGTCTAGTTTCCAAAGCTACCCTTGGTTTTCAAAACAGGCTTCATTTACCACTCCAAAATTGCAATCTCCCAAGACTACTCAAACGCGCAGCGACCAAGCTAGAAAAGAGGCAGAAAGGTGAGTTTTTGGTAGTTTTTGACCCTTTTGGCTAACCAATTTTGCTCCAAATTCTTAGAAAAAGTACAGGGTGCATGTCCTCATCATTATGAATCCAAAAATGATGACCATTTTCTCATTGAATGATCCAAACAAAAGCGCCACGTCCTAGGTGTTGTGCGTTTGACCATGCTAACTGTGCCAAAATTTCTTCAAAAAAACACAACAAAACATATCTTGCCTAAATTGTTCAAAAATGGCCAAAATTGGTGGGCTGACAGTTGGCTATATGTTTGAGGCATGGCGTGATGCCTCGGCAAGGATATCAAACCTCTTTTTCTCCTCTTGCTTGGTCAAGGCTTGGATTTTTGCATGAGCTCTTTTGAGCTTGGCCCTTGCAATTTTGTCTCTCATAGCATAGTGCTTCCCCATCCTTATTTGAATATCATTTTCCTTCTTGGCCTTGTCTAGGAGGTTCTTTAGATGATCATTTACCTTCTCAAGCGAATATTCTCGGTTCTCATTTACCATCTTGGAAAATTGCTCATTCAAGGTGAGCTCATTTGCTAGTTCTTCCTCCCTTTTCCTTTCTTGCTCCAAGACTCTCTTTAGGCCTCTAGTCCTTGGCCTTCTTCTTGGCACCTGTTCATCAAGTGGCTCACCATACTGCCCATATGCCTCATCAAGTAAGGCCTTTTCCTTTTCAACCTCTCTCTTTTCCTTTTCTGAGCTGAATCTCCATGAGCTCATTTTTTACCTCAAACTGCCTATTTTCCTGCTCATAGTAGGAAATGATCCATTTGGCCCTTTGCAAGTTGACCTCGAGCTCACCTATGAGTGCATTCTTCTCCTTGATGACAATAGCTATGATTTTACTATCATCATGCTCATCTGATTCAACTAACTGAAAATCATGCTCTATCTCATGGAGGTCTTCCTCCTGCTGCTAGATCTCTGCCTCTACAACTTTTTCCTTACCCTTCTGTACCTGCTTTATCGATGAAGAAGGCAAGGCCCCTCCCACAATCAGTGGGGAAAACACTTGTCTATGCCCTCTCTGATAGGTATGTGCCAAGGTACTTAAACCAGCCACTTTGGGCTTGCTGCTCTCACCATGCTCAATATGCTCCTGCTCAGTGCCTTCATCTCTACCAGGTGAATGAATAGGCTCATGAAATGGTGATGATGGAGGTGATGGTGTGGTTGACTCATCAGATGAAGATGAATGATGTATGGAATGAGGTAGAGGGATGGAGGTGGATGGATGAGAGGATGAAGGTGCCTCTTGGCCATGATGAATAGGTGGGACTGTGAAAACCTCATTGGATATGAAAGTGTCCAATGCAATGTTAAGCTGATGAAGGTGGTGGAGCCCTATCATTTTGATTAGAGAATGTTGAAATATGCTATGCATTTGATGATCATGATCTTTCCTTCGGAAAATGTATGACATCTTGTCAATATCTCGGTAAAGATAGTAGGGCAGATTGAGCATTCTGACTCTTGTAAAATGCAAGAGTAGCTGAATATGATAGGAATAGAGCCTAGAAAACTTACCCTCACATGTGAAGTACTTCACAATGATTTTCATCATAGGAACATATCTATATAGGAGGTAAGATAAAGGAAATATCCTCCTTCTTTCATTCTTGTGGCTGGGTTTAAGATATGGTTCATAGTAGCAATAATCCAAATTTGCTTGTTTAAACCATTTTTCCCCAACATCTGGGATCCCAATAGCAGCTGATATGATAGCAGAAGATATGGTAATGGTGACACCGACAAGGGTTGCTTGATTGTCATGGAGGTTGATGATGAATTGTCTGGTCAATTCATAATGATGATGTGTCCTTTCCACCTTCTCACAAAACTCAAAACATCCCATATGTTTGAAGCTTGTGATAGTGATGGGAGATGCCATGAGCTCTCTAGTGTTAGTTGGTTCATATCTGATGATTTTCCCTCCTTTTTTATATTTCCTCCTCTATTGTTTTTCTCCATCACTCTGACTTGTGTGTTATTCTTCTGCCATGATTTGTTGCTTTTTAAAATCCTAGCGGAATGGTAGAATGGACTGTGGGTATGGGAAATGTGGAATGATGTGAGGAAAGATGATGAGGAGGATATGGGATATGTGGAATGAGGGAGGTGATAGGGAATAATTCTTAAGTGAGGGGGAATAGTGATGAAAACTAGGAAATGTGATTTGAGATGATGCGAATGCTAAACTAGGGTTTGCTCTTCGGAAAAACAACAAACAATTTAAACCCTATGTAGGCAAACAAAGGAGGGAAGGAGTGAGTAATTCTTTGACCAACCTAATTTTTTGGAGTGAATGATGATTAAGTTGGAAACTTGGTGGCGATGGAGGGTTTTTAGAACATTTGGCTCCTTCCAGGTGAACGCGCAACGACCTGGGCAAAGGCGCAGCAACCTTGTCAAACACACAACGACCTCTACAGGAGCGCATCACCGTTATAAATTACGTTGTGATTTCAGGCAAACATGTAGCGACCTCTACAAGAGCACAACGACGAGGCTAAACGCACAGCAACCCTGGTGAATGTGTCCTCTTACTCTGTTTTGCCGAATTTCACCTTAGAATCGGCAATTTTCATTTGTTGAGGAGTTGTGAGAGTGCTAGAGTGCAAATGAGGCTTTATACTTGAATGGACTTTAATTTATGAGTTTTCATACCCACTTTCTAATGTTTCTTGTGATTTCCAAATTTTCATATTAATGTCTTTTTTTACTTTCTAACCTTTTTTCTCTTGACAGGTGGATGATGCTTTGGCAATCCTGATTTTGACTTTCTGCTTGGGATGCTTTTGGCAATAGGCCCTAGTATGCAGCTAAAAGTAACTTATTACATATAATAGACATAAAATTACATAAACAAAAATAAAAATTACTACATCTATTTGTAGTTCTAATTTACAAACTCGGGATAAAATCCCTTCTTGAAATCAAATTGAGGGCTTTCAGTAGCTATGGTTACATGCTTTGGAAAGTTTTATTTAATTAAAAAAGACATTATTTGCTTGACTCTCATATTTGGTTGACCTTATGCAGTGAGATGGTGATTTATTGGACCTTAGAAAAATGAAACCTAGGTGACCTAATGGAACCTCAAATGACTAAATTTCAGGTGGATTTCACTGATATAAAATGTGATGAAATGAGCCTTCATGTTCAATGGTAACTCGGAAGACACATGCAGGAGGGCCAACAAACACAAACTTTTGAGAGGGAAAAGTGATTTTTGACTTTGGACTACCAGGAGTGAACAAATTTTTTCATGATGACCTGAGTGGAATGAAAAAACTAAAATAAAATCAAATGGGACTCTAATATGATATAAAAGAGAAATTTTGATCACTGGTGGCAGTATGCAAACACTGACTCTAACACTTTGTTTGAAGCATTTACTCAAGGACAAACATTCACTTAACTTGAGTGGTATGTGGTTCATGTTTTGCATTTTCGTATGGTATAGAGAGCTATTTTCCGAAGAATTATGTATGATATGGTTTAGTTACCTATAACACATTATATTTTGGGTTTATTGCGTTCAATTATTTTGAAGCAACACATTTTAACGTGAATATCACCAAGAGTTGATGTGTTCAATTTCGGTAGATTTAAGGAATAGATGTTGTACCTCATTAGGATTTACCATTCACAAATCTAATGAAGTGCCTATAAAGTTTCTTGATGAAGTTTTTGTTGGATAAAAAATATTGTTCGTTTGTGCTCTTGTTTCATTTTGTTTAAAGATAACATTCCCTAATTTTCTTTAACAAAGTTGAGAAATCACTACAAAGACGCATCGAATAAGTTATGATCATTCCCATTTTTTTCTTGTTTCTTTTTAACGCTCAACCAAATCAACTTCTTTTAGAATAGAGTAAATTTGGGCAAATTATATCAACGCCTAGTTAAAGGCTATCATCGGTTAAGGGTAACGAATATAATGCTTATTTTTTGAGTTCTTTCATTAGGTTTCAATGATAATTTTTTTTTTTTTTTTCCTTCATGCTAATATCTACTCAGAAGATGAAAGAAAAAGATAATAATAAACTCTACATTGCTTATTTCTTTATTAATCTTTTTTATTTTTACTTTTTATTTTAATAAACTTAATTAAATTCAAAGATAAAACTAATCATAGTTGAAATTAAATTAAATGAATAATTTTTTAATCAAATTAAAGATTTATATCTCTCTTTCTTTTTTTTCTTCACTTCAGTTTTCCTAGTTTTTTTCCGATAGTTTATCAGTTACTCCACATCTTTTATAAGTGCTCAAGTTTGGATCTTGCCATAGGTTCTTCACTCTATGAACCTATGGCATAGCATTTTCATTCACAATATATTAAAGAATACTCATAATTTTACTATATATTTATCAATATCTCCCAAATTCGTTTTATTGGACCCTCTTTCAATACATCTTTCCAATAAAAAATCCTATTTGTCCTAGACCCCATCCCCCCCTTCCCCCCAATATCCATATACCCCCAATACTTTGAATGCCCTCCTACTTGAAATATATTGAATTTATATTTTTACAATTTAAAAGCCCTTAATGAATGAATGTGATAAGATACTAGTCAACCAGTTAAAGCCCCATGGATATCCCTTTTATATTTACTAATAACATAGTGTGATAGTTATAATTAAGTATCTCTATGTATTCTTCGTTAGCCCCACCTTGTCACATCTCACTTACGGAAAGCCTTTTGCTTCCTTTCTACCTTATGTTATTTAGGGAAACCCTTTTCCTCCTCTAAAAAGGAAAACTAAAATTTGTTCTTCATCAATTTTACCTTGAGGCTTGATCCATTATCTCATTTACCTAGATATTTTAAAAAAATTAATTGAAAATTGTCCATAACTATGATCTACTAATTTTGTCATAAATAAAATAAAAAAGGTAGTGTACCTTCCAACAAGGATCTCGTTGTGAACAATAAGAGAGATGTTCCACAAAATAAATTTACTACTTACTAATCCACCTATTTAATGTGTTGGAAACCAAAGCTCTATGTATAAATAGGAAAATAATGTGTGAGCTTAAATCAATTAAAAAAGGAAGTACATAAAGAGTGTTAAAAAGAAATTGTAAAAGATTGTTAGAAACACATAATGTGGGTGTGAGATAGCATGCACATATAAAAGAAATTTGTAAAAACACATGATTTGTAGACCATAAATATAGAACACAATTTTGAAATGCTAAAACTGCACATAAAGAAAGATGACGAGAGGGTGAATGCATGAAGATGGGTTACACTGTTGGGCCAAATGTGGCAATGAAATTTCAAAATTTTCTTTTTTTATCGAATTGAAGCCCTTAAAATTCATATAAGCATTTTCAATTTTGATTTGGAGTAAAAATAAACTATGTGGAGGATTATGTTTTTGTCCTAATGATATTTTTTTACAATTTTTTTCTTCTTCATATTATCTCTCAATTTTCCATTAAATGTAATATTGATCCTCGCAAATTTTCACACATATTAAGAGGTATTCATGTGTTCATTAACTAAATGGAGAGAACTAGATTTTTCATATTAATTATTTATTATTTTATTTTTTTTCGAAGTTGGCGAAGTAATATTTCAATTGCATTTTGGAGACACAAGTGTTCACGTAATATTTTTTTCAACTGTTTAAATAAATTGAAAAAACTCTTTTGAAAAGGACTCTTAAAGGACAATAGTGATATTTTTTGAAATTTTTTCGTTGTGTATATTTTATGTTATTGATTTTTTACTCAACGCCTTTGAAACTATCCAAACAAATTTCAAGAATTATGTTTAAAAAAAATTAGATGAAAAATATCATATGAATTCAAAAGTATCAAACCCATATTCCATTAGATAGAGCATTCTTTCAAAAATACAATATGATCAACTCCGCCACTTAAGGACAAATTCTTCCCTAAATCCGTTAGGGTACAAAATGGGGTTGCAGAGAAATCTGAAGAAGGGGTGCTAAAACTATGATTTTTAGGACTTTGGGAGCTCAATTGAGTGCTTGAGTAGTAAATTCAAATAGATCGATCAAGCGTTAATAAAACCCTTGATCAAGTCGTCAATGTGGTTAACCAACAGCCCGATCAAGCCAATAAAATGCTAACCACCACAAACCACACAACATATAGCTTGATCAAGCCTAACTCTCATTCTAGCTCCTTTTTTTTAAGCGCTTATATTTTTATGCTTCTAAACATCTTTATCGAGCACTTAAAAATTGCTCGATCAAGCGCTTACAAATGCTCGATTGAGTATCATTTTTTCACCAAAATGTGCCCTCGCTTTGCTAAAAACGTGTAACCCAACTCCATGCATACACCCAAAAAAAAATCCTAAAAATATGTAAAATAAAATTTCTGTGAAAACATACAAAATAAAACAAAATTACTATATAGAAAAAATGAATAATAACATGAGTATGATCACAAGAATTAGCGTAGAAAAAGACTGCATGGAAGGGAAGTGGCCCAAATACACAAATGGTGAATGGTCAAGAATGAAAAACGAAAACTGGAAAATAGTATATGCAACTAATAATTTACATTTAACTATAATTAAATTAAATAATATTGTCTTTTGATTTCTGATCTACATGTGCAAGCTCATGAGTAACGTATCATTTATGTATTACAAATTTACAACTCATTTTGCATAAGAGTTGGTGAAATTCGGAACACCAACGTCTAGCATTATAACCCACATACCAAGCAAACCCTCATTAAAAATCATGTAAGAGGAAACCACCCAAGTTTTTATGATATTTTATGCCAAATCCGCAATGATTCTACAATTGATAATAGGGTGAAGTGACCTTATACTTATGCAAGTTTCTTAGATAGCAATATTGTTCTTATACATTTTGATTATAATGTATTTCATTTTTATTAATGTTTTAAAAATAAATTAAAAAAAAAAAACCATTTTCATCATATATATATATTTATGAAATTGTCAAAAATGAAAATTTAAATTAACCGTTTAAATATTTATTTTCACTTTAGTATAATTCATTATAATATATGTTTATGGAACCATGTAATTTATACGAGCAAAATTATATTTTCATAGTTTATTAAAGAAAATAGGGGATGACTTGTAGTTAGTAGCTTGATTGGTGGTCATTGTGATATGAATCTTTTATGAAGTTTGAGGTTAGATGTTCAAATCCCTCTGATTTACCATGTGGGTCATTTTTTTGTGGGTTGCATATGGGTTCATGTACAATTTATATTGGTAGTAGTCATTATCAATATTTTGTCATGTAAGTATGATCTCAATTGAGTTCCTCATTCGTCTAGATAAAAAGAAATATAGTGGGTTAGAATTCCTAGTGGCATATGCTAATTTATGGAGCATTCCATATCTTAAAAATCGATGCCACACCTAGACAGGATTCATGTGCATGCTCTTGAAATGGAAATGCGAGGGGAGGCTCTATAATGTTTCCCATGTGCTCAGAAGGAAGGGTGGGAGAGGTGTTTAATGATCTCCCGTAGTGGATAGATGATAGGTTCTCATTTAAGAAAAATTCGTTTACATAATAGTTTTTCATCTCATGATATCATATTTTTGAGAAATCATTTAATCATGGATAATACAATCATGTAATAGTTTAAGCACAATGTCACATCGAGGACTTGTAGTGTTGTAGCTATGAAGGAACATCAAGAATGGGATGAGGGAAATGGCTTTGATTTAGAGCATAACTCAGTTTGATTTTTTCAAATATGCTTGGTTAGTATCTCAAGATGTCACATCTAGGATTATGTCTCTGATTTTATTTGGTTTTATATGTTTAACATAGTCTACTATCACTTGAATGAAGAAAATTGATTATGAATTGGATAGTCAACAAATTTCGATGGTGGAGAAACCTCTTCACTTTGGTCTAGTTGTTGGATTTAGCTTGATACACCCTCCATCAATAAACTTCTTAAAATTCAAACCTTATTCCTTCAAAACCTAGTCCTTAGGGTTTACTACTATTTAGATATGTGGTAAATTTTGATTCCATTCCTTGAATGCTCTCTCCTTGGCCTATCTCTATAATTATAAGTACTTTATGGTTCTTTCAATCCCTCTTGGCAGTACTATAAAACCCTTTATACAACTGGAGGTTATACAAGTGAATTGGTTTGGAACCCCTTGCAACTCAGTTAATGGTTCCCTCACCCGCCAAGTGGCCACCAACCATGTAGCTTAGGAATAATGTCTCTACTCATGAGAATAGAAAGAGTAGGCTTGTTAGAAGAAATACAACCCTTGGTAAGCATCCTTATCACACTTGGACCTATCAATGTATGACTTAGTCCCTCATCAATGCAATGAGGGTAACAAAAGGCAACTTGTATCGAAGAGAAACGAAAATAAATGAATTCAACCATCAACAACAAACATCAAAATTTATCCAAGGGCCAAGTAGAAATAGAGTTTGAAGATTGGATGCTTGATCCCATGTATTCTCAAACTCAGGATACTAAATTATTCATGTTTATAGAGTTATATTGGCTCAACAAAACCTTCATTGTTAAGATAGTCTTCGGCAAAATCATTATTGACCTTAGGTTTAAAGGATAAATTGTGATAGACCAATCATTGTAGTTTCAACCCTGTAGGTAACAATTTATTTACCTAAGGTCTTAGTTTCCTCTATTATTGAACTATCATTGATTAATTGACCATTAAGTTTAAAGGATTAAAAAAAAAAAAAAAAAAAAAAATTACCAATATTATTGGTTATACTATTATGAATTAACGTGGACTTTACCCTTAATAATGGCATTGACCTAGGATAACAAGACTCTAGGAAGAATAATGTTTTAACAATTTGTTTGGGATTAAAAATTATTTAGTAGTCATAGAGTATTCAATAAACATATATTACTTTATATAACTTATTATTTTAATGACCATTATATTTAAATATTGAATATGATATATTTTAAAGAACTAAATAATGGAAATCTAACTTACCAATGGACCATTAAGTTATTATTACATAATTACCTAATGTAACTAAATTATAAAAATAGTAGTGATTTATTACCATTCACTTATATTTAAATAATAATTGAATAATAATAAATCATTTAATATATATTATATAATGACCATTATAATTAAAATATTCTCTTAATATTTGAAACAATATTAATAATATATCTATCTTTAAACTAACAAATGAATTCAATCATTTAATAATATATCTATTTATTATTAATATTAAATAATAATTATTTAATAATATATTTGAATAGTAATAAATCATTATATAATGACCATTATAATTAAAATATTATTATTATACTAGAGATTTGAAATAATATTAATAATATATCTATTTTTAAATTAATTTATTAATATTCAATTATTTAAATAATAAATAATAATAAATCATTTAATATATAATGACCATTATAATTATAATATTCGTATTATACTATAGATTCTATTAATAGAAATAATATTAATAATATATCTATTTATTTAAATTAACAAATGAATTCCTTTTTACCAATTTTAACTATTTCTAGAAATATTAATTAACTATTTTAGTGATTTGACCAGGTTCATTAGGTCAAATTAGTCGTTAGAATTTTAGCCGTTGGAGTCTCTGCACACTATATTTAATCTAGTTAAGCCAGATTGGTTCTTCAACTTGTCCTGACGATGAACCACACTGGTTGGTTCGAAACGCGTCGACAAAAGATTGGTTATGTGATTTTGCCAAAGACTATCTTAACAATGTTATGGATCACAGAAGTCTAAATTCCTTAAAACCTTTATTGTTTAGAAAATAGAGGTAGTGAGGCAATGCTAAGATATCATGCACTAGTTATATGTAATGTAATTAAAATTTAATACTCTTCACAAAAAAAATCAATATTAAGATTATTATGCATAGTCATGTAGAAATTTGGAATGGGATGAGGAGGAGAATAACTAAGATTTAAATATTGAAAAAATGCCATATAACCTCATTTTTCCAGATAAAAACAGTAACAACTGGATTATTCCATTAATTCCTATTGTTTTTGTAAACTTAATGGAAAAAACGATGAATGAATCCTTCAATAATATGCTATATAATTCTCTCTTTTATCTTCAATAATATAAGAAATTATGTTTAATTTTTGTGTTTTATTATTAAACATAGATGTAATTAAAACTACTAACTCTTTTAATCTATAATAAGCTTGATTGGCTAAAACTCGATTTCCTATCTAGCAAGCCCCCACACACACATATATATATATATAATAATAATAAATAAAAATATTTTATAATACTAAAATAATTAATTTTGTTTATTATTAATTTATTAAATTAATTTCAATATCATTTTAATCCTTTTGAATTTGGTAATTACATTCTTTCACATTGTTTGGTACGTTTTCATTCATCCCCACCCGTGATTTGTAACATCTCCACCATTTTTACGAAAGCGAACTTTTATGAATGTCCATTCCAGAATTAACATATATGCGACAGGATTGCACTTACTGATCTTTTTTAGATAATAAAATGGAGATAAATTTTATTTATACCCTTTACATTTAATAATAATAGTAATTTAATTTAAATTTAATAATAATAATTTTAAATTATTATTATTTTTTTTACTATTTTTATGATTTTTATTAATTCAAAATTCGTAAAACTATTTATTTGGCCCAAAAAATTTTTCCATATCAAAATCATCCTAGATAAAAAAATAACTTAATAAAACATCCTATCGAAAACATTCTAAACCTCATACATATAAGATATTTATTTATAAGATGAGCAACAGTTTTATTTTTTATTTTATTTTTAATTTTATTATATAACTTTTTATAATTAATTATTATATTTTTAAAATTTAATAAAATTTAAAAATTTCTGGGGCGATAAATTGGATAGGATGAAAATATAATCTTACTAAACTTACAAAAAAATATATTTAAAAATCAAAATAAGATATGTTTATTTTAAAATAGGATTTTATGGATTTTAATTTAATTATCTATTAATATTAAGTGGATGATAGGGATTTAATGTTTATGGAATATTACAAAATATTAATAATATACAATGATTGACATTTATCTCCAAAGTAATTATGTTTTTTTATGCCTTTTTAATTAAATTGATCAATTAAAAAAAATGCCATATATAATGAAGTGGGTTATAGTTTTCTTTTTTGTAAGCTTGGTAGGATTACATCATCATCATGTCCAACTTCTCACCCCGATCGGGGGAATAGCACAAGATTTGAACCCAAGACTCATGTCCAACTTCTCACTCTGATCAAGGGGATAGCACAAGATTTGAACCCAAGACTCATGTCCAGCTTCTCACCCTGATTAGGGGGATAGCACAAGATTTGAACCCAAGAATTCCAGTTTAATGAGACTTCATTTCCACAACCATTGCCAATTGAGCTACCTCATGTGGACAAAGAGGGTTATAGTTTTTTTGGAATGTGGTATTGATGAGATTTATTTCCAAAGTAGACAATAAGAGCATAGGATTAGGTAAGAAAACGCTCTGCAACTTGAGAAAAACCTGAAGTTGGCGTCAGTTTTGGTTTTAGGGTTTCATGGTAGGTCGTGTAGGAGGGAGTGTTGCTTCCTCCTACAGTCAAGCCATCATGAAGGGAGGCAGGGAGGCAGGAGGGAAACAATTCAAAATACCGATGGGAAAGACTGCAGAAACAAGAGGAAAGGAAACAGAGGGACGCAATGAGATCCCGACTCAGGAAGAAGAGCAACAAGACTCAAGTCTAGAAAGGGAGAAAGGAAACAGTAGCAAGAAAAGGCCTCAAATGAAAACTACGGGAGCATGCAAGCCCAAATCGAGCATCATCCCCAGGGTCATATTAAGTGATCCAGCGATTCAAGCACATAGGGACCATATGAGAGAACATGCGATCATCTGCAAGTTTATGGGAATATGGCCAACGGAGAGAGCCTTACACATCTGGATCAAGAGCCACTGGAAGCCCAAAGGAGAGATACATGTGCATCTGGGTTCAAAGGGCTTCTTCACAGTAGTGTTTGCGAGCCTAGAGGACAAGGATAGAGTGTTTGAAGGGGGACCATACTTCTATGCTGCAGCAGGACTTTACATGCGGCCATGGATGATGAACTTTGTCTCGGAACGAGAAACATTCACATCTGTACCGGTTTGGATCAGACTGTACTCACTACCTCTGGACTACTGGCAACCAGAGTCACTGAAAACCATAGGCAACAAGCTAGGGCATTTTGTAAAAATATCAGAAGCAACTCTCAAAGGTAAATATACCTCCTTCGCTAGAATATGTGTGGAAATGGATCTATCTGGAGTCCTCTCGTATGCAATAATCTTAGAGGTATATGATGAGGAATGGATGCAAATGGTAGATTATGAGCACATACATTTCAGATGCCGGAAATGTCATGAACATGGCCATCTATTTAGAGATTGCCCTACAAACTATATGGAAAATAGTGGAAAGACCCCTATGGACAAAGATCATGAGGGTTTTACCAAGGTTGGAGGCAAAGGGAAAGGGGGAAAAAGATCACATAAGAAGACAAGCGAAGACAAACAGACAAGACACAATAGCTTCAAAATCCTCGAGGAAGTGGAGAAGAACGTGGAAACAGACCCAGTCAAGGATAACATCCCTAAGGAGCAGGATATGGAAGCTGAAATGGAGGATATCCCAGTAAACGATCAACAAATAGAGGAACTACAAAGCTGCATGGAGATCAGCAAGGACCAAGAAATGACCCCAAGTGAGGCAGGTACGGAGGATCATGAACTGCAGGAGATACTAGATAGAGAAAATCTAGATCTAGAGCAATTTCTAGAACAGGGGAAGAATAAAGGTGTGGACTCACTGCCTAAAGAAGATTATGATCGAGTCCAACAACTCTATCTATGGAGGGCACAATCTAAGGGAACTGGAGTCAAAAGAAACCACGAAAGCCAAGAACAAAGTGGGGTCAAAGTGATGGAGAACCCGCAAACATCATCTCCAAAAGACTCAGGAAGGAAAAGAGGAAGGAAAAGACAGAATGAGCTGCTAACGGAATGTGGGAAACTGATGATTAACTCAGGTAAGATGAAAGATCTTACCAGCTACTCTTTTACTAACCGTTCTTAATGAAGCTCACAACCTGGAATATTAGAGGGTTAGGGAGTAGAAGAAAACAGAGAAATCTCAGCAATAGATTAAAAGAGGAAAAACCAGACATGGTCTTTATTCAAGAAACAAAATGCTCAATGGAAAAAATAAGAGAAATCCATAATAAATGGTTAATTAAGTATGATTATTTAGAGGTGAAAGCCATTAACTCTGCAGGAGGGATTCTCACGCTATGGGATCCACGGAAGCTGGGAATACTGGATGCTGAAGCGTCCAGGAACTATCTTTCTCTGGTGTGCCAGCCTATAGGGGACAAGGAGACCTACATGATAACTAATGTGTATGGCCCTCAACAACATGCAGAGAAACTTAAACTTCTTAACTCCTTGGAAGGTCTCAGAGCACGTCATCCCAACATACCCTGGATACTAGCAGGGGATTTCAACATGATAAGATCTCTCTCGGAAAAAAAAGGAGGTACCAGACAGCTGGGCAGAGACTCTGAAGCCTTCCAATATTTCCTCATGAACATGGGACTAGTGGACACCGAAATTACAAATGGGACATTCACTTGGAATAACAAAAGAGGTGGAGTTTCCCAAGTGGCGTCAAAACTAGATAGGTTTATTGTCTCTGAGGATCTCATCCTCACAAGAGCAGCCATATCAGTGTCCATTCTGCCCTTTGGTGGCTCGGATCATTGGCCTGTATAGCTAGAAGCTTCCTTTATGGGCACACCGAGGAACAGGCCTTTTAGATTCGAAAATGCTTGGCTCTCTAACCCCAACTTCACCAGAAACATTGCCAAATGGTGGAAGGAGGATTTGAACATCCAGGGTACTAAGATGTACATGCTCCAGCAGAGACTAAAATACATTAAATCCAAACTCAAGGATTGGAACAAAAAAGAATTTGGTGATATCATCAAGACCAGAATGAGTACTGAACAGAAACTCAAGGAGGTCAATATGATCAATATCACAGAGGGCTTCAATGAGGAAAGACAAAAACTGACTGATTCTCTGCAGGAAGAATGGGAGAAACGTTGTCTACAAGAGGAAACTTTTTGGAGACAGAAATCCCGGATCCAATGGATCAAAGAGGGAGAAAGGAACACTAAGTTCTTTCACAAATCTACTATGGCTCACAGGGCACATAACATAATCAACAAGCTAAAGGACTCTCAAGGTTCTGAACTTGTAACTCACAAGGACATGGAGTCGACCCTAGTACAACACTTCTCGGACATTGCAAAGGAGCCAATGGAAGACAGATCCAGGTTCATTGTGAAGATCACTCAGTACATTCCCAGGTTGGTCACCAATGAGGACAACCACAATCTCAACAGGCCAGTCTTGGAAGAAGAGGTTAGTGAGGTGATCAAGGAAATGCAAAATGGAAAAGCACCAGGACTAGATGGCTTCAATGTCGATTTCTTCAAAGCCTGCTGGGATACAGTCAAACAGGACATACTCGAGGTAGTTGAAGACTCAAGGCAACACAAAAAGGTTCTAAAAGCACTAAACGCAACCTTTATAGCTCTAATCCCCAAAAAGGAAAACGCTGTCACACCGG
The DNA here is from genome assembly GCA_031772625.1 of Pinus tabuliformis. Classification (NCBI taxonomy): domain Eukaryota; kingdom Viridiplantae; phylum Streptophyta; class Pinopsida; order Pinales; family Pinaceae; genus Pinus; species Pinus tabuliformis. The sequence goes on from CM062809.1 coordinate 1,280,118,556, forward strand.
ATGGGTTTAGACCCATAGCCTTATGTAATGTGGTTTACAAAATCATCTCCAAAGTGATAGCCAACAGACTCAAGCCACTGCTACCTTTGCTCATATCTAAGGAGCAAACAGGCTATGTGGAGGGAAGGCAGATTCTTAACAACATTATCCAAGCCCATGAGGTGGTACACTCTCTCAAACACAGCAAGCAAGCAGGTATGATCATCCAATTAGACCTTGCAAAGGCCTATGACAAACTCAGCTGGTCTTACATCAGAGCCATTCTTAAAGCCTATGGCTTTAACCAAGACTGGATAAGATGGGTTATGGCTTTAGTCACCTCGACCAATTTCTCCATTCTGCTTAATGGAGCTCCCTCCAATACTTTTACACCTTCCAGGGGACTCAGACAAGGTGATCCGCTCTCTCCCTTCCTCTTTGTACTCATGATGGAAGGGCTTGGTAGAGCAATCAAAATGGCAAATGCTGAAGGTAGAATTCAGGGAATCAAGCTCACCCCGGATGGAGAGGCCAACACTCATCAACAATTTGTGGATGACACAATGCTGTAGGGTGTACCCATAGTTAGGGAGGCAAAATCAATCAAAGATATCTTAAACGACTTCACTATGGCAGCAGGCACAAAGGTAAGCCAAAGCAAGTCCAAGATTTTTTTCTTTAACACTAATATTGCAATACAGAGAAATATCACCAGGATTCTAGGTTTTCAAAGGGAATAGTTACCTTCCAAATATCTAGGCATTCCTCTTACTGACAAACCCCTGTGTAAGCATATATGGGAACCAATTTTAAACAAGCTTCAGGACAAAATCAGCAATTGGACATACAGAGCTTTAAACTTTGCAGGGCGTCTGGTGCTCACCAAGGCGGTTTTGCAGGCCATCCCCATTTTTATGTTTGCAGCTATACCAGCTCCTCAGGGCATAAAGCAGCAAATAAGAAACATTCAAAGGAATTTTCTGTGGGGCAGAGGGGAAAAGAAAAATAAATGGGCTTTAGTTGCCTGGGACAAGCTCTGCAAACCCAAAAGCCATGGTGGTTTGGGTCTGGAAGATCTGGAGACTCTGAGTCAGGCTTCGGGAGCCAAGTTGTGGTGGTGATGGATCAAGGAGTTGAGAGCACCATGGGCCAAGCTTTGGACTCAAAAGTACGCCAAGCACTGGCAGGAACAGGATCACATTAGAATGACAGGACAAATCAGGGGCTCATACATCTGGAACCTTGCATGGGAGAACAAAAGCATTGTCCAGAAGCACTATTTTTGGGAAATTAGAGCTGGGGACCGGGCTCGCTTCTAGGAGGACAGCTGGCAACAGGAACCCATCCTGAACAGGAATGAACTGGCAGACCTCAAAAGGGACACAAACAACAAAGGTCTCTTATTAGTAAAAGACTTCTGGGATCAAGGGAGGAACAAGGATAAATGGAGGAAATGGAAGAATCTAAGTTACAACGAAGAAAGCCCTTTGAAGGGCATGGCAGAGGCTCTTGCTAAGGACATAGAGCAAAGAAGGATTCTGGTCTCCTCTGCTCCTGACCAATTACGATGGGGAAAAAACAATGAAGGTAACTACAATCTCAAAGAGGCTAAACAGGCAATCACTGGATTTAACTTGGTAAAAGCTGAGAAAGTCTGGCAGGAGCTATGGCAGACCTCTCAATGGATGAAAATAAAATTATTTATTTGGCTTGTTCATCAAAAGAAAATCCTAACTTGGGAAAACCTTATGAAGAAAGGTTTCATTGGCCCCTCTAAATGTCAGCTTTGCGGCTTGCAGGAGGAAACAATTGAACACTTGCTTAATCTGTGCTCCTTTTCTGCCAAAATTTGGGATTGGGTGGCCTCAAGCTTTAGACAAACTGACAGGGACAGGCTCAACATATCCAATACATTATCAAAATGGAGGAAAAACTTCTCAGAAAATGAAATCATCAACAAAGCCTGGATGCTAATTCCAGGCTTTGTCATCTGGAATATTTGGAAAGAAAGAAACAGAAGAATTTTCAAAAACAAAGCCAGAGAACCCCAGCTTATCATCAATCAGATTTTGAAACAGCTCAAGGAAACAGTCAGAAGCATTCTGAGAACGAAACCGATGAATCCTCCTCTGCCTCAGGAGATACAAATTCTTATTAATCTGGATCTTCAAGCCATCAACCCTCAAGGTGTGAAGAAGGATCTGAGAACCTTAAACACAGGGGAGAGGGGTTGGCAGCCCCCTCCTCAGGGCTTTTTCAAAGTCAATATTGATGGAGCCTCCAAGGGCAATCCCGGGGAAGCTGGCTTTGGTGGAGCCATCAGGGATCTTGAGGGACATATAAAATACATCTTCCATGGACACCTGGAAAAGGGCACCAACAACATGGCGGAACTTCTGGCATTAGATCAATGTATGGAGATCCTAGTGGAGGCAAATTTACAGAATGTCATAATCGAAGCTGACTCGGAATTGGTTGTCAAAGCTGCCAAGAAGATTCAAAATGGAACCTCGCCAGACAAAGTGTCAAAGCACTGGAGGCTGCTGCAGGTGTTCCACCGTATCCAATCACACTTACAAATCCTTAAAACATTAAGATTTGTGCACGTTAGAAGAAAGGCAAACATGCTTGCAGACAGGCTGGCCAATGAAGGGGTGGTCAACAAGGACAGGGATTCTCGGCATCCTTGGGAGTTTCTTCCTGTCGGGCAGCTACGGGAGGACTGTTCCACTCTAGCAAATGCAGACTGGGATTCATGGTTGAGCAGTGCTGATACTGGAAATAGAGATGGGCAGGACAGTGCCCATTTTGTCGTCGGTCTCTGTTCTTAAACTCTCGTCTCTTTTCCCTGGGCATTAGAATGATAGAGGAAGGTTTCAAGGTGAGCGATAACACAGATTGGATGGCTGAGACTCTCTTGGCTCAGCGGGTTTTTGTTGGCAACTCCTGAGGGCTAGCTCGGAAAAGAAGGAGGCGGACAGATTGGCAGGCTCAGATGGACGGTCTCCACCCAGCGATACCACGGATGCAATACCACAAGTGGTATATCGCACGGGCTTCGGTTGGTTTCTGGCTTAGTGGAAGAACCACGCGTTTTCATTCAAGAGATGATGCATGGCGTAGAGATAAGAGAGAAAACCGCTCTTATTGTGTGGTTAACCTCCGTGCATCTTGGTCGCACAATATCTCTGTGGGGCATTGGATAGGGGCATTTCTTTCAACAGTTGAGATCAATCATGCTATTCACTTAAAGGTTCAGGACCCGACTTATTCAGGTGGACCCCATCTTGATAAGATTATGGGCAGGTCCACCAGGAGCCACATGGCCCTTGGTGGGACCATCTGGGGGCCCGGCACCCCTCAAGACCATGTTCACAGATCGTATATGCCTAATGGGTTTCTGAGCGGCACCAAGGTGGGTTCCACAAAACCCAAAAACCACAAGTGGTTTATCGCACGGGACACGGGTGGTATTAGGTTTTGGAGCAATTGCACGTGATTCCATACAGAAGGCAACACGTGGCAAGGAGAGGTGGGGGAAAACCACTCTCATCGCGTGGTTAACCCCCTTGCTTCTTGTCCACGCGATATCCAGGATGGTTGTCGGATCGGGACTCTGATTTCAACGGCTCAGATTGATCGGTCTTATTGCTTATTGGCGAATAGGTCGAGGCTTATACTAATCGGCACTATGTTATTTTTGTCGGTTATCTAAGGGCTTCGTCCCCATTTTTTTTAGGATCTACTTTTGTTGCAAGAGGGTCAGTTTATCGTCTTGACTTGTCTGGCAGCTGTTAGCTGTTTTTGTTGGCTGTGTCGCCCCTGCTATCTGGGGTTCTATGTAAATTATGTAATTTATTTAGATCAATAGAAGGTTTGTCTCTTTTTTTTTCTGGGTAAAAGTAACTTCTATTAAGCAGGAAAATATTTACATAATTTACATCCACGGAGGGGGACCAGGCCACCCTCAGACTGTGACAGCTGGGACAAACTAACAGATATTTGAGACAGCATTACAAAAATGTCCAGATGTGCCTCTTGGACACCATTACAATTCACAAAAACAGACTCGAAAACCTTACTAACGCGGACTTTTAACACACTGCCACTATGGGCCTAGAGCTGGAACTGAGTGTGATTGAGAAATTGACCAACATAGACAAGTGCACAAAACAAAAACAGAAACCTGGAGCAGCGCCTTCGAACAGAATTAGGAAGGGTGACTGGGTGTCGTCGGCGGTTGCCTTTGCAACGGGCTGGGCGGATCGAGCCATATGACTGACTCCTCATCCACCTGAATATGCCCCTCCAAATCCTGAAGAGCGTGAACCGGTTCTGCAATCATTGATTCATCACAGATTGAATTCTCTTGATTCTGAGCCTGCTGAGGCTGGTCGACATGTTCCATGGGCGCCTGCGGACGGGGCATCCTATGCAATCTTCCTTGCATATCCCCCAGCAGAACTTCGTTGCTGTGGAGACTATCAAAAGCAGGGGAGGGCCATGAGGGGTTGATAGGAGGTGCCTCTGAAAGATACACAGTGAAATTGACCATAACATCCGTCTGAAGGAGCCCTCTGGGAATGCGTAGGCGGAAAGACTGATAGGAATCCCTCATGAGCAGAAAATCCTCCTCAGAACTGGAAGAGGAAGGGGAGATGGTGGCCATAGGAGCTATCGGAGGTGGTTCCTCCCTCTCTGTCTCGTAGCGGACTCCTAAACGCCCACCACGGCAAGGCACACCCCGACGACGCATCACCGGATCCAACCTAAGCTCCCGGAGACGCTGCTCAATATGCTGGAGGTGATGTTGCAGAGCGGTGGTTTGCCCGTTGCCAACTGCAGATAACATACCTTTGACGGCATTCTTTGCTGTACCAGTATATAACCAAAATTTCGCCCTCACCAAATGCTTCGTACCGAGCTTCATCATTTCAGATCTCCTCGAGACCGGAGCAGGCTCGCTCGCCATCAATGCAACCTCAACCGTGCTCTGATTACCCTTAACCTCAACTGCCTGGAGCCTTGAATGCCTTCTGATTGCCATCGCATACTTGTACCTGCTCTCTGCCTTGGCGTTGAGACAGGTATCGAGATGCGGTAGAGCCTTAATGGCTACCTGCCACTCACGCATGCTGGACACCCGCATCCGGGGGAAGGATGTCTTTGTGCACCAAAGAGATGCATTCCTGTTTGAGTTTGTCATCTTCAACCATGTCCAAAGAGCCGGAGAAGAAATGAGTCGACTGAGACACTCCCTGATTAGCTAGCCGATCGGCTACCTGATTAGCTGTTCTTCTTACATGATGGAAGGATAGATTGTGGGGAGCGTGGAGCTTTTCTTCCAGGGATTCCAGACGATTTAATAGTCTCCAGCTCTTTGCTATTTTGACTGCCTTAGCTCCTGCTTGCATTCTTTTAGCTGCCTCTATAAGAATGAGAGAGTCGCCTTCTACTTCTAGAGGTGAAAGGTGATGCTGTTCAGCTAAACATATTCCTTTCCAAAGACCCTCTAGCTCCGCGGCATTATTTGTATCTTTCCCTATTGAGCCATAGAATACTAGCATTTCTTCTCCGTTATGTCGGCGGATTACTCCTCTGAAGCCTGCAGGGCCTGGATTGCCTTTGGCCGCCCCGTCGAAGTTTAGCTTGTAGGAATTGTGTGCAGGCGGGGACCAAAAGGAAGGTGAAGCGGATCTGGTAGAAGGTTTAGTGGTCGGTTTGACTAAGGATTTAAGATCGAGATTCCATTCCTTCATAATGCAGCGCTCCTGATGATTTTCCGGCATATCATCATCACTCCAGACTTTGATGGCCAGAGTTTCCTGTAAATTCTTTTTAAGCTGGAGCCAGAGATCATCTATGGATCTAGAAGTGCTATTGAAGATTCTGTGGTTGCGTTCTTTCCACAGTGTCCAATATAGAAATCCTGGTATAATGCGCCATAAGGAGTTAAGGATCTGACACTTATATGGATATTTTTCCCAGGTCCTTATGGTTTCTGTTATGTCCTCCAGCCTGGGGTGTGCTCTCATATTACATTTCTCGACTTTTTCCCAGATTTGTTTTGCTAATGGGCATTCTTCCATTAAATGATTGATGGTTTCACAATTTATGTTGCAATTTGGGCATCTGGATGGCCCTACAATACCCCTTTTAATCAGATTGTCCCAGGTAAGAATACGTTTTCTGCTGAGAAGCCATAGAAAGGTTGAAATTTTGGGCCAATGCCCGGCTTGCCATACTTGCTCCCATAGTTGATCTTTAACCGCCCTGAGATTGGAATAGCGCAGATGATGAGCTTCCTTGGTTGTAAAAGTACCTTTGGTTGTGTAGCCCCATCTGAGTTTGTCTTGCTGATTCGAGAGGCGAATCTGCCTATTGCTAAGTTCCTGGTCTATGTCTGTGTACACTTCTCCCTGCCAATCTACTTGCCAGAGACGCGCCGGTTTCCATGATTGGAAGTCGTGATTTGTAGATGGCTGCCAGAACTGGTGTACCAAAGGAATGCTTGCCTGGTTCATTTGAGCCTGCCAGAGAGGTTTGTGGAACAGATTAGCCAATTTGGGAAGTTGTTGCCATGAATCTTCCCAGAATCGAGCTGTCTTGCCCGAATTAATTTCCCAGAAGCTATGATCTTGTATGAAGCTACTTTGGGTTTTTGCGTTGTTCCAAATAAGAGATCCCTGCGCTGTTGGATTGATTCTGATGAGGTCATTCCATTGACTGCCGCGGGCATATTTAGCTTGCCATAATTGGGCCCAGGGGGTGTTTGGCTTGGAAACCCAATTCCACCAAATTTTAGCTCCCATGGTGTTATTGATTTGGAGCGGATCTCGAAGACCTAGCCCTCCTTCTGATTTGGTTTTGCATACCTCTGTCCATTTGACAAGAGCCCATTTCCTGTTCAAGCTAGTGGATCCCCATAGAAAGTTCCTCTGAAGATTACGAATTTCTTTTAAAATCCCTTTCGGAGCTGCTAAGATGGAAAATAAATAAAGCGGCATAGCTTGTAGAACTGATTTGATGAGAACAAGTCTGCCTGCCAGATTTAATGCTCTGAAAGTCCAGGATGAAAGCTTTGATTCTAATTTGTCCAATAACGATCTCCAAGATATCTGCTTGATTGCTGAGTCGGTAAGAGGGGCGCCGAGGTATTTTGATGGCAAGTGGGAAATTGTAAATCCCAGAATCCTGGCTATAATCCTTTGCAAGAAGGGGGGGGTGTTAAAGAAAAAAAGTTGTGATTTAGATGCGTTAATGGATGTGCCTGAAGCTTCAGAGAAGAGGGATAGAAGGGATTTGAAAGCAGAGGCTTCTTTTGCAGAGGGATGTCCAAAGAGCATTGTATCGTCAACAAATTGCTGGTGCGTTTGAGGAGAGCGACCATGAAGTGAAATTCCTTTAAGGGTATGAGAGGATACTGCTGATTTGAGGAGCCTGCTCAGGCCTTCAGCCATTAAAACAAAGAGAAAAGGAGATAGAGGGTCCCCCTGCCGGATGCCACGAGAGGGGCGGAAAGGAGGGGAGGGGGATCCATTCAAAATTACAGAGAAGCTTGGCGAAGTGATGAGGTTCATGATCCATCTGGTCCAGGTTGCACTAAAGCCAAAGGCTAAGAGCATTTTGTGAATGTATTTCCAGCTAAGCTTGTCGAAGGCTTTCGAAAGATCCAATTTGAGGAGCATACCTGGTTTCTTGAGAAGCTTTAAAGAGTGGATGACTTCGTTTGATAGAATAATTCCATCCATGATCTGCCGACCCTCAACGTACCCTGTCTGTTATGGGGAGATAAGCAAGGGTAGGAGTGGTTTGAGACGGTTTGCAATAATCTTTGAGATTAGTTTGTAAATTACATTACAGAGCACTATTGGCCGATACTTCTCCGGTTTGTTTGAGGCTGCTTCTTTGGGAACCAGAGCAATGAAGGTTGAGTTGAGGGCCGGGAGTACCCAATGCATGCTTCGGGATTCTTCCACCAGATCCCAGACTTCAATTTTTATGAGATCCCAAAATTCATGGAAGAAGTTGGCCGTGAATCCGTCAGGCCCCGGTGCCTTTCCGTCTTTAAGCTGAGCTATGGCATCTTCTACTTCCTTTAGCGTGACTGGCTGGAGCAGTTGAGTATTATGATCCTCATTGATGATTTTAGGAATGTGCTGTGTGATAGCTTGGATTGCCTCATCTCTGTTTCCATTAGGCTCCTTTAGTATGTCCCTGAAATATCCGGTGAATTCTTTCTCCATATCTTCTTGAGCTTCCACTCTTTCCCCCTGCTGATTGTTAACAAAGGTGATTTTGTTGTGCATCCGCCGTTGGATGGTCGTTTTGTGGAAAAATTTAGTATTTCTCTCACCCTCTTTGAGCCAGCTTATGCACGACTTTTGCCGCCATAAAATTTCTTCTTGTTTTTGCCGCTTCTCTATTTGACTCCAAAGGATTTTCTCCTGTTGAGTTTGTTCTTCGGTGCGTCCTTCCAGAATGAATCTTTGTTGTAATTCTTTCATCTGCTGTTCTAATTTCTGTCTGTTCTGCTGTATGTTGCCAAAATGATCTCGGTTCCAAATTGAGAGTTTGCTTCAAATGTTTCATCTTTTGTTGGAACTGATACATTTTAGCTCCTGCTGGCGGGATGAAGGATGTCCAGGCTTGTTTGACCACTGCCTTAAAATTGTTGTCAGTGAGCCAGAAGGCTTCAAATTTGAATGGTCGATTGCTGCAATTGCCAGGTCTGGACCATTGGAGAAGAATGGGCCAATGATCTGAGCCTCCTTGTGGGATGATCTCGGCACTGAAATCTCCTCCGAGGTGGATGGCATTGTCGGAAACTAAAAATCGGTCTAATCGTGATGCAATTTGGTGAGCCCCTTTCCTTTTGTTCGACCAAGTGAAGATGCCATTTGAGGTGGAGATGTCCATGAGTCGGTTATCTTGTATGAATTGCTTGAAGCTACTGCTATCACTGTCTAGCCTGGTCCTACCCCCTTGTTTCTCTTCCATGGATTTTATGATGTTGAAGTCGCCTCCTCCAATCCATAAAGGAAAGTTTCTGTTTGCATTGAGGAGGGAAATCGTGTCCAAGAGATCAGATTTTTGCTGTATTGTCTGCGGGAAGTAAACATTAGTAAGATGCCCATGGATGTTGGTACCGATTAGGTGGAATGTTGCTTGAATGAGATGCAGAGTGGCATTAAAATTATCAAGTGACACAATCTGTGGATTCCATAGAATGGCTAGACCACCGGAGGCCCCAGAGGAGTCCACTGCGATCGAACTGCTACCTGCCCAGACTTTGTTGCTAAGACTATCTATTGTTGAGCTGCTACATTTTGTTTCCTGAATAAAGACTATTGCTGGTTTTTCTTGCATTATCATGTTTTTAATCACTCTGTGTTTTGCAGGACTGTTCAGTCCTCTTATATTCCACGAGATGAGCTTCATGTAGACAGGGATTTGGGCTTGTAGAACTTGGTCAACTTGGGGAATTGCCCCGAATCCATGAGTATTTCACCTACTGCTATTGTACGCTGTAGATCTGTTTTTCTGCCTCTTTTCTTTGGTTCTTTAATGATTTTCCTTCCATCCCAATGACTGCCTCCCTGGATGCCCAAACTTTTATGGTGTTGTACTCTTGTGAGTACTCCTTCAATTTTGTCTAATTGCCAGGGGGGGATGGAGTTATACTCTTTTTGCTTGCATGCAGCCTCCAGTTTGGATATGTCAAGCTTAGATATATCAAATTCCTCTAGATCAACATCTTCTCGATCTTCCTCCATGTCATTTGCGGCAATAAGGGCGTCCTCCACTGATTGATCATGAAGACTTAGTGCTAGGGCTGCATCGAGATCCATATCCGACGCTTGAGGAAGCTCGCTTAGCATGGTTTTCCCTTTGGAAATGATTAGAGACCCTGGCCCTGAGACAGAGGTGGGTTGTTCAGCATGGGGAGGATGTGCAGATTTAGATGAGGCTGGCTCAGAGCGGTTGAGGGACGGTTGGGTGGGGTGCAGCAGTTCTGGGATATCCGCTTTGGGGCTGTTTGGAATGTCTTGTGAGGCTAGAACGGAGAAGCGATTCTGAGGGGGCGCTTTGAAAGCTGGAGCTGGATTAGCTTGGTTTTTTTTTCCTTGTCGGCGACGGATGGGGATTCTTGTGAAACCATCAGGGTCCAGGTTACCATCACTGGATGGGAATTTGGGCTGCACATTTAAGGGGCAGTCACGGAAGAGGTGACCATGCTCATGACATTTTCTACAACGAAAAGGGATGTGCTCATAATCTAGAGTCTGTTTCCATTCATAATCATCGTGAAAAAGACTTACCGTGTCTGCTAAGGTCTTGGTGAGGTGCATCTTGACGCAGATCCTAGCGTAAGAGGTGTATTTGCGCGTCTTGGTTTCAGTGGCCACTTTGATGAAGGATCCCAGCTTGTTGCCTATGTCTGCCAGCGTTTCTTCTCTCCAGTACTCCACCGGAAGGGAATACATTCTGATCCATACAGGGGCCCAGCTAAAGTCTTCTTTGTCTGGATTGAATCGAGGCTTCCAATCCGTTAGATATAGACCTGAAGAGTTGAAGAAGTACGGGCCTCCTTCGAAAATCCTGGTTTTGTCTTCTAGGCAGTTAAAAATAGCTGTAAAGAAGCCCTTTGGGCCAAGCTGTAATGTAACTTGTCCTTTGGGCTTCCATTTGGAGGCTATCCAACCTTGTAAGGCCTTTTCTGTGGGCCAAAAGCCCAAGAACTTTCCAATGAGAGCGTAGTCTTGCATAAATTGGATTTCCCCATTGATATGGTGGCTTGGTAACTCGATCTTGATCGGTTCCGCTGCCTTTGGGATACAAGTCGCTGAAGTCACTTTTGTCTGAAAGGAGCCGGTTGCGTTTTGCCTACCATTGCTTTCTTCATCTTCCACAGTTCTGTCTAAGGACGTCTGCCCTTCTGGCGTCTTTTGCTTGTCTTGTTCCTTCTCTAAGTCTTCGGTTGCAGAGTGCCGTATTTCTGCATTGTGTTGTTTGTCAGTATGTATTGTTCCTATTGGAGGGGAGGCAGAGCTCTCCCCTCCTGCAACAGCCTCCATAGGACTGTCAGTAGCAGAGCCCGCTGCAGCAAGCACAGGTTCGTTCAGCGGCGGCGGCGGCTTCTAGGTTTTTTCTCCACAGTCGCTTCAGCATCAGAGCGCTTCAGAAGGTTTGTCTCTTACTTATAAAAAAAAAGAGATTTATTTCCAAAGTAGTTATTCCCTTACAATTAAATTGATTAATTAAAAATAATGTCATATATGAACAGTTGGCCTATGAAGTGAGTTATGAGTTTTTGGGCATGTGGTATTGATAAACCATGGTATTCACACATTATCTTGTAAGAAAGCTTTATTACAAATTAAGAATGCCAATAATAAATTGAGGATAAATCTCTATGATTGAAAATCTTGTTCTATGTTTTTTAAATGTATGCATATTTAACATGTGTATGGTGAGATGACTTGCATTCATGGGTTAGGTGATAGTGTCATCGATTATGTGATATCTGACACTGATATCTTGAACTGTATAGTAAAGCTTAAAATCCTAAATGACCACAAGCCTGATTCTGACCACAGACCCTTATCTCTAACCCTCAAGCTTGACATGTGCACCATCGAGGTGCAAAAGAATGGTGAAAATCAAAAGCACATTCATTTTAGCAAGAATAAAAATGACCTCTTCTTAAAGGATTTAAAGAGGAACCTTGGTTACCTAACTTATAATGATAACATTGATCTCATGTACCATGATTTCACTACAATCCTTACCACCACCATTAATAAATTCTCTACCCAGATATCATATAACAAAAATAGAACTTCCAATCCCTGGTATGATAATGACTGTAAAATTGCCAGATAAGCGATAATAGATGCTTGTAACGAAATTGAAAAGCTTGAGAAAATAAGTATGTACAAAGCTCTTATCAAAATGGAAACAATCCTATATTAATAAGAGGCAAGAGCGTCTTCTCTATTTTTCTAAAATTGAGCCTAGAAAGTTTTGGAGGAATGTTATTTTTTCATAAAACGAAAGAAAATAATACGATCCCCTTGAAGAATTGGGATACTTATCTTAAGAATCTCTATGACTCTCTTAACACCATGAAAATCTTCATAAATAATCTTGTAGAAGAGGATTTTTTTCTCTTTGGAAGATGTGTAGTTCGAGATTAGGAAACTCACAAATGGGAAAACCAAGGATATTAAGGGCTATCAAGCTGAAATTTTCAAAATGGCAAGGTCTATCCTCGTTCCTCATATTCACAAACTTCTCAATCTGGTTGTAAAACATGACTTCCCTAATTCTTGGATGGAAAACCTAATTATGCCTATCTTTAGAAGCGGGGATAAAAAAATTCCCTCTAACTATTTGACCATTATAATTAGCCACACCTTAGCCAAACTATATGGGCTTGTTCTAAAAAATCAATTAGCATATGGCTTGAAAACCATGGTAAAAGGGTTAAAGGTCAAGTTGAATTTAGAAGACATCGTTCAACTATTGACCATTTTTTCACTCTTAGGATCATTGCTGAAGAATGCCGCAATGGTAAGTTTGATATATTCTATTTTTTTTGTGGAATTTATGAAAGCTTTTGACATGGTGCCTCGAGAATAGCTATGGAAAGGACTTGAAGAGATAATGGTCCCTCTTGAGTTGAGGATCATTGTGATTTACCTTTACAAGAATGTTGTCACCAAGCTTAAGACCACTAACGAATGGTATAAATAAATTAATTGCAATATTGGTGTTAAGAAAGGGTGTCCCTTATCCTCTACAATTTTTGGCATTTACATTGATAAGCTTGAAGATTGTCTCGAAGCTGCAGGATGCTGTGGCACCAATCTCGCCAGTATGGTCTTTACTCTTCTCCTTTATGTTATGATATTCCGACACATAGGAAATAGTTAAGTATAACTTGGTCTAGTGTAGAGTTAGGTAAAATCTGTTTCTTTACTATGTACTTTTGTAACTTACAATCCGACGGTCACGATATGGTCAGACATGAAGTGATCTGACGATTCATTCTCTCCTCGGTATTACCGACACTTGATTCGTGGCTTAACACCCGATTCGTCCATGATATCTATTTAAAGAGCATAGAGGGTCATTTGTAGGGTGACCGTTCATGAGAGAAGCTTATGTAAATTTTATTTCTTTTATTAATAAATTGTTTGAAGTGGCCGCATTGGCTTAGGCCGTGGACTGTTTCCCTCTTTGAAGGTTTTAACCACGTCAAGAATACTAGTGTATTGATATGTGATTTGTTTGTGAGCGATGTACTTTGGTGTTCTATCTGAAGAACTTATCCTATAAATTCCTACATGGTTATAGAGCTATATGAGAGTCGCATCCGTTGGTGATCCAAATCCGAAGTTGGTACAACTACATTCGACTGTCGTTTCCTATATCTACTATTTCTGATTGCTTTCAGGTTGAGAGGACTGCTCTATTGTGTTAGGATCATCTGTTCCAGTGAAGAACCCCTTTTGTTTTACACGAAAAGGTTTCTGGTAGCCCTAGCTACGTCATTTTTAAGATCTAGAGGTATACAGTCTTTATTTGCAGTTTTAATTATTCATCTCTCTGTTTAATTCGGATTTAGCTCTCTGTAATTTTATTACTAGATCTATACCTTTCATTTCTGTGTATGCTCTTTTCCCCGCGACTCTGTGCATTTTGGGAAAATTAGAAACAAAAAGGAAGGATTTTTGTCATGCGTATGCTCTTTTCCACCGCGCCTTACTGTGATCTCGGAAAATTAGAAATGTGGATTGAAATATTTAGTTTCTGATGAAAGCTAACTCCAAGCCATAAGGTTTGGTTTTTTTTGCATGTCCATATTGGGTTGTGTGTGTGTTTTTTTTGTAGGCAAAAAGGGCCTCTTCAAGTAAGCACACTCTCCAAAGCTTCAGTGACTAAAAAAAAAGAAAACCTCTTCCTCGTTTCCAAAAATTACTAACCTTTTAATCTAACTCACTTGGTCCAAAATTACTTTATGAGAATAGAGGCTTTGGGTTCAAGTCTTTCTTTTTGTTGAGTTACTTTTTTAAAAAGCACATGTAACTTATGTTTTCAAGTTAGTTTATGTAAAAGGGTTTTCACCCATAATAAAAAGTGAGTCACTTGTAATTCTAACGTCTCTTTATCTTTCATTTATTAGTTACAATTTAATGGGTAGCTCATAAGGTACCATTGTAAAAGTGACTTTCACTTATTTATAAAAGTGGGTCACATAATTTTTTTTTAAAAGTGAGCTAATTAGATTAAGTTTGGAAAGAGGGGGAATTTTTTTTTAAAATATAACATTATCATTCACTTCCGCACATTCACGTACTTTGCCGACATCTTCAACAATGTTTCTTCAAAAAGCCATACCTTCTTCATTCGGAAGCCGTTTTTTTTTAATCGGCCTAATTTTTCGAGATCTTTCCATTGGAACACTTAGTTTCAGCATCTACAGCTTCAGTTTCTGTTAAAATGGAAAGTCCATGCCAAGTTATTCTTGACAATACCAACTAATTCCAATGGGTGTCCTACATGGATGATTTACTTAGAAGTAAAGGCCTTTATAGAATAGCCTCAGGCCAAGAGTGTAAACCTAAACATGAAGATAAGGCAGTCAAATGGGAAAATAAGCAAGATCAAGCACGTGGGTTGATAGGGATGTTTATTTCTTCTGACCTTAGATTCCATATCGCAGAACTTGATACCCCTGATGAAGCAATGAAACAAATCAATAAAGTTTTTGGAATTAAAAATGCAATTAGAGCCCATCAACTCAAAAATGAGTTGCTTACGTTGGACCCCAATAATTTTTCTTCCATTGAAGATTTTTTGTCCAAGTTCAAAACCCTTAGACTTATCTTGGAAGGTGTTAAAGTTAAGAAAGAATATAGTAGCCTTATCTATTCCATTCTTACTAAGTTAGGACCAACCTACTCTGTGTTTGTTTCCATGTTCCATTCTACTAGAGAAGCCTTTATTTCTCAAGGACAATCCTACAAGTCCCCCTCTTTTGATTCCTTTTGTGATTATTTAATAAGAGAACAAGAAAAACTCTTACAGCTTGGTCTTCTTAATCTTGGAAACTCTTCTAAGAAATCCTTAGCTGGCCAACATCAACCAAGTTCAAAGAATCCTAAAAAGCAGCATCCTAAAAAGAATGATCCTAAACCAACCAAGGGTCCTAAGCACTTTCAGTCTCAAAATGAAAAATCAATTCAACAAAATGATAAGGCAAATAAAAACAAAGGGAAGAAGACTGATAAACATTGTAACTTTTGTAATCGAGATGGCCATTTAGAAGCCAAATGCTTTAAGAAGATGGATGCCTTGGAAGCAGCAATGAAAAAGCATGACATACATTTGGAGCAGTGTTCAACTTCAACTTCATCTTCAGGAATAACACTTTCTGCATATGGTTGTCGAGCATATCAGTTTGGTTATGTACTAAATGTATCTTCTTCTTCTCATTCTCATGAGTGGCTCATTGATTCTGGAGCTTCTCATCACATGGCCAAAAACAAATCCATATTTTCTTCTTTAAATGATTGTAACACCAAAAATATGTATGTTGGTGATGATAGATCTCTTAGTGTTGTAGGGACTGGAACTATTTATCTAGACAATGGTCAATTTAATGATGTATTATGTCTTCCTACCTTATCTTGCAACCTTGTATCTATATATTAGATAACCCATTCAAGTGAAGGTAAAACCGTTGAATTTTCACCTCATGATGTTGTAATTAAGGACCTCAGACATCCTAGACAGATTTTAGCTACCAGAATTGTTGATGATTCTACAAGGTGTATAGGTTTAACAACTTTGGGTCATCAACTCTTCCCTCGTTATTTGTTTCTCATAATCATGAAGTGAGCAAACTTTGGCATGAGCGATTTGGTCACTTAAACTATCATTCCCTTCAAAATCTATGTAAAGAAAATATGGTGACAGGTTTTCCTATGGTATCATGCAGAGATGGTGTTTGTTCTGGATGTGTACTCGGAAAACATCATCGGGATAGTTTTGGAAAACGTGCCTCTTGGAATGCCTCAGCTCCTTTACAACTTGTGCATAGTGATTTATGTGGTCCACTTCCAGTTGTTTCATTCTCTGGCTACAAGTATTTCTTAACTTTCATTGATGATTTCTCCAGACGCACTTAGGTATACTTCTTAAAGCTCAAAAGTGAAGTATTTAACATGTTCTTGGCCTTTAAGGCCTTTGTTGAGAAACAATCTAGACATCAAATTCTTAAGCTAAGATCTGATAATGGCAGAGATATATTAACAACAAATTCATCAGCTTTTGCACTACGCATGGAATTCAAATGCAACATACTATTCCATATACTCCACAACAAAATGGTGTAGCTAAAAGGAAGAAACCCACCTTAAAGGAAATGGCTAATTGTATGCTTCAATCTAAAGGACTTGGTCTTAATTTTTGGGCAGAAGCAATTAACTGTGCAAATTACATAGTAAATCGCACTACTACTAAGGTTTTAAAGAACATCATTCCAGAAGAAGCATGGAGATCAATTAAACCAGATGTAAGTCACTTTCGTGTTTTTGGAAGTGAAGCATGGGCCCATATTCCAGATGGGAAACATAAATCGTTAAAACCTAAGAGGGAAAAATGTATTTTTGTTGGATATTCTGAATATTTCAAAAGATATAGACTTCTTTCACCTAAATCCAAAAATCTTATCATTAGAAGAGATGTAAAGTTTGCTGAAAATATATCGGCCTACGAGCCTAGTTCAACGGATGTGCCACCTCTCTCTATCCCTTCTACTTTTGAAAAATATTTCTTCTTCAGATGATGACAGTGAGGATGACAATCCTCCCCCACCTTCTCAGGATCCTCCTTCAACTCCTCAGCTTCTAAAATAGGTTTGTGCTACTTGGGATGCAGCAGGTTCTCTTGCAGATGATCCTACAAATCAATGACGTACACGTTCTCAGTTCGATAAAGCCTCTTCTTTACTGGCTCAAGCTTCAGTGAATTATGATCCTGACACCTTTGCAGAAGCTTCAGGCCATCCATATTGGGACGCAACTGTGAATGAAGAATATCGTTCATTATTGGCAAATGATACATGGGATCTTGTTCCTCTTCCAAAGGGAAGAAAACTTGTTAGATGTAAATGGGTTTACAAAACCAAGTTTGGACCAGATAAAAAAGTTGATAAATATAAAACTCGTCTTTTTGCTAAGGGCTTTTCACAAGTTGAAGGCATTGACTATACTGAAACCTTCTCCCCTATTGCCAAAATGAACTCTATCCGCCTTTTTCTTTCCCTTTCTGCCTCTTTCAAATGGGAAGTCCATCAAATGGATGTTAAATCTGCCTTCTTGCATGGGGACTTGCATGAAGAAATCTATATGGAACAACCTCCTAGCTTTATACAAATAGACTCTAGCCTTGTATGTCAACTTAAGAAATCCCTTTATGGTCTCAAGCAAGCCCCTCGGGCTTGGTGTGCCAAAATGGATAGCTTTCTTTTAGATACTGGCTTTTGTAGGTGTCATTCTGACAATACTGTCTACACCAAGAAAGTGGGTAAGTCACTTATCATTCTTGTTCTTTATGTTGATGATCTTATCCTTACTAGTAGTGATCCCAACCTTATAAACCATGTGAAGTCCAACCTTAGAAAGAAGTTTGAAATGACAGAATTAGGACACTTGCATTATTTTCTTGGTCTTCAAGTCTTGCAATCCAAGGAAGGTATTTCCCTTTCCCAATCCTAGTATCCCTGTGATCGTCTATGCCACTTTCACATGGAAGATTGTAAGCTATCCCCTTCTCCCTTTCAGTCTAGAGCTAAAATTTCAGTCACTTGTACTTCCCCTGAAGTTGATGCTACTGTATACCGTCAACATGTAGGAAAAATTATGTATCTGTGATGGCCCAGCCCTACCTTTCGTTGGCCCAGCCCTTCTATCACTTGTCAATTCTGATTCCACCGTGCGAAGGTAAGCGAATTAAATTTGCTTGTACAGCTTCGGGATATTTCGATTGTTGGTTTACCTGTGGTACAAGTCACCAACGCCACCTGCCGGTTCAGGCCTTGACCTCCTCTCGCCTTTTGTCACTAACCCTAGTCCACTAACTTGTCACTTTCACTATGCAATTTCTCGGGGCTGCTCTGCGAGCTTTCTTGGCGCCGCTGCTCCTCGCTCCGGCGCGGGTTCTTCTGTTGCCTCCGCCTGTTCTGCTCCTCTATTCGTTGGTATGGTGAGAGTATCCAACTGTTTTATTCCTCTCTGTAAATCGTTTGGCTTGCTGTTCCTCTGGTTATTTTCCTGCTGCAACTAAGTTTGTCTTCGCTCTGTCAACTCACCTCGGTTATCATGGCAGGTTCTCTTGGTTCGAGCTCCTGCGAGTCGCTCCGCCTTAATCCGGGTTTCAAGGTAAGTTGGGGTTCTATGTTAAACCCTGTTTATCCACGTCTTTCTGTTCCTAACAGACCCGCTCCTCTGCTCTTCAGGGTATTATATTGTTCGTTGGCAATGCTGCACTTCAAACCCAGGTAACAAAGTTTAAATGTGGTTGTCTGTTCTTTTATAGTTTCTTCCTTTCGCTGCCCTTGTCTCAGCACTGACTCATGTCGTTTTGTTTTTGCAGGTTAGCTTGGGCGGTTGGCCGCCGTGGCTCGTGCTCCCTCTGCGTTTTGGATGGAACCCTAAACCCCGTCCAACTTTGGTGTAACCGGGTAGGATCTTGCCCAACTCGGGTCTGCTTGTTCATTTTGTAAATAGTCTGAGGGTTTGTGCTTCGAACGGACTCGGCTCTGTAGCTAGTGCTGTAATGAATCTGTAGTTGTTATTTTTAATAATCTCGGCCTTCGTTTGCTGAATGTGCCAGCCCTCTGTGGGGTTTTCTGGGTCTGTAACGAACGTTATTATTTGTGTCCTTTTTCCTGAGGACCGTTATACATATATATATAGGAACTCTCATTTTTTTTAATCTGTAATGACCTATCTGTCTTGTTACTGTGACTCCGTCTTGCAATAACTTCAATGGTTAAGGAACAGTACTTTTTGTGCGTTTTTATGTTGTATTTCTTTTATACATAAGGGTTTCATTAGATAACCTGATGATATACTGTGCATCCGGCATTTATACATTTAATGGAAAAAAGTTAAGGTTGTTTGCTTGTACCTGTTTTACTGTGATGTCGGCGGTCGTTAATTTTCTCTTCTCTGCGTGTGATGGCTTCCCGTAGCCTTCTCCTTGCTGTCTGCTAATTTCCAGTTGTATTCAATATTATGTGTCTCGTCCGTGAGCTTGCTGTATAAGAAATGTAATGATTTCTTCAACAAATAACATTGACCAAATAATTCACAGTTTGCCAGTTTTAGCTATGTCTGTTATAGCTTTCTTTCAGTAAAAAGATATTACAGAAAAATAACAACAGTATGGTTATGTGACAGTGGTTTTTGTTTTTAAAAACAATTCAGCTTTGCTTTCGTTACTTGAGGAAAAAGTATCTGTCTCTTTTCTTATTTCCGGAGAGAGAGTTTTCATTGCCCTCTTCCCTCTGTTTTACATCTGGGTAGCGTAACTGCTCCCATTTGCGGTTAAACTGTTTACCAGAATTCATCCTAACTAAACAACAGTTTCTTATATTAAAAACTAATCTACAGTTAACTAATTTCCAAACTTAAAAGCAAGATACAGTTTCAATTTACCATGGTCTCTAAATGACCTTCTGGGAAAAACAAACAACTAGTAAAGAAAATTTAAAACAAATAACAACTTCCGATAACCTGGTTCCCTCCATAAGACAGTCAACCTTCTTCTGTCTCCTCGGAGCTGGATGCTCCTGCATCAGGCTCCCGGGGTGGCAAGAAGTCATGGCTCCGTTCCATGAGGTCGTCGACAGAATAGCCTGCCTTCTGTATCTGCGTCGCATTCAGCCACGAACTGTCCTCTATCAGACGGTTCTTCCACTTGACCAAGTACCGCAGATATTCCTTCCTGCGCGTGCGCTTAGCTACCTGTGTGTCCAGAATTCCTTCGATCTCAAGAGGTGGTGCCATCGGCATCTGTCTTATCCACGAATGTTCCTCACAACCGGTGTCCCGCGGTGGCTCTGCTGCTGCATTGTCTCCCGAATCTGCGACATAGGGAAACAGATCTGCCACATTAAATATGGGAGAAATACCAATCCCGGGCGGCAACTGTAACTCGTAGGCGTTCGCAGAAAATTTCCGAAGGATTTTACAGGGACCAATCTTCTTGAACTTTAGTTTGTTGTATCCCCGTTTTGGAAAACGCTCTTTACGTAAATACGCAAGGACTTCGTCCCCAACGTTGAACTGAACTTCCCGGCGCTTGGTGTCTGCCCGTTGCTTATACTTGTGACTGTTGTCCTGTAATTTCAGCTTAACCTGCTCATGAAGATTACTCATTGCTTGAGCGAAATCTTCACCATCCGCACTTCGTTTCTCAAGCTTTCCCAAATCTCGTAACTCATGCACGCCTCGCGGATGCATGTCGTACAAAATCTGGAACGGACTGTAACCAGTGCTGCGGTTAGGTGAGTCGTTGTATGCGAATTCCGCCTGAGCTAGTACACGGTCCCATGTTCGGGAGTTCTCACCTGTTAAGCTCCGAAGTAAGTTTCCCAAACTCCGGTTCATAACCTCCGTTTGGCCGTCGGTCTGCGGGTGATAAGCGGAACTGAACTGTAGCTGAGTGTTCAACTTTTTCCACAGGGTTCGCCAAAAATGACCGGTGAATTTCACATCCCTGTCGGAGATGATGGACCTTGGAAGTCCATGTAGTCGAACAATCTCATTGAAAAACAGATGTGCCACATAAGTAGCATCGCTGGTCTTCCTGCAAGGTACAAAGTGTGCCATTTTTGAAAATCGATCTACCACAACCATCACTGAATCGAAACCCTGCTGCGTTTTAGGTAAACCCAAAACAAAATCTAAACTGACGGAGTCCCATGGTCGGTTCGGAATGGGCAATGGCAAATACAAACCTGTATTCTGACTGTGGCCCTTTGCCAGTTGGCAAATCTTGCACCTACTCACGTACCTTTGTACATCCCGCTGTAATTTCGGCCAGAAATAAAAATGTCGTACCTGTGCTACCGTCTTATCTACACCGAAGTGTCCAGCCAAACCCCCGCTATGTTTCTCCTGAATTATGTTTTCCCGCATAGAGCAGTGGGGAATACATAGCTGCCCGCCTTTAAACAACAATCCCTCCTGTAAATTATAATCCAACCACAGACTGCTGTTCCTTAACAGAGGGTTTTGACAAGCCTCATAGGCTTCTTTAAAATCAGCATCTGTTTGATACAACTCTTTCAGGTGTTCAAAGCCTAGAACCTGCATCGTACCTTCCTGCAAGAGTAGTATCCTTCTACTCAACGCATCTGCCACCTTGTTTGCTTGCCCATTGATATGTTTCAGTACAAACGTAAAATTTTGTAAATATTCCACCCATGCTGCGTGCTTGTGGTTCAATTTATGTTGCTGCATAATGTACTGTAACGCAGAGTTATCTGTAAACAGAACAAACTCATTACCCAACAGATAGTGCCTCCAATGTTTTAACGCCTGAACAATTGCATAGAATTCCTTGTCATAGGTTGAGTATTTCTGTCTACTCTCGTTCAGCTTTTCACTGAAATATGCAACTGGTCTATCCTCCTGACTTAATACTGCCCCAATGGCTGTATTACTGGCATCACAACGAACCTGAAAAGGTTTGTTAAAGTCAGGCAGCCTCAATATCGGCCTTTCAGTAATCTTCCTCTTCAAAGTCTGGAAACCTCTTTCCGCTGCCTCAGTCCAGTGAAATGGCTGATTTGTCTTCTTGATTGTATCCAGCATAGGTGTGCAAATCTCGTTGAAATTCCTGATGAATTTCCTGTAGAAGCTCGCTAATCCATGAAAACTGCGGACTTCAAATAAACTTCCTGGTGAAGGCCAGCTAACTATAGCTGCCACCTTTTCTGGGTCCATTTTCAGCTCATTTTCTGCAATTACAAAGCCCAGATATATTAACTCCCGCTGAAAAAAAGTACATTTTTTCAGATTGATCAGCAGTTTATTCTGCTGCAACTTCCTCAACACATTTCGTACATGCCTGAAATGTTCGTCTTTAGTTTTACTAAAAATCAAGATGTCGTCCAAGTAGACTATCACAGATTTTCCAATAAACTCCTTCAACACTTCATTCATCAAACGCATGAACGTACTGGGCGCATTGCGCAACCCAAATGGCATCACCAGCCACTCATATAAGCCTTCGTTCGTCTTGAAAGCTGTCTTCCACTCATCTCCTTCTCGAATTCGAATCTGGTGATATCCACTTTTTAAGTCAATTTTCGAGAAATAAGCTGCCCCGCTCAGACAATCCATCATATCGTCCATTCTTGGTAAGGGAAATCTGTACCTAACCGTAATTTTGTTTATGGCTCTGGAATCCGTGCACATTCGCCATTCGCCTCCCTTCTTTGGAGCCAGCACGGTCGGTACTGCACAAGGGCTCATGCTCTCTCGAATCAACCCTTTGTCTAGTAACTCCTGGACCTGCTTCCTGATTTCCTCATGGTCCTTAGGACTCATTCGATAAGCTGCTTTGTTTGGCAGACTTGCCCCTGGTATAAAGTCAATGCAGTGACTAATACCTCTCCTGGGTGGAAGTTCATCCGGAAGGTCATCCACCACAATGTCCCCAAATTCCTGCAAAAGCTTCTGGATTTCCTCGGGCAAATCTGCAATCTGTGTATGTAATATCACCGCTTTTGGTCTTCGTATGACAGCAAAATTTACTTCACTGTCCTCCATCTGTTTTATAAATTCTTTTCCGCCCATCAGCAGTGCTTTCACTCCACTAGCTTCTGCTGTATTTTCCTCTTTGATGGGTACAAGCGTGTGCTTGATCCCATCTTTGACAAACCTGTAACAATTGGTTTTGCCATCATGGACTGCGCTCCTGTCAAACTGCCAGGGTCGTCCTAGCAAAATATGACAGACATCCATCGGCATAACATCGCAGATGATTTTGTCCTTGTACTTGCCTATCTGAAACTCCACCTCACACTGTTCATCCACCAACAGTTGGTGTCCCTTCTGCAGCCATGACACCTTATACGGAGTGGGATGTTTCAGCTTTTTCAGACCAAGTTTTTCCACCATCTCTACCGCTACCAAGTTGTCGGTACTTCCACTATCGATGATCAGCTTGCAGCACTTGCCCTGTGACTTGCAAACAGTCCGAAACAGAGCTTTTCGCTGATCAGGTTCTGCAATTTCTTTTGCTGGTTTTAACAGCACCTTATTCAATACCAAAGCCTCGCCTGTCTCTGGGGCATTCTCCACTTCTTGAGGTGCTGCTTCAGCATCCTCTGAATGAGCAACATAAGCTCCTCTTCCACCTACAGGTTCACCCTCAGGACAGTCATAAGACTTGTGTCCCAACTTATGGCAACGATAGCACTGGACAGTTCCCCTGCCCCGACCACTTCCTCGCCCTTGCTGAGCTGGTCGTCCTCCTCTAGTGCTATTGTCCCTCTCTGCTGTGCCAGCAGACTTAGAGCTGCTGCCCTCTTCATTGGAACCTGTACTTCTACCTCTACCAAAAACTTTACCTTTTCCCCTGCCAGTTCCACCTCCTCTCCTGGCGTTTTGCTTCCGGTTAATTTTCTCCTCTGCCTTCAGTGCAAACTGGTAGGCTTCATCCAATGTTCGGGGTGAAAGGATACCGATTTCATCCAGTATTTCCCCCCTCAAACCATTCACAAATCTGGCTGTTTTTTCTGGGGTATCTTCCACATACCCTGCCCGCAAATTCAACTTATAGAACTCCTCTGTAAACTCCTTAACAGTCATTCCTCTTTGTTTCAAATTCTGTACCTGTCTGTACAACATAATCTGATAATCTTTTGGTAGGAATTTTTCCTTCAGTTTGGCCTCCATTCGGGCCCATTTCTTTATAGGCTGTTTGTGTTGCCTCTTTCTTTCCGCCTGCACGCTGTCCCACCACAAGGACGCATGTCCTTTCAGCTTTGTGGCGGCGAACTTCACCTGTTTGTCCTCACTGGTTTCCTCAAACTCAAAATATTTGTTTACTTCACTTATCCAATCCAATAACACGTCTGCAGACAGACTTCCGTCATAAGTGGATAGCTCATGCTTCGGCTTATGACTAGACAGCAAAACTGATTTTAATAACCGGAGTTCCGGTGTCACCCCTTCAACCTCATCTTCTGGTTCTGCCACATCCTCATCGCTTTCATCTGCTGGGTTCCTTCTTCCCCCAGCTTCTACCACTGCCAATCTTTCTCGCAAAACACGGATCTCCTCACGGAGTCCCTCTTCTGCTATTCTCCGGATCGCTCTTCCTCTTCCTCTTCCTCTACCACCCTCCATTCTTCCTATTTGTCAACCTGCTCTGATACCACTTTTGATGGCCCAGCCCTACCTTTCGTTGGCCCAGCCCTTCTATCACTTGTCAATTCTGATTCCACCGTGCGAAGGTAAGCGAATTAAATTTGCTCGTACAGCTTCGGGATATTTCGATTGTTGGTTTACCTGTGGTACAAGTCACCAACGCCACCTGCCGGTTCAGGCCTTGACCTCCTCCCGCCTTTTGTCACTAACCCTAGTCCACTGACTTGTCATTTTCACTATGCAATTTCTCGGTGCTGCTCTGCGAGCTTTCTTGGTGCCGCTGCTCCTCGCTCCGGCGCGGGTTCTTCTGTTGCCTCCGCCTATTCTGCTCCTCTATTCGTTGGTATGGTGAGAGTATCCAACTGTTTTATTCCTCTCTGTAAATCGTTTGGCTTGCTGTTCCTCTGGTTATTTTCCTGCTGCAACTAAGTTTGTCTTCGCCCTGACAACTCACCTCGGTTATCATGGCAGGTTTTCTTGGTTCGAGCTCCTGCGAGTCGCTCTGCCTTAATCCGGGTTTCAAGGTAAGTTGGGGTTCTATGTTAAACCCTGTTTGTCCACGTCTTTCTGTTCCTAACAGACCCGCTCCTCTGCTCTTCAGGGTGTTATATTGTTCGTTGGCAATGATGCGCTTCAAACTCAGGTAACAAAGTTTAAATGTGGTTGTCTGTTCTTTTATAGTTTCTTCCTTTCACTGCCCTTGTCTCAGCACTGACTCATGTCGTTTTGTTTTTGCAGGTTAGCTTGGGTGGTTGGCCGCCGTGGCTCGTGCTCCCTCTGCGTTTTGGATGGAACCCTAAACCCCGTCCAACTTCGGTGTAACCGGGTAGGATCTTGCCCAACTCGGGTCTGCTTGTTCGTTTTGTAAATAGTCTGAGGGTTTGTGCTTCGAACGGACTCGGCTCTGTAGCTAGTGCTGTAATGAATCTGTAGTTGTTATTTTTAATAATCTCGACCTTCGTTTGCTGAATGTGCCAGCCCTCTGTGGGGTTTTCTGGGTCTGTAACGAACGTTATTATTTGTGTCCTTTTTCCTGAGGACCGTTATACATATATATATAGGAACTCTCGTTTTTTTAATCTGTAATGACCTATCTGTCTTGTTACTGTGACTCCGTCTTGCAATAACTTCAATGGTTAAGGAACAATACTTTCTGAGCGTTTTTATGTTGTGTTTCTTTTATACATAAGGGTTTCATTCGATAACCTGTTGATATACTGTGCATCCGGCATTTATACATTTAATGGAAAACAGTTAAGGTTGTTTGCTTGTACCTGTTTTACTGTGATGTCGGCGGTCGTTAATTTGCTCTTCTCTGCGTGTGGTGGCTTCCTGTAGCCTTCTCCTTGCTGTCTGCTAATTTCTAGTTGTATTCAATATTATGTATCTCGTCCGTGAGCTTGCTGTATAAGAAATGTAATGATTTCTTCAACAAATAATAGCGACCAAATAATTCACAGTTTGCCAGTTTTAGCTATGTCTGTTATAGCTTTCTTTCAGTAAAAAGATATTACAGAAAAATAACAACAGTATGGTTATGTGACAGTGGTTTTTGTTTTTAAAAACAATTCAGCTTTGCTTTCGTTACTTGAGGAAAAAGTATCTGTCTGTTTTCTTATTTCCGGAGAGAGAGTTTTCATTGCCCTCTTCCCTCTGTTTTACATCTGGGTAGCGTAATTGCTCCCATTTGCGGTTAAACTGTTTACCAGAATTCATCCTAACTAAACAACAATTTCTTATATTAAAAACTAATCTACAGTTAACTAATTTCCAAACTTAAAAGCAAGATACAGTTTCAATTTACCATGGTCTCTAAATGACCTTCTGGGGAAAACAAACAACTAGTAAAGAAAATTTAAAACAAATAACAACTTCCGATAACCTAGTTCCCTCCATAAGACAGTCAACCTTCTTCTGTCTCCTCGGAGCTGGATGCTCCTGCATCAATCTGACTCATACCAATCCTGACCTTTCCTTTCGTGTTGGCCTTGTTGCTAGGTTTATGCAAAACCCACATGAAATTCATTGGAAAACAACTACAAGAATACTTTGTTATGTTCAAGGTACAGTTTAGTTTGGGATTCATTACAGTGCAGAAGCATCTCCTCTATTGGTTGGTTTCACTGATTCCGATTGTGTTGGTGACCCTGATTAACGGAAGTCTACTGCATGTTATGTCTTCACTCTTGGTTCTGAACTTATTACATGGGCTTGCAAGAAACAAAGTTCCATTTCTCTTTCTTTAGCAGAAGCAGAGTATCGTGGCACTGTAGAAGCTAGTAAGGAAGCTCTATGGCTTCATCAGATCCTGTCAGAGTTTGGCTTTCAGCAGCAACATCCGACTACACTTTGGTGTGATAATAAAAGTGCCATTCAACTATGCAAAGATCCAGTCCAACATCAGTGCAGCAAACACCTTAAACTACACATGCACTTCATCAGAAATCTCATTCATGACCATGTTTTTGAAGTGCAATATTTTTCAGCCGATGATTAAGTTGCAGACATCTTTACAAAGGCTCTCACAAAGGCGAAGTTTACTAAACTTCGATTTATGGTTGGAGTTCAGGAAGTTGTCACTAAGGGGGGATAGGCTCTAATGTCTCCTTCCTTCTTCTATTGTGTCATATTTGTACATCCTTCAATCCTATCCCAAGTTGTTCTTAAGGGGGGATGTTAGGATATTCCGACACATAGAAAATAGTTAAGTATAACTTGGCTTAGTGTAGAGTTAGGTAAAGTGTGTTTCTTTACTATGTACTTTTGTAACTTACAATCCGATGGTCACGATATGTTATAGACATGAAGTGGTCCGATGGTTCATTCTCACCTCGGTATTACTGACACTTTATCCATGGCTTAACAACTGATTGGTCCATGATCTCTATTTAAAGAGCATGGAGGGTCATTTGTAGGGTGACCGTTCATGAGAGAAGCCTATGTAAATTTTCTTTATTTTATTAATAAATTGTCTGAAGTGGCCGCGTTGGCTCAAGCCATGCACTATTTACCTCTTTGAGAGTTTTAACCACACCAAGAATACTGGTGTATTGATTTGTGATATGTTTGTGATCGGTGTCCTTTGGTGTTCTATGTGAGGGAATTACCTTGTAAATTCCTACACTTTATGCTGATGAAATTTTTCTTTAGGAAATAAGCCATGAGGATCTTAACTAATATCTCAATATCATTCATGATTACTGCTCTAATATTGGTATGGTTGTTAATACTTACAAGACTAAGTGATGATAATTACGTCCAAAAAGATAAACCACGATAATTTCACTTACGATAACAATTCCTTGGAGAAAGTTTGTTCATACAAATACTTAGGTATTAACATTAATCATCAAATCAATTGAAATTATTACATTGAGAAAAGAATCATTGGTGGCTGCAAGGCTTATTATGAGCTTGAAAACAACTATAAGACTACTGATCTTTAGGTTTGGAGTAAAAATAATTTCCACTTTGAGACTATTGTCACCCTTGTGATTTTGTATGGATTTGAAGTTTGGGGTTGCATTATATCTAGAGAATCGTGGAGGAAGATCAAGATGATCCAAAAGAAATTTATAACATACAACCTCAAGATTAAAAGTAATGCTCCCTATCCTATCCTCTTGGTTGAAGCTATCCTTTCCCCCATTGAAAGGATAGCTATGTTTCACTATCTATGTATAAGAAGAGACTTTACAACATGGAAACCAAGAGGTTTCCCAAAATTGCTTTTATCTCTAGCCAAAACCATCACCTCTAGCTCAAGCGGGGTTGGCACAAGGATTCCCCCAAGCATGACTCAACTATTGCGGGGTAAAGGAGGAGATCATCTTGGAGAATAGAGATAATATTAAAAATACTACAACTTCCAATTTTAAGGTCAAATTGTGGGATGTTAAGGAGCTTGAGGGGAGAGGGAAGCTAAGGTAATATAAGGAGGTCATCAACCCCACTCTCGCTAGCCAGAATTATCTCTTTGTATTGACTAGTGCTATGAAGAAAATTAACATTACGAAGATAAGAACTAACTCCCATGATCTTCGAAGTGAAACTAGGCGTTGGTCTCTCTCGCAAAACACCCTCGGAAGAAAGAATATGTTAGTTGTGTGAAACTAAGAGAATTGAAGATGAAAAACACTTTCCCTTGGATTGTTCGACCCTCACTCACATCTGTTGTTATTTCCAAACCATGTTCCAAACTTCCAACCTTCTTGACTCCTTCAATTAGGATAACTATAATAATCTCAAAGCACTCATCTCTCTTTTATTTGATTATAAAAATAATATTTTAAATAGCCTCAACTAATTTCTTTTCTTAAAATCCCATAGAACTCATCAGTTTCAATGGACATTAATCATCATCATCATATGCTCCATTTAATATATAAAAGATAAGTTTACCCTTATCATTTAACTTATTGTACTTTAACTCCCAAAAATATGTTTCAAAATTATTGGTCACTTTGTTATATTCCATCTCCACCATCGTTACGTTACAGCCTTTTTAACAATGCAATCATTCCATGAATGAACATAGCATATCATATGAGAGGCTTCCAATGAGCATACCTCTTTATAGCTAATCAAATAAAACTTAAAAACTCATATACAATTAAACAATATTCTTTGACTTCTAATACCTCGTTACATTCACAAATCGTAAAGATGCCTAATCTGATTTTTATACGCAAACCATCGAATCATCACAATAAAGCCATTAATTAATCATTACGTACGAAGTTTATTTTTAATGATTTAGAAAATACTATAATAAATAAATATTATTTAATTTTTGCTTATTTATTAAAGGAAAAAATATCATTACATAAACAAAATATAGGAATTCAAATCTTTTAAAAAATTGAATGAAATCTATTTTTAATGTTTTTGAAAATAATATTTAATTATATATAAAAAATTATTTAATGAAACCTTTAATAAAGATAATTTTATATGATTAAATGGTTAGTAATGTTTAATTATATATAAAAGGTTTTCAATAAAACCTTATTTTAAAATTGAAAAATTGAGATTAATTATTTTGAAAGTAATGTTTAATTATATAATTTTTTGGAGGAAAAATTTATTTTGTATGTATTTTTGCTAATTAATATGTTTTATTATATATATATATATATATATATATATAATAATTTAATTAATTCTGTTATACATGATTAGTTAAACTAAATTATATTGGCTGGTTAGAAAAGTGTTCACGAGAATATTTCTTATATGATTTTGATAAAAAATATTATTATAATTATTATGGATCACAGAAATCTAAATTCAGAAATGATTAATAATATATTATGTTTTCTTTTATAATAATTTATTTAACCTGATTGATAATATATTATGTTTTTTTATAATAATTTATTTAATAGCTGTTTTTTTTTGAAAAATTATATATATATATATATATATATATATATAATTTTTTTTATTTTCATTATGTTGTTTTTTAATAAAATGTTAGTTTAATGTATAATTTTTGCATGTATGAATTATATAGATATTCCAATGAATATTATTAGTGTATTTGGTAATACATGAACCACCTTATGATAATGTCAAGCTCTTTTGATCGATTTTAGGTTGCATACATTATTCTAGGTGTTGATTAATTATACAGTCTCTTTGTGTCTTGACACATCCCAATGTGAATTCACAGTTGATTAATTGATAAGAAAAGTTGATGTAGTTGTGATCAATCAAACTACCTATGGTTCCATGACCCCTTCTCCTGGTGTCAGTGCTAATACAAGCTAGGATCTCCTTTAATCGATTATGCTTTCTTACACCTAAGAATGCTTTGATCACATATTTCCCTCCATGAAAGGTAGAATAATGCATATGTTGTTTCCAACTAGAAAGCATTCCTTTGTATCCAAATAACCAATAACTTTATACACTTCAATACCTCCCGAATAGTGCCAAACATTTGAAGGTTTGGTAGCTTGGTGAGGGTGGACACTTAGAGTAGCTCAATAGCAAGATTTCAAACCACTACAATTTCCATGGTTCACACGGTGGAAATTGTAAATACTAATGAAATTATCCAATTGTTGTAGACTCGAGTTAGTGTAGTTGATAATTATTCTTATCAAAACAAATTGAGAAAGTGATTGAAGGTGGTTAGACTTGAAGACTCTTGCTACATTTAATACTAGGAGTGAAGATGAAATTTAACTAAGTTTTTCAAAAATCACTCATGATGGAAGAGCATTCTCACATCCAAAACTATCCAAGTTTTTTGGAGACAAAGCTCCAAAGGGTGTTTATATATGGAGAATAAATTCTAATTCTTTATTTTAAATAATGCAAATTTCTTTTAATTATCATAGAAATCATGAGAGATTTATGCACTGATTCTAGGGATAACTTGAGTGATTTTAACATTTAGAAAACTTGATTGGAGTGCTTTATGGAGTGATTTTAGGATCTAAAAAAATATTATTTTTATTGTAAGCCTACAAGAAATAAGAGAAGAGAGTTGAAATGTGAAATCAAGCCATAGAGAGGAACCAGAGTTGTGTGTCTATATGTACATATTTGATTAATGAAACAAATTTGATACATTTATTGTGTTTATGAATTGTCACTATGTATGTATGTGGTCAGTAGAAGAATTATAGCATGTGGAAAATATGTAATTAGAAGAGTTTCAACATCTGTGTAAAATCTTAAACTAATGATGCATTAGTGTATTTATCTATCATGCAAAGCCATAGATATTGTGTAAGGATTAGAGGCAATTCGGGATTTAACATAATACAAGTGTATGGGAACCTTCCAGAAGTAGAGCAGTTAGAACTTGCAAGAAAACTAAATTTTACTACATCAACTCGCATTGTCATTCATAACTATAACTTCCCAAAATTAAATTGAATCCAATGACTAAATCGATAACTTCCCAACATTAAATTAAATACAATGATTAAATAGTTGCATCTAATTAGTTCATAAGAATGATCACTAATACTTTATCTTTAACCATTAAATCTTTTAACTAAAACAAGACACTCTAAATTTTAATTCCTCATAGCTTATGTATACTCAACATTGTTTGTTAATAATTATGAATACTCAAAATTGTTTGTTAATAATTAAAACTATTTGTGTAATCACTAATCTCTAAATCTTTGTGCATGGAAGTTGTTGAGGAATATCATTGAGGTAGAGACAATGTCACTCTTATACACATTAAGTCCTTATCAGAAATCATGTGATAGAGAGTCATATTAATTTGAGGTGTGTTATATTTTGGATGTTTTAGCTTGAATTTGGTAATGCGATTCTTGGTGAAATCATGGTTTTTTCTTATTAAATGTGTCTTTTTGGTCATGGTTTTTTCTTATTAAATGTGTCTTTTTGGATTCATAAATAGATTCAATGTCATTCGATCTTAAACTTCTAATTTAAACAAATATCTACAAAATTTTAACTTCTAATTTAAACAAATATTAATAAATTTTTAGGGAGAGGAAAATATCACTGAAAATAAGTCAAAACTTAGAGGAGTTAAAATAGAGTTTTTGTTTTTTATTTTTTTGGCAAAAAGATGCCCTACAAACTAATATGCGAAGATGTTGTATGGGCATGTTATATGAAACATAAGATTAAAAAAACTAATAATAAAACATATGGTTGGCTCAATTGGAAAAATTAAAAAAAATAATAAATAAATTCCATTTAATTTGCTAGAGTGTAATTTAGTTTTTATTAACAAAATTACAAACACTTTAATTTCCAGAATAAATTATAATATAAATGGTCCATATTCTTAACATGTTATTATAGAACATATTATTTGACTCATAGTTATGCAACCAAGTATGGAGAGATGTTGTGATTGCACTTAGACTAAGTGACAATAACAATAATGATGATCATGGGTAAACTGAAAAAGTAATAAAATAAATAAATCTATTCATTTCAGTTTATAATATTTTAATTTTGTTTTGATTAATATATCCATGGAACTATCTTGAATCTTACTTTAAGAGTGTCCAAAGGGAACAAATCTCTCAAGAACCTTTTATTGAATGGAAAACTTGAGGAAATATTTACACCTATAGAAATTTAATTCCCCTCAACATTTAATAAATTTAATATTGTAACACCCCCAATTACTGTAAATATTTTGTTATTTACTTTTACCTCACAAGACTTGGTAAATTTTGAATTGAGTGAAAAAAATTACTTAAAAAGTTTAATGCTTACAATTTTTATTTTAATTTATTTTAAAAAAGATGTGACATCTTGGAATTCACTAGAAAAGAAATTAGATGAAAATTTTCATTTACCAGATGGTTAGAGGAAATTTTCATCATTTACCAGACATTTAGAGGACAATTACTTCCTCTCTCCCTAGAGATAAAACATCTAAGTGAGGTGGGAAAAGAAGCCAAGGAAAGTAGGAGAGAAATCGAGAGGCAACTTGGAGGAAAAAGTGAAGAAAATTGAAAACCTTGAACATGATGTTGTCAAGGTAGTTATGGTATTGGTATTATTAAGTTGGATTGAGAGCTAGTGGAATCCCTAAGACATGTTATTATTTAATTGGAATTAGGGCTAGTGGAATAACTGGACTAGAGCTAGTGGAATCCGGGAATCCCTAAGATAGACTTGTGAGTCTATGTGTTCTTGGTTGGATTGGGTAGTTTTGATGCAAGAGAACATACCTTGTTAGTTCATTGTCCATCTGTGTGTTCTCGGTTGGATTCGATAGTTTTGATGCAAGAGAACATACCTTGTTAGTTCATTGTCCATCTATGTGTTCTTGGTTGGATTGGGTAGTTTTGATGATGTGTGTTCTTGGTTGGATTGGGTAGTTTTGATGCAAGAGAACATACCTTGTTAGTTCATTGTCCTTCTGTGTGTTCTAGGTTGGATTGAGTAGTTTTGATGATGTGTGTTCTTGGTTGGATTGGATACTTTTGATGCAAGAGAACATACCTCGTTAGTTCATTGTCCATCTACTACTCTAGAATTAAAATGAATCTGTGTTCTTGGTTGGATTTGTTGGATTGGATATTTTTGATGCAAGAGAACATACCTTGTTAGTTCATTGTCCATCTACTACTCTAAAATTGAAAAGGCTCTTGGTTGGATTTGTTGGATTGGATATTTTTGATGCAAGAGAACATACCTTGTTAGTTCATTGTCCATCTACTACTCTAGACTTGAAAAGGCCCGAGGGCATAATTAGTTGTGAATACCATTCTCATTGGTTGGGATGCAAGAGAACATACCTTGTTAGTTCATTGTCTATCTACTATTCTGGAATTGAAAAAGCTAGGGGGGAGAATTAGTTGTGAATACCATTCTCATTGGTTGGGAAGAGTGGTATTTCTCCTAACTGAATTCCCTGATGCTGAACCTATTCAAATAAGTATATATATATATATATATATATATATATATATATATATATATTTAAAACTCCTAGTATTTTATGTAATCGTAAAGAATGAGTATTTTCTGTGAATGGAATGACAGTTTGCTATAGAATACATGTTTACTGTTTCATTCGATAGTAGTAGTAAGGTACCGGTTCCTATAAAGGAAAGAAAATGAAAGGTAGTAACCTTGTGGTATTTATTAGGGAACACATTTTCTATTTTTTGTGAACAAGAGAGTTCTTATAAGTCTTTAGGAGTTTTTATGAAGTTTGGAGGAGGAGAAATAATTATAAACCTGCAGAAGAACCATGACTGTAACTGACACAACAAGAGAGTTCCTATAAGTCTTTATGAAGTTTGGAGAAGCAGAAATAATTATAAACCTGCAGAAGGACCATGACTGTAACTGATACTAGTAAAAGATTGGATGGACAATAAAGGAAATCTTGATGTCGTAGAGGAAACCGCAAACCCACCGAAGTAATAATAAAATACGGATGGTGAGATTTGGTTAACCAAGCGACTGACTGAAGCTCGTCAATGGAGCAGTCTGGATCTCTATATTTCTAAATACTTAAAGCACTTTGAAGAGTGATTGGAAGCTCCTAAGAATTTAGGTCCCACTTACCCAGCGAGTACTAATAAATAAGGCTGATAAATGCATTAAGAACCTAAAATGGGAATGATGTGCAATAACTTATACATGAACAGTTACTAGGAAATACCATCACTTAAGTCACGAATTTAATGTAAATACAAAGAAGAAAGTACTGCAATAAAACTGAATGTACATATACTGGAAGTGTATTACCCATAAGCAATTGATATAAGGTGAATTATTTAGACAAAAACAGTGGCTGGAGCTCCGGTTAGACATAAGGTCAAACCAGTGATCCAACAGTCGAATGCACAGTCTAAGTCTAGATGAAACTATTCGATAATAATGTTCTCATTTTTCAACAATATCCCAATGAGACATGTAAACAAAGACATCATTCCACCATAAAGGTAATTGTATTCACAAGCTATATGGCCTAATTAACAAAGTATCAGGAGTTGATTTGCAACTTGAAACCCGAAGGTACTTGTTCCAAATTTGTAAGTCATCTACCCATGAAGATAAACCTGACCTGCAGAGACAATATGAAGGAAGGGAATTTTAGTACAAGCCATAATGAAGCAGGATATAGGGTTTCCTTAAATGGCCAAATTTTATAGTGTTTCCTTAGCTATGGTCTCAGTCATTCAGAAATTGACCTCCCTGCATATTCTTCAGGAGATGTAATAGTTACGGTGTGGATTCTATGAGATAATTTGCAAATGAAAAATAAGAAATATTTAGATACATGTTAGCTGGTGAGTTTATCAGATTGCGGTCAGAACAGAATGAAGCCATGCCGCAACAGAATACCCTTCCTCCTCGATCTATAAAGAGTAATTTAATGCTGGTAAAATCCAAATAAAATCGTATTAAATCTGTCTTAAATAATTTTCCATTAGCGATGGTACAATTGGTTACCTGGTGCCTTTGTGTGTAGCCGATATACCTCTGTAAATCTGGATTAGGGTTTGAGTCCATCGCAAAGCCATGCCCGACAGAGCAAGGATCACAAATGAGTCGGTGAATCGCCAGAGGGGGCGGGGTAGTTACCCCAAACTAATCCACGATGCATAGCGATCATCGAATCTGACCCTAATATCCAACGGTGGATCCATTGCCAATTGTCCTTGGTAAATGATGTTAAATACCCTCGGAATAATCTAGAACCCACCCTTAAAACAGATCGAATTAATGAAATATCATAACAAGAGGCTTAAAATTATATAAACACATGTAAGTTACATTATTTCCCAGGCCTAAGGTCAATGCTTATCTTGTCAATATTATAATAGCATTGCACAAGGGTACAACCTCCATCACCGAATGGTAAACTTAAGAAAAATATAACATACCACGAGCAGTAATATCTATATGATAAATACAAGCTTCATGAATTAAATGTGATGAACCTTAAGAGAGTATATATCTATATATATATATGGGGAATAGATGCTACAAATAATAAAATGAATTTAGACTAATCTTGATCAAATTCATATAAATAAAACAACTTTATAGATTAAATTTAAATATAAACAATTTAATTATATTATTCAATAAATTATTCCTTATATTTCTTCCTTACTTATTCTAAGGATTACCTCTTTATCTTCTTTAAATTTATGTTTCTTCTTTTCCTAGGGTGACTATTAACTTTTCTAACTTAAATTAAATGTTATTTTATAATTCTTCTTTTCTTGGTGTGATTATTGACTTTGTACTATTTTCAAATGATATTTTGTTAGATGTGTTTGTTCATAAATCTAATGATAATCATTCGATCCTCTTACAAAAGTGGGACATTTATCTTAAGAAGTTATATGACTCTCTGAACACCATGGACAACATCATTAGCACTCCTATTAAAGACGATATATTTTCTCTTGAGGACGTTGAGTCTAGGATTAATAAGCACGCTAGCGGGAAAGCTAAATATATTATAGGATACCAAGATGAGATCTTAAAGCTGGGACAGTCTTTCCTCATTCCTCATCTCCACAAGATTCTCAATATGGTTGTAAAGCACGACTTCCCTAAACCTTGGTCGCAAAGCCCTATTGTTCCTATATTTAAAAATGGGGACAAAATTGTTCCCTCTAACTACAAGACCATTATGATTAGCCACATCTTAGCCAAGCTTTATGGTCTCATTTTGGATAAGAAGATTAGCCATTGGCTTGAAAGCCATGGTAAAAGAGCTAAAGGGCAAGTTGGTTTTAGGAGATACCACTCGACTATCGACCATCTTGTCACTCTCAGGATCATTGTTGAGGAATGTTGCAATAGTAAAGTTGATCTCTTTTGTTGCTTTGTGGATTTTAGAAAATCCTTTGACATTGTTCCTTGGGATAAGATTTGGAAAAGACTTGATGAGATAATGATTCCCCTTGAGTTTAAGATTTATGCAATCCACCTCTACGAGACGGTTGTTTCTAAGATTAAGACCAACAAACGCTGGTCTCAATATATTAAATGCAATATAGGGGTTAAGCAAGGGTGTCTCCTTTCTGCTACCATTTTTGGTATTCACATCAATAATTTAGAGGAGTGTTTAGAAATCACGGGGTGCAAGGTGACCGAGCTTGCTGGTATTATCATTACACTTCTCCTCTACGTTGATGATATCATTCTTCTTTCTAGAAGCCATGAGGAACTCGACAAGCAACTTAAGACTCTTCACGAGTATTTCTCCAAAATGGGTATGATGGTTAATATCAACAAGACTAGAATCATGATAATTAAATGCTAAAATATCACCCATGGAAATTTTGTCTATGATAACAATTGCTTGGAATGTGTCTCTTCTTATAAATATTTGGGTATTGACATTCCTTATCACCTCAACTGGAATTACAAAAATAAGAAAAGGATTATTGGAGATTCGAAAGCTTATTATGATCTTGGAAAAAATTGTAAGGCCATCGATCTCTATCTTTGGAGTAAAAAAAAGGTTCCTCTTTGAGACACTCATCACACTTGTTGTCATATACGGTTGCATTATATCCAGAGAATCATGGAGAAAGATTGAGATGATTCAAAATCAATTCATAACCTACAATCTCAACATCAAGGGAAATCCCCCTATCCTATCCTCCTGATCGAAGCTAGCCTCTCCCCTATTGAAAGCAGGGCTATGCTTAAGTATCTAATAGATAAGAAGAAGATTTACAACGTGGACTCCAAGAGACTTCCTAAAATTGCTTCTAACATTAGTGAAAACCCCCACCTTCGCCTCAAGCGTGGGTGGCATAAGGATGTCCAGTCTTGGCTCAACCATTTGGGGAAAAATGCAGAGATCATCTTGGGAAGCAAGGATAGTGTCAAATATACTTTCACCTCCAAATTTAAGAAGACTCTATGGGATGATAAGGATTTGGAGGGTAAAACCAAGCTAAGATATTATAAGGAGGTGATCAACCCCACCCTTGAGAACCAGAATTATCTTTCTATTTTGACCATCTCGAAGAAAAAGATGAACATCGTTAAGATTAGAACTAGTTATCATGAGCTGCGAAGTGAAATCGGGTGGTGGTCTACTCCCAAGGCTCCCCGGGACAATAGAATTTGTCAGCTTTGCGATACCAAAAGGGTGGGGGACGAAAAGTACTTTCTTTTAGACTATCTGGCCCTCACTCACATCTGCTCTTATTTCCCTAACATCTGTCATGTTGTACCTCTGAGATAGTAGTTGGTCAAGCTACCAATGCTAGAGCATCTAAAATAATTGTTTTGGGGGTTTTTGGTTTTAATTTTGGAAGACCAATGAAAGAAGGCAGATGTAGGATTGAAGTAATTAATCCTTTGGGATATATTAATTACTTCAACAGAGGGCTACTATAAGACTTTACACAGTGATATAGATCAAAATAGTGGTGA
The DNA here is from genome assembly GCA_031772625.1 of Pinus tabuliformis. Taxonomy (NCBI): domain Eukaryota; kingdom Viridiplantae; phylum Streptophyta; class Pinopsida; order Pinales; family Pinaceae; genus Pinus; species Pinus tabuliformis. The sequence continues at coordinate 1,280,156,880 of CM062809.1, forward strand.
GTAGAAGACAACAAAAATATGATTATCACAGTTTCCATACTGTAAAACAGAACAATCATAAGTTGGAAAACCTTCTGAATTACATTCAAAAGATTCAAGGTAGTATACTTAAGCTTACACAAGATGCTGAAGATTTATGATTAGAGGGGATTTAGAGGCACAAACAGTTGCATTAATCCATTCTATTAATAGATGATCAATTCAGGAGCTTATAGGAATCAATTGATACTCTAATTGTTCCTACCTAGATATATCTGCAAGTCATAAACATATGAAGAAATAACACAATGATTGATAACTGGAAAAACTTACAGGATAATACAAAACTGTGTAAAACGAGATTTAGAATCCTCTGTTTTGTATTAAGGCCCCAGAAACACTAAGTACAACAAGTATCTACAAAAGCTTCCCAAAGGTGACTTCCAGGTTCAAAGTGGAACCAACAGTCACAACTTTACAACAATGCTATGAATCTTCAACTCTGAACCCATAACATCTCTAAAAGAGAGTTATTTATAAAATTATAAAACTACAAATGTCTAAAACAGTTTAATATTTATTCAAGGAAAGGAAAAGATCTTCTTGGCAAGAAGATAGGGGCAACTCTTGAACTGATTCTCGATGTCCCCTTTCATTTAGGCTGTGCTGGCTTCATTGGTTGATATTTTCCCCCTTTATGCTGATATATGGTTTGAATCCTTCGCGTTGGCAGATTTGCTTCATTTTAACCTTTATCTGATGCTGCTTTAAACTCTATATATCCTTTTTGACCTTTACTGTGCTCCTTTTAACCCCTACTATGCATTTGAGGTTTTTACTGTGTTTTTCACAGTAAATTGCTTCATTTGGTCTTCACACTGTCACACAAGCTTTTTGTTTTTAAACCTGGAACAACAGTCTTCTTACTTGCAAAATCTAGAAATTATTAAGAAAAAATAAGTGGTAGAGGGTCTTAAATGGCTCCGCTGAGCTTGATAGGCTATCGGAAAGAGTCCGGGGTGTATCGGAGGTGAAAATGATAGCTTTAATGGCTGCAGAGGAATTATTGGGGCTGCGTTGTGTTAAAACAGGCAAACAGAGCAAATGATGTTTAAAATGCGTTAAAAGGAGAAACAGTCTTGCTTTTGGCTATCTAGTGAAAAAATGAACAGTGGCGGAAAGAGAGAGTATGGAGGGATTAATCTAGGCGGGAATGGTTTAATCATTGTTAAAAACATGATTTAGCAGTTAAATAATGCTTTCGGGTCATTCATGCCTTTAGATCGAAAAATCAATTTTACACAGGAAATCTTTAAAAAAAACCAATATGTGGACTTGAAAATTTATGAATTGTGGCGGATATCGGCATCGGGTCCGGGTGAGCCATATCAGCTATCGCAATTGGAGTAGGCAGGGAGTAGGTTCATTGCAAAGGACCGTGATAGGGTCCGGATGCAATATAGTAGTAAACTGGAATATATGTATGGTCGGGTCCCGGCCCCTTATCGCATATTGGTGATCGCAATGGCGGAGGGTTGTGCTATAAGCGGGACTGTGCGATGGGAGCAGATGCGATGTGGGAATAAATTGTGGTATATATAGCGTTGGGTCCGGGCGGATATCGCTCATCACAATCGAAGTTTGCAGTGGGTAGGCTCATTACAAAGGACCGCGATAGGGGCCGGACGCGATATATCATTGAACTGTATTATATGTTGGGTCGGGTTCGGGCCTCTTATCGCATATCGGCGATCACAGTGGGAAAAGGATTATGGCTTTGGTGGGGAGCTGCGATGAGGCGGATGCGATGTGGCATTAACTGCAATATATATGTGGGTCAGGTTCGTATCCCTATCACAGTCGAGAATCGCACGAGGCAGAGGTTTATCGCTTTAACGGGACTGCAAAGGAGGGGTAGACATGATATTACAATAGATTGCGATATATATATATGCATCAGGTCCAGGTTTCCCTTCGTATATAGCAATTGGTGTTCGCACTGCGGGGGGGTGCATTCATATGGAAGACTTGCGATGTGATATTGTTTGAATACATAGTTTTATAATAAAACTATGGTATATACATTGTTTTAAAAGGCCTGTAGTCCCACCGATATGCAATGCAATATAATTATGAAATACATAGTTTCTAAGAAACTTAAGGGTTTCAGGCTATTTTAATAAGGGAATTAATATATACAGGAAAGGGATTATTCAAGGATTTAATACATAAGTCAATGTTAATATGAAATATAGCGGAAAAGAGGGATAACACTAAGTATTATGTTTTCTATGGCTTTTTTTGCTTTCATATATGCATAATACTTAGAGTAAAGGTATTTTGATGAGTTTTTCGAATAAAAAGGGAATTTACATAGTAAAAAGGTTTTTACTTTTCCTAGGCAAAAAAGATTTTGACCATAGGAAAAGGGATTTTTAGTGGAAAATGAATGAATATGGATATATGAAGGGGAAATTCGTAAATGTATGAATAAATGGAGATGAATGGGAAGTTAATTAATCAATATGTAGACCTTCATTTGCCTTGTATAATTTCCTTATGAGCATAGAAATATGATTTAATATTCTATTTAATCAGAACCAAAAAATGCTACAACATTGGCTCCATCTAGGGACTGCTTTCTCATGTAGAATGCAGAGAACTAGTAGACTAGTCGCCTTTAGTATTGGGCATGGAATCATACCATAAAACCACCAACCACTGGTTCTCCATATTATGTAAAATATAACCAATCCCCATGGATTAATGTTGTCATTTCAATACTCTACTACCGCACACTGCAACCTACACCTGTAAAAAGTAACCATTTGCCTGCACTTATTTGGATATTCTTTCACACTGAAATCTGAAACTTGAAAACTCCTGAAGTGAAACAACTAACAATGTAAGCGGAAATAAGCACAAGAGTGCCCAATTCACCGGCTATGGAGTTAATTAGCTAATCCCTTGGAAGTCATTTCACTCAACCAAACCAAACTTGATATTGCAATCTTGAAATATAATTGAAACAATTGTAGATCCATTGTGCCCTGAAACTGAAAGTAGCTCATCACTTCCACACCACTATCTAACTGAACTAAAAAACTTTACATTATTAGGTGTAATATTTTTTCCAATGTAACCAAGTGTGGAGTGGATTTATTGACAAACCAAGTTGCCAATAGCTAAAAATCTGAAGAATATATGCAATATGAACATGAAATCCCATGGAAAACTTATACTCACAAGTGTACTTTAAAAGTTGCATCCTCTGTAGACATTTTAGATTTCTGACCATGGCTGAGAGGAAAAGACATATACTATTGATTTCAAGTATCCATGAACCTTGCATAGCAGTAAAGGCAGCTGAAATTTCAAAACAAGAGTGGGATCGGTAATCCAGTGGAATCGCCATCCAACAAAGTGGAGTCGCCAAGTGAAAATAATGCAACCAATACAAATGCCTATTCCTTGTTCACCAACAAGAAATAGATCTAAACTTTATCGTTCCCCGGAGAAAGATCTTTGTTACTTCGCTCCCCGGCAATGGCGCCATTCTGATGTTGTACCTCTGAGATAGTAGTTGGTCAAGCTACCAATGCCAGAGCATCTAAAATAATTGTTTTGGGGGTTTTTGGTTTTAATTTTGGAAGACCAATGAAAGAAGGCAGATGTAGGATTGAAGTAATTAATCCTTTGGGATATATTAATTACTTCAGCAGAGGGCTGCTATAAGACTTTACACAGTGATATAGATCAAAATAGTGGTGAGTAGAAGACAACAAAAATATGATTATCACAGTTTCCATACTGTAAAACAGAACAATCATAAGTTGGAAAACCTTCTGAATTACATTCAAAAGATTCAAGGCAATATACTTAAGCTTACACAAGATGTTGATGATTTATGATTAGAGGGGATTTAGAGGCACAGACAGTTGCATTAATCCATTCTATTAATAGATGATCAATTCAGGAGCTTATAGGAATCAATTGATACTCTAATTGTTCCTACCTAGATATCTCTGCAAGTCATAAGCATATGAAGAAATAACACAATGATTGATAACTAGAAAAACTTACAGGATAACACAAAACTGTGTAAAACCAGATTCAGAATCCTCTGTTTTGTATTAAGGCCCCAGAAAGACTGAGTACAACAAGTATCTACAAAAGCTTCCTTCAAAGGTGACTTCCAGGTTCAAAGTGGAACCAACAGTCACAACTTTACAGCAATGCTATGAATCTTCAACTCTAAACCCATAACATCTCTAAAAGAGAGTTATTTATAAAATGATAAAACTACAAATATCTAAAATTGTTTAAGATTTATTCAAGGAAAGGAAAAGATCTTCTTGGAAAGAAGATAGGGGCAGCTCTTGAACTGATTCTTGCTATCCCCTTTTATTTAGGTTGTGCTGGCTTCATTGGTTGATATTTTGCCCCTTTATGTTGATATATGGTTTGAATCCTTCGTGTTGGCAGATTTGCTTCATTTTAACCTTTATCTGATGCTGCTTTAAACTCTGTATATCCTTTTTGACCTTTATTGTGCTCCTTTTAACCCTTACTATGCATTTGAGGTTTTTACTGTGTTTTTCACAGTAAATCGCTTCATTTGGTCTTCAAACTGTCACACATGCTTTTTGTTTTAAAACCTGGAACAACAGTCTTCTTACCTGGAAAATCTAGAAATTATTAAGAAAAATCAAGTGGCAGAGGGTCTTTAATGGCTCAACTGAGCTTGATAGGCTATCAGAAGGAGTTTGGGGCATATCGGAGGTGAAAATGATAGCTTTAATGGCTGCAGAGGAATTATTGGGGCTGTGCTATGTTAAAACAGGCAAACAGAGCAAATGGTGTTTAAAATGCGTTAAAAGGAGAAATAGTCTTGCTTTTGAATATTAGGTGAAAAAAATGAACAGTGGCGGAAAGAGAGAGTACGGAGGGGTTAATCTAGGTGGGAATGGCTTAATCATTGTTAAAAACATGATTTAGCAGTTAAATAATGCTTTTGGGTCATTCCTGCATTTAAATCGAAAAAAACGATTTTACACAGGAAATCTTAAAAAAAAACCAATATGTGGACTTGAAAATTTATGAATTGTGGTGGATATCGGCATCAGGTCCGGGTGAGCCATATCGGCTATCGCAATCGGAGTAGGCAAGGAGTAGGTTCATTACAAAGGACCGCGATATGGGCCGGATGCGATATAGCAGTAAACTGGAATATATGTATGGTCGGGTCTGGGCCCCTTATCGCATATCGACGATCGCAATGGCGGAGGGTTGTGCTATAAGCGGGACTGCGCGATGGGAGCGGATGCGATGTGGGAATAAATTGCGGCATATATAGCGTCGGGTCCGGGCGGATATCGCTCATCGCAATTGGAGTTTACAGTGGGTAGGCTCATTACAAAGGACTGCGATAGGGGTTGGACACGATATATCATTGAACGATATTATATGTTGGGTTGGGTCCGGGCCTCTTATCTCATATCGGCGATCGCAGTGGGCAAAGGGTTATGGTTTCAGTGGGGATTTGCGATGAGGCGGATGTGATGTGGCATTAACTGCAATATATATATGGGTCAGGTCTGTATCCCTATCGCAGTCGGGAATTGCAAGAGGTGAAGGTTTATCGTTTTAACGGGACTACAAAGGAGGGGCAGACGTGATATTACAATAGATTGTGATATATATATATATGCATTGGGTCCGGGTTTCCCTTCCTATATCGCAATCGGGGTTCGCACTGCGGGGGGGTGCATTCATATGGAAGACTTGCGATGCGATATTGTTTGAATACATAGTTTTATAATAAAACTATGGTATTTGCATTGTTTTAAAAGGTTTGCGGTCCCGCCGATATGCGATGCGATATAATTATGAAATACATAGTTTCTAATGAAACTTAAGGGTTTTGGGCTATTTTAATAAGGGAATTAATATATATGGGAAATGGATTATTCAAGGATTTAATACATAAAACAATGTTAATATGAAATATAGCGGAAAAGAGGGATAACACTAAGTATTATGTTTTCTATGGGTTTTTTTGCTTTCATATATGCATAATACTTAGGGTAAAGGTATTTTGATGAGTTTTTCGAATAAAAAGGGAATTTACATAGTAAAAAGGTTTTTACTTTTCCTATGCAAAAATGATTTTTACCATAGGAAAAGGGATTTTTAGTGGAAAATGAATGAATATGGATATATGAAGGGGAAATTAGTAAATATATGAGTAAATGGAGATGAATGGGAAGTTAGTTAATCGATCTGTGGACCTTCATTTTCCTTGTATAATTGCCTTATGAGCATAGAAACATGATTAAATATTCTATTTAATCAGAACCAAAAAATGCTACATGTCACACTTACAATCTTCTTGACATGTTAAGTCAACCCAACTATTGTGATCTTGGTGTGCTTCTTCCCTTTTTTTTGAGCATAGAAATAAGATTATAAAGAATTACAATTAGATTCTTCTTCTTCTTAATGTCTGGTAGACTGCATTGGTCTTAGTGGACATTAATCATCATCATCATCATTTTTATTATTAAATTGACAATAGTAATTAAATTTAACTAATCAAATATCTTTTAAATTATTGTTTTACTTGATTTATTATAATTTATGTTGTAATGTTAATGAAACTATTTCTCTATTAAAAATTAGAATTATCGAAAAAATATTATTTATATTGAAATAACAATGAATTTATTTTTATTTAAAAATCAAAATTCTCAAAAAAATTAATAATAATAAAAAATTAATTTAATTTGTAATGTCCAATCTAATTAATAGAGAAATGGTCCTTTTTTTGGTATTTGTTTAGAGTTCATTTGATAACAAATCTAGTAGAGAATTTTAAGAATCAGAAGTTTAAACTATGTAATTTTCAAAGGTAAGGTGCCCTTAAGGGTGCTGAATTCATTTATTCATTTAATAACACATTTTAAACAACAAGAAATCACAATTTCACCTGAAATTGTATTGTTGAATTCGATGAAAAAACTAGTTTACCTATTAATTAGAAAAATAAATAAATAAAATAAATAAGTAACTTAATGAGTTAGTTAAATCGATAATTGAATTGTGATTGTGAGAAGTTAATTAAATAGATAAATTTAAATAAGTTAATTGTGATTATTTACCTAGCACGTGATTTTATTGAAGGAAATCTTATTTTGTGCATAATTTCATTTATTAAGGAACTTTAAAGTGTTATTTCGTAATGAATCATGGGGGTTATACTTTTTCCTTTATCTCTTGAATTGTGCCCTAATTGGCCCAGTGCTCACTATGGTGAATCCATTTCTTGTAGGAAAACCCTCGTTTTTTGACTAGAAATTAGCTACAAGATGATTTCAAGATCATTTCACCTTAAAATTATATCTTTATTGGAATTTTCCTCTCTTTTATTCACCTAGGTTGACTTGGAATTGCAACCTACCTCTCTAATAAATCCTTTTTTTACTAAAATAACATTACCTATAATCCAACAAACCCAAAAAACAACTTGCTATAGCAAGGAATCATCATCCATAAATATTCATCCTAATACCTAAGGTTTTTGTATGTATATGTAGGGTTTCTATTATGGTGCTAATTTTTATATCTCTAACTTTGTGATTTGCTACAATATTAAACCAATTGTTTCTTTAAGTGATGTATATTTATTATCTTTAAAACTTAGAAAACCTAACATTTCACTTAACATCCTAACAATATTTTCTATGGAGAAACATGGAATTGTGGAAGTCGAAGATTATGAACTTGGTATCCCTAAATTTTCAGATAAAACTATTTTTCCCGTTGGGCATGGAATCCCCCCAAGGTATGTTTTGGGGCTTAAAGCCCAAGTTTTAACTAAGTCCATTGTAAAGACTCCGTGATTATGGGCGCGGAGTGCAAAGTTATAGTAGAGCCATAGGGTTGTCCGCCCTTGTTTTTGTAATGTAATGTTGGTTTGAAAGATCTACCCATGGTCCGTGAAACATGGAATTGTATAAATAGAGCGAGGCTCTAAGTGTAGGAAAAGAGTGAATAGAAGAATCTGATGAAATAGAAGAAATAGAAGCATTGAGTCGAAGTGTAAGTCATGTCTTTGGGTCGTAGAATAGGAGAAGGCTATGCAGTTGAGTGCGCAGAGGCCTAGTAGTCCACAGCTGAGGGCGCGGATCCCTGCAGCTGAGTGCGTAGAGTAGATCGAGTCTCTAACCATTGGAAGCATTAATAAAGAGAAGGTTTACCATATTTCTGTGTATCTTTTCCTGTTTTATGTATTATTGGGTATAAATTGCAATTTTACTATTTATTTATTGCGCGAACTCATATGAATGTGCTGAATAATTAAACACAAGGCATCCGTTTACGCGAAGATAACTAACTGGTATAAGAAGATAAGGAAGATATCAAGTGCGACTTGGGGAAATAGCACAGATCGCTACTTTAGTAGCGTGGAAGCCCCACAACCCCTGGTTAGGGTTGCGTGAAGGCGAAGATATTAGGGTGCAAAGGCCAGGGAAGTGTGCAAAGTAACCTGCGCGAAGGGACTCATAGTTGGATCAAATAAACCCCTCAAACATCTCAAGGGTGCGAGAACCTGGTTCCAACACCCCCCCATACTACTTCGGGTGAGACCTCAGTTCGCGCTCCACAGTATGTTGCCGAAACAGCCAGTAGTACAGGGATTTGCTTAGCTAATTAACTTCGAACTTGGGTCAGGCCCCTACAAGCCAACAAATGGTTCCATTGCCGAGACTAGAATCTGCATAGATATGTTTGATGTCGTATCACTGAAATCCAACTAAGAAAGAGATCGAATATTGGCTAGATAGGAAGATTCACGAGTTCGCAGTGCAGGAGAACAGGAATCTGCGACTATCAAAAGAAGAGTGGTTAGACTGCTACCTGTACACAGAGATCCACGAAATTTTCTTCGCATATTTTTCTATTGAGCTATATGAGTGGATCGTGAAGCTAGCAGATAGCAAAGGAAGATGCAAGCTCGACAGACCTATTGTGTGGACCCCAGAGTTGGTGCGCAGATTGGAAACATAGGAGGATAAGATCGCACACGTTGTTTATCATTGTCTTGATTGGATTATAGAAGGATTCATCACTGAATTCATGGTAGATACTTCAGTTAGCTATAGTGAAGTAGAATGACGCTTCCTCAAAGGACCGCGGGGTAAGTACGTTAAGTCTCTAAACACTTGGATTAAAATGCTACTGTGTGAAAACTGGATTATGCAAATACATTGATGTTTGGGTCTATGCGAAGTGGGATAATTTACAGAAACGAAGGTAGTACAGAACTAGAAACTAGCCCCTTGATTTCACCTCCCCAAGGGGACGAGGAAGAGCTTGCGAAGGTCTCACCAAGAAGTGCGATCAATTTGATAAGGCGAAGGATTCCGCGCATACCACCCCCACCCACATTGCCGCTAATTTCACCATCTTCACCCCCATCTTCGCCCATACCACCTCCGCCACCATCGCGAGTTAATATGACGAGCGCGATAAAGTTGCTGGTGTTCAAGGGAGTAGGAAATGAAGATCCAGACCAGTTTTGGTTCATGATAAAAGATGTATGGGAAGCGCAGGGAGTCACAGATGACAATTTAAAGAAAGAAATGTTGGTCAGTGCTCTGCAGGATCATGTGCTGACTTGGTATATTAAGAATTCAATTGACAATCCGAATGAAGGGATCACAGATATCTAAACTGCGCTAAAGAGAGAATTTAACAGGCCGAAGTCAGTGGCGCAGTCGATCATTGGGTTCAAGGAGATCACAATGCTACCAGGCGAGACTCCTTGGCAGTTGGCTCAGAGACTGAAGTGAACAATTCACGAAGATAATATGACTTTGACAAATGGAAAACACCATGAATGGTTTGTAGCATTGCTAATGTCGCATTTAAGCAACACGTTGTCACAACAGAGGCTAACAACTCAGGCCGAGGCCTTGGAGATCACGATGAGGCTGCATGAAACCCCGATACAGGATCCTAACCTCGAAGTTCAGTAGATCCACACGTAGTTAAAAAACTTGTGCCTTGAGATGCAGAGTTTGAAACAAGATAGGACAGCTCGCCCGGAAGTGTGCGATGAGGTATGGTGTGTTAAATGTAAGGGTCAGGGTCATGACAAGGACCACTACCTAGTGTTCGTAAATTACCTCATGGGAGGAGGACCAATGCTGTTGAGACCAGAGGCACAAGCAGAACCTAGCGTAGCACCTGCATTGTGGTGTGCGATTTGTCAAATAGGTGGAAAGCATGCTACAAACAATTGCCATCTGTTGCAGAAGTAAACAAAATTCACAACAATTGTTTTGTAATTTCTGTAGATCAGTGGGACATGATGAGCGTACCTGTATAAGTTATGAACTGATGATGGATAGGACTCCCACCTAAAGAGTCTAGGCCGAAACGCAGCCCCTTGACCAAAACCCAGTGATGGCGCAAATCGGATTTCAGGGGTGCGGATGAGGCCAAGGTGGAGGAGGACCTGAAAGAGGTCGCGGATAGCTGATATGTTACAACTACAGAGGGCCAATACATTATGCCCGCTATTGTACAAATCCGACGTGTCCATCATGCTTGTATTGTACATTGTTTGATCATGATACGGAGGATTGTCCCATGCTGAAAGCGCGATTGCGCGACAAGGGAGCGCTCCAACCTCCCCCGACTTAGAACCTGCAAATGATGAGGTCTGAGCCGCGCGAGGTAGACCCTTATGTAAAAATACTGCTCCAAAGTGGATTTACGACAGGGGATGACAAATGCAAGCAGCCTGAAGATAGTACTTGGGTTCACAAGGCTTCGACGAAAGAACCAGAGTTTGATTTGGAATGCGCTAAGGAAACCTTCATGGAAGCAAGGAAGAGCTTCGTTGATGCCTCCACTTCAGGAAGAAAAGACAGACTGGAGCCAGAAATGGACCCATCAATGCTCACAACATTCCTGGAAACATGCATGAAGTTGTTGCGCGACAACAAGGCTATAAAGGGACTGCAGGAACTCATAAATAGATGTGTTGGGACCGCGCCAGGAGAACCGCACGTAGTCTAGAATATTGGGAAGCACACGATGAGGACGAGAAGAGAAATGAGGTTGACCGCGCATATTGGGGAATATGAGATGGACCAAGTGATTCTAGATCTAGGATCAGACTCGAACATTCTTCCGAAGCAGACATGGGAGCGCATGGGAAGGCCTATGCTGCAATGGTCTCCTATCCAACCGTGAATGGAGAACAAACAAAATATCCTATCGATGGGAAGATTGCAGGGAATCACCGTAGATATCAAAGGGGCAAGTGCGCTGGCAGAGTTTGAAGAGATAGAGATTGTTGATGATGGAAATGCCTACCCTATGTTATTAGGGATAGATTGGGCCACTGACATGAATGGGGTGATAAATTTGAAGAAGCACAAGATGATTTTTGAGAAAAAGTCCATGTGCGTAGTCGTACCGTTGGACCCGGCAGAAGGATCGTGCTACACAGAGCCAGTGCACGACTATGAAAGCGACGATGACTTGGACTACATCTACAAGATAACCACGGGAGAGCAAGACTAGATGAATCCCATTGTGGATGGACGAATCTCATGGGAGCGCGAAAGCTCCTGTATGTCGGATTTAGACGAAGAGATAGAGCGATGGTAGAACTGGTTACCTCGACTGTAACATGATGACAAGATCGTTGCATTGCGTATCAACGGAGGTAAGGTATCTTCCTACGTATGATGGGTTGAGCGAGGTAGATGATTTCCTGAACAGATTCGAAAGGGAGGTGCCAGAACAACAACATTTCGAGGCTTTGAAATGGGTACTATGCGCTACGCCCACGAGGTGGTGGGGCACGCACCAAGGAAGCTTTGAGGACTAGCGCGAATGCAAGAGAATGATGCACATACGGTTTGGGAAGCCACAAATGTGATTAACAGACATGATTGTCGGACGGAATGATCCGTGCACGCACCTATCCATATGGATACAGGTATATCTTAAAAAACCTACGCGGAGGCACATAGACTTCGCGGTAGGAGATACGGCCAGGAAGCATGTGTGGGCAAGGGAATTGCATGAACGACCCCTCTGATTGGAATGGGGGAGTATGGAAAGAATGACTGCGCAGAAGGTTATCCACACAAAAGCCTTCAACGAAGTGTGCGAAGCGCTGAACAAGGTATATGATGCACAACGGACTGAATGGGACATGCGCGTACCAGCAGTTCTGTGGGCTTATAGGACCACGTGAAAGAGATTGATGGAACAAACGCCTCCGACGCTGGAGTATGGCACGAACCCTGTAATCCCCATAGAATATAAAATGCCTAGTCAGCGCATAGCCACACCGATAGATATGATGGCTCGCCAAGCCTTGGAAGAAGGGATCGCGCAGCGGGACGAAACAGAATGCTTGGGACTTGAGGAAGAAATCAGACGGGGTGATTTTAGGCTCCAAGAATTGATGAAAGAAAGGGTGTGATTAAGGGAGAAAAGCACTCTGGTGGAAGTGGAAGTCAAGAAGCTTGAGGAAAAAATAAAGAAGGATTTTCTCAATAAGGAAACTAGGGTGATAAAACAGGATGCACACGATCACGTTGACGAATTTGGGGACTATCGCCAAGAGTTGATCAACTTGATGCCTTGGATTGGACCGCATATTACTAAATGGATCACCCATGGTGGCATGCTACAGATGATAAAGTGTGCGACATAGCTAGTAACAATAAAAGGTGGATGTTTTCCAGGAAAAGTGACGGATGACTAGTTGGAACCTTATACAGGTGGTGCGACCACCTGACTAGCCGTGGGAAGTATAGTCTTAGCGCTCCAGGTAGTTGAAAGGAGGTGCGGGACTATAAACTACTCTACCCGGGAGCTGTGCGATGTTCGAGCTATGCGCAAGAGCAAAGTGTCAGAAGGTCTGCGACCGCGCAAGTGGGGCTGCACTGCCACGCGAGTTGGCTCGAAAGTGATCGTTGTGGTCACTATTCACGATGTGATGCTTGAAATGAGACCAAATGGAGTGGGCGACAGGCATTTAAGACGCGTATTATGGGCAAGATTTGGGGAAATATGCCTCCAAGGGAGCATTAATGGACCGGATTTGGGGGGAACGGTCAAATTCAAATTCAAAAGACGCTATAAATTACAAAGGGCTGCCCAGCAAACAACACTTGGTCATTTCCGAATTGAGTTGTTGTATGCCTTGCGTATTTTGAGCCGAGACCTGTTTTCCCTATGCAGAGCATTGATTGAGCCCCCGATTGAGCGATTAAGATATTTCTGGATGAGAAAAATGGCAACGTCTGAAGAAGCTAGGGAAATTGTAGAGAGGACTGTCAAAGAGGCTGTGCAGGTCTTGACTATGGAAGATGCCCCTGAAGGCGCCGGGATTGTGGCGGAAATCTTTAAATCACCATGCACGCTGAGGCCTTCATCATTACAACAACAATTGAAGGCAAGCTCGCGCAAATGTAGGGGACACAAGAACAAATCCAGGGAAGCAGTTCTGACACTGTAGTCTCAGAACAACATGTACAGGAGATCTAGCAGGCAGTTGCTCAATGCGTTGTGGACCTTGTAGTTGCTTGAGCAGAGTTGGAGGGTCTCCGCACGAAGATCTCTGCACCGACAGAGTGACTTGAGGGCGAGTTACAATGTTTGTGTTGGGGGCCTGTTGGGCGTGGAATCCCCCCAAGGCATGTTTTGGGGCTTCAAGCCCAAGTTTTGACTAAGTCCATTGTAAAGAATCCACAATTTGTGGGCGTGGAGCGTGAAGTCATAGTAGAGTCATAGGGTTTTCCACCCTTGTTTTTGTAATGTAATGTCAGTTTGAAAGATCTACCCATGGTCCATGGACCATGGAATTGTATAAATAGAGCGAGGCTCTAAGTGTAGGAAAACAGCGAATAGAAGAATCCGATGGAATAGAAGGAATAGAAGCATTGAGCTGAAGCGTAAGTAGTGTCTTTGGGTCGTAGAGTAGGAGAAGGCTCTGCAGCTGAGTGTGCAGAGGCCTAGTTGTCTGCAGCTGAGTGCGCAGACCCCTGCAGCTGAATGTGCAAGGCAGGTCGAGTCTGTAACCGTTGGAAGCATTAATAAAGAGAAGGTTTACCATATTTTTGTGTATCTTTTCCTGTTTTATGTATTATTGGGTATGAATTTCAATTTTATTGTTTATTTACTGCGTGAACTCATATGAATGTGCTGAATAAGTAAACATAAGGAATCCATTTACGCGAAGATAACTAACTGGTATAAGAAGATAAGGAAGATCTCGAGTGTGATTGGGGACTAGTACAGATCGTTGCTCCAGCAGCGCGGAAGCCCTAGAGCCCTTGGTTAGGGATGCTTGAAGACGAAGATATCAAGGCGTGAAGACCAGGGAAGTGCGCGAAGTAACCTGCATGAAGGGACTCATAGTTGGATCAAATCAACCCCTCAGACAACTCAAGGGTGTGGAAACCTGGTTCCAGCACCGCCCCATACTACTTCAGGTGAGACCTTAGTCTGCGCTCCACGGAATGTTGCCGAAAGGGCCAGTAGTATAGGGATTTGTTTGGCTAATTAACTCCGAACCTGGGTCAGGCCCCTATAAGCCAACATTTCCCAAAACCCAATTTTTATTTAAAAAATAGTTCCCCATTTTGCATGTCACGCTATTCTCTATAATTGATATATGTTTTTTAGTCATTATGAAGGAAACTTGAATCCAAAGATTACCATTTTGAGAGATAACAAAGGAGGGAAACCATTAGTTGTAAGGAGTATTGTACAATGCAAGTAAGCTGAAACAATGACATATATTAGTAGAATGAACAACTCCCATTAATAGAGACCCAAAAGAATGCTAAGCCAAGTGAAGATTAGTAAGCAAAGAATTTGAAGTCCTGCTAAATGAAAGGGATATGCCTCCCAATATCCTCACTAATGTACCTATTAGAGGTTATACAAAGAGAAAAGCACCTGGTTGGAAGGAGTATTTCATGTTTTAGGCTAGAAGTAATAGAAGACCAAAGAATATCTCCAGAGTTCAACTGAAGCCCATAGAATTAGTACATGAATAAACACATACCTCCATAATTGTTATCTTATACTTTAAAGTTACTGGAGAAATTAGACAAGGATATGGTCTAGCCAGTGGAACATTGTTAGTTTCATAGTACAATGAACTCACTCTTATCACTAGAGGAGGATAAATCAGTTCTTTCCCAAGACATAGAAAAAGACGATGACATCATAGAGAACTTTCCACATGGAAGATTTAAGTGACTACATCATCTTATAGCTCTATGTGGCATGCCTTGAATATTTCATGATGTTCTCAACTGAAGATCGACTTAGACCATAACAGTTGTCAACTTGTTTCTAAGAGTCTCAAAACTATTTTCTTTTATTCAATTTATAAATTATGGTTATTTGAAAAGTTGTAATTGACTTGCTTAGAAGCTCAACAATAACAGATTCTAGTTATTAAACTCTTCTTATAAATTTTTAAAACTCTCAGTAGAAGAATTTAACATTTTTAGAATTCTAGTTATGAATTCTAGAATCTAGGTGGAGTACTTTTGATCTTTTATTGATTTCATTGGAAATTAGAGTAAGATATTGGTACTTATGTACTTACTATTGTTATATTTACAATAAATGAAAGGCCATTATTGAAACTATATGATTACATGCATCTTGTTCTTATTTCTAACTATTCTTGAACAACCAATGTATATGAGTGCTTTGTGGGATGTATACTTATATGATAGGGATTGTTAGATGGTTTCTCTCACATACTTGTTGTTTCAATTTATGTACTTTTATTTATGAGCACTTGTTATATCTAAATGTAAATTATTCTTCATTTTTTTTAGCAAGTTGAACATCCATCATTGTCTTCTATTATAGGTAATTGTTTCCTTGCCTTTGCATCTTTGTTCTTAATGTCTCATTTACTTCATGATTTGCTTCTACCATTCATTGTTAGCTAGCTTACAATTTTTCCATCTTTGTGGACTAGATAAATTTAGGTTAGAATTTTCATACCTTGTTGTAACCATCGTTGAAATCTCACAACATTATCAAAACTAAGAATGGTTACTTGGCCATAATCTATATGGTTATCTTATCTCAAATAATGTGAAGTCTAATTGGGACCTTATATTGGAGAGAACCCTCCACTATTGTTGGGACAATTTTCCCATTTTATGTCTGGCTAATAGAAGCTATGCCAATATACCATATTTTAAACCCACGAGGCCCAACTTAGGGAGAAAAGGTGCTTCCTTAAATCCCAACGTAAGGGAGAAAACTCCCTTATTTTTTAAACCTCTAAGTGGGAGGAGTCATAAGGGTATGGTTCAACCCTTTTTATAAAAACAACATATCCAAGCTCCTTCACAATGTGTGCACATGTATATGCCCAAGACTTAGGCCGAACCACCATGGCCAAGACTATAAATATAGTCTTACAATCATGACTATGGATTGGAGGTGTTACAATGCAAGGCATTTTATTTTTATATCACAGTCTTGATTCCTAACTCATAGCCTTTCCTCTATTTTGTAAGCTCCTCCCAATGCTCTAGTGATGAAGGGTTATGACTTTGGTCTCCACTCTTTATTGCTATGCACAAGCTCCACTTGTCGAGGACATGTCGATTTTCTTCTACTTCCACTGTTGATCCCTTCAACCATTGTGTGCTTTATGTCACCACCTTTACATGGCAACCCAACTTGACGTCAATATGACTTATTGAAAGATGTGCACAGAAAATTAACTCAGGAGACAAACTCTGAGTAACGGAGTTTCTCCCGTCAAATGTCATCCTCAGCCTTTTTAAATAGTTATCAATGTATAAGCCCCTTGTTGGTCTCTTCATCCAATAAACACGCTCCACATCATCCCAACTTCTCACATGTTGGTTGGTATTCCATTTTCATTCGACCCTTTCAAATAATGCATAAAGGCTTAACCTCTAGGATGAATAAGTGTTCCCTTGTAGTCTCAGTTATGCTCCATGCTTGCCCGACTCCCATATGATTGGGCGACCTCACACATCATCCCAATTTTTCCTATCTTGTGGTTCTCTTATCCTTATGAGATAGAACCTCAGGACCGACATTATCAAGTGATGTACTTTTCTCAGACATAACTCAAATTATGTTTCTAAAAGTTGTCTACTGATGGACTCTCGTTGGAGCTTAAAAGAAACTATATTTTGGTCACTGTTAGGATATTTCAACACATAGGAAATAATTAAGTATAGCTTGTTCTAGTGTATATTTAGGTAAAGTGTGTTTCTTTAGTATGTACTTTTTGTAACTTACAATCGGGCAGTCACGATATGTTCTAGACATGAAGTGATCTAACGGCTCATTCTCTCCTCGATACTACCGACACTTGATCCATGGCTTAACACCTGACTGGTCCATAATCTCTATTTAAGAGCATGGAGGGTCATTTTTTAGGTGACCATTCATGAGAGAAGATTATTTAAAATTTCTTTCTTTTACATTAATAAATTGCCTTGAGTGATCGCGTTGGGTTAGGTGGTGGACTATTTCCATCTTTGAGGGTCTTAACAATGTCAAGAATACTAGTGTACTGATAGGTGATCTATTTGTGAACAATGTACTTTGGTGTTCTATCTAAGGAAATTACCCTGTAAATTCCTACATGGTATTAGAGCTATTTGAGGGCCGCATATGTTGGTGATCCAAATCTAAAGTCGGTACAACTGCATTCGACTGTCATTTCCTAGATCTATTGATTCTGACTTCTTTTGGGCTAAGAGGAATGCTCTATTTTTTAGGAGCATTTGTTCCAGTGAGGAACCCCTTTCATTTCACGTGAAAAGGTTTCCAGTAGCCCTACCTATGTCATTTCTAAAATCTAGAGGTATATAGTCTTTATTTGCAGTTATAGTTATTTATCTCTCTGTTTATTTCGGTTTATAGTCCTTTGTATTTTTTTAATTATCGGATCTATACCTTTCACTTCCGCGTATGCTCTTTTCCCCGCGACTCTGTGTGATCTAGGAAAACCAAAAACAAAAAGAAACGATTTTTCTCATGCGTATGCTCTTTTCCGCCGCGCCTTAGTGTGATCTTGAAAAATTAGAAACATTGAGGAAAATATCTAGTTTTCGGCCAAATTTAATTTTAAGCTGAAATGCTTAGATACTTTTTGCTTGTTCTTTTGGTTTGTGTGGTTGTTTTTTTGTTTTACAGGGAAAAAGGGGTTTTTCAAGTAAGCACGCACTCCAAAGCTTCAATGTGAAAATAAAATAAAATCAAACATGCTTCCTCCTTTCAAAAAATGACTAACCTTTTAAACTAGCTCACTTGCTATAAAGTTACTTTATGAGAATAAATGTCTTGGGTTCAAGTCTTTTTTTTTGTTGAGTTATTTTTTCAAAAAACACATGTAGTTTATGTTTTAAAGTTAGTTTATGTAAAAGTGTTCTCACCCATTATAAAAAGTGAGTCACTTATAATTCTAAAGTCACTTTATCTTTTATTTAAGTTACAATTTAGTGGATAGTTCATAAAGCATCATTGTAAAAGTGACTTTCACTTATTTATAAAAGTGAGTCACATAAAATAATATTTTTTTATTAAAGTGAGCTAATTAGATTAACTTTGGAAAGGGGGATAATTTTTTTTTTAAATATAACATTATCATCAACTTCCCAACATTCACGTGGTCTGTTGGCATCTTCAACAATGTTTCTTCAAAAAGCCATAACTTCTTCATGTGGAAAGTCATTTTCAGAGCTGTTTTTTTTGAATCGGCCTAATTTTTCGAGATCTTTCCATTGGAACACATAGTTTCAACATATACAACTTTAGTTGCTTTTAAAATGGAAAGTCCATGCCTAGTTATTCTTGACAGCACCAACTACTTCTAATGGCTATCCTACATGGTGGATTTACTTAGAAGTAAATGTCTTTATAGAATAGCCTCAAGCTAAGAGTCTAAACCTCAAGATGAAGATAAGCAAGCCAACTGGGAAAATAAGAAAGATCAAGCATGTGGGTTTATAGGGATGTCTATTTCTCCAAATCTCAGATTCCATATCACAAAAATTAATACTCTTGATGAAGCAATGAAAAAGCTCAATAAAGTTTTTGGAATTAAAAATGAAATTAGAGGCCATCAACTCGAAAATGAGTTTCTTATGTTGAACCCCAATAATTTTTCTTATATTGAATATTTTTTGGCCAAGCTCAAAACCCTTAGACTTCTCTTGGAAGGTGTTAAGGTTAAGAAAGAATATGGTAGCCTTATCTATTCCATTCTTACTAATTTAGGACCAACCTACTCTGTGTTTGTTCCCACCTTCCATTTTACTAGAGAAGCCTTTATTTCTCAAGGACAAGCTTACAAGTCCCCCTATTTTGATGCTTTTTGTGATTCTTTAATAAGACAGCAAGACAAACTCTTACATCTTGGTCTTCTTAATACTAGAAACTCTTCTAGGAAAGACTTAGTAGCCCAGAAGCAACCAAGTTCAAAGAATCTTAAGAAGCAACATCCTCAAAAGAATGGTCCTAAACCAAACAAGGGTCCTAAGAAATTTCAGTCTCACAATGAAAAATAAACTCAAGAAAATGATAAGGCAACTAAAAAAAAATGGGAAGAAGACTGATAGACCCTGCAACTTTTGTAATTGTGATGGCCACTTAGAATCCAAATTCTTTAAGAAGATAGAAGCCTTGGAAGCAGCGATGAAGAAGCATAACATCCATTTGGAGCGCTCTTCAACTTCAACTTCATCTTCTGGAATAACAATTTATGCATGTGGTTTTCAAGCATCTCGGTCTGATTATGCACTAAATGTATCTCATTCTTCTCATTCTCATGAGTGGCTCACTGATTCTGGAGCTTCTTATCACATGGCCAAAAACAAAGCCATGTTTTTTCTTTAAATGATTGTAACACCAAAAATATATATGTTGGTGATGATAGATCTCTTAGTGTTGTAGGGACTGAAACTATTCATCTAGATAATGGTCAATTTAATGATGTATTATGTGTTCTAACCTTATCCTGCAACCTTCTATCTATATATCAGATAACTCATTTAGGTGAAGGTAAAACTATCGAATTTTCACCTCCTGATGTAATTAAGGACCTAAGAGATGATAGACAGATTTTAGCTACTAGCATTGCTAATGATTCTACAAGGTTGTATAAGTTTAACAAGTTTGGGTCATCAACTCTTCCCTCGGTATTTTTTGCTCATAATGATGAAGTGAAAAAACTTTGGCATGAGCAATTTGTTCACTTAAACTATCACTCCCTTCAAAATCTATGTAAAGAAAATATGGTGACAGGTCTTCCTATGGTATCTTGCAGAGATGGTGTTTGTTTTGGATGTGTACTCAGAAAACATCATCAGGATAGTTTTGAAAAACGTGCCTCTTGGCACGCCTCAACCCCTTAGATGGTGTTTGTTTCAGATGTGTATCTTCCTATGGTTGAGCTCGTGTGGTACAAAGAGGTTTGTGACAGGAAATATATCGAGGCTAATGGGCGGAGGTTAAAGATCGTAGAGTTATGGGATGTGATTATTGAAAATGGAAGAGTCATGAGTTACCAAGTGATTTCCAATCCCAAAACCAGTGGATAAATGGTGACATTATATATGGAAGACTTTTAGATCCTCTGGATATTGCATATCATTATCACACTGAGGGAAACATGAACTATATTCCAAATGAAAAACCCAACCGTCATAAAATTCTTAAGAAATGGATTGAAGAGAAATAAAGAACTCAAGGATGCTGCATATGTAGAAGAGGCCACGAAAGACTTGGTGCTGCATATGTAGAAGAGGTCGTGAAAGACCTGGATTATCTCAGTACAACATCACATTCTACAGAATTGGGAGACCTCGGCGGATGTCACTGTCTGGGAGCAGCGATACTCTTGGATGAAGTAGTCAATTTCAAATCGAATTTACCTACAAGTATAGCGGAATTGCATGAATCCGTGAAATTTTGATTCGGTGAAATTTCAATTTGCTTTTCCCTGATGCAACCATGTTAACCGTGCTCTAAAGCTTTTCCTAAGGCTTTTATTTTTTCCTTCCGAATTTGTATGACAGGACTATTTTTTTGGCTTCCAAGTTTATCTAGGATTACCAAGTTCGAGTTCAAATTCGAATACCAATTCGATTCGATACGAAAAAAATTCGACTCTCTAAAATTCAATATGGAAAAATTTCGCCAATATACATCTTACATTATTCGCGAAAATACATCTTACACTACTATTAATAATATTTTTTCTTAAATTTTGAATAATATAAATTAACAATTTACTTATATGATAGAAGTTGCAAATAAAATTAGACATTGAAATTAGTAGAAACAATTCTTCTTCAATGGAAGTGAATGAGATATTGAAATTAGTAAAAACAACTCTTCTTCAATGAAAGTGAATAAGATACAATGGGTAGAACAAAGTCTTTAACATTTAAAACAAAAAACAAAAAAAAACAAAAACCCTTAAAATTGTAAGTTGGTCAATGAAAAGATAGTAATTAATGTTGTAGCATTTAATGATAAATATTTAGGCAATTTATTAATTACTAAAATAAAATATAAATAAAATTCATCAAATTAGAACTATCAAGAATCATCAAATTAGAAATCTTGTGTTTTTCCTAATTGTTCAAATGGAAGTGAATGAGATATTGGGATTAGTAGAAACAATTCCTCTTGGTCAATCAAAAGATAGTAACTACTGCTGTAATTTTTAATGATAAATATTTAGACAATTTCCTAATTACTAACTGAATAAAATATAGATAAAAAATCATTAAATTAGAACTATCAAGAATCATCAAATTAGAACTATCTTGCTATTTTCCTAATTGTACCAAAAGATAGTAACTAATGCTTTAATTTTTAATGATGAATATTTAGACAATTTCCTAATTACTAACTGAATAAAATATAGATAAAAAATCATTAAATTAGAACTATCAAGAATCATCAAATTAGAACTATCTTGTTTTTTTCCTAATTATTTAAAAGATTTAGAAACCATATTATATTTTCCTTGCAAATTTCTTAAAAGAAAAAAAGTAAATTACAACCAATTTTATTATGAATAAATAATTCCAATTACATTACTCACTAATCAAAGAATTATAGGAAAGAGATTAAAATTAAAAAAAAGGAGCAAAACAATATTTTATTTTGAAAATAAGAAATAAAAATAAAAATAAAAACAAAAAATTATTTTATTGTGAAAATAAAAATTTAATATGAGAACTATTTATTTAGTTTTTACCTACTTTTAGAAATTTTTTATTTTATTTTTAATATAAAAATTGAACAAACATTAAACAAATAATGTAAAAATTTATAACAAATCAAATTTACTAACACATCGAAATAACTTTGATATAAATAGAATTATGAATTTTTTAATCATTAATCACACATGTAATTAAGTTTGAAAGGTTCAATATTTTTAAACATCTATGTAAACGGAGAATTACGTTCAACCGTTCAATATCTACAACTGCATGACCAAAATAAAGCGCAAAAAAATGGAGTACGGCTTCTTGAAAAACACAAATCAAAGAAAATTTTAAAAATAAATTTAGGACACTATGATTTGTGCGAACATAAATTTAGGACACTGTGATTTGTGTGAACGGAATTTCAGCTTATTAATGGCCGAATCGGACCAAATTGCCAAATTTTCGAATTCTTAAGTCCGATTCGGCC
Source organism: Pinus tabuliformis (assembly GCA_031772625.1). Taxonomy (NCBI): domain Eukaryota; kingdom Viridiplantae; phylum Streptophyta; class Pinopsida; order Pinales; family Pinaceae; genus Pinus; species Pinus tabuliformis. The sequence goes on from CM062809.1 coordinate 1,280,179,632, forward strand.
GAATTTGGTAACTATAATAGACTACTCCAAATTTATCTATATTTTTAATAATAAAGAATAAGTTAAATGGTTTATTTTTTTAAGTTAATAAATTAAAATTTATTTTTAAATTTGTATAATAATTATTAATAAAATTATTAGGAAAACCACTTACATTTAAATATTCTAACAATTAAATTTAAAAGGTGTGAAATATTAAAAATAAAATAAAAATTTTGTTTTTTAATTTTTAATTTTTTAATATAATAGATATTTTCCTTTAAGCCTCAAGGGTTAGTTAAGTGGTCGAATTCTTGTTGGTAAGTATCTTGCCAATTAGGAAGTCACATAGGGTCAATTCTCCTTGATACTCTTAGAATTAGACCCTGCTTGGATGCCTTGGGATTAGGCCCTGCTTGTTTGGTCACTCACGTCAATCCAACACCCCTTGAACAATAGATGTTTTCATTTCATATTGTTTTAGAAATTCAATATTAAATTTCATTTTATTTTAACCATATTAATTTTTATCTATTTCAATTAAAATAAAAATGTATTTTTAATTTTCAAATTAAAAAAAATCATCATAAATATAATGATAATCATGTTTTAAAAAACCAATCATATAATTCAATAAATAAAAAAAATATCTATACATACACTTTGAGTTCAGTGACCTAAACTCTTTACAATCATTTTATAATACATCTAGATTATCTATTTACACTTAATTTTTTTAATAGAACGGGCTTTAGTGTGAAAGATCATTTTATTTTTTCACGTTCTCTTTGTTGGTTTTTTTTTGGGTTGGGTAGGGGTTTTCTATTTATTTAATTCTCTTAAAATATTTATAATTTATGAAATATTTATAATTTATAAGAATTAATTATTTTTTTTAATAATTTAGAAAAAGTAAAGTTAATTTTACTAATTAACATGTATTAGATTGATTACCATTTACTTTCAATCTTTTTATTAAAAATTAACTCTCTAAATAATTTTTTGTTTAAAATAATTTTCAAAATAACATATTATGTACATTAAGCTTAGCTTCATCACACATTTCTTTATAACTTTAAATATTAACATGCTTTTCCAAAACAATAAGTTTAAATTGAAAAACATCTTTCTTCTTAAATTTTATTTTATATATATATATATATATATATATATATATATATATATATATATTCAATTTTATAAATTATTTTTATTTTTATTAAATATTAAATTTGAATAAATTAAATTGATTTTGAAGATATATTAAAAATAAATTATATGTAACTCTTTACATTAATATTTATATATGAAAATGTAATGAAGGCGAAAAAGACGAGAACTCCAAGCAAGAAGCGGGACCAGCCAAAAAAACGAGGAGGTCGATGGAACAAAGAATTCACCAGGCTGAGAGGGCCTATCAGCAGAATACAAATCCAGAGGTTAGAAGAATTATGCAGCATTTGGAGGAGGAGTCTCTACAAGGCCAATCTGATGCAGAAATGGAGGACTGGGAATTCTTACTGCATGACCCAGGCAACACCAGGGGCAGAATGTCTCTGTTCAAGCAATCTCTCCACATTTACTGGGTAATGAAAAGGTTATTGGCAAAAGCATTAGAGCAAGTTGCTACTGAGATGGTGGAAATAGCGCAGGGAGGCCCTGAATTGCGTAGGGAACTGAGGTTCATACACATTGCTTTAGAGAGGCAAGAGAAGAAACTGGATGAATTACAGCAGCTATTGAAGGGAGAACATCAGGGAGCAGACGGAGGAGCAAACCAGCAACCTGCAACTGAAGATGTCTGAGAAAAGATATGTATAGGAAAGCTCATAGTCTAGTTAAATATAGTTTTTTGCATGTTCTAGATAAGGGAATATATTTTATGCAGACCAGTAGGATTAGGAGTTCTCAGGACTGTTTAGTCCATCTTGCAAGGATAATCAGACTTTGGGCTTTCTATTTTTGGTCGGCCATTAAAAACTTTAGATGGCTTAATTACTCGGTTTCCCCATGAGGGCGAGTTAATATGTTTTGATACTATTTTCTGTTTTATTTTCTATTCAGTAATAGAAAGAGTTCCACCTCAGCCAAAAAAAAAAAAAAAAAATTATATATGAAAATGTAAAACAATTGTGATATGAAAATGTAATGGATCTATCAAGAAAGTTCATGTTTTTATTTAACGTTGATTAAAAATATGTTTTTATTTACATTGATATTTATATATGAAAATGTAAAACAGTTGTGATATGAAAAAGTAAGAGATCTATCAAGAAAGTTCATGTTTTTTGTAACCTTGATTAAAAAGATGTTTTTATATCAAATAAATAAATGAATTTTTAGTATCACGAACTCCAAATTCACTTTAAGTATACTCCTCACATGTAATTAATTTACATATTGTCACTATTGCACCTTCCTATGGGACTGCAACTTGTACTTGATTTACAATGTGCCTTCATTCTTCCATAAACATCTAATCCACAATGTGTTTCTGATAAATTAACATTCAACTACCCATAACATTTTAGTTTCAATTTTTACATCCATGTGGGAAAAATATTCTTGTTGTCAAAATTGACATGCTCATCATTCATTCCAGGGAATAAAAGCAAATGAAGTCAACATCATCATCAATACACTTAATTGGTTGATTTATAGGAATAATGGGATTTAGTTTCCTCATTTGTTGAAATGAACTCATTAATTACATTTGATAATTTTAGCATATATATATATATATATTATTTTTGAGTTGTCATTGTTCTTTTCATAATATTCAACTCCACACAATGCTCTTACAGCTTCAAACACAATTATTTTTTTATAATGTCATTTTATTTTTATATAGAAATGGACATATAGTAGAGCAACATTTGTGTATTCTAGTTCTTGATCTGATTTTAAATGATTCATTATTAAAAAAATTATGATATTTATGTTTTTCTATCAATGATTACACTGTTAATTCCTTAACTCATTTGTGAACTACTTATTCAGGTTAAATTTATGCAACATACACATAAGGCCATGCTTTCAAATATTTTGTTTGATGTGGGATAAATGAAATTCCATTTACAAAGCAACTTACCTACCCATATCAAGGGGAAATGATCTACTTGACTTCTATTTTAAGTAGATAATGCTACTATCAGTTGGAGGTAGTTCAAGTGGTTGTGAGAAAAAGGTTGTTACCCTCCCCACCCCAGTTGAAATGTGATGAAGGAAAAATCGCATGAAGGCAATCTCCCTTTCATTTACAATCTATCGATCTTGGACCTGTGAGTTATGGGCCCACAAATCTATCAGAAGCGTTTAATTAGCGCTTTTTCCTAAAAAATCGGTACAACACAAATTATCAGAATACACTGGAAATACATGGAAACCTGACCATGAGCGCCTAAGGCCGGATCTCAAATAGAATAAACCCGCCTCCATAAATTTCTCGGGTATGCTCTTTCCCAAGCCTTTCCGCTGTTCTTCAATCTCCACTGTCTATTTCATTCTCCGATCCAATGGTCGACGATTCATCAAATTCTCGGTTAATCACAATATCGCATATTTGGCTCATCGCAATATCGTAATCTCACTTCATCGCATATCGCAGTGTTTCCACACCGTTTAGCCCTTGACTTCTGCGAAATGCGATTAGTGATCAAATCTTGACCGTCGATCTGGTTCTCGATCCGACGCTTGTTGCATCATCGCACAAGAACTTGCGCGACGTTACCGCCCTTTGGAGTCGATAGGATTCTAGGTTGCAGTTTATAATTTTTCGGGTTCGGCTTTCTGGATTGACTTCCGCGCCTATTCCAACCCGATATCCGTTGGATGACGAAGGCCTTAGATCCTACGGTCTACGAACTTCAACTTGAGCACGGGTTAATGGTAGTCCTAACCCCGCAGTTGATTCAGTCGGGATTAAGAAACCAGTACACTCCTACCCCCGCTGTTCATCTCAGTGATTGATCTTACCTTTCCATCGACAGCTGCGATGGTTCTCCCGTCATTCTTCCTTCACCATTAATGGAATTACGCTACACACAGGTTTTCGGCCATACTCTGCATTCACACTGTCATCACTCCATACGACAGTTAACTATGATATCTTTGGATTGCCATCGATCCTTATAGTGATCGATGGTCAACCAACAATCCGATAACATGAGAATTAACTCTACCATATAAACAATAAGTAAACATTACTTAGACACACAGAAATCCACATAACACACGTATATTCATTATACAAAATTAGATTACAATCTAAGGCATTTTAGCCTTAGTCACACTTTTCCCTCTCGACTACATTAATTCTACACTCTGGTTACACAAATTTCTATCTATTTCTCTATATCCCTCTATATCCCTATTGAACATGCAGGTTCATCATTTATAAGAAAACATTGGATCGGATCACTTAGAGGATTCGATCAAATCCTCTCCATGATTTCCTTTCACAAATCACTCAACAACCCCTAAATCTCTCTATATGCATACATATGGCAGATTACATCAAATAATTCTTCTAGAGACTTTATCCATTCCAACATTTAGCTCGGTTTTAACAGAATTTGTCCCCTATTTTGCTCGTTTGTCCACGTCTCCTCCTTTCTCCACTTTGGATTCCTCCTTTAACGATGAATGCTCGGATGCTCCTGCATCAAAATGTCACTCTGTGACATGATTTCTCTTAGTGGTCCAATCATTGATGAGATATATATAATCTATCAATAAGTTGTTGACTTAGCCTTGTTCCCTGAAAATATAGGGTTTCCCTAACTGTCATGCCTAGGTGGTTTCCCTTAAGATATATTACCTTGTGAAATAATTATTATTTAACCCACATTATATTATTATTACTATATTGTTATTTTTTCATACATATTGTATTGGGTTGACATAAGCCAAATATACATTATAGACATACTATATGGATCTTAATGTAGAATACCCCTCACTTATCTTGGTGCAAAAAAAAATATAATGTAGATGGTTCATTAGGAAAACATAAGTCAATATTGATTATAGAGGATTTCATAGAGAAAAAGACAATGCATTATAATGAAACATTCACTCCTACAATGAAATGGAAAATGGTGTATTTTTCATTTCTTATTGAAAGTCTTACCAAATGATGTAAGAAGCACTCTTCTACATGGTGATTTGGAGGATTTTAACATATATCAACATGGATTCCAATAAAGAAATATGGAAGAATATTTTCACAAATATCAACATGGATATGGTGGATGAAACTTTGAAGAATGTATTAGGGTTTCATTTCTAGGGCTAAGGTTGAACATTATGGATAGTTTTGAGGAGAATTCATACTATATTATTGTATATGATTTTAAGGAAGATGACATATTCATCTCCTCATCGGTGGGAACGACTCACACCATGGATGTGGAAGGGGACCAAATCCCTTCTAAATACCTTGGGGGAAGGTTGATGATTTGTTTAGGGTGAGCTTCACTACAAAACAATAAAATGTTTCCAAGAAAAAATGGGTAGTTTAGAAGAAAATTTCAATGTGTCAAAAATGGTCCATACTTTACTGAGAATGTCCAAAAATGGGGCTCAGGTGGACTATGTTTTGGAAATTATTTTATGTGGGGGCATCATATTAGGTATAGAGGATCCAGGTAAAGGGAATTCCTTATAGGAATCCTATAATAAATCATCAAGTGAGGTTAGTAAGGCTTTCACATTATCTAGTGGATTATCTTTGTTTTAAGGCTTTGAGTGGGGTTCTTTATTAATTTCTGCAAAGACTAGCTCGATGGAAATTTTTTTAAGACTCTATATTATGGACGAACTCAAAGATCAAAGGAATACTTTTAAATTGAAGTATAAAGGCTACAAGAAGTATATTTAGGATAGATTTTAAATGTTTGGATTATGTTGAGTTTATGAGTTCTTTTCAATGGAGTTAAAATTTCAAAATAAAATGTTCTACCTTTCATTAATTATATTCTAGAGGGGAAAGCCTTAGTTTTAATTTTATATGGTGTGATAATACGTGAAGGGACATCAATACTTATTCAATCCCAATAGATTTTAAGTCTGTAGTCTAAACATGCTACAATTTGAACCCCTTTTTATCATATTTTCTCATATTTTTTCCCCAAAATTGGCTAAAGATTTTGAAGAATTGCAAGAAATACACAATCTAGGTGAAATAGGGGGTTTTGAGGGTATTGAACCCATTTATCCATTAAAAAATGCAATCTCAGTAATGAAAAAGTGAAGTACTATATTTTTTTTGTAACTAGATTTTAGTGATGATTACCAAAACATGTTTTTCCTTCTCTAATAATAAGGGGGAAATTGGAGAAGGGGTTCCTAATATTGTTATTTTTCAATATTAAAATGACTAGGGATAACTAAGATGGGAACACCTACAAATGTTATGCTACCACCAGAGGAGAAAGTTAAGGGGGTATGAGGTAATGTTATAAGCCTAGTTACCTATGACTCATATCCACCTTCAAATTAATTTAATATTCACTCTTTTATGTTATTTATGTGACTCTAGCCTATAGTTTGTATAATGTGGGACTCTTAATATTCACTCTTGTATTAATTTGATATGCACTCTTTTATAGTTTGTATAATGTAATCTTAGCCTATTCACTCTTTGAAATTTGAAGAAAATATTAATGTATTGTTGACCGTGGTAGAGTACCATACATTTAAATGAGAAGTGACTATGTATCTATCATTTACATTGTTTTACTACATGTATTGTGTTGAGTATCACAATGTGCTTGGAACCTATCATGACTCTATCAATGTGACTAGTAGAGAATTTCTTTATCTTCAATTTTCTCCCATTCTACTATATCAACTGGTGTCCTATTATATGTTCTATATTAGTGGAGTATGGTTATTAACCATTAGATGCTCATCTCCAACATGAATTTCTTTTGGTTAATTATATTCTCCTTCGAATTTTATTTATAACAAATTCATTTGCATTAATACATAACCTCGGCTGAGAGTCATAATGGATAATCATCATTGATTGAGGTACCCAAGGCTTATACTCTATAGTGAAAATGCAATCCTTATATTTTTCTATATATTATAAATTATTGTTTATAATGTCAATTTTATAGAATTATTCTCTATAATTCTTATTATATATTTATATTATTTTTCATTCCATAAAAGCATTATATTTAACAATTTAATTAGTTTGATGATGAAAATTATAGATTCAATCCATATGACATGTAAATTTTATATCAAACTATTCTAAGTTATTTTATTATTTAACACCCTTTCAAAACACCAAGGATGGCTAGTACATTTCCATTACATCATTCTTTGTGATTATTTCATAACTAAAAGCGCACTAAAATATGAAAATGACATATTACTTTTTTAAGATTATTTTCCACCTTGATATGATCATGACTATTACCTAGTTCACAACTAGGTTCTTAAATTCGTTTGTAGGTACTTAGTAGTTTTCCATTTTATAGGAGTTAAGACTTAATCCTCCATTTCATTTCATAAATAATTGGGCCTATAAAGGACAATAAGTTTGAAACTATTTTTATGCTTTTTCCCAACAATTTCAATTATAATGTAACCTTATTGCGGTGTTCTAAAAATGTGTACATAATACTTAGGAACCCACTAACAACTCTACTCTCCCTCCACTCAAAGCATGGGAAAGGGATGGTTTTAATAGTAGGGATTTTAATTTACTGGAAAGATGTTTATTGGGGGAGGTTTCTTCTCAAAAAAGAGAAATTTTGGAGTGATTATTTTGATAAGTTATAATAATATTCAGAACATAAAGGAACTTTTTGGGTTTTCTAGAGGAGAAATTGAAGGGGGACTATATATGAATTGTGGTAATGATGGAAAGGAATAGGGTCAAGGTGGGAAGTCACTTTTATCTAAATAAAAAGAAAATATATTAAATGAAGTAATAGTGGGAAAGAAGGATTCAATTCTAGGGTTTCTTAGAGCAAAGCTCAGACCTTGTGTATAGGACATTATACCAGGTTTAACGAGTATCCTTATCTTGGCTATGAACTGTAAATTCATTTATACTCTTAGGGTCATGCACACAATCTTCATCTCGTATATGAATTGCTCTAGAATTTGAGAAAGTCTCTTTTTTCTTACATTTTTCAGGCCTTATAGCTCCTGCATCTTTTAAATGTTGATTGAGAATATAATATAGTTCAACTTTTGTCAACAATAGAAATACTAGGAAGGCCACAGATTTGTGGAAGACATTATTTTCCTTATATAAGTACCTATATTTTAGATACATATGGTAGGACTCAATTGCATTGTTGGTGTCTTTATTAGAATGTGGAAACTTCCAATAATATTTTTCCCACATATTTGGAAAAGGTAATGACTAAAAATTATTATCAACAAATAGATAATGACTAAAAACATTCAATTATAAAGCAATAGCCATGATCTGATGTTGCATAACTTATGAAATTTATGAAAGTTGACTTCCATATATGTACTTACCTATCCATATGCATACAGCGGTCCATGTATGGAATATGGTTTCTATAGAGATATGGAAGACATATTTCATATATGCATGCCTCCATATCTATGTGCATATACATAAGTTGTTCATATATAGAAGATGGCTTCCGTATATGTGCATATTCAGTATATATATATATATATATATATATATATATATATATATATATATATATATATATATATATATATATATATATATATATATATATATATATATATATATATATATGATCCAGATTTAAACAGGGACGCAACAAATTACAGAGATAACCATATACACAAAGATGCAGCGGAAATAATACTTCATTTCATTAATGGAAAATACTGAAATATGCTTACAAACAGAAATGGCAATAAACTAGCTAGGGCGATGGTAGCTTATCTCTGAGAAGAGATGTGATGGCTACATGCCTCTGAACTGTGTTACAATGAGGCTCGAAGGCCTATTTATTGTTGAGAAACAATGGAAAAACCCTTAACATTCCAAAACCTAACCCTAGGAGATGAAACGCCAAACTGTGGGCCCCGTTTGGGGGTAAGTTGGTACATCAACTTCCCGGGGTCGTAACTTTGGCATATGATCTCCGTTTGACGCGTACAATAGCTCATTAGAAAGATCTATCCGAGCACTATCATTGTTGGAACGGGCAACACCAGTCCATTCCATGGACTCGTGTTGCCCCCAGATTCCCCAAAAAACGTTGTTTAGGGCCTCAAAACGGCTCCGGAAGTTCAGGACCCGAAAAACTGCTAAAAATAGTAAGTTGTGCTACAATTAAGGAAACTGAAAATGCTGAGAAAGACAATGGTGGGGGTCCAGGTGGACTAGGCAGGTGGCCACCAATATCCACCCGGATCATTCCTCCCCCCTTAGGAAGCAATGGTCCCCATTGCGTTGAGCTCCTCCATGAGATGAGGAAACTTCTGCTGAACTTGTTCCCTGGTGAGCCACTTGCCCTGCTGAAGGAGTTGGCCCGCTTTGACAACTCGATACAGTTGGATATTCTGTTGGCGAGTGTTCTTGATCTGTGTGTCCATGATCCGATCAGTTGCAGCTTGTTCCATGCAATCTGGATTTAATTCTGTGGGTTTGAGCTGTTCTGCAATGTCGGATGTGTTTAGCAATGGTGGAAAGTATGGCCAAAGGCGGTCCACATTAAATACTGGGTGCAGGCCAAGGAATGGGGGAATGCTGAGCTCAAATGCATTGTCTCCCATAGCCTTAGTAATGGTGTAAGGACCATATCGGAGTGGTCTCAATTTCCGATAGGCTCCAGTAAGGCGTTCCTTTTGCAAATGCAACCAGACTTTGTCGCCCACCTGAAACTTGTGTGGCACCCGATGTTGATCATGTCGCTGCTTGTACTTGGCATTTGATTTCTCAAGAATGTCATGGACCTGCTGGCGAATATGTTGGATGCGCTCAATGAAGCTGGTGGCCTTATCTGTTTCGGACTGGACATGAGCTGAATTCATGTGAGTAGCTGCAAGTGGCATGGCCACATCAATGGGGCATAGTGGCTGGAATCCCAAACCCACCTGAAAAGGGCTATGGCCAGTGGAGCTGTGAAGAGCTCGGTTGTAGCTGTGCTGAACGTAGGGGAGGCTCTCGTCCCATGTGCGTGGATGCTTTGAGTTATACATGCGCAGAATGTGCACAATCATCCTATTGACAACCTCTGTCTGGCCATCAGTTTGAGGATGGAAGGCTGTGGACTTCGTGAGTTTGGTGTCCAGCATTGACCAGAGACTGGACCAAAAGGTGCTGAGAAACCGACTGTCCCGATCTGAGATGATAGACTGTGGGATCCCAAAGTGCACCCACACTCGTTCAAAGAAGAGTTTAGCAGTGGCTTCTGCTGTGATATTCTTCTTGCAGGCCATCATAATGGCCATCTTTGAGAACCTGTCGACGACCACAAAAACACAGTCATTTCCATGCTTAGTGGAAGGAAGGCCTGACATGTAATCCATGGAGATGGATTCCCAAGGTCGACTAGGGGTAGGCAACGGGGTATAGAGGCCTTGCTTCTTAATGGTCGGTTTGGCAATGGCACAGGCAGTACATGATCGGATGTACTTCCCAACATCCTGTCGAAGATTCGGCCAATAGAAATAGTTTTGCAGTACTGCCACTGTTTTCTCGACCCCGAAATGCCCAGCAGCCCGACTGTAGTGTGCTTCCCAAATCATCTTGGCACGCTCGCTTGAAGGAACACAAAGGTGACCGAGGTGGCATAATAGGGCATCCTGGAGGTGAAAATCTGCAACCTGCCGACCCTCCAAGAGTGTTTGGTATGTGTGGCCGAATTCTGGGTCGCTTTTGTAGAGAAGTGGCCAATCAGAAGTCTCGTGCCCGCAAGAGTTGAGCACGGTGGTTAGCGCCATGATCGGTGGTCGACTGAGGCAATCTGCAACATTATTGGTGCTGCCCTTTTTATACTTGATATTCAAGTGAAACTGTTGCAGGTATGTAGACCACTTCTGATGGCGATCATTCTGCAATTTCCCTTGGGTCTGTATGAACTGCAGAGGTCGGTGGTCTGTGTGGATGACCGTTTCCTTCCCCAAAATGTAATGCTTCCATTGTCGGCAGGCCTGTACAATGGAATACATCTCTTTATCATAAGTGGGGTACTTCCGGACTGTGTCTGAAAGTGTTTCACTGTGATATGCCACTGGATGTCCATGTTGAGTAAGGACTGCCCCAATAGCATAGTCAGAGGCATCTGTCTCGACCTCAAATGGTTGTTTTAAATCTGGTAACGCGAGCACTGGTGCCGTGCAGAGGCGATCCTTCAACTCCCTGAATGCCTTCTGTTGAGATTCAGACCAAAAGAATTTTGCTTTCGCCCCGCCCTTGGTGACTTGACTCAAGGGCCAAGAAATATGAGAAAACCCCAACACAAACCTGCGGTAGAAGTTGGCAAGACCTAGAAAGCTGCGGAGCTCTGTTAGAGTGGTTGGAGAGGGCCAATCCCGAATGACTTGGACCTTGGCTGGATCGACATGCACCCCCTGTTCATCAATGATGTATCCCAGATACTGAACCTCGGTCATGCCAAAAGTGCATTTCTCCAAATTGGCACATAGCTTGTGTTGCCGCAGTGTTTGGAGAACCTGTCGGATGTGGTGGAGGTGCTCTTCCCAACTCTGGCTGAAGATCAGAATGTCATCCAAGTATACTACTACAAAGGAGTTGGTGAATGGCCGCAAGATGTCATCCATTAGCCTCATAAAGGTTGCAGGAGCATTCGTCAATCCGAAAGGCATGACCAACCATTCGAAGAGGCCCTCCTTGGATTTGAAGGCAGTCTTCCACACATCTGAGGGTTCAATTGGTACCTGGTGATATCCTGACTTCAGATCGATCTTGCTGAAATATTTCGCCCCCTTTAGTTGGTCTAGGAGGTCATCAATCCGCGGGATCGGGTACCTATTACGGACAGTGATCTTGTTCAGCGCCCGATAGTCAATACAGAGTCTCCACGTCCCATCCTTCTTCTGTACCAACACTATCGGGCTCCCACAGGGCGAAGAACTCGGACGGATGTGACCTTTCTGCAGGAGCTCCTGAATCTGCCTCTTGATTTCATTGTTCTCCAGAACGGAGCGCCGATAAATTGGTCCATTGGGTAGCGGCGCACCTGGGGTCAGATCGATGGAGTGCTTGACTTGACAGTGCAGAGGAACCCCTGCTGGGGAGGTGAAGATGTCTTCGTACTCCTCCACAATCTTGTCCATCTGTAGCTGCCGTGCAGAGGGACCCCGTTTGGAGGCCGCGACCACTGTCTTCTTCTTCCCTTGAGGGCGTATCATCAGGAAAACAAATTTCCTGGTTTTGGAAATGATCTTACTGCATTGTTTTGCAGTAATCAAAGAGATGGCGGCAGGTGGTGCTACCTCTGGTATCCTGAACAACTTATTTCCCAATGTAATAATAACAGCACGGGGCCTTGATTCATACACAGCATGTCGCTTCCACAAGTATGGTTGTCCTAGTAATACATCACAAACTTCAAGGGGAGCAATGTCACACAATACCTCATCCGTGAAGGGCTTGATGTTGTATGGAAGGCGACACTGCTGGCTCACGCGAAGATCTCGCCCTTGGTGAAGCCACCCAATGGTGTATGGTTGTGGATGTGCTGTGGTCGGTAAGCCCAACCGCTTCACGACCTCTGCCGAAATGAGGTTCTTTTGACTCCCGCTATCAACAATGAACTGTATCGGGGAGCCCTTTACCCACATCTGGGAGTGGAAGAGACGCTCCTCCTCCTCTGGATCTTCGGGTTCATTTTTCTGGATCTTTGCAGTAGCAACAGTGGCGCTGGGATCCGCATCAATGATCTGCTTCCCTTTTTCATACCCCTTATCGGGTTCTGACTCAGAGTCGGAACATGCATCTGATTCTGAAACCTTTAGCTCAGCCACCAGTGACTGCTTGGCCCGACACTCACTTGTGTTGTGAGTGGAGCTCTTATGGAACTCGCACCATTTTCCAGTGTCCTTTCTCGGCTTCGCGGCGTTGCTCTTTGCTTGCAGCTTCGGCTGGTTGTCTTGGGCTTTCCCGCCTTGGCTTTGTCCTTTGTTCTGTGGTTTAGGGGCACCTTTCCCCTGCTTTGGATTCGCAGATCCAAAGTCTCGCTTCTTTTGTTTAAACTTCTGCTCGACCTTGACGGCATACCGGTATGCTGCGCTGAGCGAGGGGATGTTTAGGAACTGTATTTCTTCCTGGATGTACTTGTGCAGGCAGCCACGGTATTTGAGTATCAAATGTTGCTCTGAATCCTTGATACCCAACTTTGTGCGAAGGGTATGGAAAAGATTGGTGAACTCCGGCACGTCTTGGTCCCTTCCCTGCCGCAGCGTGGTCCACTTTATGTATTCATCCTCATAGCTTCCGACAGGGTAATACTGCTCCTTGATGGCATCCCGGAACGAATCCCAGGTGGGTGCGGCTGAAAATAGTGAGCCAGTACTTTCATCCTTCTGCTCGCAGTAGGTTTCCCACCAGTCCTTGACGTGGGGGGCTGCTTTGAGAAGAGCAAAAACAATCTTTTCCCGACTCGAAAATTCATGAATAGAAAAATAACCCTCTAGCAGATTTAACCATTTATCTACGGCATCGGCGTCTATCTGACCCTCGAATATGGGGATTTCAAAATTAACTTGTACCTTAAAGGGTGTGGCATTTCCAAAGGAGCTACTGGAAGCCGATGCGCCGCTTCTGTGTAGCCGCTGAAGGATCTGCGCAAAGCTGTCCATCATCGCGTTCCGTTGTCGCTCGAGCGCTTCTTCGAGCAAGATTTTGATGGGATCTCCTGCCCCCTCGTCTTTCTTCTCGTCCCCCATGGGAGGCCATCGGGATTTGCGAGGCTGGTCTTGCAAAGGTTCAACCAGTTCAAGCCCTAACTCCTTATATCCCGACCTTGTTGGGGACATGCAAAGAAAAACAGAGAAAAAACAGACCGCTCTGATACCACTGATCCAGATTTAAACAGGAACGCAACAAATTACAGAGATAACCATATACACAAAGATGCAGCGGAAATAATACTTCATTTCATTAATGGAAAATACTGAAATATGCTTACAAACAGAAATGGCAATAAACTAGCTAGGGTGATGGTAGCTTATCTCTGAGAAGAGATGTGATGGCTACATGCCTCTGAACTATGTTACAATGAGGCTCGAAGGCCTATTTATTGTTGAGAAACAATGGAAAAACCATTAACATTCCAAAACCTAACCCTAGGAGATGAAACGCCAAACTGTGGGCCCCGTTTGGGGGTAAGTTGGTACATCAACTTCCTGGGGTCGTAACTTTGGCATATGATCTCTGTTTGACGCGTACAATAGCTCATTAGAAAGATATATCCGAGCACTATCATTGTTGGAACGGGCAACACCAGTCCATTCCATGGAAGTTCAGGACCCGAAAAACTGCTAAAAATAGTAAGTTGTGCTACAATTAAGGAAACTGAAAATGCTGAGAAAGACAATGGTGGGGGTCCAGGTGGACTTGGCAGGTGGCCACCAATATCCACCTGGATCAATATATATATATATATATATATATATATATATATATATGGAAGATAGCTTCCATATATCTAAAATTTGTGTATATTCACATATATATTGAAGTCATCTTCTGTATATACACAACTTCGATGTATGCACATATATACAGAACCCATCTTCCGTATATGTACGCTTTCATATCTATGTGCATATATGGAAAATGTGCATATACAAAAGTTACGCATATACAGAAGCCATCTTCCATATGTGCATATACAGAAGTTGTCGCTTCCATATATATTGGCATATACAAAAGTCATCGCTTGCATGTATATATGGGAATATACATAAGTTGCGCATATACAGAAGATGGTTTCTATATATGCACATATATATGGAAGTGTGCATAGACAGAAGATTGCTTCCGTATATGTGTAACTTCTATATATGCACATTTTCCATATATGCATATAGATATGGAAGCGTACATATACGGAAGATGGTTTTCGTAAATGTGCAACTTCTGTATATGCACACAGATATAGAAGCGTGCATATACAGAAATCAAACATATGCATAAATGCAAGTGAATTTATGAAAGTTGACTTTTGTATTTGTAATTTCATATTTATATACACATACAAAGGTCCACACATGGAATATGGTTTCTATATAGATATGGAAGTCATCTTTCATATATGTACGCTCCCATATCTGTGTTCATATAAAGAAGTTGCACATATATGTAAGATGGATTCCATATATGCGCATATTATGTATATGACTTCCGTATATGCGTAACTTATGTATATGCACAATTTCCATATATGAACATAGATATGGAAGTGTACATATATGGAAGATGGCTTTCGTATATGTGCATATTTTGTACACACACACATACACATATATATTTGGAAGTTTTCATATATGGAAGATGAATTTTGTATATGTGCAGCTTTTATATAAGCACATATATATGGAAGTCATATTCTGTATATGCGCATATTCTATTTATGCACATATATATGGCAGCCCTCGTTTGTATATGCACACTTCCATATCTATGTGCATGTATAGAAGTTGTGTATATAAAAAAGTGACAAATACATAGAAGCCATATTCCATATATGTACGCTTCCATATATATGTGCACATGCAGAAGCTAAGCATATAAAAAGGTCATTGCTTCCATATATATGATAATATACAAAAGTTTCACATACATAAAAGATGCCTTCTGTATATGTGAAACTTTTGTATATGCACATATATATGGAAGTGTGCATATATGGAAGATGACTTCCGTATATGCGTAACTTCTGTATATGCACATTTTCAATATATGAACATAGATATGGAGTGTACATATATTAATGATGGTTTCTGTATATGCACATAGGTATGGAAGTGTGCATATACGAAAATCACACATGCATAATGTTCAACCCTAGCCCTAGAAATGAAATCCTAAGACATTCTTCAAATTTTCATCCATCATATCCATGTTGATATTTGTGAAAATATTCTTCCATATTTGTTTATTGGAATCCATGTTGATATATGTGCAAATCCTTCAAATCACCATGTAGAAGAGTGCTTCTTACATCATTTGGTAAGATTTTAAATAAGAATGAAAAATACACCAATTTCCATTTCATTGTAGGAGTGAATGTTTATTGCAATACATTGTATTTTTCTCTATGAAATCCTCTATAATTACAAGTAAAAGTAAAATTTATCCGCATCAAAAACTACAAAAAAAGACATCATTTTCACTCTTCTGCTTCCTCAGTTGAAGCATATTCCATTGGAGTCGGGTCTTTTGCATTCGACCTCAGGAGTTTTGTCGATGACAGAATGCAAGGTAAGTGATTTTAAATGCACTGGAGGTGCCCATCCTGCTTTTGCATATGAAACAGGAGCTTCTGGAAGTCCTGCTTGTAGTCCGGGAATGCCTGCACTTCGGTGGCCATATTCAGAGTAATTTGTTCCAGGGCCTTGCCCAGAATTCCTTTCATTGACCAGTAGAGGAACAACGTATATTTGAATTGGGTCACTCAGCCTCGGGTATGCCGTGGATCAGGCATGAAGACCCTTCAATCGTCTCCTTCCATCTCCATGAATCATGCCTGACGGTTCAGGTCCGCCTCCCACTCCTCTATCAATTTACGAATTTCTTTGTCTATGCCCTCGTGATAAGCTTATGCAGCATCATTGATGATGATGATAGTCATTTTGCGGCCCCTCGGCTTGCCCCCAGGGTTACTAGATTTCCCTTCTTCCTATCTTCTTTTGTTTTTTGGCCGTGGCCATGGGGGGTAGGGTTGCGAGTTCAAGTCACCGCACAGACCATGGTGCCCATGTCACTACTTAATGAGATGTAACTCTGTGTGCTCGCGGGTGGTATAAGTCCCCAGCTGCTTGAATGGCAAGTTATGTTGCCTTCTTGTTCACCTATCCAGAGACCAACTGACACACGTAAAACCAAAAAATGGTTCGTGTCGGCCTCCCTAGTTTCATAACAAAGTTTAACATGATTTCCAAAACAAATAGGGGTTCCAACCAATATTCAAAATTATGGGCCTGACACCACATAGACCATTTTTCGTGGGTGTGACTCAAAGGATTGTCCTCCCAAAAATTCCAAGAAGTCACAGCCAAAGAATAATACTTCTGCCCCCAATTTCCCTGCACCCCCTCATCCCAATTCCACTCAGGATTCCAGTGACCAATGGTCCAATACTTTGCTAAACTTGCCCAATTCCCAGTCGGGTCAACCCCTCTCAGATGTGGAGCCATAGGCTCAGTTTTCACGAGCATGCCAAGCATTACGAACACAGAAGATTTCCCATACCCATTATCATGTATAAATTCATCAATCCATTCATACAATAGTGAGGTGGGATGCATGCCTTCTAATCCCCAACCCTGCAGACCCACCCTACCCACTTCATGCATCCCGTTGTCATTCTTCCTACTGGAAGAGTAAAGGTGACGGACTATGATTATCCCCCGTTGGGACAACCAAATACCGAACTGCACTGAAACATTGATGATTCCAGGCCAATACCTATAATTTAACCCCCGACCCGACACAAGCACTAACAAAGTAGGACCCAGACCCTCAAAACCCCACAGTCTCATACCAGGCCAACCCAGATCGCATGTCCAATAGACTCTTGCCATGGAGAAAGGGGAAGGGAACAAAATACATACCAAATACATAGAGTTATTGGCAGATGAGTGCGCACTAGTTCCTGCCTTTCTCCATAGGTGGTACCTCTGTCCTCTATCTTCCTTTGAACTAGGTCCAGCATCTCCGACCCATGCATGCAATCACGCGATAACTTACACTGCGACTGATTTCCCCTACCGCCACTTGCATACATATTACTCTCCCATCTGCCTGAGGTGACCCTGCCAACCATGACATGCATGTGGAGGGTGGTGGATTGCTCTTTCGAGGCACTCCCGATTAGTTTCCTTGATTGCGCCAAGGGTCTCGCACACACCCCAATCAGGGAGAACATGAAGGTATTTATGTGTGAATGGCATGAATGAAAAACAAAATGGCACTGTAAGTTGGTGTGGATTTACATTGAATTGAAACCTTGTGGTTGAAGAAAATTTATTTATGCTTATGAATTGTCATTACTTACAATTGTATTCTTGTGCATTTAATCATTTTGAAAACCTATAGCTTGTGAACGAATTTATATTACAAAATTGAGCTCTTGTTGTTGTGTGAAAAGCTATTTATCTTTTGTATTATTGTGTATCGATTTTAAAACCCCATGAAGGAATGTGACACTATGTTTTGGAGTAGTGAATGCATGGTTTTCCTGCGATTTGAGTGCCAATAATAGAAATAGAGTACCATTGTTGGGTCCCTATAATACTAGTGATTACCCCATTACTATTGTAGTTATACCCCTTATTTATATTGTTGTGCCCCTATTACCCCCATATTATTATTTCTGTGCCCCATAGAATCCCTCTATTGTTATTTTTGTGGCTTTATATTATTATTGTTAGGTTGGCTGGATTATATTGTGACTCCTTAGACTCCTATATATAGAAAGGAGGTTTTGTCATTTGTATCATCCAAGAATTGTTCATTTATGTAATGTAAAGGAGGTTGCCCCCTCGAAGAGGCTGAATTCTAAGGCGTTGATCTATCTTTTCTATCTTTTCTTGAGCTGGTTTCATAACATTTGGTATCAGAGCTTTGGATTCTAGGGTTTCGCTGCTCCAAACAGGTCATCGTGGCATTTTCGCTATAACTTTTTTTCTGTGACGTTTCAGAAGTCGCAAAAAAAATCCATTTGAGAAGAATTGACGCTGAACCTTGGGTCCGAATTTCAGAGCTTTTCGCACGACATTTTCGGAGATATGATCTGAGGAAGTTGGTCTTTTTGCAGACTCCTGAATTACATTCAAAACAGGTGACCTGGGGAAAATCGTCATAACTTTCTCTCTAAGGATCGGATTGAAATTTCGTAAAAAGGTACAGAAAGAGGACGGACTGTAGTTTCTTGTGGGTGTCTTTTAGATCCAAAGGTTGAAACAGTGACTCGCGGCACGTCGTACAAGTTAGCTCTACTGAACTAGTCTATAATCAAGTCACTGTGGGAGATTTCACATAACTCTTCCTTGGAGAATCCAATTTGGGTCAGACTTGTGGCATTGGAAAGAGGACACAGAGAGCTACTACAGGTCACAAGTTCAGAACTATATGAATGGAAAGTACAGAGATACATCAAAGGCAATATCGAGCTCCTACAAAGTGAAAAAAGGTGTGTAGATTTTTTTAAATTTTTGCTTAAAATTGGTTTGAAAATTTATTTTGAAGGAATTCAAAGGGCATAGTAGAGCATTATTATCGGTAACTGATGCCCCGAGGAAAGAAAATGCAAACACCTAGTAAGGAACCTGAAAGCTCTAGCATGACTCATGAAGAAGAGGAAGAAATGCTACATGATATATCAAAATTACAAGAACAAGTGCAACAAATGTCACGCTCACAAAAGTTAACAGATGCTAAGATGAATGGCATGGAAGCTAAGATGGACAATTTGAAGATAGATTTGAACACAAATTTGAAGACAGGCATGGCAGATTTGAAGACGGATTTGACTAATTTTCTACAAGAAATACTTACTAATGGTGAAAAGGTAGTAAAGGAAACTCATGATGAGAACAAAAGAAATGTTAATCATGATTCCATAGATGCTAATGTTGGATCGAAGAATCACCACATTCCAAAAATCGATATGAGGAAGTTTGATGGCAAGGATCCCGCCACATGGATATTACAGATGGAGCAATTCTTCGATCTCAATAATGTGCAAAACACACAAAAGGTACGTATGGCAACTTTATATTTGGAACCAAATCAGTTTGTATGGTATCAATGGCTTTGTTCTCGTAAACAATTTATCACTTGGGCAATTTTTACGGAAGAATTGATAGCACATTATGAGGATACAAAAAGCAACACTTTTTTTAGCCAATTGATAAGTCTCAAACAAAAGGGTTCAATAATGGAGCACATTGAGGAGTTCCAAAAATTGAACATAAGGGTAAAAGATATTCCAGAGGAGCATAGGATTGATGTGTTCATAGGGTCTTTAAAGGATAATATCCAACATGATGTGCGCCTTTGGGAACCTGATTCATTAGAGAAGGCATTCAGGTTAGCAAGAAAAATGGAAAGCAAAATTATGGCAACTAGGAAGCATACCATTCACAACTATAAAGACGGAAGTGTTGTTGCCCATAGTCTTCCACAACCTATAAGGTTGACACCACAACAATTGGAAGAAAAAAGAGCAAAAGGGCTTTGTTACAATTGTGATAGCAAATACACAAAAGGTCATAAGTGTGCTGAGAAGAAATTATTCTACATAGATTGTGAAGAGGAAGAAGAAAAGGAGCAAGAAAGGTCAAAAGAAGAGAATATATTCCAGGAACAAAGCCTAGATGAAGAAAAATAAATCCGACCATATCTTGTAATGCATTGGCGGGAATTACCACTCCTCAAACCATCAAGATAGAAGGACAAATCAAGAAGAAAAAGGTAATAGTGTTGATTGATTCAGGAAGCACCCACAATTTTATTCATTGTAGGGTAGCAAAAGAATTGAATTGCTTCCTATATCCAGCACCAGAGTGTCAAGTGATGATTGCAAATGGAGGAACAATAAATTGTTCTGGAAAGTGCCATAATATCAAGCTATCCATGGGAGAATATGTATTGACTAGCCCAATGCTTTCCATTCCAATGGGAGGTGCTGATGTTGTACTAGGAGTCCAATGGCTACAATCCTTGGGTACAATAGCTTTTAATTTTCAAGAACTTTTCATGAAATTTTCTGTGGAAGGAAAGGAAGTTGAATTAAGGGGTATTGCAGGGAAACCAGGAAAGATAATCAGCTCTAATGGCATGACAAAGCTTCTAAAAAAGGAGCAAAGAGGTGTAATTGCACAATTATGTTCGCTAGATGTTTCCACATTGGAATCATCTATTTCTCCAGATCTCCAAAAAGTCCTGGACAATCATTCCAAGGTATTTGAGACTCCCAAAGGTCTCCCACCTATGCGTGATCATGATCATGCTATTCATCTGATTCCAGGAAGTGTTCCTCCAAACATCAGGCCGTACAGATATCCATATGTCCAAAAAAGTGAAATTGAACGTATGGTTGCAGAAATGCTAGAGGCTGGTATAATTCAACCGAGTCAAAGTTCTTTCTCAGCTCCAGTAGTATTGGTGCACAAGAAGGATGGATCATGGCGCATGTGTCCAGATTATAGGGAGCTCAACAAGCTCACTATTAAAGATAAGTTTCCCATTCCTGTCATTGATGAATTACTGGATGAATTGCATGGATCAATTTACTTCACCAAGTTGGATCTTCGTTCGGGATATCATCAAATCAGAATGAAGATTGAAGACATTTCGAAAACAACATTTAGAACTCATGAGGGTCATTATGAATTTTTGGTCATGCCTTTTGGCCTTACCAATGCACCTTCAACATTTCAAGGTTTGATGAATTCAATTTTCAAACCATTCCTTAGAAAATTTGTGTTAGTATTTTTTGATGATATACTAATCTACAACAAGTCTTGGAAGGATCATGTTGAACATGTTGACAAGGTGCTACAACTATTGGAGGAGAAACAATTATATGCAAAAAGATCCAAATGTTTCTTTGGAGTCCAGGAGGTGGAATATTTGGGTCATATTGTATCTCATGAAGGAGTTAAGGTAGACCCTAGCAAAATTAAAGCCATTAAGGAATGGAAAATCCCCACATCCATAAAGCATCTGCGAGGATTTCTTGGGTTGACAGGGTATTATCGCAAGTTTGTTAAGAATTATGGGAGAATAGCAGCACCTCTAACAACATTATTGAAGAAAGATTCATTTTCATGGACTCCGGAAGCAACAAAGGCCTTTAAACATCTTAAAGAGGCAATGTGCCAAGCACCGGTCTTAGCTACACCGGACTTCACAAAAACCTTTATTGTGGAATGTGATGCTTCAGGAAATGGAATTGGTGTTGTTCTAATGCAAGATGAAAGACCCATTGCTTTTGAAAGTCGTCCAATCAAGGGAAAGTTTTTAAGCAAAGCTATTTATGAGAAGGAAATGTTGGCAATACTCCATGCACTTAAGAAATGGCGACCCTACCTAATGGGAAGACACTTCAAGGTAAAAACGGATCATGATAGCCTTAAATACTTTTTAGAACAAAGATTATCCTCTGAAGAGCAACAAAAGTGGGTCACAAAGATGTTGGGTTATGACTTTGAAATCATCTACAAAAAAGGGAAGCAAAATGTGGTGGCAGATGCACTCTCAAGAAAGGATGAGGATGTGGAAGCATTGTTGTGTGCCATTTCTATTATCCAACCAGATTGGATAAACGAAGCAAAGGAGGAATGGAAGAATGACGAAGAAGTGTGGGCACTTATTCGAAAGCTACAACAAGATTCCAGTACTTCTGATACATTTAGCTGGAAAAATGATTCGTTATGGTACAAAGATCGCTTATACCTCTGTAAGAATTCCCAGCTAAAACAAAAGATTCTTATGGAATTGCACACTTCTCCCTTAGGAGGGCACTCAGGATTTTTAAAAACTTACCACAGGGTTAAGAAGGAATTTTTTTGGGATGGCCTTAAATCAGATATTCAAAAGTTTGTGGCGGAATGTTTGGTTTGCCAACAAAATAAAGTTGAAACAATTAAGACACCAGGTCTATTACAACCTTTATCCATTCCAAGCCAACGTTGGGAGGAGGTTTCAATGGATTTTATCACAGGTTTACCCAAGTCTGAGGGAAAGAGTGTCATCATGGTGGTAGTTGACAGACTTACCAAGTATGCACACTTTTGTGCATTATCACATCCATTTAAAGCCAGTACAGTTTCTACTGCATTTATGGAAACAGTTCAAAAGCTACATGGAAACCCAAAGATTATTGTAAGTGACAGAGATCCCATTTTCACTGGAAATTTTTGGACAGAATTATTTTCTTGTCTTGGTACTCAGTTAGCTCATAGCTCATCTTATCATCCTCAATCTGATGGGCAAACTGAGATAGTAAACAAATGTTTGGAAGGATATCTTCGTTGCTTTGTATCTGATAAACAGACACAATGGGTCAAATGGTTGCCTCTGGCTGAATGGTGGTATAACACTTCCTTCCATACAACAACAAAAATGACCCCATTTATGGCACTTTATGGGTATCAACCACCATCAATCACATCATATTTAAGAGAAAATTCTAAGGTTCAAGCAGTGGAACATCACATCGAACATCAACAACAAGTCCTCCAACTCTTAAAGGATAACCTCGTGTTGGCACAAAATAGAATGAAACAACAGGCAGATCAACATCGCAGTGAAAGAAGTTTTGATGTAGGTGATTGGGTATTCCTACGGCTACAACCATATAAGCAAATGTCCCTAAAGCAAGCTAAGAAGGATAATAAATTATCACCAAAGTATTATGGTCCGTACAAGGTGTTGGAAAAGATTGGTACTATGGCATACAAATTGGAGCTTCCTGCAGCTTCTCGATTGCACCCAGTTTTCCATGTTTCATGTTTAAAGAAGGTTATAGGTGACAAGCTCCCAGTTCAAACAATATTGCCAGAACTTGACGAGGAAGGAAAAATTATATTGGAACCGGAAGCAGTCACAGAAACAAGAACTCGACAGCTACGAAATCGATCAATTTCAGAGTATCTTATCAAGTGGAAGAACTTATCCGCTGAAGATTCCACATGGGAGGATGAGAATTTTATGCAGAAGTATCCAGAACTACTCAAGCGTTGAGGACAACACTTTTTTGAAGGAGAGGGGCATGTTGGGTCCCTATAATACTAGTGATTACCCAATTACTATTGTAGTTATACCCCTTATTTATATTGTTGTGCCCCTATTACCCCCATATTGTTATTTCTGTGCCCCATAGAATCCCTCTATTGTTATTTTTGTGGCTTTATATTATTATTGTTAGGTCGGCTGGATTATATTGTGACTCCTTAGACTCCTATATATAGAAAGGAGGTTTTGTCATTTGTATCATCCAAGAATTGTTCATTTATGTAATGTAAAGGAGGTTGCCCCTTCGAAGAGGTTGAATTCTAAGGCGTTGATCTATCTTTTCTATCTTTTCTTGAGCTGGTTTCATAGCAACCATGTTCGAAATTATGCAAAAACTCTTAGACTGGTTGTTTGATTGGAAATTTTGTAATATTGTTGCAAACTTAGGTGAAGGAAGGCAAAGAAAATCATATATTGTGTTGAGGAGAAAGCCAAGGGTCATGGAGAGTCAGTTTGGAAAATATTTGAGTTGTTTCTTCTTCCTAGAAATCGTTGCACAAAATTTTGAACGAGCACTGTGAAATTATCCTGTAGTGAATGATGCTACAAATTTATTATGTACCTACTGGATAGTGAATTAGAAACAAGTGCTACCAAATCATTTCGTAGTGACTATAATTTTTTTTTTGGATGACTATCGGTTGGTCTAAAATATCCTTTTAGCTTATCTTTTGCACTAATTTATGGTATCAAATCAAGAAGATGGCTATGAGAGAAAGAATAGCATGAGGTCGAGGAGGTCGATCCATGGATAATGCAAAGCTTAGAGAAGAGATGAGTAGGCTACAGGCTTGCTTAGAGGCCATGGAGGTAGGAAGACGAGATCCTAAGGCTAGAGATATCATTGAAACTGAAGAAGATGTTGAGGAAGAACAAGAATCACCTACTAAGTAACCTCTAGAAGTCAAGTTATTGAGATCATTGTTAGGCTCAAGTTCAAGACCAAAGCCTAAACTATCTCCCTATGATGGCAGCCTGGCAGCTGAACATTTGTTTGTTTGGATCAGTGAGTTATAGAAGTATTTTGAATATGAAGAGATGGGCGATGAAAAAGGGTGAAGTTTGTAGTAACAAGGTTGAAGGGCCACATTGCACTATGGTGTGAAAATGTGTAGGCTGAAATGAGGAATAAGAATAAGCCATTGATTAGAAGTTGGGACAAGATGGTGGAAGAGATTAAGAGTAAATTATTACCAAAATATTACCAGTTAACTCTTTACAGGAAGAGGAAAAACCTCAAACAAAGGTCATTAATAGTAAAAGAATATACCAAAGAATTTTACAAAGTTAACTTGAGAGCAAGTTATGTGGAAGATACCCTAGAAAAGACAACAAGATATATTAATTTATTAAGAATGGATATTCAGGATGAGATCAACATGCTTTCTCCAAGGACTATGGAAGACACATACCAGTATGCCTAGAAGGAATAATAAAATATAACAAAAAAGAAGAACTCAAGTAGAGGGCGTGGTTTTTCCAAAGGAAAACGACATTCAACTAGAAGAGGAAAGATTCTAGCTCAAAAGAATGATGCATGCAACAAAAGATAGAAAGGGCAGCCAGAGAAAGAAGGTGGAAATAGAGGAGGAAGACCTTACCAGATAGGTAGAGGAAGAGGAAGAGAGACCTTTTACCAGTGCTACAAATGTGGAAAAATGGATCACAAATATTTTGAGTTTCCAGATAATGTGCACACTTATTTCATCCATAAGCACAAGTACCTAAAGCATAAAATATGTCAGAAACTAGAGAGACATTGATGATGAATAAAGTCTTCTTGAATCTAGCCAAAGAAACTGTTGAACCATCCCAAAGAAGGTCCTTTTTTAAGACTATGTGAAAAGTGAAAGGGAAGTGATGCAAGGTAGTGATTGACAGCAGAAGCAATGACAATCTCGTTTCGTTAGAAATGGTGGAAAAACTATGGCTGGAGAGGATTAAACATCCAACACCATACAATGTATCATGGTTGCAAAATGGACACCAATTGTTAGTGAATGAACAAAGTGAAGTTGAGTTCTAGATAGGTAGATATAAAGACAAGGCAATATGTGATATAATTCCAATGAACGTCTGCTACATCCTTTTGGTTCGATTGTGGCAACTTGATAGGAAAGTGATACATGATGGAGAGAGAAATTGCTGTAAGTTTGAAAAGGATGGCATCAAACATACTCTTGTACCATTGAAGGAAGAGAGTGTAGCTAAAAAAAGTATCCCAAAAGCAATGTTGTTAAGTGGTAAAGAATTTCTGCAACAAATGGAGAAAGAGGAGGTGATCTATGCGATAATATACAAACCAAAGGTAATACTTTTGCACACTGAAATTGCAGATTTACCTTTTTAAATTTAGGAGATGTTGCATGAATTTAATTATATTGTAGAATATGATTTGCAAAGTGAGTTACCACCCAAAAGAAGCATCAACCATCATATAGATTTGATACCATGAGCAAGCCTTCCAAATAAGGTTGTGTATCGAATGACACAGAAGGAAAATGAAGAAATAAGGAAGCAAGTTCAAGAGATGTTAGAAAAATGGTTGATAAGGGAGAACTTGAGTCCATGTGTTGTGCTTACCGTACTAAGTCCAAAATTGGATGGAGAGTAGAGGATGTGTAAAAATTCTAGAGTAATTGACAAGATCACGATTAGATATAGATTTCCACTGCCATTAATGGAATATGATAGACTGTTTGAGTGGATGGATGGCATGTGTATCCCAATTGAAGGCTTGTAAAGAACCTTTGTAAATAACCCATGTCTTGGTTCAAGGACTTATTCAAATCTCTTAAACCTAAGAAGATTCAATGACCATGGTATAGGCCTCATGAGCCATTCTTGGTGCGCAAAGTCTCCTAATGGCCTCAATATCAAATTCTAATGCCAAATGCCCCATAAAGAGTGCATGTGTTATGATTTGTAGGTGTTTTGGTCTTGAGATCCATTTCCATTACATAGAAATTACTCATGGCATTCATATCCCTGTTGGATGTTAATGAACCTTTACCATGGACTTGAGTACCATTCTTGATGCGGGCCTAATAAACATTCCCATTTATGTATTTTGTTATGGTTTAGTCAATGCACCCATATCCACCTATTAAGCTAGAGATACCCTACAAAGGTTTTATGTGTTGGTTTGAGGATTTACTCATCAAATTATATGGCCTCAAAAGCCATGTGGTATATAGATGTTTTTCATGGTGCTTTAACCCAGGAAGCTCAATTTAGGGCACACAATTTTTGTTTTCCTCCCATAAGAATTGTTAGACCATGTAGTCCTTGGTGCACAACTAATTGAGCCATGGTTACAATATCTCACTTAGAGGTGACTGATACTGTAAAGAGGTGATATGTGTTGGTATTATTACTCATACATGGTGTTTCATATTGAAACACAAGTCCTAGAATTAAAGGCTTTTGTTTCCCTCTCTAATCTATGTTCAAGGACCCAAGACTTATAAGATTCATAATGGAACCTATATTCAACTTAGATGTTGAGTATTTAGAGAGAGCTCATGTTGTGGTTTTTGGGTGTTATTCATGGTTCTCAGAGCTTAAAAGAGTTCAATTAGGTATTGATGTGGTTATTTCCCCCGTAACCATGTTTATACATCAACATCCATTTCTTGTGCACAAGAACTATTCATTATATAGGAAATTTCATAATGTTATCCCCATTAATATTATAAATATAAAAAATTACTCTATTTATGAGATCCCTAAGCAATTAGAGCTAAAGTTCCCCAAGCCATACCATTGAAGACTGGAAAGGAAATAGCATGGGATTTCAAATCATAACTATGATACAATATGTATTAGATGTATCCCACATTGGTCACTTCCAATAGAGATAGTTATTAATAACATGACATATTTACAATTATTGACAACAACAATTTTCTATATTATAGTCATATGTCTAGAAGAAGGCAAGCATAGATATAGCACTTCGTATTATCCATCTAGAATATGTGGTTTTAATGATTGGGTACTATCATTCGAGCTTCATATGTACGACAAATGAATTGGAAATTGTCCCTAGTCAGCAAAAAATTAGGAATATAGCAAAAGAAGCAGAGGGTTTCTAAATTGCAAGATGGTTAAACCAACATCTCATACCATAGCCACAAAGTATAGTTGCATATAGGGTTAATGTGCATATATAGAAGTTACATATATTAAAGTTTCACATACATGGAGGTTATGTGTATAAACGGAAGTTGCACATATACCTGGAAGATATGTGCATATAGAAAAGTTTCGTATATACAGAAGATATGCGCACAATTTCCGTATATGTGAAATTTCCATATACAGAAGTTGCGCATATATGGTAGATGCAAATACATAAAAGACGTGCATATACAGAAGATATGCACATATAAGAAAGTTATGCATATACAGAAGATATGCGCATATCTTCTGTATACGCACAATTTTTGTAAATGCGTAATTTCTGTATCTGGAAGTTGTGCATATACGGTAGATGCACATATACAAAAGATGCATAGATACAGAAGATATGCACATATAATAAATTTACGCATATGCTGTACGTGTTTCTCGTAGGCACTCCTTGGCTACAAAAAAGAGGAGTTCTAAGCAAAGTTGCATCGATAAAGGAACATCATATAATGGTAGTTGTATGGTGTCATTTGCGCCCAAATGGTGAGAGACCTGGCACTCCACTTGGTAATGGAGGGAGATTTAGAAAACGTCTAGATCGACAGGGAGTCATGGGGTACCCTATGGTGTCAAGTAGAGTATGTGCTACTTTGTGTGATTGAGGAAAAGAGATGATTATCAAAGATAAAATATCACGTACATAGAACAAAGTAAAAATAGATTGATTAGTTCCCCTTTAACTTTAGACTATGTGATCAATTAAAAAGATTGGTTTTTGTTTGTTTTTGTGTATGATAAAAGATCCTGTGAAGACTTATTCATCCTTTCCACTCTCAAATTAACTGTGCCTTGTGAAGATATCTTCTGATGGGTACTGGGCCACCATCCTGAAAGAATTTGCGAGCCTTCCAACAATAGAAGAATCAACCAAGTTAACGGATGAGGCTTTGGTGTTGCCTGCACCTCCACCTATTGGGATGGATGCCCTATATTTTAGACACTAAAGTACCTTCATGCCATGTGATAATTCATGTCTTTAGATTCTTGGTATTCACTTACCAGTGTCGAACACTAGACAGGTTGGGTAGCCCCAAATAGTACCACACGCACTGGACCTAATCCGAACGCAATCTGAATTGGGTCTCTGCCATGCTCGGGTATTCTTTTCCATGGGATGATTGAAGAATTTTAAGCTCCCTACAAATTCAACTTATATGTCACAAATATGTAACATGACCATGGCGGATTATGGGATGCCTACCCCCAATGGTCCTAACTTGAACTATAAATTCTTTGGTGGCCCCTGTGGGGAATTTAGTTGGTTCAATTTATGGTAGCTTTTAAGGGTCTTACTTTTCTTTAGGGTGTGAGATGTAAGCTAAAATAAACTAAGTATCAAAAGCTCTAGAAACTGGATGCCTTCTAATACAAATGTTATAGAATCTTAGTGTGTGGTATGTAACTATGTGCAAGTGATCAAGTGAGCATGCAAAGTGTGATAAGATGTGGATATTCGGTGATCCGTTGCAATATCCTCCTAATTACACTATATTTCAATTATTCCTTGCATGAAAAAGAAATTATGTGTGGATAATGGGCCGCTTACTCTTTCTCCTACTACAGTAAGTGTGACTAAAGGGAGGTGGAAATCTTACTCTTTTACTAATTAAGCTATGTGATTTGCAAAAACTAGCAAAATAGACTGAAAATATGTGTGGAATTTGGCCACTTACTATGTGATAATTTACAAATAAAGGTAAGAATAAAGATATATGCGTAACTTCTTTATATGCACATATCTTCCATATATGCGTAACTTTCGTATATGCACATCTTTTGTATATGTGCATATCTTCTGCATATGCATATCTTCCATATATGCATGTTTTTTGTATATGTGTATATCTTCTGTATATGCATATCTTCTGTATATATATGAATACATTATGTATATGCATATCTTCTATATATATATATATATATATATATATATATATATCTTCCGTATATGCATATCTTCTGTATATGCATATATTCTATATATGCATATCTTCTGTATATGCATATATTCTATATATGCATATCTTCCGTATATGTGCATATTTCGTATATGCATATCTTCCGTTTATGCACGTATTTTGTATATGTGCATATCTTTCATATATGCACATCTTTTGTATATGTGCATATCTTCTGTATATGCACGTATTCTGTATATGTGCATATCTTCCATATATGCAAATCTTTTGTATATGCATGTCTTCTGTATATGTGCATATCTTCTGTATATGCACGTATTCTTTATATGTACATATCTTACGTATATGTGCATATCTTTTGTATATGCATATATTCTGTATATGAATGTCTTATGTATATGTGCATATTTTTCGTATATGCATATCTTATGAATATGTGCATATTCTCCATATATATGCATATCTTCCATATATATGCATCTTTCGTGTATGCATATCTTTAGTATATGCATGTCTTTTGTACATGTGCATATCTTTCATATATGAATATCTTATGTATATGTGCATATCTTCCGTATATGCATATCTTCTGTATATGCACGTCTTTCGTATATGTGCATATCTTCCGTATATGCATATATTTTGTATATGTGCACTGCAGGTCGATTTAGCAGGTAGCTTTAAGGCAAAATATTAAGTGGAATAGCAACTCAACTACATTGGTCGCTTGTCGAGCTATTGTTCCGCTGCATGGTGGAGAAGGAGAGATTCCAGAATTGTTCAGCAGTTGGGTGGAGAAGGTGAATTCGTTCGAGATCAGGAGAATTCGCAGGTAAGTTTCTGCGTCACAGTTTTAGGCTTAGTATTATTGAGCCTTATGTGTCTATCGTGAGAATTAATTAATATATAAATTTAATTATATTAAAAACTAATTTATAACTAAAAAAAATATAATATAGTTCATATTAATTTATAATTAATGTAAAATATAATCATAAAAAAAACAGAACATCGTGTCTACCCATTGGCAAACGATATTGACTTTTTGATTTAAAAATAAATATTTAATTGATTTATCAATGAGCTCTTCAGAAAACAAGGTTGAAATATTATGTAATAACATCTTAACAAAACCAAACATAAACACGAGAATAAGAACAACAAATATATGGTAGATGTATAATATAAACCACTGATAAATTCTAGAATCTAAAAACATCAAATAAAACATCTTAAAAAATATCCACACATGAACTCATCAAATAACAACCCAATGAATCAGATTCTTCATCGCGTTTGTTTATTATTAACACACAACCCTTGAATTCTTTGGCTATTTTAAAATAATAACATTTTTTTATAATATTTTGTATTAAAAGGTATAATATTTATTAATAAAATAAATTGTTACAAAGTATCTTAATATATAATGAATTACAACTAACATTTTAGATTATTAAAGATATTTTATTTATAAATTTTATAAATAATTTATTTTAAAATATTTGAATAAATATCTACAATTAAATTTGGTATTTTTATATTTTTGAGAGATATGAAGGTATTCTTCTCCTCACTTCATTTTTCTTTATATGTTCTCATGTAATTATTCAAAAAGTTTTACCTTTATTTAAATTTAATCATAATTAATGACATAATACAATTTAATTTCATAAACAATTTTTTTTATAATTTATAAAATTTAATAATTCATTCAATTCATAACCCTTAATTTAATAATTTAATTTTCTACCCAATAGCTCGTCAACTTTATTTCATAACTCTTATTTTAATAAATTAACTTTCCAATCAACTTTAAAAGTAAAGAATTTATTAACTCTTAACTTGATAATCTAACTTTCTAACCATTAACTCAGCTAACTTTAAAATTAAGAAACTTATTAACCTATTAACTAATGAGCCAATAATATGTCAACCTCCTACCGACTCACAAATCTCTTTCAATTTTAAAATGCATTTTTTCAAATTATTGTTCCCCTTTCTTTTCTTAAGCACATTGGGTAAAGTGAGATGTCCTCATACATTCTTAAGTTACCTTTCACTTTATTTAAGATTAGATAGTAATCTACTTACTCCTTATCCCTAGTTTTTCAACTAGGGAAAATTAGTTATTTATTAACTCACTAATCACAAACACACGAACCTCTTAACCATTAACTTACTAATTATTTAATTATCATTTATCATATTGATATGTTGGGTATACATTATATTTATTGCATGATGATCTCCATGCACTATACGTATTGGCCAAAAGATATTTGAGGGTGGAGCTTCTAAAAATATATTTTTTGTAGTTTTGATAAATGGTTTTATACCCCGTGGTTTTCTAATTGTGATTAAGGTTGAAATATAATTTGAATAAATGGATTAAGGTTCTGGATGCCATAATATCTTACGTATTGGATTGTAAATGGTGAAGTTAATATGATTAGGTGTCACTCTAAACATTTGTTGATTTTCCTACTCAAGGTTTCTAACATAAATCTATAAGTAGTACATATGAATGTTATTAATTACTTTTTTTGTTTTATAATGAATTTGGGTCTGCATCGCTCATTGTAAATATTTAGAGCTTACATTTGTTATTAAAGCAATTATTAGCTCTAGGGGGATGCCTTTGTTTCCAAAAAAATAATTATAATGGGAAGTGATAAACCTAGTTTTAGTGGGAGTTATGTAGCAATAAATCTTGTTGGGAAACAAGATGGCAAGAAATTCGAAAATTGACACTGAGAAATTTACATAAGTATATGAACTATGGAAGCTAAAGATGGAAGACCTTTTGGTAGATAAATAACAGTGAGTCACTATGATCCTAGTACTACACCTATGGGTATGTTAACAGAAGACTTGTTAAAGTTGGATAGGAATTCAAAGAGCACGATATATTCAAATATCACGATCTATTCAAAGAGCACCCATAACTCCGTAGAAGGTGGCAAAGGTAGTATGTTAGTGTTCAGGCTTGGTGTCAATAGCTCTACGAGGTCTGTTGGTCGATTCAGTGTCGAGGGGATTGTAGTGTGGACGAGTGACTCTGTGGGAAGAGATAAGTTGCACTCCATGAAAGGCAGTGGATTATTCGTCTTCAGGCGACGGTAACCCAGTATGTTAATTATTTCTTCTCCCCCTCCTCCATGCATCCAATTGTCTGGTCATGGGTTTGGATTTCGCATGGGGTCGGATTGTCTACTGTTGGGAGTAACTAGGGATGCTAGAAGACACTGGCATTAGTAGTATTGTTGTAGTATGTTATCCTAAGTGGTATGGTATCTGTGTCGGTATGTTATGAAATTATTCTCTCCCGAATGGGCTTATATGGGATGCGGGTTTGGGGCACTAGCAATGGGGAATGTTGTTGTCTGGTTTGGTTCGAAGACCCTGGGGTTCATAGTTGGGTTGTCTTCAGCTCTTCCTATACGGTCAGTTTTACTGTAATTTATGGGGTTGAGGGAAAGTTTCACCCCCTACATAATCGGCAGTCCTAGCATTGTACAAAAAAAATTATGTGTCTTGCTTTGTTCCGCACCCACGGTCATTGTGGGAGCTTCTGCGAGGTCACAATTTAGGGTCTACATTGCTTAGGGTTTGGGGATCATTATAATGTTGTTGGAGTTGGTTATGGTGGTCTCTTAAAATCTATTTTTGGCTACTATAAAAATTGGCTATGGGTTAAGGAAACTGCATTCTTAGGTGGGATGAAATACCTCGATAAGATGCATGGGATGAGATTGGTGAAGATTCAACATTTTATATTATGGAAATTATTTTTTTGATCTCCCATGGTAGGTGTGTGGGGAGGTAGGTTCACGTGGAAGCAAAGGGCTTCTGGGCTCGGGCTACCACCTATACAGACATATGGCATCATCCATCTTTTTACTAGGCACTATGCGCTGGTTGTGATGGTGAGGGCTGTGAATGCTAGGGTTGCAGTAGGAGGCCTCGAGTGACAATCCAGGAGGAACAACCAAATTCCTCAGGAGGTAGAAAAAGGGGATGTAAGCAAGTAGCCAATGTCATTAATGATGCAGTCAACGCTTATTGTGAAGGGACCAATGAAGAAATCAAGAGATTGATTGAGGAGTGGGAAGCAGATCTGAATCGCTAGGCAGGCTCAACAGATATTGAGATGGAGGACTTGCAAGCGATGGTGCTGGATCCTAGGAATACTCGTGGGTGAGTGACCTAGTTTAATCAAACTTTGTATTTGTATTGTCCACCATGAAAATTCTCCTAGGAAAGGCCTTAGAGCATATTTTAGTGAGCATGGCGACAACGGTACAAGACTTCCCCAACTACAAGAAGGAATTTCAGAAACTTCAATTGCAACTACAAAAATAGGATGGATACCTTTGCCGAATTGAGGATCACCTCCCATATCTTCTCTTACAGACAGTGAGGCCTAGTTCCAATGTTAAGGACTCGACCGTGGTCGAATCTTCTTCTATCAATCGAGATGAATAGGATGAAAGTTGGTTTTAATTTTGTTTAGTATATATGCGGTTAGCTTTTAATTTTCAGCATGATGTTGTATATGTTTATAGGCAAATAGAGTATGGACACGGTCATGATATACAAAGCTATATAGCTTGGGTAGAAAGGCTGATCATTTTTAATAAACAATATTAAAATTAATTATTATTTTATATTAAATCACCATGCATCACATACCAACATTTTCTAGTGTGAGTCAACCAATGGTCGAGCAATGGGTGTGATCGAGTGCACCCTTCATATCTTCGATGAGTTTGGCAGCTCCAATGGGTCCCCATTCAGAGGGATAGAAAAGATGAATATGAACACCATAGCAGGCAAGTAGCTCATCCAGGAGAAGCCCATGGAAGAATAGGCATAGGAGAAGAATTGAATTTGAATGGATGTTTTAATAGTATCCTTCAAATTCACACAATGTTCCATGTGCTTCTATTGGCTGAGTTGCATGCTCACATTGTAGAGACAGTACATGATTATGTCGTCCATCTTCTTGTTGTCCCTCCCTACGAATTGCAACAACAATGCAAGACGCAAAGGGTTCGCTCAACCATTGTTAATTACGGTACCTTGCACTTGAGCTTTGTAATTGGGTGAGTTACTAATGTAGAGATGGCTATATAATGGTGTTGTTTGGAACATTCACCCAAAACTGTGGCTAAGGCCGGAAACACACTACTAAATTTAAGTGTTAAATGATTAGTTGATTAAATGCATCGATCCATTCTAGGGTACATTGTGAGGGTCTTCATAACAACATCCATGATTATAGCAGTCAATACATATAATTTGCAAACATAATACTTTTGATCACTTCCTGTAAACAATGAATCCACAACAAATTCGTCACAAACCAAGTGTTAATACCAATTCCATCCTTTTTAATACCAATTTCAGCCTCGCAATGAGCAGTATATTAAATGGAGTATACTTCATTCCTGAGAACAGTAGGGTATAGCAACACAACAACTACAAAATGTTACAAATGTTGATGGAATTTAAACAAGCATGAGAAAAGAAAGCTAGATGCATGGACTATTGCTATAGTACTTTGAAAAATAGAATATAACACGATGATTTGGATGCAACTAAAAACTTGAGAAGAATAATCCAATAGGCCAAATGACTTATTAATAATACATAATATTGAGAATGAATCACCCACCCAATTCAATGGTAACATGTTAGCATGCAACTCTCTCAAAATAAGATGCTCCATGCCTAAATTAGTTGGACACACAAACTGACATGCAAATGATCTTTTAGCTAACATGTCAAACACCTAGTTTTTTTGCACATCCATTTAGAACCCTCTACAAAGCCTTCGTTATATTCCTAATTATGGGGTAAATAAGTTTATTGATATATGGTAAATATTAAGAGTAAATAGAAACAAACATAAAATAATATGGAAGGGTTAATTGCAAAATTAGGTAAACCGACATAGATCAATCTTAACTTTGGATCTATCAAGGGTCGAGAGGATCAAATATTTCAAGGTTCAAACATTTTCTCAATTTTTGCACTCAAAAAAGAGGTTTAAAGATTGAACTTGAGGAAAAGTTTGCACCTCTAGAGATTTAAGATTGAACTTGAGGAAACGTTTTCGCCTCTAGAGATTTCATTCCTCTCGATACTTATAGCTTCAATTTTTGCACTCAAAAGAGAGGTTCAAATATTGAACTTGAAGAAAGGTTTTCACCTCTAGAGATTTTATTCCTCTCTATACTTGATAGATAGAGAGGAATCAAGTACAATATCTCTCCCATACTAAGCTCTAGAGTTCTCATTTTTTGTTTGTTTTTATTTTTATATAATTTGATTGAATCAAAATGTTTAACAAAATAAGACATTACAACATCTCTTCCATATTGAGCGGAGCAATAGTAACAACATCAACAACATAAGAGAAACAACAAAATATAAAAATTATCAACATAAAAAATTACAAAAAACCATAAAGAAATTTAAGGAAAAATATGTTTATGAAAAAAATGGAAAAAGAAATATTCATAATTTTTTTATAATACTTAATATTTTATATATATATAGATATATATACATAAAATATTATATGTAACTGTAAATTAGACAAAAGTAAGTGATTTTACAAATTCCTGCAATAAGCAGCGACACTGAACAAGCCTCCTCACCTCATAATACTTATGACATGAAGTTATTAAAAAGGCATCGTCACCCGAAATTCCATGGGTAAATACTATGGTTACTTAATACTGTATCCCTTAAACTCACCTAAAGTAAATATCTTCATATACCATGTGCATCCCTTAAACTCACCTAAAGTAAATATCTTCATATACCATGTGCAAATACTAAAGGTTACCTACGATCAAATGAAGGCTATCAATGTTATTTTAATTACATTGAATTTTTGTGAAAAATCATTGAGTTAAGACATGCTCTCCGCTCTGTCCATAAATTAATTTTAATCTTGGAATGAAACGATGTTCAGGCATAACGATTCATTTATATTGGAATCCCTTTTAACTTTAATTTATTATAGATATTTAAAAATGATGAGAAATTCAAGCTTTTCCACACCATTCAAATCCACATCGGCTGAAGATGACGATAGATTTGGCAATGGAGACGTTGAAGCAATTGAAACGAAACGAAATATTTTTTTGAAATCAAATTTTCAACTTCATCAATGGGTTTTAAACGAGATAGAAAAAATAACATCCCATTGTGAGAAATATAAAATATATATGGTGTATAGCTTTTAATTCTGATTAAATTTTGATAAACATACTTCTTAATTATTGTTAAATTTTAATAAATATACTTATTATCTTATTTCTTATTTTTTGAGTATAGTATTTCTTAATTTTATTAAAAACACCCACTCTTATTATTTCATCATTACTTGTAGAATTGCATTCTGGACTCATTTAGTATAGGAAGTAATAATTAAAGATTGAAGGAGAAAATTGCAATTAATTAAAAACCATGTGGTGTAGGTGTCAGGTATTATCGGCAAAGGAAAAAATCATAACATACAAAAATATTCATTTTTTTTCAATTTTTTTAATATCTAAAGCATCTACAACATAAAATAAATACATTGACACATAAATGATAAAAGAACTAATATATAAGATGTTTAATGTCATTTCTAGTGCTACATCACACATAACAGTGAGTCATGTCCTGAATAGTAAGTCCTCACTCATGACTCCCAACTCAGCCTCAAAATATCAACAAAAAATATAATAATGTATCTCATGAGTCATATCATGAGTCATAATGTCATATACAATGAAATGAACCAAATAGTGAAAGTCTAATACTACTGATTTCCTCTACCCCTCATGCGAGAAAATGCAATAGCTTTCCCTTTGCCTCTAGATGTATATGCTGGTGGAGTTGGCAGTGGACTCTGCTGTGCTGTAGAAGCTGAAGAACTAGGAGCTATAGGAGGTAGACCACATTCTCTACTGGTGGCAGGGGTAGCCTGGATAGGTGCCGTCACCTCCTCCTCATGTTGCTCTACTTCCTCCTCCTCCTCCTCCCCCTCCACTACCTCTTGCTCTAACCAATCATCGACAGACTCCATGAGAGACCTCTCGGCCTCAACCCTCCATGTGGCAGTGGTGTCAATCCCATCTAATGAGATGACCTCCATATCAGGTATCCTCTCAAGTTGCCTCACCCACAATCGATGATTGTAGTAGATGTAGACCATGTCATTAAGTCGTTGGGACTCCAACTTGTACAAAGATCATGAAATAATAATTATAAAAAAAATATTGTTTAATGAATTCAAAAAATTATTTGGAAATTTGCAATATTTTAAGTTGTAAGTTTAACTTGTTGCGCTTCTTGCTGTGTATTTTTTCAAATACACTCCAGTTGCGCTCGCATCCCAAAGAGCTACATGTTTGGCTGAGGATTCGAATGGCAAGCTTTTGCAGAAGGGGTACCCTGGCACCATACATTCTCCACCATGCATCTACAACAAAATTACAAGTAAAATTTTAAATAAACATAAGGAAAAAAATGAAATTTGAAAGTTGAAGCAAAGTATGAAGTTATGAACTTTAAGAGACAATGAAAATTGAAACAAACTAAAAAAAACTGGCATTTTAGTCGTCCTATCAGTAACAACGATGTCAAAGCCAAATGTGCCACCTGCCATCCTATATGTCTCAATTTCTTTGGATATTTCTATACGTTCTGCTGGAGATCGCACCATCCTCTGAACAAAGATTAAGAATCCATCGATGATCTCAGCATCAAATATGAACCCACATGGGTAAGAAAATGCGGGGTTCAGGTAGATCCCTGTAACATGAATGGGACGGAGGAGTGTGTTGTTCCATCGTTTATCAATCACTTCCCATAGGAGGAGTTGTCTCTGAAACCCCTCATCTCCCTTATCATCATAGTAGGCCTGAAGGGATTCTTTCGCCCTGTCCATGACCTTATACAAATAGCCCATTACGGGCTTCTCACCATCAACTAATCGAAGAACCTTTACCAAAGGTTCAGTATTGGTGCACACCTCCTACACTCCCGCCCAGAAGTCTTCCTGGTATGAAATTAATTTGCATATCGCCTCTGTTTTGCGGCTCATTGTCAAAGCATGCCACTCCTCTGAAAGAAACATTCTCTTCACATCCCACATAGAATTCAACAGGGATTGAAGAGATATGAAGCTGGTGGCAAACCGTGTAATGGCGGGGCGCACCAACTCTTTGTTGTTGGTGAATTTTCTCATCAAGCTAAGCACAGATGTATGATTATATATAAATTTTGTAATGCTTTTTGATGACTCAACAATATCTTTGACAAAGGAAATTTTCCCTATGTCCTCCAACATCAAATCAATACAATGTGCAACACAAAGTGTCCAAAATAAAGTAGGATGCCTCTCCATAAGCATCCTGCCAGCAACAACATAATTTGCAGCATTGTCCGTTATGACTTGGACAACATGTTCTGCACCCACCTCCAAAATAAACACATCCAGCGAATCACATAAAGTTTTTGCATCTTTGATATGTGAAGATGCATCAAAAGATTTCATAAACATTGTCCCCTTGGGACAAATAACCAAGAAGTTTATAAGGGTTCTCCCCTTTTGGTCGATCCAACTATCTGACATCACAATGCATCCTTTTTGTGCCCATGATGCCCTAAACTCCTCCAATCTTTTGGTGTAGTCAACCTTTTCATTTTGAAGAATCCGGCCTCTAAAGTCATCACAAGAAGAGATTTTGTACCCTAAGCCAACAGTTACAATAGTATCAACAACAGGTTGGAAAAACTGGATTATTCCTTGCAATGCTGAAAGGAATATCACTCCAAAGGAAAAATTTGGCCAACAACTTGTCAGCTTGTTCTGTCTCAGTTTTTTTAAGCATTGAAGTGATAGATGGCTGTGAACCAGGCATGGTTCTAGGAACAAAAAATGATGAGGCAGCTGTCGGGTTGGTTGTCGATATTGATGCTGAAGTAGAACTAGTACCACTTCCTTGTTCCCCTGAGCCTAACACAGTCTTTGTTAGTTGCTTCTTCATTTCTTCTTTGGCCTCTCTATTGTGCTCTAAATTTTCCAATGATCTCATGGTTTTTCGAATGATTTCCGGATTTGTATTTTTGCAAGGCCCTACATAAAATCCAGGGATTTGTGCAAGGTGATGCTTCAATCTATAAACCCCTCCTAACATATGCTTCCCACACAACTTGCAAGACAAGTTTATTCTATCAAACCCTCCATCAGGTTCACCAAATTCCAACATAGGGTCCAATTTCCTTGGCATGTTTGTAACTTGGTTGAACTCTTGACTCTTGAGTTTTAAATTTGTAAGATGAAGTTTGAACTTTGAACTTTGAAGTTGAATGGTGAACCTATGGAAAAATAAGGATTACAAGTTACAAAAACTAAAAAAGAATTACATACATGAGTAACATGACAAAACACATGGAATTTTTGACAATTTAACAAACAAAAACCCCATCAAATCAATTCAAAAATATTTGATAACCCATTGAAATATTTGATAAACAATGGGTTATCCAAATTCCAAACCCAACTAAAAACATTAAAAAAAAAAACCAAAACAAAGTTACAAAACACAGAAATTTGGTGCCCATACCGATTTGTTGGAGAAAATTCCTCTCCTCCTTAGCTCTCAATCCGTTTTTCTCCTCCAATCAGCTCCCAAACGACCAAGCTTTTTCTCCTAGGTCACTCCAAAACCACGTCACTACCGCTGTCTGTCCAAATGAATTTAAAAAAATCATTTTTTGGTCTTATAAATGCGTTGTCCACCGGCCCAATGATAAGTATGCATCGAATTTCGATTTATTGGTTGTTAACACGGTTATTTCAAAAACTCGCGGTTTTTTCGTAAAAATCGTGGAAAAAAAATTGTTTAAAAATCGGGCAATAAAATCGGTGAAAACTGAAAATTCTGATTTTTGCATCACTGGTGTGAATATAGGAAATAACAATAACAACACCAATAATAACACAGATTTTTCAACACGTGAGAGACAAATAGTTGGCCCTCGCGTTGGACCCATTTTCCCTTCCTTCTTCATCCACACGCAGGATGTTGCTTGGATGACTCAGGAGCAGTGTGATCGCATCCATCGTAATTATTACCTTAACCATGGATAGTGGATAGAAGAAATCCCCCGCAATCCATACAACGACATTGCGGCACAACAGGAACGGGAATATCAACAACAGAGCGAACGACTATGCAGGGAGGAAGAGGAACAGCAGCAACTAGAGAGTGAATGACATCACAGGGACAAAGAGGAACGGGAAGTATAGAGGGAACGACAGCGCAAGGGGGAAGAGGAACAAAAAGAGTGACCGTTTCAGAGGATCATCTGAAGAAGGGCAATGATGATTCAAGTAATCCATTCTACTCAGTTTACCTCAGTGCGGGACTATTCATTTCATAAAAGAATTTGGGCGGGACTACCCAATTTGAATTCAAAATTTTGGGCAGCACTTACTAATTTGAAATGTTGGACAGGGACAGGGGCATTGAATGAATTTACATGGACTGTGGACATATTGAATGAAGGGTTGAAGTCCAAGCAGTAAATAAAGTTGCAATGATGGAGCTGCTGGAGTCAAGCTGTGAACATTGTCGAAGAAAACATGTCGGAGTCGAGTCGTTACCACCGATGGAAAAACCATGGTGATGCATGGAAATGTATGTTAATCCTCTCATGCTCTAAGCCAATGATTGGTTTAGTGACTTGTTTTTAAGAGCTGCCCATTTAAATTTCCACACGGGAAGCCTACATCATTTCAAATTTCAAAATTTAAAATTTCGACCACATCATCACATGAATCCAATAGTGTGCAAAATCCTGATTCATGGCTCAGTTTCAAACTAGAAACATTGAATGTATACAACTGGCCACTGTCGTATCACCACATGTATGAACCATATTCGAACCATCATGGATCCATGTACCATTAGCCATGCCATGGATGATGAAAGTCACTCGCAAAATCTTTAACCGGAAAGTGCTTGTCGAGAAATATTCCAGGTGTGTCAATGTGCTTGTACTACCATCTATTCCCATCTATAACTATGGAAAGCACTAAGCCAATCATTGACTTAGTGAATTGTTTTTAATATTTGCCCTTACCTCTAGTAAAGGTACATATGAGAATAAATTTAAGCATTATTTATTCTGACATATTTATTGAACGTTTTTCATTGAACTTGTATCGTTTGTTTGCATATAATGTATAAATCTTATGAAGAAAATCTAGGAGAAGCTTCATGGAATAAGAGGGGGAAGGTATGCAATATATTATGCCAAATTGTAGAAACTATGGTTTAGTTTGATAAGGCACCTAACTTGCTTGCCCTCCCGAGTGTGTCTTTCAACATTTTATACAAATTTGGGAGCATATAAATTTTCTTGCACAATATAGTTTCTTTTTATCTTATTGTATGTGTGTGTTGAGATTTCTTCCAAGATGGTTAATTGTTTAACAAACTAATTTGAAATTGTGGTAGCTATCTTGCCCTCTAGGTCATATGGAGGGGTGCCAAAATAAGTTTCTCAGCAGTGATACATTTTCCTAAATTTGTTCGACCTCAAGCAATTCAAATGTTTTCTCACAAGCTTCCAGAATTGTTCAAAACATATGGCGTGGTAAGTAACATCGCTTTGGATTGTCTTTCTAGGCATTGCACTTCATGCAAACAAACTACGAATTGGATGGATTCGATCCCATTTTCTTGAAATGAAATTATGTTCTTTCCCTCGATCACTTGTCAATATTTTACTGTTTATAACTAGATTGGTT
This sequence comes from Pinus tabuliformis, assembly GCA_031772625.1. NCBI lineage: Eukaryota > Viridiplantae > Streptophyta > Pinopsida > Pinales > Pinaceae > Pinus > Pinus tabuliformis. The sequence continues at coordinate 1,280,222,527 of CM062809.1, forward strand.
TGTATAATACTGTAGAAGCATATGGTCACTTGTCAATATTTTACATTTTATAACTCGATTGGTTTGTATAATACTCTAGAAGCTGGTTTGTATAATATTGTAGAAGCATATGGTCACTTGACAATGTTTTATAGTTTATAACTCGACTAGTTTGTATACTAATGTAGAAGCATGTGCATTTGAATGATGACGATAAGCTTGCATACTCAGTACGATAATTTTGAAAATAGTGAAGTGAAACTAGTATCATCCAAAAATACAGAAATGTAAATAATTTTGAAAACAATGAAGTGAAACTAGTATCATCCAAAAATAGAGAAATGTAATAGAATTGTGAGTGTTAAAAATGGAAGACAAACAATTTATTCAATAAACTGAGCAACTCTCAGGTGAGGGCTTCCCCTGGAGATGGCCTCTCGTAGAATGCTCTACATGTTCATCATTACAAATCATGAATATATAGTTTACACACATATAGAGAAGTTAGAATAACTACCTAAGAAGTAGGAACTAAATCCTAATTTGAGGCATACACATAACAAATGAACGAACTCTCTCCTAAAATACATTTCTCCATTATCTTCAACACTCCCCCTTAATGGAGAAAGGGTTCACAAGCACTCCTAACATCTCCCTAAATAAATCAAACTTAATTCTTCCAAGAGGCTTAGTAAAAATATCTGCAACATTGTCACAAGTATTACAATATTCAATATGGATTTCCTTTGACTGAACCTTCTCCTTAACAAAGTGAAATTGTGTATCAATATGCTTTGTGTTTTTATGAAACACTGGATTATTTGCAAGTTTGATTGAGCTTTGGTTATCACATCTGATAACAGTTGCATCTTTTTGTTCTTCTTCGGCATCATGGAGAAGTCTCCTCAACCAAACTGCCTCACATGTTGTTGCACACATTGCTTGATACTCTGCTTCTGCTGAAGACAAGGATACAATGTTCTGCTTCTTGCTACTCCATGCAATGACCCCAGACCCAATGTTGAATGCATAACCTGTTATGGATCATCGATCATCTAGATTTGCAGCCCAATCTGAATCTGAGAAACCTGTCAATATAACATCAAACGAATCAATATATTTAATACCAAAGTGTAAGGTTCCTTGAAGATACCTTAAGACTCCTTTTGCTGTAGCCCAATGATTCTCAAGAGGCTTTGACATGAATTGGCTCAATACACTGATTGCAAAAGGAAAATCTGACCTAGTTGTAGTCAAGTAAATTAGACTCCGATCGAGTTGTCTATACAATGTTGCATCGACCTCCTTTGAACCATCATTATTCTGAAGTTTGCTATTTTGCTATAAAGGCATTGATGCTGCTTTACACTGATCCATTATGAACTTTTTCAATAAATTCTTGACATACTTTCCCTGAGGCAGAAAAGGTTGGCCAGAATGTCTCCAGATTTGATGACCCAAATAATAGTGTAACTCTCCGAGGCCTTTCATCTCAAAAACCTGTGTCATCTTCTTTTTCATTTCTTTAATGAGTTCATTTGCATTATCTATAATAATAAGATCATCTACATATAAAGAAATCAAAACAATTTTCCCATTTTCATCAAATAAAGTATACAAATTAGGGTCATTCTCGCTTCTTTTATAACTATGCTGTAGGAAAAAGGAATCAATTTTATCATACTACAACCTGGGTTCGTGTTTTAGTCCATACAATGCTTTCTTGAATCTACAGACTAAATGTTTCTCCCCCCATTTCACAAACCCTTAAGGTTGCATTAAATACACTTCTTCTTTAATTCCCCATTTAAGAATGCAGATTTCACATCTAGCTGGTGTATCATCCAATGATGTTTGGTAACTAAGGCAATTAACATTCGAAATGTGTTTAATTTAGCTATAGGGGTGGAGGTTTCCTCTTAGTCTATGCCTTCTTTCTGTGAGTACCCCTTTGCAACTAGCCTAGCCTTATATTTGTCTATGCTCCCATCTACTTTAAATTTAGGATTTTATAACCATTTGCAACTTATGGGTTGTTTTCCTTCACGTAGTTCAACTAAATCCTAGGTTTTGTTCTCAGGTATTGACTCATATTCCTTTTCCATGGCAGCCCTCCATTCACCATATTGACTAACTTCTTTATAATTACAGGCTTCAATAACATTTAACAATCTAATTTTAGGAGCATGATCCCTATATCTTGTTGGTAACTGAATTTTCCTACCTGATCTCCTAAGTGGCAGACTGGCATCAACTCTGTTCTGATCATCCCTTGGTGGACTTGGCCTGCTACATGCATCTGTACCTTCCGCATCTTCCTTTTTTTGTTGTTGTTGATGCTCTTTCTGCTCATGGTTGTCCCTTTCATCACTTTCATCTTCCACCATCAAAGGCATGTGCCATTCTTCATTGCTTTTATCATGGTTTCCATCATCAACCTGCTCATGGAATACTACATCTCTACTTGCAAAAACTTTATGAGTAGAGGGATTAAACAATTTATAAGATTTAAACTATTTTCAATACGCAACAAAAATGCATTTAATGCCCTTTCAATCTAGTTTCTTACTATCCTCTTTTGGAACAGGAGCAAAAGCTTTGGAGCCAAAAACTCTTAAATGATTAACTGCAGGCTTAAAACCTAATAAAGCATCAAATGGAGTTTTAAAATCAAGGCTTTTTGTTGGACTCCTATTCTTCAAATATACTATAGTATTTATTGCTTCTGCCCAAAATCCATTAGACAGATTCTTACCTTTTAACATGCTTCGAGCACACTCCACAAGGGTTTTGTTCTTCCTCTCTACAACCTCATTCTATTGAGGAGTGTGGGGTACTGTGAATTGTTGAACTATCCCATGGTCCTTGCAATATTTGATGAAACCACCCTTCTTGTATTCTCCCCCTTGATCTGAGCGGAGAATTTTGATGAATTTTCTTGTCTATTTTTCAATCATGCTTCTAAACTCTTTAAAATATTCAAAAGTATGACTCTTCTTTCTGAGAAAATATACCCAAGTAAATCTTGTGCAATCATCAACAATTAATAGAAGATAGTAGGCACCTCCTAATGACCTTGTTTTCATCGGCCCACATAAATCAGTGTGCACAAGCTCTAGTATATCTCTCTTCTTTCTATCTACATTTGCAGGAAACTCATCTCTATGCATCTTCCCAAGAGCACATGCTTCACAATCAACATGAACATTCTTTAAAACAGGAAGACCATTGACCATACCTCGTTTCTGAAGTAGCAGTAGGTCATTGAAGTTGATATGACCAAATCTTTGATGCCATAAGTCTTCTGCAATCATAACTGATGAGGTCAAGGCTTGCTATGGCGTGCTTCTTACATTTGGCTTATACAATCCTCCCACTTGAATACCTGATGCAATTGGCTTCATACGATCCAGCAAATCTTTAATAACACAATAAGACTTAAAAAACTCTACCTTAAGGTTCTGATCTGTTATCATAGAAACAAAGATCAGATTCTTTTTTATTCCAGGTACATACATTACATTTTGAATATGTCTAATATTTCCATCAGGAAAAACAACAAGAACATTACCATACCCTTTGATTTGGTACCCTCTATCATCACCAAGGTAGATATTTGCACCACTGTTGGTTTCTTTAAAATTCTCAAACCAATGTCTGTTACCTGTCATGTGAGTGGAAGCTCCTGAGTCCACAAACCAAGTTTCTGCTTCATCATCCTTCATAGAGAACACAAAATCAGATACAAACAATCTAAGATTCTGATTCTAATCTTCATGAGCAAAGTTTCATGCATGCTTCTTATGTCTATGGCAACTTTCATCAAACTTCTTCTTCTAGCAATTTTTAGCTATGTGACTAACTCTACCATAATAAAACATTTGGGTCCTGAATCATTTTTGTTTGAGGACATATCTTGAGGTGGTTTTCTTTGTGGTGTACTTCCACCTTTCTGTCCTGCATTTTCCTTCCCTCTGAAGGGCTTCTTCTTCACCATTAGAGCAAGATTTGAACTCTGGGATTTCAGGGTCATTCGTCTCTCTTCCACTTGCATCAGGATTCTTGTCGATTCTTCAATTTTGGGGGCTTTCTCTTTCACATTCAAACCTGTGATAAACATCTGATAGTCATTAATCATACCATTCATGGTAATTGTAAACATATCAGTGTTTGACACTGTCTCTCCTATGTCGGCCAGCTTATCTCTAAGCTCCTTGATTTGAGAGATGAACACAACCTCTGATTCATTCTCCTCCATTTTAATGGAGAGAATATTTCTTTTTAAAAACAACAGGAAATTTATGTTTTTGATCTCGTATAGGTCCTTGAGGGTTTTCCAGATGTTATTTGTTGATTTACATTCACGAATGTGAGGCATAATACAATATTTCACTATCAATTTTAACATCACGTTTTCTTTGTTCTCCCTCTTTTCCCAGTCCTGGATTGTTGCTACTATTCCACCTGTAGCTAGGGTTGGATTCAACTCATCACTGGTTGCAATCGCCCATGCATTTTCCCCCTCCAATAGGGTCTGCAACTTAAATTTCCAATTGGAGTAATTGGAATCGTCGAGCTTATTTCTCTCGTTCAGATATGCCTCTCCCATCTAGTTATCCATATTGACATGTCTCCCCAGAAATTTTCGACCTGCAACACTTAAAATATGGATCTATCTCCAGATCCAAGGAGCAATGTCAAAAAAAATGGGTGATATCCAAAAGAAAATTTAATTGGATGCAAAAAAAATAAATATCCCCTTTGTTTTTTTTAATAAAAAAACCTCCTCTCTTTAAAGAATGACTTGCTTTTTTTATGTATGCGGCCAACATTTTTAATATTAAAAATGTTATAACCCAAACAAATTTTATAAAAAAAATAGGCCTTACATGATCCAGGTGGATATTGGTGGCCACCTGCCTATTCCACTTGGACCCCCAACACTGTCTCTTTTAGTTTTTCAGTTTCCTTAATTATAGCACAATTTACTATTTTTGGCAGTTTTTCAGGTCCTAAACTTCTGGAGCCGTTTTGAGGCCCTAAACGACGTTTTTAGGGAAAATGAAGAGACTCAAAACATCCCAAATCTACTTGCCAATTTTCTTTCGGCCTTCTCTCCGAGATATTAAAAACAAGGTATTGTGAAAGCCAAACGGAGATCGTATGCCAAAGTTACGACCCCAGGAAGTTGATATACCAATTTTGCCCAAACAGAGCCCACAATTTTGGCGCTTCATCTCCTAGGGTTAGGTTTTTGGATGTTTAGGGTTTTCCATTGTTTCTCAATAATAAATAGATCTTTGAGCCTCATTGTAACATAGTGCTGAGGCATGTAGCCACCACATCTCTTCTCAGAGATAAGCTACCATTGCCCGAGCTAGTCTTATTTCCATTCTATTTGTAAGCATATTTCAGTATTTGATATTAATGAAATGAAGTGTTATTTCTACTGCATCTTTGTATTCATGGTTATATTTGTAATTTGTTGCGTTCCTGTTTAAATTTGGATTAGAGGTATCAAAGTAGTCTGCTCTTTCTCTATTTTTCTTTGCATGTCCCTAACAAGGTCAGGATATAAGGAGTTAGTGCTTGAACTAGTTGAACCTTTGTAAGACCAGCCTCGCAAATCCCGATGGCCTCCCATGGCAGACGAAAAGAAAGACGAGGGGGTAGCAGATCCTATCAAAATATTTCTCGAAGAAGCCATCAAGCGACAAAGGAACGCAATGATGGACAACTTTGTCCAGATCCTTTAGTGGCTGCCCAAGGGCGACGCATCTACTTCTGGCAGCTACTCTGGAAGAGCCACACCCTTTAAGGTACAAGTTAGCTTTGACATTTCCATATTTGAGGGTCAAAGAGATGTAGACGTTGTAGATAAATGGTTAAATCTGCTAGAAGGATATTTTTCCATTCATGATTTTTCCAGCCTGGAAAAGATCACTTTCACACTTCTCAAAGCAGCCCCCCACATCAAGGACTGCTGGGAAACCCACTGTTTTTAGCTGCACTCACTTGGAACTCATTCTGGGATGCCATTGAGGAGAATTACTACCCTGTCGGGAGCTATGAGGATAAATACATAAAGTGGATAATGCTGCGACAGGGAAGGGATCAAGATGTACCAGAGTTTACCAATGTTTTTCATACCCTTCGTATGAGGTTGGGTATAAAGGATTCTGAGAACGAAGTGGTTCTCAAGTACCGCAACTGCCTACATAGGTACATCCAGGATGAGATGGAGTTCTTGAACATCTCCTCGCTTGGCACGGCATACCGATATGCTGTCAAGCTCGAGCAAAAGTTTAAACAGAAGAAGTGAGACTTTGGATCTATGAATCCGAAGCAATGGAAATGTAACCCCAAACCGCAAAACAAAGGAAAAATCCAAGGTGGGGCGACCCAGGACAACCCATCAAAGCCGCAAGCAAAGAACAACACCGCGAAGCTGAAGAAGAAAACAGGAAAGTGGTGTGAGTTCCATAAGAGCTCCACTCACAACACAAGTGAGTGTCGGGCCAAGTAGTCACTGGTGGCCAAGCTAAAGGCTTCAGAATCAGATGCATGTTCCGACTCTGAGTCAGAACCCGACAAGGGTAATGACAAAGGGAAGCAAATTATCGATCCGGAGCCCAACGCCACCGTTTCCACCATGAATATCTAGAAGGAGGAACCCGAAGATCCAGAGGTGGAGGAGCACCTCTTCCACTCCCAGATGTGGGTAAAGGGTTCCCCACTATAGTTCATTGTTGATAGCTGGAGCCAAAATAAACTCATTTCACCAGAGGTCGTGAAGCGGCTGGACTTACCAAACACAACACATCTACAACCATACACCATCGGGTGGCTTCACCAAGGATGGGATTTTTGCGTGAGCCAGCACTGTCACCTCCCATACTACATCGAGCCCTTCACGGATGAGGTATTATGTGACATTGCTCCCCTTGATGTTTGTGATGTATTATTAGGCCAACCATACTTATGGAAGTGACATGTTGTGTATGAGTCAAGGCCTCGTGTTGTTATTGTTACTTTTGGAAATAAGTTGTACAGGATACCGAAGGTAGCACCGCCTACCACCATCTCTTTGGTTATTGCAAAAAAATGTTGTAAGCTCATTTCCAAAACCAGGAAATTTGTTTTCCTGATGATATGCCCTCAAGGAAAGAAGAAGACGGTGGCCACGACCTCCAGACAAGGCCCCTCCACATGACAAAAACAGATGGACAAGGTCATGGAGGAGTACAAGGACATCTTCACCTCCCTCGTAGGGGTGCCTCTGCACTGTCAGGTCAAGCACTCCATCAATCTGACCCCAGGTGTGCCGCTGCCCAATGGACCAATCTATTGGTGTTCCATTCTGGAGAACGATGAAATCAAGAGGTAGATTCAGGAGCTGCTGCAGAAAGGTCACATCCGGCTGAGTTCATCGCCCTGTGGGAGCCCGATCGTGTTGGTACAGAAGAAGGATGGGACTTGGAGACTCTGTATTGACTATCGGGCGCTGAACAAGATCACTGTCCGGAATAGGTACCTAATCCCATGGATTGATAACCTTCTGGACCAACTGAAGGTGGAAAAATATTTCATCAAGATCGACTCGAAGTCAGGATAACACCAAGTACTAATCGAACCCTCCGATGTGTGGAAGACTGCCCTCAAAGCCAAGGAGGGCCTTTTCAAATGGTTGGTTATGCCTTTCAGGTTGACGAATGCTCTTGCAACCTTCATGAGGGTGATGGATGAAATCTTGCGACCATTCAACAACTCATTTGTAGTGGTATACTTGGATGACATCCTGATCTTCACCCAGAGTTGGGAAGAGCACCTCCACCACATCCGACAGGTTCTCTAAACACTACAACAACATAAGCTATGTGCCAATTTCGAGAAATGAACTTTTGGCATGACCCAGGTTCAATATCTGGGATACATTATTGATGAACGGGGGGTGCATGTGGATCCAACCAAGATCCAAGTCATCTGAGATTGGCCAACTCCAACCACTTTTCCAAAGCTTCGCAGCGTTCTGGGCCTTGCCAATTTCTACTGCAGGTTCATGTTGGGATTCTCTCATATCGCTTGGCCCTTGAGTCAAGTCAATAAGGGAGGAGCGAAAGCAAAATTCTTTTGGTCTGAATATCAACAGAAGGAATTCACAGAGTTGAAACATCGGATTTTCTCTACACAAGTGCTCACATTATCAGAGTTGTAACAGCCATTTGAGATCGAGATAGATGTCTCTAACTATGCTATTGGGGTAGTCTTTACTCAACAGGGGCATCGAGTGGCATATCACAGTGAGACAATTTCAGACATAGTCTAGAATTATCCCACTTATGATAAAGAGATGTATTCTATTGTGCAGGCTTTCCGACAATGGAAGAATTACATTTTGGGGAAGGAAACAGTCATCCACACAGACCACCAGCCCCTGTAGTTCATACAGACACAAGGGAAGTTGTAGAATGCTCTCCATCAGAAGTGGTCCACATACCTACAATTGTTCCATTTGAATATCATGTATAAGAAAGGGAGCACCAATAATGTTGCAGATTGCCTCAACCGACCACCGATCATGGCGTTAACCACCGTGCTCAATTCTTGTGGGCATGAGACTTCTGATTGGCCACTTCTCTATAAGAGTGACCCAGAATTCGGCCACACATACTAGACACTCTTGGAGGGTCAGCAAGTTCCAAATTTTCACCTCCAAGATGCCCTATTATGCCACTTGGGACATATTTGTGTTCCTTCAAGAGAGCGTTCCAAGATTATTTGGGAAGCACACTACAGTCGGGTTGTTGGGTATTTCGGGGTCGAGAAAATGGTGGCAATACTGCAGAAGTATTTCTATTGGCCAAATATTCGACAGGATGTCGGGAAGTACATCATATCTTGCAGTCCCTGCACCATTTCCAAATCAACCATCAAGAAGCAAGGTCTCTATACTCCGCTGCCTACCCCTAGTCGACCTTGGGAATCGATCTGCATGGATTACATGTTGAGCCTTCCTTCTACTAAGCATGGAAACGACTGTGTTTTTGTAGTCGTCGACAGATTCTCAAAGATGGCCATTATGGCGGCCTGCAAGAAGAATATCACAGTGGAAGCCACTGCTAAACGTTTCTTTGAACGAGTGTGGGTATGCTTTGGGATCCCACAATCTATGATCTTAGATCAGGACAACAGGTTCCTCGGTATATTTTGGTCCAATCTCTGGTCGATGCTGGACACCAAACTCACTAAGTCCACAACTTTGCATCCCCAAACTTATGGCCAGACATAGGTCGTCAACAAGATGATCATACACATTTTGCACATGTACAACTCAAAGCATCCACGCACATGGGATGAGAGCCTCCCTTATGTCCAACACAACTATAATTGGGTCCTCCAAAGCTCGATTGGCCACAACCCTTTTCAGGTGGGCTTGGGATTCCAGCCACTATGTCCCATTGATGTGGCCATACCATTTGCAACTACTCATGAAGATTCGGCTCATGTCCAGTCCGAAATCGATAAGGCAAACAACTTCATTGAGCACATCCAACATATCTGCCAGCAGGTCCACGACATTCTGGAGAAATCAAATTCCAAGTACAAGCAGTGACATGATCAACATCGAGTGCCACACAAGTTTCAGGTGGGTGACAAAGTCTGGTTGCATTTGCAAAAGGAATGCCTTACCGGAGCCTATCGGAAACTCAGACCACTCTGATATGGTCCTTACACCATTACCAAGGCGGTGGGAGATAATGCATTTGAGCTTAGCATTCCCCCATTCCTTGGCCTGCACCCAATGTTCAATGTGGACCGCTTTCAACCATACTTCCCACCATTGCTAGACACATCAAACATTGCAGAAGATCTCACACCTACAGAGTTAAATCCAGATTGCATGGAACAAGCCACAACTGATCGAGTCATGGACACGCAGATCATGAACACCTGACAACAAATAATCCAACTATATCAAGTTGTCAAAGTAGGCCAACTCCTTCACCAGGGCAAGTGACTCACCAGGGACCAAGTTCAGCAAAAGTTTCCTCATCTCATGGAGGAACTCAACGCAATGGGGACCATTGCTTCATAAGGGGAGAGCAATGATCCAGGTGGATATTGGTTGTTAGGTCCCTATATTACTAGTGATTACCCCATTACTATTGTAGTTGTATCCCTTATTAATATTGTTGTGCCCCTATTGTCCCCATATTGTTATCATTGTTCCCCGTAGAATCCCTCTATTGTTATTTTTGTGCCTTTATATTATTATTGTTAGGTCAGCTGCGTTATATTGTGACTCCTTAGACTCTTATATATAGAAAGGAGGTTTAGTCATTTGAATCATCAAGGAATCATTCATTTGTGTAATGTAAAGGAGGTTTCCCCCTTGAAGAGGCTGAATTCTAAGGCGTTGATCTATCTTTTCTATCTTTTTGTGAGCTGGTTTCATAACATTTGGTATCAGAGGTTTTGGATTCTAGGGTTTCGCTATAAAAAAATTTTTGCAACGTTTTAGAAGAGAAAAAAAACCCATTTGAGACGAAATCGCACTGAACCTCGGGTATGAATTTCAGAGCTTTTTGTGCTATATTTGCAGAGATATGATCTGAGGAAGTTGGTCTTTTTGCAAACTCCTGAATTACATTCCAAACAGGTGACCTGGGGAAAATCGTCATAACTTTCTCTCTGAGCACTAGATTGAAATTTCGTAAGAAAGTACAGGAAGAGGACGGACTATAGTTTCTTGTATATGTTTTTCAGAGCCAAAGGTCGAAACAGGGACACGTGGCACGTCATATAAGTTCGCTCTACTGAACTAGTCTATAATCAGGTCGCTGTGGGAGATTTGGCATAACTCTTCCTTGGAGAATCCAATTTGGATCAGACTGGTGGCATTGGAAAGAGGACGCAGAGGGTTACTGCAGGTCACAATTTCAAAACTGGATGATCTGCAATTACAAAGATACATCAGAGGCAATATCGAGCTCCTACAAAGTGAAAAAAGGTGTGTAGATTTTTTTAAATTCTTGCTTAAGCTTGGTTTGAAAAATTATTTTGAAGGAATTCAAAGGGCATAATAGAGCATTATTATTGGTAACTGATGCCCCGAGGAAAGAAAGTTCAAACACCTAGTAAGCAACCTGAAAGCTCTAGCATGAATCATGAAGAGGAAGAAATGCTACATGATATATCAAAATTACAAGACCAAGTGCAACAAATGTCACTCTCACAAAAGCTAACAGAAGCTAAGATAAATGGCATGGAAGCTAAGATGAATGTCATGGAAGCTAAGATGGAAAATTTGAAGATAGATTTGAACACAAATTTGAAGACAGGCATGGCATATTTGAAGACAGATTTGACAAATTTTCTACAAGAAATACTTACTAATGGTGAAAGGGTAGTAAAGGAAACTCATGATGCGAACAAAAGAAATGTTAATCATGATTTCATAGACTCTAATGTTGGATTGAAGACCCACCATATTCCAAAAATTGATATGAGGAAGTTTGATGGCAAGGATCCCGCAACATGGATATTACAGATGGAGCAATTTTTCGATCTTAATAATGTGCAAATCACACAAAAGGTATGTATTGCAACTTTATATTTGGCACCAAATCAATTTGTATGGTATCAATGGCTTTGCTCTCATAAACAAATTATCACTTGAGCAATTTTTACAGAAGAATTGATAGCACATTATGAGGATACAAAAAGCAACACTTTTTTTAGCCAATTGATAAGTCTCAAACAAAAGGGTTCAATAATGGAGCACATGGAGGAGTTCCAAAAATTGAACATAAGGGTAAAAAATATTACAGAGGAGCATAGGATTGATGTGTTCATAGGGACTTTAAAGGATAATATCCAACATGATGTTCGCCTTTGGGAACTTGATTCATTAGAGAAGGCATTCAGGTTAGCAAGAAAAATGGAAAGCAAAATTATGGCAACCAAGAAGCATACCACTCACAACTATACAAATGGAAATGTTGTTGCCCCTAGTCTTTCACAACCTATAAGGTTGACACCACAACAATTGGAAGAAAAAAGAGCAAAATGGCTTTGTTACAGTTGTGATAGCAAATACACTAAAGGTCATAAGTGTGCTGAGAAGAAATTATTCTACATAGATTGTGAAGAGGAAGAAGAAAAGGAGCAAGAATGGTCAAAAGAAGAGGATATACTCCAGGAACAAAGCCTAGATAAAGAAGAAATGAATCCGACCATATCTTGTAATGCATTGGATGGAATTACCACTCCTCAAACCATCAAGATAAAAGGACAAATCAAGAAGAAAAAGGTAATAGTGTTGATTGATTCAGGAAGTACACACAATTTTATTCATTGTAAGGTAGCAAAAGAATTGAATTGCTTCCTATATCCAGGACCAGAGTGTCAAGCGATGGTTGAAAATGGAGGAATAATAAATTTCTCTGGAAAGTACCATAATATCAAGCTATCCATGGGAGAATATGTATTGACTAGCCCAATGCTTTCCATTCCAATGGGAGGTGCTGATGTTGTACTAGGAGTTCAATGGCTACAATCCTTGGGTACAATAGCTTTTAATTTTCAAGAACTTTTCATGAAATTTTCTGTGGAAGGAAAGGAAGTTGAATTAAGGGGTATTTCAGGGAAACCGGGAAAGATAATCAGCTCTAACGGTATGACAAAGCTTCTAAAAAAGGAACAAAGAGGTGTAATTTCACAATTATGTTCGCTAGATGTTTCCACTTCGAAATCATCTATTTCTCCAGATCTCCAAAAAGTCTTGCACAATCATTCCAAGGTATTTGAGACTCCCAAAGCTCTCCCATCTATTCATGATCATGAACATGCTATTCATCTGATTCCAGGAAGTGTTCCTCCAAACATCAGGCCGTACAAATATCCCTATGCCCAAAAGAGTGAAATTGAACGTATGGTTACAGAAATGCTAGAGGCTAGTATAATTCAACCTAGTCAATGTTCTTTCTGTGCTCCAGTAGTATTGGTGCACAAGAAGGATGGATCATGGCGCATGTGTCTGGATTATAGGGAGCTCAACAAGCTCACTATTAAAGATAAGTTTCCCATTCCTATCATTGATGAATTACTAGATGAATTGCATAGATCAATTTACTTCACCAAGCTGGATCTTCGTTTAGGATATCATCAAATCAGAATGAAGACTGAAGACATTCCGAAAACAACATTTAGAACTCATGAGGGTCATTATGAATTTTTGGTCATGCCTTTTGGCCTTACTAATGCACCTTCTACATTTCAAGGTCTCATGAATTCCATTTTGAAACCCTTCCTTAGAAAATTTGTGTTAGTATTTTTTGATGATATACTAATCTACAACAAGTCTTGGAAGGATTATGTTGAACATGTTGACAGGGTGCTACAACTATTGGAGGAGAAACAATTATATGCAAAAAGATCCAAATGTTTCTTTGGAATACAAGAGGTGGAATATTTGGGTCGTATTGTATCTCATGAAGGAGTTAAGGTAGACCCTAGAAAAATTAAAGCCATTAAGGAATGGAAAATCCCCACATCCATAAAGCATCTGCGAGGATTTCTCGGGTTGACAAGGTATTATCGCAAGTTTGTTAAGAATTATGGGAGAATAGCAGCACCTCTAACAACATTATTGAAGAAAGATGCATTTTCATGGACTCCAGAAGCAACAAATGCCTTTGAACATCTTAAAGAGGCAATGTGCCAAGCACCTGTCTTAGCTACACCAGACTTCACAAAAACCTTTATTGTGGAATGTGATGCTTCAGGAAATGGATTTGGTGCTGTTTTAATGCAAGATGAAAGATCCATTGCTTTTGAAAGTCGTCCAATCAAGGGAAAGTTTTTACACAGCTATTTATGAGAAGGAAATGTTGGCAATACTACATGCACTTAAGAAATGTCGACCCTACCTAAAGGGAAGACACTTCAAGGTAAAAACGGATCATGATAGCCTTAAATACTTTTTAGAACAAAGATTATCCTCTAAAGAGCAACAAAAGTGGGTCACAAAGATGTTGGGTTATGACTTTGAAATCATCTACAAAAAAGGGAAGCAAAATGTGGTGGCAGATGCACTCTCAAGAAAGGATGAGGATGTGGAAGCATTGTTGTGCACCATTTCTATTATCCAACGAGATTGGATAAACGAAGCAAGGGAGGAATGGAAGAATGATGAAGAAGTGTGGGCACTTATTCGAAAGTGACAACAGGATTCCAGTACATCTGATACATTTAGTTGGAAAAATGATTCGTTATGGCACAAAGATCGCTTATACCTCTGTAAGAATTCCCAACTCAAGCAAAAGATTATTATGGAATTGCACACTTCTCCCTTAGGAGGGCACTCAGGATTTTTAAAAACTTACCACAGGGTTAAGAAGTAATTTTTTTGGGATGGCCTCAAATCGGATATTCAAAAGTTTGTGGCGGAATGTTTGGTTTGCCAACAAAATAAAGTTGAAACAATTAAGACCCCGGGTCTATTACAACTTTATCCATTCCAAGCCAACATTGGGAGGAGGTTTCAATAGATTTTATCACAAGTTTACCCAAGTCTGAGGGAAAGAGTGTCATCATGGTGGTAGTTGACAGACTTACCAAGTATGCACACTTTATGCATTATCACATCCATTTAAAGCCAGTATAGTTTCTACTGCATTTATGGAAACAATTCAAAAGCTACATGGAAACCCAAAGATTATTGTAAGTGACAGAGATCTCATTTTCATTGGAAATTTTTGGACAGAATTATTTTCTTGTCTCGGCACTCAGTTAGCTCATAGCTTGTCTTATCATCCTCAATCTGATGGGCAAACTGAGAGAGTAAACAAATGTTTGGAAGGATATCTTTGTTGCTTTGTATCTGATAAACAGACGCAATGGGTCAAATGGTTGCCTCTGGCTGAATGGTGGTATAACACGTCCTTCCATACAGCAACAAAAATGACCCCATTTATGGCACTTTATGGATATCAGCCACCATCCATCACATCATATTTAAAAGAAAATTCTAAGGTTCAAGCAGTGGAACGTCACATTGAGCATCAACAACAAGTCCTCCAACTCTTAATGGATAACCTCATGTTGGCGCAGAATAGAATGAAACAACAGGCAGATCAACATCGCAGCGAAAGAAGTTTTAATGTAGGTGATTGGGTATTCCTACAGCTACAACCATATTAACAAATGTCCCTCAAGCAAGCTAAGAATGATAATAAATTATCACCAAAGTATTATGGTCTGTACAAGGTGTTGCAAAAGATTGGTACTATGGCATACAAATTGGAGCTTCCTGTAGCTTCTCGAGTGCACCCAGTTTTCCATGTTTCATGTTTAAAGAAGGTTATAGGCGACAAGCTCCCAGTTTAAACAATATTGCCAGAACTTGACGAAGAAGGAAAAAATATATTGGAACCGGAAGCAGTCACAGAAACAAGAACTCGACAGCTACGAAATCGATCAATTTCGAAGTATCTCATCAAGTGGAAGAACTTATCCGCTGAAGATTCCACATGGGAGGATGACAATTTTATATAGAAGCACCCATAACTACTGAAGCATTGAGGACAACACTTTTTTGAAGGAGAGGGGCATGTTAGGTCCCTATAATACTAGTGACTACCCCATTACTATTGTAGTTGTATCCCTTATTAATATTGTTGTGCCCCTATTGTCCCCATATTGTTATTACTATGCCCCATAGAATCCCTCTATTGTTATTTGTGTGCCTTTATATTATTATTGTTAGGTCGGTTGCATTATATTGTGACTCCTTAGACTCCTATATATAGAAAGCACGTTTTGTCATTTGAATCATCAAGGAATTATTCATTTGTGTAATGTAAAGGAGGTTTCCCCCTCGAAGAGGCTGAATTCTAAGGCGTTGATCTATCTTTTCTATCTTTTTGTGAGCTGGTTTCATGACATTGGTGGCCACCTGCTTATTCCACTTAGATCCACAACATTATCTCTTTCAGTTTTTCGGTTTCTTTAATTGTAGCACAGTTTACTATTTTTGGCAGTTTTTCGGGGCCTGAACTTCCGGAGCCGTTTTGAGGCCCTAAACGACATTTTTAGGGAAAACAAAGAGACTAAATTCATCCAAAATTGGCTTGCCAACTTTCTTTTAGCCTTCTCTTCGAGATCTTCGAAACGAGGTATTATGATAGACAAGCAGAGATCGTATGCCAAAGTTACGAACCGGGAAGTTGATGTACCAATTTACCCAAACAGGGCCCATAGTTTTGGCGCTTCATTTCCTAGGGTTAGTTTTTTGGATGTTTAGGGTTTTCCATTGTTTCTCAATAATAACTAGGCCTTTGAGCCACATTGTAATACAGTTATGAGGCATGTAGCCACCACATCTCTTCTCAGAGATAAGCTACCATCGTCTGAGCTAGTCTTATTTCCATTTTGTTTGTAAGCATATTTCAGTATTTGATATTAATGAAATGAAGTGTTATTTCTATTGCATTTTTGTATTTATGGTTATATCAGTAATTTGTTGTGTTCCTGTTTAAATCTGGATCATTACACTTTTTCTCTCGACCTCCACGCACGATCAAACTATGGACCTTTAGCCTTGTTGCAAGACGGTGAGGACAAGGGAGCATTACGTAGCACCTTGACCTCAAGGCACCAACAACACCACTCTGGCCACGTCACTCGGGCTTCACTGCTCTTAATTAAAAACTCGAAAACATAGATTCATTGCACCAATTTTCCACACCATGCAACCCCTTGGCCACCGCTCTAGCTCTGAGATCCTCCACTGCAACAATCCACCCTCTTCACATTGGTCTCAGCAGAAAACCTCCACGCAGATCCCAGCAAACAAGGCACCACCAAACATGCACATCACAACACAACCATTTCTCCTTTGCTTGGCCTCCTAGTAGCTTCCACACCACACCACGCAGACGAATCCACTCATCGATCCGTAGCCTTCAAGCCCGAACCACACGATGCAGTAGCACACAGCTTCCACCAATCCTAGTCGGTCAACCTCACACACACCAGATCCGCTGCAGCGTTCACACCGGGTGATCTCCATGCCACTGCACACAGGTTGAACCTCCACGTAGTACGGCTCTGATCCACAATGATTCACCATTGCAGCTGCGATTGATTCGTTGCGGCCTCACCACACCTCCAATGTGCCACCAAGAGGGCTGCAAGCAACAGCCCCACAATGGGCACCACACAGTCGAACTTCTCTAAGCAACAACGCGATTTTCAAACCCAGATCCGTGCTTATCAGGCCCGATGATCAAATTTCGATAGATTAAAGGGCCAACAACGTGCTTTTTAAGAGTGTTCCTACAGTGCTCCAACACTAAAAGCGTGACTGTCTTATATAAAAGACGCACTGCTGCAATTTTCCTCAATGTTTTTTTTTTCTATTTTTTTTTAGAGGATTTTCCTCTTTGCTAGGTCTCCTTCGTTTTAACCACGAAGGGGCACACTATAACCACCAGGCATTCTCAGTCACCAAAGCACTTTGGATTTACCTCACTCAACCCTGAAGCTCTGATACCAAGTTAAAAATGAAAGAAAAACAATTTATTCAGTAAACTGAGCAACTCTCAGGTGAGGCTTCACCTGGAGACTACCTCTGGCAAAACGCTCTACATGCTCATCATTACAAATCATGAATATATAGTTTACACACATATATGGAAGTTAGAACACCTACCTAAGAAGTAGGAACTAAATCCTAATATGAGGTATACACATAACCAATGAACCAACTCTCTTCTAAAATACATTTTTCCATTATCTTCAACAATCAACCACTTATATCTTTGTTGTATGTGGTAGTGATATCAATGAGAAGAGTGTTGAGAGAGGAAATGGCCAGTGAAATGTATCATTAGCTCTAAAGTTGAATATATTTTGGTTTGTTCACTAAGATTGCAGCTACAATGGCAACTTGTGTTTTCCATCTGCAACTTATAAACCCTAATTTGGCAGCAGCACCGCTAACAAAGATAAATGGGAATGCTGAAGGTGTTTTGAAACATGTGATAGACTCAGTGGAAAGGAATTGTAACCCTCTTGAGCTAATCCTTTCAAGAAGAGAACACGCACCTTTATGGTAGGCACTCAAAATCCTCGTCATTTATAATTATTTAGAGCAAGGAGAGTGTGTACCATTTTAGTGTTTCAATAATAAATACATGACTAAGCCTATTTATATTTTAATTGTAGGTACTGTTAAAAAGGTTATGCGAGTTGGAGTTTGGACCCATTGTTGCTCGGCAAACCATGTCAAAAAAATGCGGGCCTAATTACATTGCTAATCTTATAATGAAAACAAATGCAAATGTATGAATTCTATTTGAGGATAACCAACTTTGTATATCAAGTACCTTTCTTGTTTTCATCCCTGATTATGCCATCATTTGGCTTTTGAAGAGCTTGGTGGTCAAAACTCATTATTGGTTGATGAGCAAAAAAAACAGCTTCCTCTTATATCAGGTGTACCTTCTTGATATTTCACATTCAAAGAGTTGGAGATGATGGTCCATCAATATATGTTGTAAGTTTGTGCCCTTCTTTACGTATTTAACATATGTGATAGTGAAGAATATTCTAATCGAGTTTTGCCTTGGTTTAATTGTACCAAAGTTTGTTGCAAGTATGACTGACCATTCTTCTCTAAGTATGAAGGAACAATTCGCACCCAAAAGCGAGCTTCAATGATTTTTGATGATCTGTATTATGAAAAACATAATGAACAAGTTTGCAAACAAACCGAGAGGTATTTCCAAGTATGCTATTCAATGTTTAATAATGCCTTTAAAATAGGTTATTCAACCTTACTTTAAAATTTTCTTTTAATAAAAAATAAAATTCTTATGGTATTAAAATATTTCAAATTTAATGGTATGGGTATTAAATTTTTATGATTTCAAAAGAAGTGCATTTTTATAAAAAATTTCTGCCATGAATTAGTTCTTGGATTTTATTTCTTAATGTTATAATCACTAATTAGTAATGCATATATTTTTTACAAAGATAAACTATATACACATAGTTCATGTATACAATTAAACAGAGTTGTTTTTAGTGATAAACTATATACACACTGAGTTGTCTTTGGTGGGATTTTTTGGAAGCTTTTCTGGTGGATTTTTCTGGTTTAATTTCCATAAAATCCAGTAGGAATTCATTGAAATCATAAGATTGATGGGTAGATCCTGCACAATAGAAGTGCCCTAAGTGTTTTTCATGTTGCTAAATCTATATACAGTCAAAAAACTAGTTTAAATAATACAAATCAAGATTTCACCTCAAATTTTTCCACCATATTCCGGCACCGGAAACTCCAAAAAATCACACTATAGACAACTCCCAATTAAACAGAGACATATTTTTATTGTTCCATATTTTTTCAATAAAATTTTAAAATTTTATGTTATTTTTATTTTAACATATTTTTTAAATAAATATTTAAAATTTTATGTTATTTTTATTTCACCATATTTTAATAATAATAAAAAAACTAATATCTTAGTTAAAATATATCACTTTAAATTAAATAGTAAATATTTAAAGGTTTATTGGTTTAATAAAATAGTTTTAGCTTTAGCCAAATGGTTACTGCATAATATTTTAATAATAATTAATAATTTTCTGCTTCATAGGTATAGATTTTTTTTATTACATGGTGAATTGGTAATCGTTTGGACTAATTTCTCTAAAAAAAGCTAAAATCAATCCTTGTTACTGTCACCAAAAGTATATCTAGCAACTTGCAAGTCAGATATATCAAATCTTAAAATTCATTGATAAAAGGAATTACTCCTTAAACAAAGATCATAACAAGACACTATACTCAATAAAATTTGAATATACTTTACCTACCAAAACTTAAACCACAGATCACTATATAAAAATTCTTATTGGCCAGGGATAAAATAAATTGTATAAGGAATAACATTATCGGCTCGGCTCTCCGCTAACAATCATTATATCTAAGCATAACATACATCTGGGCTCGATGGTAACTTCGACTCTCCGGAATTAGGGTTTGCCGTAGAGATTGTGGCATACACTAAGGTTCTTAACCTGCGGACGTTCTGGATCTGGGAGGTTCTGGCGAATCGATTCTGTTAAGGTGCTAAACTCGAAGACTGTGAGGATCTGATTAATTTCTGCGGGAGAGTCAAAGTTCAACAGTGAATATCTATCGTGGACTTTGCTTAGCGTTTATTCCACGGCAATATAACTATTATATGTGGTCAATTTTAAGCTGCGGTGGAGTTCGACTTCCTGCTCCCTTGAAGTTCAAGAAGTGGGGTTGAGTTTTTTTTTGATAATTTGTATTTTAATATTTGCTATATATGTCAAAACTTTGCAACAAAATTCTATTTTTTTAATTCATACGTAACAAAGAAATTAAATTATAAGAAATAGGACAATAGAAATAATTAACTATTATTAAAACTCAGATTCATGGAGATGCATCAAATTTCTTGTGATACAAATGTAAAAGATGTTTTTGAATTTTTCAATGAAGATAAATTCTTGTTTAATATATATAATATTTGTAATTTTTAATTGTTTAAATTGGATCTGTGGATAAATAAATGTATTCAATATTTTAAAAATTTCTTTTGGCACTTTGATTATATAGACTATACAAGTTAAATTTGTAATTTCAAAAAATCTCATTTATGACCAAAAACAAATCTTTGAAAAAATCAAAATATAGAATATTAAGATTAGTTAAAATGTTTTAACAATAAAAAAATGTTTTTAAAACATATAATATATGTATAAATATTTATTTTTCAGCCATAAATAATATATACATAACTTGACATTCAAATATTTATATTCTAAGTTTACTAAATCAATAGTTTATTTAAGTTTTATATTAAAAACAAATAAACATATAAGCATATAAGAATTATACATCTTGTGTAAATTCCAAATGAAAATATCATTTCTTTATATTTATTTATTTTATTTCTCTTTAAAGCTTACATTAAACTATATTATATATATTTTTTACACTAGAAAGTGAAAATATCATTTTTTTTTAATTATGATGTTAATACAAACATCAGATTATCTTATTTATCACTCAAAGTGATGCAAATATTTTTAGGACATCTAATTACATCAATTTTTTCTTATAGTCTATACTATTATTTTATTTAGAGAATATTTTATTTTATTCTAAAGTAGACACATGTCAACTTGACCTTGAGCATGGACAAAATCACACATCCCAATCATATTGAGTTGTAGAATGAGCCTCTCCACTCAATCACAATTGGAATTAAGAGATTAAATAATTTTAAAACAACATTAAATAACAATTTGAATCTAAGTAGTATGAAAAATAAATTACATATCCAAACAAGAAAAAATTAAGTCAATTGGATTGGATCATGAGCATAACAAAAGAACATTTGATCATATAAGTGGACATAAACATAATAGAGAATGATCCTAAGTAGTATCAATAATAAATTATATATTGAATCTATCAAAAAGGAAATGAATAAGCCAATTAAGTAGGGTCACAAATATAATAAAGAGCATTGAATCTTATAATGACATGTGTAAAGGAAAAAAATATGAGACACACAATCAATAGTAAAAGGACTAAAAAAATAAGCCACAAATTGAAACAACGTATCTCATAGATGTAAAAAATTCGGCAAAGATAATCTAACATGAAGATAGATTCATCTTTCTCACGGTAAATTGGGTTGACTATAAATTTGGCATAGCCACTAATTCTTTGAGATTTAAAGGAACATGAATATTTAGATATGAGGACATCATTCCAATCGACCAAGTTGCATTAACAGTGGAGGTATATGCTGGAAAGGAAGGTAAAGGGGCAACCATTAGAAATAGTAAAGTTATTATTAGGGTTAGAGACTAGGACGACACATAGGAATTTGGAACATTTTAGATCCTTTGTTGGAATTATTGTGGCCTTCCATGTCATAAAGGTCCTATGTTAAGTTGGATCTTGAGTAAAGTTGGTATTATTTTCTTGGTTGAAACATGGGAGCATAATGATTTTAAGGACCCTCACATAGATGGATTCATCTTGTTGTCTACATGGAACAAGAGGGACTGAAGGAATGGTTTGTTTTATAAATAGGAATGATTCTTTTAATATTTGGCTTCATTAGATTGATCAACTTAATTAGTACATTTCGATAGAAATTTCTAACAATAATGCTAGTAGGATTTGTATTACAATTTCTTGTTTTGTGCCTATCAATTCTACCTTTTATAACAAAAATATTGCAAATAAAAATTTCCCATATAATACTCTAGAACAAGATGTTCACAATCCGAGGAATGAAAGAGATATCCTCTTATTAGGAGACTTCAAGGCTATAATTGCTACTAATGAAGCTATTCTTCTAAGAAATTATTCCAACACTATTCCCTTTGACTTGATGGGGACCTTGGTTTAGCTATTAGGTACAACATAAAATTTGAAGACCTAACTGAGAATTTATTTGGTACCGAGTTGCTCAATATTTGTAGTTATTTTCAATGGTGTAAGTGGCCTAAGTCCAACCAAATGGCATGTATGCATGGTTTTCACAGTACTCTTGTGGATTATATCATATTAGATATCCTATTTTCAAACGAAATGGTAAAATTTGACCTCTTAAATTACCATAAGCAAGATAATTGTGAAAATTAGAGATATATTCTTTTTGAGAAAAGTAAAGTTCATATTTTCTTAAAGGATATAAATAGGGCTCTACACCTATTAACTTATAAGGGGAACATCAATAACCTCTATCATAATTTCACTTCTATCCAATCCACTTTTGTTAACAAGTCCTATATTTTGAGAAATCATTTCGGCAAAATCAAGTTTTTTATTGTTGTTCTTTATCAAAGGAATGATAGAAAAACCAACCCTTGGTATGATAATCATTGTAAAATTTGTACAAAAGAAATTCGGAAAATGCTCCTAAGAAATACTTAAATTTTGTTGATTTAAACACATATAAAGCTCTTCTTAAAAGGAAGAAAATGTGCTATATAAATGGAAAGTAGGAGCATTTTTTACATCTATTTAGACTATATCCTATGATGTTTGGAGGAAAATTCTTATTCGTAAAAGTAAAGAAAAAAATATGATTCCCTTTAGGAATTGGAATTCATATCACCATGAACACTATTTTGAATGTCCCTATTGAATATGGAATATTTTCTTTGCAAGATATTAAATTTTTGGTTAAGTTGCTCAATAGTGAGAAAGGTAATGATGTGGAAGTTAACAAAGCTGAAATTTTGAAGATAAGAGCACTAATCCCCATCACACACATACACAAGATCTACAATTTAGCATTCAAACAAGGCTTCACTAAGCCCTTGATCAAGAAACCAATAGTTTCTATTTTTAGAGGTGTGGATAAGAAAATTTTCTCTAATTTTAGGATCATCTTGACTAGCCCTATTTTATCCAAGTTGTATGGAATATTTTTGGAATAGAAGATTCACCTATGTCTTGAAATCCATGATGAGAGAGCGAAAGGCCAAGTGATATTTAGGAGATACCATTCAACTATGGACCAAATCATTACTATTAGGATCATTATGTAAGAGTGTCATAATAATAAAATTGATCTCTTCGTTCATTTCATTGACTTCAAAAAAGCTTTGACATTGTTCCCACGACAAACCTTTGAAAAAGGTTGGAAGAGACAATGGTTCCTCTTGAGATGAGGGATGTTGTGACATGGTTGTATCATAATGTTATTACCAAGATTAGGATGAAAATTTATCTTTCAAAAGAAATTAACTAAAATATTGAAGTCAATCAATGGTGTCCCTTGTCCCCTACCCTTTTTGGCATATATTAATAAGCTACAAGAGTTTTTAAAATATGGAGGTTGTATTTGCCCCATGCTCGTCGATATTGCCACAACTATCCTCCTTTATGTTGAACAAATTTCTATTTTTGCTAGGAGTCCTTACAATATTGATAGAAAATAAAGAATATTCCAAGAATTTTGTGCAAATATGGGCATGATTGTTAACACTGAAAGAAGAAGAAGAAGAAGAAGTCATGTTAATAAAATCTAGAAATATCGCATATGATAATTTCATATATGAATAAGAACTTGAAGGAAGTTCCCTCACAAAAATATATGAGAATTAATCTCCATAACAAGCTAAACTAGAATTATAGTTTTCGAAAAAGGATAAATGGAGGATGGAAAGCATATTATGGACTTGAAACAATTGTATGTTGGAATATCTTAGGATATGGAATTAAAAGAAACACCCCTTTGAGACTCTCATAACCCCTGTTATGTTATATGGATGTGACATTTGGGGTTGTAGTACCTCCAAATAGTCATATGGAGGAAGAGAGAATAGATCCAAAAGAAGTTTATACCATACAATCTCAGTATTAAAGGAAATACACCTTATGTTATCCTCCCCATCAAAGGAATCCTTTCCCCCATTTAAGGAAAGGATATGATTAGGTATCCTATGTACAAGAAAAGTTCAAACAACATGGAAAATAAAACACTTCCTAAAATTTCTTGAACTCTAAACAAAACCAGCAACTTCAGCTCAAGGAGGGATGGCATAAGGATCCACAATCTTAGCCAAATTATTGGGGGATAAAGAAGGATATTTTATGTAGAATAAGGATACTATCGAAAATATGATTACATCAAAATTTAAGTAGAAATTGTGGGGTAATGAATAGTTAGAAGGAAAAGGGAATATAAGATATTATCACAAGGTGATCAACCCAAATCTCGAAAATCAAAATTATCTCTTTGTCTTGGCTAGCGTAAAGAAGAAATAAAATATTGCTAAAATAAGAAATCATGTGTTGCATAGTGAAATTGAGTATTGGTCTATTTATAAACACATTGACTGAAATATTTTGTTACCTTTATGTCGCTTAGAAAGTTGAAGATGAAAATAACTTTCTCTTAAATTATCTACCTTATACTCACCTTAGATCTAAAAGTTAATATGTTTTTCTTCTACCAATCTTCTTATACTCTTAATTCAATAAAACTATAATGATATTGAAAGGATTCTTCTAATTCTTTTTGAGCATAGAAAAAACTCTAAAAAATTTCAAATAACTCAACTTCTAAATTTTATCCATCATTTATGACTTAGTGAACCTTAATAATCATCCTCTTAAAGAATCATGTTAACTCATCTAATATTTTAACGAACATATTAACTTTTTGTTTTGAGGATTAGGTAATAGTGTAAGCAATATTATGATATATGGCTTTTACGTAATAGATAATAAAAAAAAAATATTCATTGCACTTTAACAATTATAAATCGTTGTAGGACAGAGTGAACCTTAATAATCATCCCCTTAAGAATCATGTTAACTCATCTAATATTTTAAAAATATTAGCTCTTTGTTTTGAGGATTAGGGGATAGCGTAAGCAATATTATGATATATGGCTTTTACATAATAGATAATAATAATAAAATATGCATCACACTTCAACAATTATAAATCGTTGCTTCACAATGGTTGAGAAATGAAAAAATGGAAACATGACCAATATATATAACCGACTTGACCAGCGTCTTCTCAACTCATTTTTCTAAACCATGCATTTAATGAGATCTTTTATTCACACAATATTCTTTTCATAATATTCCTGGTTTACTATGTGCAGGGTCGTCTTCACCCGTTACCGTTCATGAGTATGCACAATCAATTTTCTTGTAAAAATAACTGTAAATTAAATGTATAAGTGGCATAAGTGTGTTAATTTTTTTTATGTATTTGAATTTGGCATATTACATAAATCAATTTTTTTAAAACAAAATTTGATTAAAAATGCTTTTTAGTTTTAAAAAAGACACATACCTATGAAAACAAACCAAAAAAAACACTTTATTTATTTATTTTAATTAATTTATTCTTTTACGACTCGCGTTCCATTATCAAAACCATTATTAATATAATAGATTTAATTATCTATGATTTTAATTGCTGGATATAAAAGATTGTACTCAATTTTGAAAAATAAATTATCATAAATTAAATAATAAAATTATTATAAATTAAATAATAAATTAAAAAGGATGTTCTAAATTTTTGTATTCGTTATAAAATAATTAAATATTAATTATCATTATTTTTGTGATATTTTTAATTTTTAAACATTAAAATGATTTAAAGATAGATTTATTAATATTTGAATATAAATTATAATAAATAAATGATGATGATGATTAACGTCTATTAAGACCAATGCAACCTATTGGACTTCAAGAAAGAAAAAGAATTTAATTGTGAGTCTTTAATATCTTGTTTTTATGATCAAAGAGAAGGGAAAGAAGTGCTCCAAGATCACTATAGTTGGGTTGGCTTAATAACTCAAGAATATTATAAGTGTGGCAAATGTTAGGGAAATGAGAGTGGATCCAAGTAAGAGCCGAGCAGTCTAAAAGGAACTGATTTTTGCCTTCCACCTTCTTAGTATCACAAATTTGACAGATTTTATCTTCCAGAGGGAGTCTTGGGAGTAGACCACCAACCGGCCTCACTTCAAAGCTCATGAGAATTAGTTCTTATCCTAGCGATGTTCATTTTTTTCTTAGTGTTGGTTAACACAGAGAGATAATTCTGGTTATCAAGAGTGGGGTTGATCACCTCCTTATAGTATATTAGCTTCAATTTACCCTCCATCTCGTTATCATCCCATAGCATGTCCTTAAAACTGGAGGTAATAGCATCTTTGACACTATCCTTGTTTCCCATAATGATCTCCTCCTTAATCCCCCAATCAATATATATATATATATATATATATATATATCTATATAATTGTTATTATCTGTTTGTTAGGATATATATATGTGTGTGTGTGTGTGTGAATCTTAAGATGAATGACATGCCTAATTTGTGGCCTGAGTAGTTGCAACTTAAGGACATTTAAACCGTCAAAATTCCCTAGGGATCACACTTGGCCTACGCCACACCAACGGCTAGCATGGCATGATTTTTCCCATGAGATTATGAATTGGTGACATTTTCACCACGGAGTGGTATAATAAAATACCATGTTACAGTCTACTCCATGCCCTTGTGAGAAATTAAATTTTATTATTATTAATTTAATGATAAAAATGATTTAACGAAAGCATTGATATCAACTTATAGAGTATAAAATTACTTAATTTTTATTACTTACAATTGTACAACCACCATGGATTTGGTAGAGAAGACTATAGATCAAATAGATATTGCTTTTGTTCCATAATTTTTCATGAGGCCCTAGCATGTAATAATGGGACATTGCCTAGACTTTATAATCCCTAACTTCGTGAACTGCCATGGAAAATGAATTATAAATTAGTGATACACATTCATGGTGTTTAGTACTAATAATCACTCTTTAGCATACAAAAGTTATCACCAATTACAAGTTAATGTGTCTTGTTTTCAGTGAAATGTTTCAATAGTTAAAGGTAAACTATTTGTGGTAAAGTCTATGAACTCATTAAATGCAACTATTTTTCCATTAATTTTAATTTAATGTTTGGTAGTTAAAATTATGAATGATGTGATGAGTGGTCTATCAAACTCTTGGCTAAATCTTGTCATTAGACCTAGCCTTAAGTATAACAAGAGTTATTAAGTTTACTCACCTTGAATTGAAAAGTTGTACACTATTATTTATAATTTCTTACATAGACAATATCTAGTTCTATTTCTATATAGATGATAATTTTATGATAATGAGACAGTCTCCACTACTACATTAATGGCTATGGATTCAAATAAAGTCATTTCAATCAAGTTTCATGACCATGTATGGAAGAATAGTAGATGTGAATGGAAAGATAGAGAAGACTGTGTCAATAGAAAATGATTATATAGGAGACATATTCCTTCATATGAAGCCATAATGATACAAAGATGACATTATGTTGGATATCAAGGAAGTCACAATGGTTTGAAAGCTTGTTATCGAGCTATTCCAAGTGGACACCCTCACAAAGCTACCCCACCTTCCAATGTTTGACACTATTGGAGAGGTGTTGAAATGTACAAAATTCTTGATTAGTTGGATATGAAAGCAAGTCTCTCTACTTGGACAAAGCATCCTATCCTTGTACAACACATCCATGCAACATTTGACCTTTCCATGGAGGGGTAAGATGTGACGAACACATTTTAGGTTGTGGGAAAGCATACTTGACTCAAAGTGGATCCTAGCTTGTATTAACACTATGGCATGAAAAGAGGAGGCCACAGAGCTATAATTAGGTTGATTAATCATGACTAGATTCACTTTACATGCCAATCAATCAATTGTCACATTATATCAAGATATTTGGGGAACCAAAATGATTTCTTAATAAATAAATACCTTAAATAATTGATGCAACTTAAGATAGATAATTATTGATGCAACCTAAGATGGATAAATGAAACTTGACATTATTATAAAGTGGTTCATGCATGAAAAATACACTATAGACATCCACACATTGATATCCATTAAAATATATATATATTCTATACATGCATAAATGATACACTAACATATTATTAAATATCAGTATAATTGAATTGATACTTTGAAATCTTTAAAATAAATACTCTTCCTATAAAAAAAATTAATAAATCATAAAGTGAACGATTAATAAAAAACTAGTTAGTTCACAAAATAGATTCTAATTTTTATAAATACTATATAATTGAACCTTATTTTCAAAATTATGAAAGTGAAATTATATTAAACTTATTTTAAATAATTAAATAATATATTTTAATATATAATGATAAAATAATTAATATTTAATTAGTTTGTTCAGTCATTATTAATTATATCTATTAAAAAATTACCCATGGAAACTTCATCATAGTAATTAGTAACTTTAATGATATGATTCGATGTTTTTGGCCTACAAATCATATCAGAATGGGATGGATCATATTTATTAAATAATTACCTATGGAAACTTCATCATGGTTAATTAATAACTTTTATTATATTTATTCGAAGTTTTTGGCATAAAAATCAGATCAGAATGGGATGTTTCAATGTATTCGTTATAAAAACTGGAAAATATATCTCTTTTATTTTTAAATGTAACGAGGTATAAGAAGCTGACAGAATACAAAATGGTTTAATTGTACACATGGATTTTATTTGATTAGCTACAAGAAAGTATGCTTAGTGGAAGACACTCACACGATATGATATGTTAATTCATGGTATGATTGCTTTGTTAAAAAGCCCTGGGGTGTAAAATAATAAGCATGGTAATGGAATATTACAAAGTGATAAATAATGTAAACACTTGTTATTGTTAAATATAAAATATTATAATTATTATAATTAAGGGAAATTGAAATGAAAATTTATGTAAAGGGAATTTAGGTTGAGAGCCCAATAATTGCATCAAGGTTCATTATTTTAATAATCTATTTTTTTTGTTAGATTAAATAAAAAGATGGTTGATTACAATGTATCATTGAAATGTTAGTTGATAATGACCAATATATTAAGTTAATGGAAAGTTTAAATTTTTTAAAATATACTCAAAAATTTATAAATTTTAAATGTTATATTAATTGTATATGATGAGAATAGATAAAAATATTTTGGGCAGAGTTTATGTCTAATTTCATAAAATAAACTCAAAATTTTATAAATTTTAAATGGTATATTGATTGTGTATCATGAAAATAGATAAAAACATTTTGGGCAGAGTCCATGCCTTTTTCCATCATTGGTTTGTTCAAATTTCGTATGAGATGTTGAGCAGAGCTCGTTGAAGTGCCTAACAAAGAGTGCTTTGAATGTTGTTTGACAATAGCCAGACCTCTAAATCAAAGTACAATGTAAAATGAAAGTTTCCACGGAGGTTTTCAAGATGGATGTCATTTGATTATGGTTGATCTGAAGTGTAAGAATTTATTATTATATATTTATAACCAATATTATTGATGAGCATCCATTACTCAAGAAATAATAGATTCATGAGGGATGCCCACAACCCCTTGCTATATTGTATCATAAACCAAACTCTCCCAAATCACATGGAAATCTAAAATACAAACTGAACACCCAATTAAAAACATGTCATCAAAGAAACTGTGAACAAAATGACATGGTTCCTCCAATGTCAAAATAGTTTTAAAAGGGCATGGATAGGCCATTCTTGAAGCTAAAATGAAATTGGCACATTGAGCTTTTCTAGAAGGCTTGAGAATGAAAATATAGAAGGCATAAACAATGAGAAATAACCATAGCATATCACCATGAAAAGCGATTACATGCTATGAAAAATTGGTGTTACAAGAAAAGAAGAGATAAAACAACTTCAATGGTGTATTCCAATGGTGTTACAAGAAAAGAAGAGATAAAACAACTTCAATGGTGTACTACAATGAAGATATAAGTGTTTCATTACATTGGTTAAGTTTCCAATTCTGACTAATGCCAGATTGAGATTTTCCTAAAGATGTTTCTCAGGGACACAACTCACAAAAGAAGAAACAGACAAAAACTTAACAACCACACCTACTTATCTTATAAGAAGAGCAATACCATCTACTTAGGCCCATAGCGCTATTATATTTACATGCCTTCATTTTACAGGGAACTATGAGCCTAATACCACACAAAAATATGAGAGACTATCTCTTCTAGGGTTGAATTCATATTTCCTTTCAATATTTGTTGCTACATGTTTACATGGCCCTTCATATAACTCCAAGGATTCACCATCTAATTTTGATGACGTAGGGTGTCTCAACTCACGTCTCGATACCCTTCCATATTAACGGAATACATGGTTAGTGCAATTCATCTCAGAGCTATTGAAAAGAACAAGGGAGGAGATAATGGTAATTTTCCCTCCACACATCATGAACTAGCTTCCTCATTAACCATGATTTTTTTTTTAGATCCATCCCAACTTTGGATAGGGTTTGGTATGATTGAAGGTTCAATTCCTCACTCAACTTCATGATGGGAATCTTAGTATTGAGCACTATACCAGAGGTTTAGAAAACCAAGGACAAGGCTGATAACATACCCAAGACAATCATGTACGGGTGCACATGGATAGTGGAGGCTTCCACCACCCCAAAACACCCTTTTACAAACCTTTTCTTACCTTAGTATGTTCTCCATTCACCAAATTGTCCTCTTCCAATAATTGGTCTAACACATGGAATAGATTGGTATGATAATTGATTGTTGATTAACAATGACCACCCTACAACAATAATTGCCGTATTTTCCATTCCATATCATACCTAATGAAATCACCCTTGAGCATGGATATGTTGAGTAAAAAAAGTACACAACATTTGGAACAATATATCTTTTCATTAATATTGGATAACAAAGTCCATAATTATAAAGTATAATACTTATATGTAATATATCTTGCTTGAGTATATTCACTTTGTTTACGTTTCTATTATTAATTTAGGTCTCTTGTTATTTATTCTATTTTTTTTTTTCCTTATCTAATCACATTATGATAATTCAGTTAACTAGTTGCATATTCATCTTCCTCATTGTCACTCCATATTTTGTGATTCCTAGATTGCTTAACATTTATGCATTGGTACTCTTCCATTCCACAATATTTCCTTTAACACTAATTTTTTTAATTATATTCAATTTTTTTAATTAATCATGGTTCTTTATTTTAAATTTAAAAGTTTTTTTTAGTATAATAACTCTATTTAATTTAACTTGTTCTCCAGCGATATCATTGAGCTACAATGTGTCTCGTCAACTTGAATCTTACATAATTATAACAAGATTCTTTAAAAATTATGTTTGATCTCTATACTTCACAAAATTTACCTCTCCAATTTTCTTTGCACATACAAATTATGTCACATTCATGCTATTTATTATTAACTTTCTTTTATGCTTACTTGATTTCACTTCACCTTAGAGATGATTTCAATGTTTATACATAAAACTTTGATACTTATATATCAAATAAGTGGATTAATGTGCCTTTAATATATGTATTTACTAGAATATATCTAAGTAATATACCTTTGTTACATGTGTTGGTTGAACTATTTCTAGTACAGTAAAAATTATTTTTAAGATATCTGGTTTTACGAATGTTTACCTATTTTATAAATAAAATATAATATGTGCTCAAAATTCAATTCTTTTTACCAAAATTAAACTAATAATTTTTTAATATTTTTATTTTAAAATTGATTTATTTTTTTATTTTAAAACATATTAATTTAAATTAAATGAAAAAATCATTAACCTTTAAAAAAAACCATATATTATATATTTCCCAAATGAAAATATTAACTAATATTAGATATTTTTACTCATGAAATCCATTTGAGAATCACACGATGAATGACCGAATGTGCATTGGCTTTACTCAAATGATTTGACGGTTTTGGTATATAATATTCTTTAATTATATAAATGGGGTTGAGGTTAATTTGATTAGCGATAAGAAAGTAGGCGAACTGGAAACCTCTCCAATAAATGTTAAATGTAGAATGGACATTCATTAAAGTTTGCTATGGCAAAAAGGGTGGAGAAGTATTGTATCATGAGTGGACAATATTCGCTTTAGCAATATAACAAGGGCTTGGATGGGATATAATGAAGTGACAAGTAATGTAATTTAAGTTATAATCACATAGTATAAAAGGATTTAAAATGATATTATACTAAATTTTTTAATTAAATTACAATGTTTACTATTATAAATTTTTTAATATAAAATAATTAACATATATATATATTATTATTTACACAGATATAATTGACTTCAGTATAAGCAGGAGGTGTAAGTATGTCAAGTTTCCAATAAAATAATAATATAAATAAAAAAATTGATATTGACCTAAAACAAAAGTGAAAATAATCATATAAATAAAAAAAACTACAATACAAGTCTTTTAATATTTCTTTTAATCAAATATTTATAAAATGAATCTTTAAAAGAAAAACCATATCCTATGGATATATTAAAATATTTAAAAACATAAATATTTCTCTGTCAAAGATGTAATATTTAAAAATATTAATTTGATATAGTTTTATTATAAATTTTATTATCACACCATGTAAAAAAAAACATCGTTAAATCTAATAATAATAATAATAATATTATTATTAAATCTAATATTAATATTAATATTATTAGATTTAATAACTTTGGATTAATAATTTGAAGAAAGGTTTGCATCTCGAGGGATTTGATCCCTCTCGGCCCATGATAGATTCGAAGTTAGATGGATCTACGCTGGTTATATAACATAGTATTGAATGATTCTCTTAAACCTATTTTTCCTTGGAGTTATAAAAATAGTAAAGAATTGACTAATTAGTCCACCTCTTTGAGGTTTTTTTGGTTTTTGTCTATCTAGGCATTAATGACTTGATTCAACAAAACGAAATTTGATCATATACCCTCAAAATTTAGAGCATGTTTATCTTATTTCTCATTTCCATTCCAATTTTATACATAGCTATGTATAGCAAAATTAATATTTGAAATTTCTCTGTAAAGAGCATCAATTTTTTTCCCACTACCTATAACTTACATGGTGTCCTAGTATTGACCCACTCTCTCTATTTTGCAAATAATAAGGGATTTTTTAATCTACTATAACTCTATTAGCTTCAATATTTTAGTATCATGAGTTTGACAATACATAGCATCAAGAATCCTGATTTGAAAAATGATCGCCACAGACACTTTGCAAGATTTAAAAATTTGGGTCTTTAGAAATGTCTTAGTTCTTACATGTCAGGTATGAATAGTTAAATTAAATGAACCAATATAAAAGAAGCATGTTACTTAACATAAAACTATGGAGAAATACGAGAAAGGAAACGAAACATCACAACAACAAAGTAATAAGGGGGTTCACCCAAATTGGACTACGTCTCTCGACCCTGCTTTAATAGTGGGGTGGCCACTTTATTGATCTCAACAAATAGATAATGAGTACATGCAAATCTTTGTCAATACAAGAAAGGGAGTCTCTTCTTGAGTGGCATTGTCTCTCCTACAAAGAGACGTTCTCCTATAAACAACTCTCACTCACAAAGTCATTCACTTTCAACAAGGAAAGAAATCATAACAAGGGACACTCTCACATAAAGTGGCAATAGGTCCTCATGAATCCACTGCTCAGAATCAACTCAGACTCATCACCTTCACAATTGTCACACAATTTGGAGACCAATGACTATAAACATGACTACTTCCTCATAAAGTTTCAAAATTGCCTTATCTCAAAACCCTAATTTGAAGATCATCTAAAAATCGATTGCTAAAATGAAAAAATAGACATCCACATATGAATTCCTTGAAAATTTTTGAGTCATTTGAGTATAAAATCGATTATGTTTTTCTCAGGCACTCCCTACCTCCGTCTCAAAACTACCTTGGAAAATGTGGAGGAATTAACACTAAACCACCCAAACTAATGACGACACGTTGGGTGATTCCACTGTCAATTATAATGTTTCCATGCTACTCAGAAGGGTCAAAAACCCTTATCTCAACTCTTATGGAACTAAAAAGGGCCTCCAAATGGCCAAAATACACCTCCATTTCCAATCTCCTTTATTAACTGTAGAAAAAAACTCCTTCCCCTCCCAGAATAATAAAAATACTAGTCTTACAGGCCAATAATTTATTCATTAGTTTGGTTTCCCGTAAGTCATGGGTTCGATCTGACAGGGTCGAAAGTTATAACGTTCTATGGTTTTAAATTTCGATTCGACAGGGTCGAGAGTTATAACATTCTACGGTTTTAAATTTAAATATGGTCGTTGCTCACATTTTTCCTCTGTCGTTGGTTATGCGGTATCCCATGGAACCATGGGTCATTGGTCCCTGCACCCTACGCTCTCGTCATGGTTCTACGCCTTTAACTCCTGCCACCTAGTCACATTACGTAACATAATCATGGGTTGGGCTGGTCAGGCATGCCTTCTAGCCACCGATTACCCCCAAGCACTGTGTTTTGAAACTTTAAATATGGCCAACACCATTTGATTACCAAGCAACACCCATGGCACGTTGGTAGGATGTTAGTTTGGTAATTGAGAGATCAATGGTTTGAATCATGCGGAGGTCGGTTAAGCTAATTAAAATTTTAATGTGAATCTTGAGACCACATAGTGTCATTTCATAGGGCCACGTGGTGCCCTATCATTGGTCCACGTGACGGCCTATCATTTTCCCACCTAACCAATCATATTCCCAATCACCTGTTGACATTAGCTGACACCTAGACTACAAAATTGCCACGTGCTCTCACATGATTGGTCCTTTTCTGGTCCGTACTTCCATCTACCAACTTCCATGTCATACACTGGTCTATCCATATGTATGCCACATCACTTCCATAAAAATAGTAAAGAATTGACTGATTAGTCCACCTCTTTGAGGTTTTCTTGGTTTTGGTCTATCTAGGTGTTAATGAATTGATTCAACAAAATGAAATTTGATCGTATACCCTCAAAATTTAGAGCGTGTTTATCTTCTTTCTCATTTCCATTCCAATTTTCTACATAGCTATGTATAGCAAAAATACTATTTGAAATTTCCCTGTATAGAGCATCAATTTTTTTCCCTTTACCTATAACTTACATGGTGTCCTAGTATTGACCCACTCTCTCTATCTTGCAAATAATAAAGGATTTTTTAATCTACTATAACTCTGTTAGCTTCAATATTTTAGTATCATGAGTTTGAGAATACATAGAATCAAGAATCTTGAATTGAAAATTGATCGCCACAGACACTTTGCAAGATTTAAAAATTTGGGTCTTTAGAAATGTCTTAGTTCTTACATGTCAGGTATGAATAGTTAAATTAAATGAACCAATATAAAACAAGCATGCTACTTAACATAAAGATATGGATAAATACGAGAAAGGAAAAGAAACATCACAACAACAAAGTAATAAGGGGGTTCACCCAAATTGTACTACGTCTCTTGACCCTACTTCAGTAGTGGGGTGGCCACTTTATTGATCTCAGGAAATAGATAATGAGTACATGAAAATCATTGTCAATACAAGAAAGGGAGTCTCTCCTTGAGTCGCATTGTCTCTCTTACAAAGAAGCGTTCTCCTATAAACGACTCTCACTCACAGAGTCAGTCACTTTCAACAAGGAAAGAAAGCATAATAGAAGGAAACTCTCACATAAAGTGGCAATAGGTCCTCATGAATCCACTGCTCAGAATCAACTCAGACTCATCACCTTCATAATTGTCACACAATTTGGAGACCAATAACTATAAACATGACTACTTCCTCATGATGTTTCAAAATTGCCTTATCTCAAAACCCCAATTTGAAGATCATCTAAAAATTGATTGCTCAAATGAGAAAATAGACATCCACATATGAATTCCTTGCAAAATTTTGAGTCATTTAAGCATAAACTCGACTATGTTTTTCTTAGGCACTTCAGACCTCCCTCTCAAAACTGCCTTGGAAAATGTGGAGGAATTAACACTAAACCACCCAAACTAATGACGACACATTGGTTGGTTCCAATGTCAATTATAATGTTTCCATGCTACTCAGAAGGGTCAAAAACCCTTATCTCAACTGTTATGTTGCTAAAAAAGGCCTCCAAATGGCCAAAACACACCTCCATTTCCAATCTCCTCTATTAACTGTAGAACAAAACTCCTTCCCTTCCCAAAATAATAAAAATAGTAGGCTTATAGCCCAATGATTTCTTCATTAGTTTGGTTTCCCGCAAGTCACAGGTTTGATCCGACAAGGTCAAAAGTTATAACATTCTATGGTTTTAAATTTCGATCCGACAGGGTCGACAGTTATAATGTTTTATGGTTTTAAATTTAAATATGGTCACTGGCCCACCTTTTTCCTCTGTCGTTGGTTATGTGGTATCCCATGGAACCACAAGTCATTGGCCCCTGCACCCTACACCCTCATCATGGTTCTACGCCTTTAACTCCCGCCACCTAGTCACATTACATAACATAATCGTGGGTTGGGCCTGTCAGTTTTGCCTTCTAGCTAGCCTATTACCCCCAAGCGCTGGGTGTTGAAACTTTAAATATGACCAGTGCCTTTTGATTACCAAGCAACACCCATGGCACGTTGGTAGGACGTTAGTTTGGTAATAGAGAGATCAATAGTTTGAATCATGCAGAGGTCGGTTAAGCTAATTAAAATTTTAACGTTAATCCCAAGACCACGTGGTGACCTATGATTGGTCCATGTGACAACTTGTCATTTTCCCACCTAACCAACCGTATGGCCAATCACCTGTTGACATTAGCTAACAACTAGACTACAAAATTGCCACGTGTCCTCACATGATTGGTCCCTGTCTGGTCCGTACTTCCATCTACCAACTTCCATGTCATACACTGGCCTATCGATATGTCTGCCACATCACTTCCATAGAAATAGTAAATAGTTGACCAATTAGTCCACCTCTTTGAGTTTTTTTTGGTTTTGGTCTATTTAGGCGTTAATGACTTGATTCAGCAAAATGAAATTTGATTGTATACCCTTAAAATTTAGAGCATGTTTATCTTCTTTCTCATTTCCATGCCAATTTTCTACATAGCTATGTATAACAAAAATATTATTTGAAATTTCTCTTTAGAGAGCATCAATTTTTTTGCCACTACCTATAACTTACATGGTGTCCTAGTATTGACCCACTCTCTCTATTTTGCAAATAATAAAGTATTTTTTAATTTACTATAACTCTATTAGCTTCAATATTTTAGTATCATGAGTTTGAGAATACATAGCATAAAGAATCCTCATTTGAAAATTGATCGCCACAAACACTTTGCAAGATTTAAAAATTTGGGTCTTTAGAAATGTCTTAGTTCTTACATGTCAGGTATGAATAGTTATATTAAATGAACCAATATAAAAAAATCATGCTACTTAACATAAAACTATGGAGAAATACGAGAAAGGAAAAGAAACATCACAACAACGAAGTAATACGGGGGTTCGCCCAAATTTGACTACGTCTCTCGACCCTGCTTCAGTAGTGGGGTGGCCACTTTATTGATCTCAACAAATAGATAATGAGGACATACAAATATTTGTCAATACAAGAAAGAGAGTCTCTCCTTGAATGGCATTGTCTCTCCCACAAAGATACGTTCTCCTATAAACAACTCTCACTCATAGAGTCATTCACTTTCAACAAGGAAAGAAAGAATAACAGAAGGACACCCTCACATAAAGTGGCAATAGGTCCTCATGAATCCACTGCTCAGAATCAACTAAGACTCATCACCTTCACAATTGTCACACAATTTGGAGACCAATTACTATAAACATGACTACTTCTTCATAAAGTTTCAAAATTGCCTTATCTCAAAACCCCAATTTGAAGATCATCTAAAAATCGATTTCTGAAATGAGAAAATAGACATCCATAGATGAATTCCTTGCAAAATTTTGAGTCATTTGAGTATAAACTCGACTATGTTTTTCTGAGGCACTCAAGACCTCCTTCTTGAAATTACCTTGGAAAATGTGGAGGAATTAACACTAAACCACCCAAACTAATGATGACACATTGGTTGGTTCCAATGTCAATTATAATGTTTCCATGCTACTCAGAAGGGTAAAAACCCTTATCTCAATTCTTATGGCGCTAAAA
Organism: Pinus tabuliformis; assembly: GCA_031772625.1. NCBI lineage: Eukaryota > Viridiplantae > Streptophyta > Pinopsida > Pinales > Pinaceae > Pinus > Pinus tabuliformis. Next base: position 1,280,261,195 of record CM062809.1, read on the forward strand.
AAGGCATCAAAATGGCCAAAATACACCTCCATTTCCAATCTCCTCTATTAACAGTAGAACAAAACTCCTTCCCTTCCAAAAATAATAAAAATACTAGGCTTATATACCAATGTTTTCTTCATTAGTTTGGTTTCCCGCAAGTCACAAGTTCGATCTGACAGCGTCTGAAAAAAGTGTTGTCCTCAACGCTTGAGTAGTTCTAGATGCTTATGTATAAAATCCTCATCCTCCCATGTGGAATCTTCAACGGGTAAGTTCTTTCACTTGATGAGATACTCTGAAATTTCTTCTTGCAATTACCCACTGAGTAATATTTCTAACTTTGCAAGTTTGATCAAGATTGGATTCTCCAATGAAGAGTTATGCCAAATCTCCCACAATGACCTGAGTATAGATTGGTTCAGTATAGTGAACTTGTAAGACGTTCCACGGGTCACTGTTTTAACCTTAGGTTCTGAAAATGATACCCAAACAAACTTCAATCCCTCCCCTTTCTGTAAATTCTGACAAAAATTCAATCTGATGCTTAGAGCGAAAGTTATGACGATTTTCCCAAGGTGACCTTTTTGGAATGTAATTTGGGAGTCTGCAAAAACCCTTACTTCCTCAAATTATATCTCCACAAATATAGCGAGACAGGATCTGAAATTCAGAGCCAAGGTTCAAACCGATTTCTTCTCAAATGGGTTTTTTGTTTAGCTTTTGAAACTTTGTAGCGAAAGAGTTATAGTGAACATTCCACGATAACCTGTTTTAGATGAGATTCTGGAGCTTGCAATAACCCTAACTTACTCAGATCATATCTCCGCAAATATAGAGAGAAAAAATCTGCAATTTGGACAAGAGGTTTAGTGAGATTTAGTCTCAAATTGGTTTTATTTTTAGCTTCTGAAACCTCATTGAAAGAAAGTTATAGCGAACATTCCACGATGACCTGTTTGGAGCAGCGAAACCCTAGAATCCAAAGCTCTGATACCAAATATTATGAAACCAGCTCAAAAAAAATAGAAAAGATAGATCAATGCCTTAGAATTCAGCCTCTTCGAGGGGACAACCTCCTTTACATTACACAAATTAACAATTCTTGGATGATTCAAATGACAAAACCTCCTTTCTATATATAGGAGTCTAAGGGGTCACAATTTAACCAAGCCGACCTAACAATAATAATATAAAGGCACAAAAATAACAATAGAGGGATTCTATGGGGCACAATAATAATAGTATGGGGACAATAGGGGCACAAAAATAACAATAAGGGATACAAAGGCAATAGTAATGGGGGAATCACTAGTATTATAGGGACCTAACATAACGTTCTATGGTTTTAAATTTAAATATGGTCGTTGGCTTGCCTATTTCCTTCGTCATTGATTATGTGGTATCCCATGGAACCACGGGTCGTTGGTCCTTGCACCCTACACTCCCGTCGTGGTTCTATGCCTTTAACTCCCGCCACCTAGTCACATTATGGAACATAATCATGGGTCGGGCTGGTTAGGCATGCCTTCTGGCCAGCCCATTATCTCCAATCATTGGGCATTGAAACTTTAAATATGACCCGTGCCCTTTGATTACCAAGTGACACGCATGATGCGTTGGTAGGAAGTTAGTTTGGTAATTTAGAGATCGATGGTTTGAATCATGCGGAGGTTGTTTAAGCTAATTAAAATTTTAACATGAATCCCAAGACCACACGGTGACCTTTCATAGGGCCACGTGGTGCCCTATGATTGGTCCACGTGGTGGCCTCTCATTTTCCCACCTAACCAACCGTACGCCTAATCACCTGTTGACATCAACTGGCAACTAGACTGCAAAATTGCCACATGTCCTCACATGATTGGTCCCTGTCTGGTCCGTACTTTCATCTACCAGCTTCCATCTCATACACTGGTCCATCCATATATCCACCACATCACTTCCATACATTGCCACTTGTTTGCTTGCCATAGGGCCACGTGGTAGTCTCTGACCAAGCTACATGGCACCCATCCATTGAGCCTTTCATGCTTATTGTCATGCGGAAAGAGTCAATTTTGCGGACAAAACCGACCTCCCTAGAAGCTAAGGCTTTCTAGTGACAAACAAGACAACTAAACACTACCTTTCTCTAAATATGCATTTAGAATACAAGTAATCAGGTGTTTATAACATACCTTTAGTCCAACGCTTTGTAGTAGTCCAGCCTCGCCGATCCGGATGAGCTCCTCCTTCTCTTCAAAACCTGCATTCACTAACACGCAAACGATTACATAGCACCTGAACAACTTATAAAATAAAACATATTCATCATACAGACCAAGGAGTATATGAAACAAATCATGTATAACAATCTGTTGAGAAAAGTGAGCTTAATTGTATTAAGTGGAAACAAAAGAAACCATTACAACCTGAGCCTTGGTGTTGTGCAGGTCCCTCCTAGGGTCCAGCGAGAGTTCTCCTTTACTTTGATCAGCTCACCCACTTCCAAATAAGGCTAGGAAAGGATGGGAATCTCTCCTCTCAAGCTCTATAAGGGAGTCCTAATTACAGCAACATCTACCTTTAGGAATGTTCAGCTTTCAACCTCCCCTCTCGAGAGCCCAATGCCTGTATTTATAGTGCTTTAGAGGAAGTTAATCAGGTCCACCATCAATGGGATAAGCCCCTCTTTGAATGCGATAGATCCCCTCTTGATGGGATAAGTTCCTCTTTCATAGGGATACATGAACCATCTGGAGGCGCTCAATACACGTCAAACAAGCTTCTAGAATGCTCTATAAATGACCACAAGTAACTTTTTTGAAGTGAAACTCGCGCCTTTTAACCTTTACAGGAGTACGCACCCACCCCTTTACAGACAGAGCGTACAAGTACGCAGGTATTGTGAACTTGGGGTGCGTACACGCAGGTAAGGCTAAGAGAAACTGTGTACCCAGAGTTATTTGACTTTTTAAGGACTTTCTCTCTTTTTTGGAGTTTGACATGAAGAGCAGAGGTATAAGACTTGCCAAGGAGGATAGTATGATAGTTGATGGAGCCATACTAACTGCAAATAGTCATGGTGACAAATTTTAGTGTAACAGATTGCCCCCTAAAGTGCGAAGCCTGTAGTAGATTAGGGTTTCATATCATCTAGGAAGGGTGAAGTACTTTATCATTTCAAGGATTATCTTGTGGAGAGCCCAGTCGGAACCTGCAAGTATTCAACACAAAATACATATGTAAAATTATATCATCGCTAAGGTAGGCATTCCCATACTGAGATTGAAAACTTTAACTAACAAACTATCTACTGCTCTGATATAGGAATGATTTCGCAGTACATTATAATCATAGACTTTTGTAGACACAGTATGGACGCAGCCATCTGTTTATGATTAGTCCACTGTACAATGAATACAAAACTCCTCGTAGCCTGGATGGTGGAAACTAGATCCATGGTCTTCATTTCTACTTCCCGAAATGGTACGATTCTATCCATGCAAATAAATGAGTTGATGTCGAACATGGTAGAAACCACTTTATTACCAGTCGATGATGTAAACAGTTAACAAGTGTGAGAGAGACCACCAGTGATGTCAATGGTTCTCAAAGTACCCAGTACAATCCATGAGATGTGAATGAATGAGTTGATGTCGAACATTTCACGGAATCCTTCGATCGAAAGTCAATGATGTAAACCGTCGTCAAAGGCGAGAAACCTGCCATTGATGCATGCAGATTTCAAGGTACTGACAATTTCTAGGTCATCTTTCTAGATAATGTGCTGATGTTGATAGAAAGCGACCCGTTGCAGGCAAGCCGACAACACGAAATCATAGATCAAGTTGAAGAAATGTAGCTGTAAGGACTGACTCAGGGATGGTCGAGATGGATGACGGGTATTTCGCAGATGAATGGTTTATTTGCAGTGACCTCTTGAACACATAACGACACGACAGATGGCTTGGTGACAATTGACCCAAAGTTAATACTCGGAACCGGTTGAAGATTTTCAATGTGGTTTGATCAACTGTTAGGCAAAGGATTTCCCAACCCAGGTGAATGAAAAGTGTCGTGTTCAAGAGTGGTGATAAGGCTTCTTCTGAGACAAAGGATAACAAATAGGCTCATTTTCCTCTCTTTTCCCCCACCATTTCTGGCAAGTACCTCTTTATTTTTTACAAGCTTGAGGAGGATAACATATGCTTGATTATAAGCTCATCCTTCGGATGAGTCCAACTTAGTTTAGATTCGAACCCTAAGAAGGAGTGGTCCGTTCCTGTTTGTAATCGAACAGGTCCTTTACTGTGAAATTTTAACGAGTCCAGTATAGGAGAAACTCGGCGTTTTTCAATTTTAGAGAGTCTGAAAAAAATTAAGAAGACTCCAGGGTTGAACTTTTTCGTAAATTTGTGTCTCCCAAGCCCGAAAAAGTATAAAATAATACTTGAGAGAACCGCTTGATCTTGCGACCAAGGAGTACTTTCATGATTAGTGTCTTTGACCTGAAAAGTAAAAAGCGATCAAGGACACGTCGTTTAATTTCCAGTATCGAATTTGAAACGACAAAAATCCGGCAATCTTTTTCTGTTTTTACAGTCAGAAAAGAGCTATAAGGGGACCGTCTTTTAATTCCGTTTTAACGAGTGTAAAAGAAACTCTCGGCAATCTTTTCATGTTTTAGGAGTCAGAAAAGGGCTTAAAAGATGACTCTGATGTTTTTGTTTGTGAAAAATGACAATTTTCCTTGAAAATCCTTTTATCCTGCACAAAAACCAACACATTACTCATACCTGTTTAAAGATAGATAAAAATACTTTGCAAAATACCTTTTCACGGTGGAAAATAAACAAATTTAACATTTATTTACTCAAAAAACCTATAAAAAGGGCTTTTACCATTTTACTGTTGAGGAGAGAAAAAGGGCTTTTGGCAAGAAACTTCCTGTGGACACTGCGGAGAATCCGACCGTCAAAACCGAACGCCGTCTCATCAGGTATTCTACAACATCCTCCCTTACATTTCCATCCATTTAGAATTTGTTTTTAAGCTTTAGTTTCATTTTTTGGAGGCCTTGGGGTTTCAAGGTCTGCTTTTCGGGGTACGCAGGTGCTCCATTGGTGACCTGCGTACCCCGACATTTTCTCAGTTGGGAAAATGCCGGGCGTACGTAGCTTGCCTTAAGAGAACCTGCGTACACACGCTCTGTCTCTAAAGGCGGGCTGCGTACACCGCGGAGAGGATTTTCAAACCTCCATTTCTCCAAAATGAACCAAAAACTTTTAATTTTATGGACTCTAACAGATGTTTTATGGTGTGTAGATTGCCCACCATGCTTGATTGGCGCGAGAGAGAACACGAAGATGTTGATTTGGCCGCCATTAATCACCAACCTTCCATTGATGCTTTGAAGGCATGCGACCTTTACAAATACTGGGCCATACCTGGCATGAGGGCCCAGGTGCACTTTCTAGAGTGGCTGGTTGAAAGGTGGAACGTTCAGGATCAGTGCTTTTACATTGGAGGGCACCAGCTCGAGATAGAGCCCTCAGATATTTACTTTCTCACTGGTTTGCCCAAGAGGGGCGAACAATTGACTCTGTCCGGGACTAGGCCGGGTGGCCAGTCCATCGCTAGTCTCCGTCTAGAGTGGTGTAATAATCAAAACCAGGATAAGGGGATAGAGATTAAAAAGATATCCCGACCTGAACTTATGGTAATTGCCTTTACAGTTACCAGAGTTTGCGGGGCTGCCGCTTTGCACATTGCCACTGGATCCCAAATGCGGATGGCGATTGATTGCTATCGGGGCACCATTTTCAACTGGTGCGATGCTGTGTTGGCCAACTTAAAGGGCCAACTGACTAGGACCAAAAACGGACAGCTGAAGACTTTTGGTTATGGGCCTTTAGTTGTGAGTTTTTCCCTAGAGAGGGTTTCGATGCTGATCCCACAGCAGCTCACTGTTGAGGTTGGGCCTCCCCGAGAGCCTAAGTTGACGCGATGGGTTGCGGTGATGGCCCGTCATCCTGACGAGGGCACGGAGGTTGTCCGATTTAGACCGGAGTATTTTCACTGGTTGGAGAACCAGATCTTCTCGATACAGGATTTTCCTTATGCCGGAGTTGATTTTTGTGGAGATCCGGACATGATTCTTCCACCGGGAGAAGAGTGGGACGACATAGGTACTTCATTTCTCACAAGTTTTTAAATTATCTATTTTTTTTATTTATTTTATTATCGTCTCAAAGCTGATAGTGACAATTTTCAAAATGAAGATGTAGGCCCACAACGTCCAGCCAATCTCCGGCCTTTCGAGAGGAGAGTACCAGTTGTATCGGCACCGGCCCCACAGGATGTGGCCGCAGAGACCTTAGCTGAGTTGGAACACGACCTAGAGCATCTTACGGCAGACATACCAGAGACTACTATAGATGATATTCCTATCAGACTTCAACGCTATGTCGTCGCAGTCCCAGGACCTTTTAGGAGGTTCTTGTGTAGGGTGGCGCGTGCAGTGGTGTCGTATAGAGAGCATCACCAGTGATTGGATGATCACTTTTGTAGACACATGTGACATTTTGGTTTTTTTTACTTATCATTTTTGCCGATCATAAGGGTGTTTTTCAACCTATGATCGAAGACGATGTATTTTTTGACACACTCCTATCTATATATATCATTATTACCGGCTTATCTTGTTAAACATGTGTGATGAAATGTTTTTAAATTTACATGTATGATTATCGCAAATGTCTGTCTAACATTCGAGAAGCAATTGCATCTGCTAATGTATTTAAAGACCTTGGAATATGCTGATATTCAATATAATCAAATTCACGTTCCAAGAGACGCACTCTCAAAAATAACCTTAACAACACTAGATTTCTAATGGCATACACTCTATTAAGCTGTAATACAACGAGTTCAGAATCTAACCTCACTATCAAACTCCGAATCCCAAACGAAATATATTCAGACAATAACTCAATCACTGCACTGTATTCTGCAATGTTGTTTGTTGTTTGACCGAAGCTCACCCCATGCATAGAAACTAACTCGTCAGAGGGCGAATAGATAACCCAAGCTGCGGAAGAGATATTCCATGTACTACGACAAGCACCATCAGCAAATCCGATCTATGTTTGGAGAGGCATCGACATCTGCAAACATCAAGCGTAAAACCAAGATAAGAAGAATAATGACGAAAAACACACTTTCTAAGCTAAGCACACTGTCTATACTAACAAACACACCAGCTAGAAAGAAAAACCTAACCTAACTAAAATCTCCATACCCATCATTTAAGCATAATACCTCTTTAGGTAAAGTCCATTTCTGGGTTTACCCAAAGAGTCCCCATCAAAATCTACCAGCTCATAGGCCCCTTTTGCTAGCTTTCGCTTGACAATGTAGGGCCCATGCCACATAGGAACAAATTTTCCAGCGCCTAATTTATCGTTAGCTTGATCATATAATAGCACTAGGTCTCCTTCCGAAAAATTTCGAGGGGTCACATTTCGATCATATTGAGCTTTCATACGTTTTGCGTGAGTCTCGATTGCCAATGCAGCGTCACGTCGAGTCTCATCTAATTGAGCTAAGTATAACAAACGCTTCTCCTCTTGGAAGTAGCTGGAGTAATTCGACAGCCATTTGAAGTGACAGGATTTCGCATTCAATGGGCAGCACAGCTTCTAAACCATAAACTAGTTGGAAAGGAGTGAACCCTGTTGATGTTTTCACTGAGGTTCGGTATGCCCAAAGCGCGGAAAATAACATGTTGTTCCAATTCGACCAATGAATACCAATGATTCGTCGAATCATGATAACTAAAACTTTGTTGATGGACTCAACCAGACCATTCGCTTGTGGATAATAAGGAGTTGAGCTATCGTGACGCAAACCAAGCTGGCCTGTAAGTTCTGTCATCATAACGTTTCGAAAATGGCGCCCATGGTCAGTGATTATCGCTTGTGGGACACCAAACCTAGCAATAATGTGATTGAATACGAAAATTGCAGCTGTCTTGCCGTCTGCCTCGAATGTAGGCATCACCTCGGCCCACTTAGTAAAATAATCAACCGCAAGGATGATATACGCATTCCCCCCGGCTGAGTGAGGGTTACATGTAATAAAATCGATACCCCATTTAGCAAAAGGACCAACGGAAATTATAGGGTGGAGAGGAGCAGGTGGTGCACGCATCTTGCGATCAAACACTTGACAGTTGTGGCATTGCCAAACCGCAATAATACAGTCTTTAAACAAGGACGGCCAGAAGTAGCCAGCGCGCAATATCTTTTGGGTTGTGGCATACCCAGACATATGATCGCCACACGCTCCAGAGTGACAGTCATTCAAAACCCTTTCAGCTTCCTCGTGAGTTAAGCAACGGCGAAAAACCAAGTCCGCCCCACGGCGATAAAGAGTATCTCCAATAATTTTGTACTGTTGGGACTGGAATCGAATTTTCCGACGTTCCGACTTTGAAACTTCGGGCCGAAAGGATTGGGTTTGGAGATAGACTATTATATCCCCATACCACGGATCCAAAGTGCTGATGAGAAACAAAGATTTATCCGCAATGGGTTCCTCTGCCACAGTTTCTGTGTCAGCACGTGGGAAATCACACATCAACTCTGCAAAAACTAAAGATTTCTTAGACTTAGATTTTTCAAATTCCAAGTCGAACTCCTGCAGGATAACAATCCATTTGGAGTACTTGCCCCCTAGCAATTGTTTAGTCAAAATGTAAATCATAGGGTTGCAATCCGAAATGACTGTAGTTTTACGAAGTAGAATGTAGTGATGAAAACGTTGGACAGCTTGAACGACTGCCAATGCCAATTTCTCCACATGTGAATACTTGAGCTCAGTTGGATTTAAGGTCCGACTAAGGTAATATATCACATGTTCCGTTCCGAATTCGTCTTCCTGTACTAAGACCATTCCAATGGTGGAATGAGCGGCGGCGAGGTACAAAAAGTAATCATGGTTGTAGTTGGGAGGATGCAGCAACGGTGCATGGGTTAACGCGTGCTTGAGTGCATCAAAAGATTTTTGAGCTATTTCATCCCAAGAGAATTGAGCGTTCTGTTTCAACAACCGGGTAAAACCCTTTGTAATCTCGGTGTAGTTAGGAATGAATCGGCGTAAAAAGTTTGCTTTCCCCTGCAAACTTTGGAGTTGGTGAAGACTTGAAGGAGGAGGCAATTTGATGATAGCTTCTACCTTCGAGGGATCGACGCGGATGCCGGCTTTTGAAACTACAAATCCCAGCAATCGTCCCACTTCTATACAGAAGACACATTTGTGTGGGTTCAACCGTATACGATAATGCCTACACCTCATGAAAATTGCTCGTAAATGGACAAGGTGATCAGCTCGATACAATGAGTGAGCGGGCAAATCATCGAGATACGGTTGCACAATGTGTTTGATGTCATGAAATGCATAAGACATCGCCCTTTGAAAAGTTGCTCCGGCATTCTTAAGCCCAAAAGGTAATTTGCAATAAGAAAATGTCCCCCATGGACAAATGAAAGCCGTTTTTGGTTGATCGGCAGGTAGAATATTGATTTGATTGTAACCAGAAAAACCGTCCATAAAGGAAAATATTTCACTGCCGGCACAATCATCAATTATTTGATCGATATAGGGTGTTGGATAGTTGTCCTTGGGACAAGCACGATTGATATCCCTATAGTCGATGCATATTCTTATTGTTCCCTGTTTTTTGTTAACCGGAACAATATTCGATACCCAATCCGTTAACGGGATCGAATAAATGAAACCTGCTTTCAACAGCTTCTCAACTTCTACTTTAATCGCAGCCGCTTTTCGTGGGTGAATCTGACGCAAACGTTGCCGGACGGGTTTAGCATCCGGGTAAGTCTTGATCTCATGGACAACAATTGCGAGATCAATTCCTGGCATTTCCTCATAGGACCAGGAAAACACGTCGCAGAATTCTTGAAATAGGGCCTTTGCATGTCTGAATTTCGTCATCTGAACACGAGGCACCTATATGAATGTGCTCAACAATTCCGGGCTTGACTGAAATGTCAATGGGAATAGTGCGAGAAATGTTTCCCAAATTCAGATCTGAATCAGGATGTTTCATTGGACTCTAAGCTTCTTTGACATATTCAGCTGTAAAGATTGATGAGAAATCGTTTTCAAAATGATCATCCTCAGGTAAAAACGAAGATCTATGATGGAGATCTTCCCATGGTAAATCGTCTAGGCACAGGACTTCACAAAGTTGTTCGTCAGATGACACAACTTCGGGAAACGTTATTAACTCTGAGGTTTAGGTGAAAAGTGATTCCTCACGGACCACATTCATTTGGTCGATTTTGGTTGAACTCGAGTCGGTAAAAGACTGCACGGCTTCATAGGCAATTTCATATGGACTCAAAGGCATTGCATCACCAAATGAGTCTATCTCAGATTCAGAAGGAACGATCCAAGGATCATCATAAACAATGGTGTCTGAAGTAATCATATGAATAGATGCAAACGAAGACACGGCGTTGATTGGAGGAAAAGGAAAAGTTCCCAGTAAACCGGCATCTTTAACTAATCCTACGCCAACATCCTTATAAGGGATGGTCGTTTTACCGACATGCTGGATACTCTCTGAAGAGGCTGGGTCGGATGAAAAGTAAGCCAGCTGGTCTATGGTTACGATCTTGCCATTATGTGGAAACTTTATTACTCTGAAGACCGATGAAACGACCACTGTCATAGCGTAAGACCAACTTCGACCCAACAGAAGGTTGTAGTCTAGAGGGGCATCAACCACCTCCACATCCAGACTAGCGGTTTTTCCCTCATCCCCTATAGGCAAATCCTGTAGAATGCCAAACGGATGAAACCCACGACCATCAAAGGCCTTAAGAATTGTCGGGGATTGATTTAGTGAAGGAGAACCAAGCGATCTCCAGCACTGTATCGACATAATACACGTGGAAGCTCCCTCATCAATTACAGTCCGATGAATAGGCCTGTTTTTTACTATCACTGGGATTTGGAAAGCCATCTGATGAGGCAAACACGGTGTACTATTTTCTAGATCAAAGATTATTAGGTTCGGGTCCTGAACATCAACAGTTCCTATAGCCGACAAAAGTAATTTTCGTTGTGCTGGGCATGATTGCAGCACTTCTAAAGCCAACATTGCTGAGGGTGAAACAGCTAAATCCTCAATAATGTTGTAATTCTGGGCCGCTCTCGCATGTGGATTAAAGCAGACCTTCGAAGTACACCCTTGGCGGGCGGTTTGATTACTAAGTCAGGGTTAGGCTTCTCAATCTGTAGTGGATCGGAACCGAGAGCTGAGGTTGATGGATTTGAATGAGAAGATTCTGCTTCTTTCGATCCATCAACAGGACTTTTACTACCATAATCTTGCGATCGAGTCGCAATCCTTACATGAGACATCATCAATATGGGTTCTTCACTGGCACTCGAGGAAGAACCTATCATCTTACTCTCCTGCTTTGGAAATGGATCTTTCAAAACAGCAGGAGTTGGGGAACCCTTGACGATTTTCACAACCTCGGCCCGATGAGGGCAATCACTTGTAAAATGATCCTCTTCACAAATAAGACAAGGATATCGAGGTTTGCGCTTTTCGTCATTGGTTTCCGACTTTTCTGTTTTCTCCTTTGGAGTCTTGTCTACTTTATTCTTCTTCTTACCTTTCTTCTTCCCACTGTTTTTTGATTTAGCCGTAGATGACTCTACAGTGTGAATATCAGCGGAAACTTCAGCAGAAGATTCTCCTGTCGGGGAGTCTGGTAAGGTTATAATGGGCGAAGAATTCTTTGAAGACTTCTTCTTGCTTTTAGTATTCACCGTACCAATCATGCCATCAGCAGCATGAGATCCCGAAGGAGCAGCAGCGATTTGATTTGACTTTGGAAGATCTGGGATCTTTTCGTGTAACGCACCTGACTGAGTGTAAACTAAGTCAAGGTACTGCGCTTGAGCAATCACTTGCTCCTCAGTAACTACTCTGGCCTTAGCTACGTCTTCAGTAATCTTCGGTAATAATGATTTAACAAACCATTCAACTAAGATTTGGTCCGGGATAAAAACTTTCACTAATCGCCTTCGACGTCTCCATTCATGTATATGATCGGAAATATAAGTGGACGTCGACTATTTTAATGAAGTTAGTAACTCCGTGCCATTATCATATCTGACCGACAACTGAAAATGAGTTAGGAATGAGGTAGCTAACTGACTAAAATTATAAAAAGAGGCCCGTGGTAACTCAATGTACCACTTGGCCGCGAGACCAATGAGTGTACGCTGGAAAATATGTAAGCGGATTGAATCATTCGAGATGGAATTTTAGGCACACCAGAGGTGGTAAGTCATCACATGATTGGACGGATCTTCTCGAGACTTACCCTCGAACTTGGGAATGTCACTGGGCAACTTATTCGCCATTAGTGGCCAAAACGGAAGATAATTGATCGGATCGTTCGTTAGGCGCGTCAAGTCTGGTAAATCCAAAGTTGCGATAAATGGTAATTGACGATTAGGATCCCTAAAACTCTGGGTCACAAGACCAGTCCCAGGAGGAGGATATCCAGGATAACTTGGAATAGGAATCGCATTCGGTATATTGTATCCTCCCGGAAAACCAGGATTAATCGGACCGTACTGGGGTTGCTGAGGTTGTTGATAAGTGTACCCAGGATACGGTTGATACTGGTAAACTGGCTGCTGGACAGCAGGCCCGTATTGGTACTGTCCCTGGTACGGTTGATAAGCGAATTGTGGTTGACTAGTGACAACCGTACTTAAACCAGGTTGTCCTACAGGTATCTGAACGGTAGTTTGAATTGTGAATCCAGACAATGGTAAAGATGTCTGAGGAGTAGTTGCAGAGACAGTAGAAACCGGAGTTGTCGATACTCCAGAAGTAAGTGTGGTGGATGGAACAGATGTTGCGGTAGTTGCAGCAGTCGTTTGAGATGGAGTACTAGGCGCAATGGGCGACTGAGTAACTACCGAAGGTACAGAAGTTTGAACATTAGACTGGACTGGTTGCTGGGGTGAACCAGAAACTAAAGGTTGTCCAGTTTGAGATGACAACTGTACACTTGGCTGCAATACCTGTTGAACTTGCGATGGATCCCACACTATGTTCATTCCGGGGTATTGACCCATGACAGGTTGAGGATATTGAGATCCATAACTGGATTGAGGGTAGGATTGATAATTGAAAGGTACATTTCCCGTACCTTGAACATAAGATTTACCTTGGGGTGGTTGATAACCTTGACTCGAGTACTGACCTTGAGGTAGATACCCTTGAGGTAAGTACTGATACTGGGGTTGACCTTGAGGCATAAATTGATACTGAGGTTGACCTTGGGGTACATATTGAGGCTGGGGTTGACCTTGAGGAATGTATTGTACTATGGGTACATACTGTCCTTGAGGTTGCCCCCCAGGTGTTAATTGAGGCTGCCTCCAAGGCGGTAACTGGCCACCTTGAGGTTGAGAATCGGGAATTGAACCTGACATCATATAAATGTCTCCTACACCCAATGGTTTATTACCATTGTTTCCAGTTAATAACCCATGTTCAATGGGTTGAGGAGATGCTCCCGCAAAAGTACCAGAAAGTGACTGATACCCAGAAGGAACAGAAGGACCGCCGTACAAGAAAGATTCAGGAGATTGAGTAAACATGGACGACTGACCAGACATATTTACAGGAGTATAAATACCTCCGGGTGGATAAGGAGTTCGAGGTGGAGAAAAACTTGACCCTGAGTTGTCCAAATAATTGGTTAACGAAAGATACCAAGTAGTACTTCTAGGAGGACTGTAAAAAATGGATTCATGCTCCCTTAGATCAATAGTAGGTTGATCTTCAAGGATAGAGACGCCTATTTCTTCTTCTGGAGCAAGTTCTTCAATAGCTATCAAACCAGAAGGAAGATTTTCGGTGATGACTCTTTCTACCCTAGGTGAATCAGGAGCACTAGAAGTTGGAGTAACAGGTTCATAGATTTCAGGTTCTTCGCCTATATCACTAGTAGATGAAAAACTACCAGCAAGCTCGGAAACTGCAACAGCTTCGGGATTATAACCTGTTTCTAGACCTTGGTAATCTGGATGGACTACCAACGACGACTCTCCTTCTTCAGGTGAACCTACTTTACTGCCACTAGGAGTCACAAGGACTTTCAAACCTTCGTAATGACCCGGGACGCCTTCAGGAGGTTCGCCCCGAAGTCTACGGGACTTCCTTAACAAATCGGCCACGGTAACAATCTCACGAGACTGGCCCCGAAGTCTACGGGACTGTCTCGGTAATTCAGCCACAGTTAAAAACTTTTAACTACTGCACACGCAAACAAAGTAAAATCTCAAAGCAAACTGCCTAAAGTCTCTAAAGAACCAAACAAATTTGAATCACACGCCTAAAGAATCTAGGGCATCAAACCATACACAAACAGTAGCCTTCCGGACCGAAAACACTAGTTGGTGATGAAACCCAACATCGCCGAATTCAATACAAAAGTGGTGGGTGGAACAGTTACCCCGGCAACCTGCTTAATGAATAGACCGGCACAAGTTCCTCCACTTTAACCGTCTCGAGTGAAGTGAACCCCCTGGAAAATCCAAGTGAGTCTAGCGGACGTCTGCTCCAGGTACAGTGGGATCTTCCCTCCACCGTCACCTCAGGTAGAATCCTAAAGATAATGGTCACTAAGGTTACCAACAGCAACAAATATACCTGGGGGAACAGTCTACGACCCGATAGCACGCAAGGGCAGAGTAACAAGCTCAATCCCCTTGCCGGCTCCTTGACAATAATCCAAGGTTTACCGACAAGTGACCCCAGGCTCCTCGACAATAATCCGAGGTTTACCGTTTGTAGTACGTGCGTATCTGGCGTCTTTCCCAATGAAGGAGGATTGATCCCCTCACTGGTTTGGACACGGTCTCGTGCTTCTCCTTTAAGAGGAGCTTTCCCAGAGTACAAATGAAACAGTTGGATTTATCCTACCACAAGATGAGCTACTTGTTTGGTTTTACTGTCTTGGAGACTTAATTACTCTCCTACTCCAAGACACTAGCCTGATCTATATTGGTGTTTCAGAGCCCTAGTAAATAAAAAGTTACTAAATTGATTTTACTTTAAGCGTTAATTTTTATGGCTTTTCTTTAGGACAAAAGGTAGCGGAGATGAAACTGATGGTGTGTAGACTCGACTCAAATCCACTAAAAAGATGCACTTAGGATGATTTATACTAATTTTCTTTTTCAATGAATTCCCTAGCTAAGAGAGTTGGAGAATGCAAAATTGATATAAAGACAACTTTCTTGGCAATGAAAATCAAAGAAACAATCTCTTTATCTTTTCCAAAGCATACAACACATGACCACTAATTATTTCACGAAAATTCCTTTTCTTTTCAAAGACTCAAATGCTACTAAAGCAAACTTTTCTTCAAAAGAGATTTTTTGTATTTTTCCCTATATTAACAAAGCATGTAAAACTACTTTAACAGAAATCAAAGTTAAAAAATCTATGGCAATCAAATCAACTCAATTTCACCCAAAAGCAAATCTAAGAGAAATTCACCTAAAAGTAAATCTAATGAGGCAAAAGCCTACCAAGTATGATTCCAGGATGTTTTACTCAGTCATGATTTAACCAAGGACTAGTTAATGCAGAATCAAAAAACCAGTCAAAAACAAAAATCAAAATCTTTTGTTCTTTTTCTTAAGAATAAAATTCAAAGTTTAATCAACAAACTTTTTCGAGATTCGGCAAAGAGACAACACAAAGGTAGGTTTCTCACAAGGGTGGATTCTATGAAAGGTCCGACTCCTAAGAAGACTGAAAAGACCAGGGAGATCCAAGGTTTTACAACTTCTAAAGCCAAAGTCACTACAGGACCGATGCAAAAATCAAACCCTAGGGCTAGAACCTCTATGAATTTCACTAAAACTCTTGACACTGATGAAACAAGTTTAGATGAAGATTTATGGCAGGTAACCAGTGGATTTGGGTAGTAAAAACAAATTAAAAACAAAATCTAAGAGGCAAAAAGGAGAAAATTGAAATTTTCTCAATTTTGACAGGGTACGCAGGCAACCTGTTTGCACAGGTGCGTGTACGCTCTGTGCACAAAGCTGCAGTGCGTACAGGTACGCACTGTGCTAAACTCAGAGGGTGCGTACTGCTAGCAAAACCAAGAAAAACTAAAATCTAATTTAACCCTAAGCTATCCCACCCAAATACAAAGTCAAACAGCCAAAAACCAGAAAACAAACGACTTTTCTCAAATCAAAGTTTCACACAAAGGAAAAATCATTCACATCAATGGAGTCCCCAGCGGAGTCGCCATTTTGTCGTGCGGAAAGAGTCAATTTTGCAGACAAAACCGACCTCCCTAGAAGCTAAGGTTTTCTAGTGAAAAACAAGACAACTAAACACTACCTTTCTCTAAATATGCATTTAGAATACAAGTAATCAGGTGTTTATAACATACCTTTAGTCCAACGCTTTGTAGTAGTCCAGCCTCGCCGATTCGGATGAGCTCCTCCTTCTCTTCGAAACCTGCATTCACTAACACGCAAACGATTACATAGCACCTGAAGAACTTATAAAATAAAACATATTCATCATACAGACCAAGGAGTATATGAAACAAATCATGTATAACAATCTGTTGAGAAAAGTGAGCTTAATTGTATTAAGTGGAAACAAAAGAAACCATTACAACCTAAGCCTTGGTGTTGTGCAGGTCCCTCCTAGGGTCCAGCAAGAGTTCTCCTTTACTTTGATCAGCTCACCCACTTCCAAATAAGGCTAGGAAAGGATGGGAATCTCTCCTCTCAAGCTCTATAAGGGAGTCCTAGTTCCAGCAGCATCTACCCTTAGGAATGTTCAGCTTTCAACCTCCCCTCCCTCTGGCCCAATGCCTGTATTTATAGTGCTTTAGAGGAAGTTAATCAGGTCCACCATCAATGGGATAAGCCCCTCTTTGAATGGGATAGATCCCCTCTTGATGGGATAAGTTCCTCTTTCATATGGATACATGAACCATCTGGAGGCGCTCAATACACGTCAAACAAGCTTCTAGAATGCTCTAGAAATGACCACAAGTAACTTTTTTGAAGTGAAACTCGTGACTTTTAACCTTTACAGGAGTACGCACCCACCCCTTTACAGACAGAGCGTACAAGTACGCAGGTATTGTGAACTTGGGGTGCGTACACGCAGGTAAGGCTAAGAGAAACTGCGTACCCAGAGTTATTTGACTTTTTAAGGACTTTCTCTCTTTTTTGGAGTTTGACATGAAGAGCAGAGGTATAAGACTTGCCAAGGAGGATAGTATGACAGTTGATGGAGCCATACTAACTGCAAATAGTCATGGTGACAAACTTTAGTGTAACACTTATGTTAGCACCAACTATATGTCATTTCACTACCGCACTCTGCCACTTGTCACAGCCTGACTATGCCACATCATTACCATATGCCACAGCCCTTATCCCCTGTCCTACCCTGTTAGAGTTTGTACACTGCCATGTCATCATCATACAACCAACTGTCAACTACAAAGTGAAACAGTTAGATTCTCCTTCTTCGTACTAGTTCTGAGTCTATTGTACCATGAGGTAGTCAAACTCTATCCTTTGACTTTTTCCTTTTGCTGACCCAAAATTTGACCTGCAATAACTTTGTCATACTGAGTCCTTTCTTTCCCATTAAAATTGCGTTAGATTCAGAATTTCGAGCTCTACGCGATGGAGATATTTGTAAATAATTTTTAGATAGTAAAATTTTGAGTGTTTTAAGATCCACTTGGATCAAATCCAAACTGAAAACTTCACTTTTACTCATACTTTCAATAAATTTTGGATTTTTTTTTATTGAAGGTTGATTCCATTTTTTCCATTGGTACAAGCTAAGAATTAATTATGGAAGTCTTCTACTAGCTTTGCAAGATTGGCGTGGACCTGAGTCATACATTGATAGGTCTAGGTGTTATAAGGATGCTTTCAATGGGTGATATTGTTTCTAACAAGTGTACTGTTTCTCCTCTTAGGAGTAGGAATTTTATTTCTAAGCCACATAGTTAGTGGTTGCTTGATGGGTGAGGGAACCATCAATAATGTTGTAGGAAATTCCAAACCAATTCGCTAGTATAACTTCCAAATCTATAAGGTGTTTTCGAATAAGACCAAGAGGGATTCAAATAACCTTATAAAATTTATAATTGTAAATGTAGCCCAAGGAGAGAGCATCTAGGCGAATAGAGAAAGAATTTACCACAAATTGAAACAGTAGTAAACCCTTAAGGCTAGATTTTGGATGTATAAGATTAGAATTTTGAGAGGTTGATTTAGGAAGGGTGTATCAAGACATTCAATCTTGTTCACTACCCAATTTAGAATTTAGCTTCCTTGATTACGATGATAGAAAACAATGTGGAACATATAAAACCAAAGATAATCCAAGATATAATACCAAGAGGAAGAGATTGAGAAAAAAACATGTTATATATATTGAGTGTGTTGTACCCTAAGTCAAAACCACCAACCTCATTTCATTCATGATGCTAGTCTACAACTAGAGAATTTTCAACCCTAGACATGATCTTGGGTTTATATAAGCTTGTATTATACATGATTTTAGTTTTTCTCAAGAGCATGATTCCATTGTGGAGAAAACTATTATGTAAATTGATTGTGCTTAAATGAGTACCCATTTTCTATCCATCACTAAGTGATATTATTAAAAATATTTCCCACCCTTTATTCTTGTAGCTTCCGAGCACATGAGAAACATCTAGTAGTCTCCCCTCACATTATCATGTTGAGAGAAGGCATAGGCATCCCATCTAGGTCCGTCCTCCATTTTTAAGATATGGGAAGCTTCAAAAATTAGTGTATACTGCCATGAATGGCTAATGCATTATATTCTCTAGTAAAATGTGAAAAATAGTTTTTTTTTTTTGTGTCTACCATATGAATCCATAAGCATAAATTATAATTAAATAAACAATGAGGTAAAAAACAAAATTTTAAAAAATTAATCTTATATTTTTTTATTAAGTTTAATTTTTTGTAATTTTGATAAATATATGATCAAAATGAACTTTTTAACTTATCTTTAAAATGTTAATAGTTAAAATATAAAAATAATAATAATAAAACACATGATAATCAATTGTATAGTAAGAGCACTATTATCTAATAGGCTTGTAAATCATAAGTTGACTTCGCTCTCATTATCCCCAATTGTAAAATCACCATAGACTTGGTAGATAAGATCATTAAAAACTAATAGAATTTCCTATTACTTGGCTTTCAATGTGGGATTAATTTGTTTAGGGGTGATGATGTCTAGAACTTGGTGTTCTCATCTTCACTAACTCCAATGAAAAATGACTTGTAAATTAGTGATCACATGAATGGTACTAACTATGAGACCTTCTCTAGAGAATAGGTATGTTTTTTAAAAAATTACACAATATGTCATGGACTATATATATATGTTTTTCTCAGGCCCTCCAAACTCACTCTCGAAACTGCTTTGGAAAATGTGAAGGAATTAGCACTAAACCACCTAAACTATATGACGCATGTTGGCTTGAATGACAATTACGATGTTTCCATGCTTCTCAGAAGGGTCAAAAGAACCTTATCTCGACTCTTATGGTACTCAAGAAGGCCTTCAAATGGCCAAAATAACCTCCTTTTCCAATTTTCTCTATTAATTGTTGAACATAACTCATGCCCTTCCTAAAATAATCAATAAACTAGGGTTATAGCCCAATGGTGGTGCATTAGTTTTGTTTCCCACAAACGGTGGGTTCGATCCAGCGGGGTCGACAGTTATAATGTTCTATGGTTTTAAATTCAAATAGGGTCATTGGGCCGAATTTTTCCTCCGTCATTGTTATGCGGTATCACATGGAACCACAGGTCATTGGACCCTACAACCTACGCTCCTGCCATGGCTCTACGCCCTTAAATCCTACCACTTAGTCACATTACATAACATAACTATGGGCCATGCTGGTCATGCATGCCCACTAGCCCACCTATTAACCCCAACTGCTGGGTCTTGAAACTTTAAATATGGCCAACACCCTTTGGCTACCAAGTGACAATCGTGTCATGTTGGTAGGACGTTAGTTTGGTTACTGAGAGGCCAATGGTTTGAATCATGCAGAGGTTGGTTCAACCAATTAAACTTTTAACGCGGATCTCAAGGCCACATGGTGACCTTTTATAGGGCCACATGGTGGCCTCTAATTGGTCCACGTGGTGGCCTATCATTAGCCCACCTAACCAACCATATGCCTAGTCACATGTTGACATCAGCTGACTACTACACTTCCATACTACCATGTGTCCTCACATGATTTGTCCCTACCTGGTTTGTACTACCATCTACCAGGTTCCATGTCATACATTGATTCATTCATCTATCTGCCACATCACTACTGTACAGTGCCAATTGTTTGTTTTCCATAGGGCCATGCGGTGGTCTTTAACCAAGCCACGTGGCACCCATCCATTGGGCCTTGCATGCCTATGTTAGCACCACCTATCAGCCATGTCACTATGATACTCTACCACTTGGCAGGGCTTGACTATGCCACGTCATTACCATATGCCACATCACGTGCCACCTTTCCTACCACTTCAGAGTCCGTATGATGCCATGTCAACATTGTATAACCAGTTTTCAACTGCAGAGAGAAAACGATCAAATTCCCCTTGTCCGTACCAATTTTGAGTCGACTGTGCCATGAGGCAGTCAAACTTTGGCTTTTGACTTTTTCCGTGTGCTGACCCAAACATTGACCTGCAATAACTTTGTCATACTGAGTCCTTTTTTTCCCATTCAAATTGAGTTAAATTCAGAATTTCGACCTCTACGCGGTGTAACTATTTAGAATGAGCTTTTAGACATTCAAATTTTGAGCATTTTAAGATCCACTTGGATAAAATCCAAACTGCAAACTCTACTTTACTTATACTTTGGATAATTTCTGGATTTTTTTATTGAAGGTTGATTCCATTTTTTCCTTTGGTACTATCTAAGAATTAATTATGGAAGTGTTCTACTACCTTTGCAACAATGGCGTGGACCTAAGTCATACATTATTAGGTCTATGTGTTACAAGGATGCTTTCAATGGGTTATATTGCTTCTAACAAGCATACTTTTTCTATTATGAAGAGTAGGAATTTTATTTCTAGGTCACATAGTTGGTGGTTGCCTGATGGGTGAGGGAACCATCAATAAGGTTGTAGGTCACTCCAAACCAATACACTAGTATAACTTCCAAATCTACAAGGTGTTTTCAAATAATACCAAGAGGGATTCAAATAACCTTATAAAATTTGTAATTGTAGATGTAGCCCAAGGAGAGAGCATCTTGGGGAATAGAGAAAGAAGTTGCCATAAATTGAAACAATGGTAAACCCTTGAGGCTATATTTTGGATGAATAAGAATATAATTTTGAGAGGTTGGTTTAGGAGAGGTGTATCAAGACATTCAAACTTGTTTACTACCCAATTTAGAATTTATTTTCCGTGATTACGATGATAGAAAACAATGGGGAACATAGAAAACCAAAGATAATAAAAGATATAATACCAAGAGAAAGAGCTTCAGAAAAAAACATGTTTGATATATATTGAGTGTGTTGTACCCTAAATCAAAACCACCGGCGTCATTCCATTTATGATGTTGGTCCAGAACTAGAACATTTCCAACCCTAGACATAAGCTTGGGTTTATACAAATTTGTATTATACATGATTTTAGGGTTTTCTTAATAGCATGGTTCCATTGTGGAGAAAACTATTATGAAAATTGATTGTGCTTAAATTAGTACCCATTTTCTACCATCACTAAGTGATATCCTTATAAACCTCTCCCACCCTTTCTTCTTGTAGTTTCCAAGCACATGAAAAACATCTGGCAATCTCTCCTCACATTGCCATGTTCAGAGCATGCATAGGCATCCCATCTAGGTGTGTCCACCATTTTTAAGAGAAGGAAGGCTTAAAAATTTAGTGTATGCTTCTATGAATGGGCAATGCATTATATTATTTAGTAAAATGTGAAAAAAATAGTTTTTTTTGTATGTCTACCATATAAATCCATAAGCATAGATTGTAATTAAATAAACAATGAGGTGAAAAATAAAATTTTAAAAAATTAATCTAATATTTTTTTATTATGTTTAATTGTTACTAATTTTGATAAATATATAATCAAAATAGACTTTTCACCTTATCTTTAAAATGTTAATAATTAAAATATAAAATTGATGACAATAAAACATGTGATAATCAATTGTATAGTAAGAGTATTATTCTCTAATAGGATTGTAAAGCATAAGTTTACTTCACTCTGATTATCCACAAATGTAAAACAATTGTAAAACCGCCATAGACTTGGTAGAGAATTTCATTAAAAACTAATAGAATTTTCTATTACCTGACTTTCAGGATTAATTTGTTATCCACAAATGTAAAACAATTGTAAAACCGCCATAGACTTGGTAGAGAATTTCATTAAAAAGTAATAGAATTTCCTATTACCTGACTTTCAATTTGGGATTAATTTGTTATCTGCAAATGTAAAACAATTGTAAAACCACCATAGACTTGGTAGAGAATTTCATTAAAAACTAATAGAATTTCCTATTACCTAACTTCCAATTCAGGATAAATTTGTTTAGGGTTGACAATATCTAGACCTTGGTGTTCTCATCTTCACGAACTCCCATGAAAAATGACTTGTAAATTAGTGACCACATGAATGGTACTAACTATGAACCATTTCTCTTGAGCATATGCATTTTGTTTCGAAATGTATACAATATGTCAAGGATTATATATATATATATATATATATATATATAATAATGGATCATATAGTTATAAATTACAATATTTAGATAGCTTGGGTTTTTGCTTGGACTCCATTTTCTTTAGTAATTGATTCTAGTACGTCTTCTATTAATTGTTCTAACTATTTATTTCATTATCTAATAATATTTTTACTTGAATTCTTAGTTGCATCTTCTATTTTCATTATTATCATTGCATATTTTGTTTTGGATTGTTCAACATTTGTGCATTTTCTTCACTTTCCTTCCATGTAAATTACTTCTACTTTAATTTTTTTGGTCATAGTCATGTGTTTTTAGTTTATTGTATATGTTTACGCATTAACTCTATTTGACTTATCCTTGAATGATTTTATTTCATTTTGATGTTTTGTGATCATAGTTATGTGTTTTTACTTTATTGTATATGTCTATGCATTAACTCTATTTGACTTATCTTTGAATGAATTTATTTCTTTTTGATGTGACTCAATAAATTATGTCACGTACATTTTAAAATTGTGTTATAACTTTGTCCTCTCCAACTTAAAGATTCTTACATAAACATGTTATGTGATACCCACATTATTTCTTTGTAACATTTTTGTTTATTTCCATTTTTAATTGATTTGACTTCACATTGATACATCATTTTCCTATTTATACCTAGGACTTTTGATGCTCATGATTTGAATTGATAGATTAGTAAGTATGATTCATTTACTCAATGTATTTGGTGAACCCCCTCCTATATTGTTCATAACCAAATCCTTGTTGGAAAGTACATTGTCTTTTATAATGCCAAAATTTAGTACATTATAATAAAAAACAACCTTTCATTTAATTTTGTAGTAACATTTAAGTAAATGGAATAATAGGGAAAAGTTTCAAGGTAAGTTGAAGAATGTCTCATTTAAAAAGACTCTTAGTAAGTGAGATGTATCAAGGTTGGGTATTAAAAAATACATAGATTTTATTTTTTTCTTCTTTAAATTGATACTATATTACACATAATTAGATTGTTCACCTAGTAAAAATTTGAACTCAGAATCTAGCTCACATCAATATTAACTCATTCTAACTAGAATACATAAAATATTACCAACTCTAACTATCCCACTATATTTTTGATAAATATATCATGGATATCCTAGCTTAACAAATACCTCACTCAATCACACTATATTTTTATCTTAACCACTACCTCACTCAAT
The DNA here is from genome assembly GCA_031772625.1 of Pinus tabuliformis. Taxonomy (NCBI): domain Eukaryota; kingdom Viridiplantae; phylum Streptophyta; class Pinopsida; order Pinales; family Pinaceae; genus Pinus; species Pinus tabuliformis. The sequence continues at coordinate 1,280,285,288 of CM062809.1, forward strand.
CACACTATTTTTATCTTAACCATTACATCACTAAATCACACTATACCTCACTCAATCACATTGCATTTTTATCTTAACCACTACCTCACCCAATCAGACTATATTTTTGGTATCATGACATCCCATCTTGAGAACAGAGAGAAACTAATCAACTATGAGGAGAAACTAGAAAAACTAAGGTGAAGCGAGAAGCCCGGAAAGATGTCCAGAATTAACTTGATTATAAAATTAATCGATGTACGGAATTAACTTGATTATGGAATTAATCGTATGCACTACCTATCCTGCCATGGAACACTACCTCAGAAATATCCTGTATGATCAAACCAAGACGCTGAGAACAACTATAAGGTAAAATATCGGAAAGTTAACTCATTGTTACTGATTATGGAGAGTTCATCTAGGTGGTAACAAAAACGGCTAAGAATTTTGCCATAGGTCATACGTGTAACTCTTAAATTTTCTTAACAAGTCCATGGTCGAAATCCTTTGAGGTACCTTGAGCATCCTGGTGAAACTATCGAATTAAGGTCGACATTCAATATACAATTCCAATTATTTTGATAAGCGGTGGGTAGTTCATGGTCAATGAACTTGGAAATAAATTTCCTATAAACTATAAATATTTTACATTAACTGCACAAAATTTCAACTTATTCGGTCCTATATATGGTTTCACAATTAAATTTGCAGATTTACAAGAAGAGGCCATTTTTCTACAACCTGCTCAAGAATAATGATAAGGGAAGATGTCAAAAAGCAGGTTACGAGGGATCTGAAACCGCAAGTGTTGAGGTAGTTCCGTGAACTTATAAAACTCGAGCTTCAAAAATGTTAGAGCAATTGTAGGGAATAAGGAATTTACATCTTACTGTTTTGTTGAGCGATTTCTTTCGCTCGTTGTTAAGAAGCAAATCTGAATATATTAAACAATCCAACAAAGTTAGATGATGGGTGAAAAGTGGGAAGAGTATGGACTGTATTCGACGTCTTACCTCGTGACTGGCAATATTATTTCTCAAATTCCATGTTTGATCTAATGGACTGAGCTAAGGTGTCTAAAAAGAGCCTACATAAAAGGTTCTAAATCATTGATCAAAGCGAATTCTCAAGTTATCTTGTTTTCCTAAATTTAGTCACCAGAATTAGAGGACGATCTCTGAAAAGAACCAACAGAAAAGGGCCAAATGATTGGTCAAAGTGAGATCTCAAGTTATCTTGTTTTCCCAAAATTTTGTGACTTCTCAAGTTTTCTTGTTTTCCCAAATTATTGTGATTACCGTTACTATTAAGGGGAAGAAGATGATGAATAAGATTTTGGAACATTAAATTTGAGGGGAGTTAGGGAAAAGAGAGGATTATAGGATTTTTAAAATATAAAGGTCTATTGGCCATCTCCCTCTATGTGCATATAATTTCTATGTATCGTTGGTGCATTGCAAAATGTATAATTAAGTTTACTTGTGAATTAAATGGTACCTTATGAGTCACATAACTTAAGGGCACATATAGCTTCATCCTACTTATATGCCATCTCCCTCTATGTGCATATAATTTCTATGTATCTGTTGGTGCATTGCAAAATGTATAATTAAGTTTACTTGTGAATTAAATGGTACCTTATGAGGCACATAACTTAAGGGCACATATAGCTTCGTCCTACTTATATGTTGGATGGGATATAACTTACTCATTCTTGAATTGATATTTTGTTTTCTTGGAAGTTATTAGCATTAAACCTCAGTTACTATTATGATCTCGTGAATTTGTGTATGGTGGAGTCTATGTGGGACTAAGGAAAATATTTGATGGTTTTTAACTGTTATCGTGCCTACACTTGGTGACATGGGATTGGCCACACGAGAGCAACCCAATTGAATGTCACATGTTCTTCTACCTTGGAATTTGGTCAACGGTGGCGGTTTCCTTTGCTCTATCCTAGGGCTCTGATTCATCAACTCAAACCCTAGCTTTATACCCCTGTATGTTTGGCATTCTACTCTTGTTTCACTTGGTTATTCTATAGAGCGTGACCGTATGTATTGAGAGGATTTTTTTCACCTGGGTTATATTTGTTGTGGCCATTTGACCTTCTTCACTCTTGTACTCTCCTCCTGTAGCGAGTGGCCCATGGAAAAAACAAGGATTCCCTAGTAAGATTTAACTTTGGAGGTTTCTTTCTTTTGCACAGGGTTTGTATCTAATATGTTCTATTTAATAATACTCAATCAATGTATTACAAGTATTCCACCGAGGTTTGTCATTCATGAAATCAGTAAGGGGAGTTTTCCTTAATGGTAGGTGGAGGATTTGCTACACTCGCTCATGTTGACGATTTTCAAACGTAACCTTGCATTCTCATTGTGTTTTTGTCTTTATTTCATCTTATTTCAATTTAATATTTCTTGAAATGTAACCTCTAATTTGCAGGCTTAATCCTTATTGTTGGCCTGGACTATTCAAAAAGGGTTTATAAGGTTACAACTTGATGGAACATAGGTAATTTCAGGGTCTACACACATTTAAATTATGTTATCGCCTCACGGTAAGGTGATTGGAACATTAATCCTGTAGGCACAAGTGCGTTAGGCACATTTTTTTAGGTTAATTAAAATTGACTCTTAGGATTTCCTTACCAATTTATTTATTTGAAAGGGACCTTCAACGTTTTCTTTTCCTTCTGTATCTTAGTTGATGACCAAGTTAGGCAGGGTCTGCAACTACTATCTTTGTTATTAGTAATTATTTCCTTTTTAAGTTGATATCATACCTATGTTTATTTTTCTTATTATAGTTTTTGCAAGGATTATCGTGTCTTATTTACTGATGGTGTACCTGATCAAGTGCCGAGGAGCCCCCTTCCAAATTAGAACCCCCTCTCAAGTAATTATGCATTTCCTCGGTTAACTCGATTTCTTATGTTGGTTAATTTGTTGCCTTGGTTATTTGGTTCTCTTATGTTGGTTAAATTGTTTCTTAATGCAAGTGCATAGACCGAGCACAAGACATGAGAGTTTGGACAAGAGATTACTAATGTGATGGGATAGGCACATGGTAACGTTGGGAGGAATTTTTAACTGTTTTGTAAGAAATATTAGGAAGTGAGTTTTTATTTTTAGAAATAAGATGGAGAAGTTATTTTCTAATGTAAATATAGATATCGGTTTCCCATATTTTATGGAGAAGGGGAAACAATTCACCCTTTGTGACTCTTAGTTGTTATGATGAGTTTGTTTTGGGAAACAATAAGAAAGAGTGTTTGGACAAGAGAAGAAGGGAACAAGAGAAGCCCCAAAAACAAGAGAAGAAAGAGGGAGAGTAGAGAGGAAATTTATGTTTTTATGTCAAACTACAATTTTGAGGTTTTGTAGACACCTGTACCTTCAATCTGTGTGAATGGAAGGTACTAATTTGTGAATGGCATCAATGAACAAAAATTTGGGGTTGTAAATTGTGTGACTATTAAATGATTCGAAGTTTTGTAGTTACCCTGAATCATTTAGCGTTGGGAGCTATTAGTAATTCATAATTTTTATCCCTACGCATTGATATTGGTGATTTTATGAGAACCTATGACTTGTTGAGTCGATTTATATTAAGAATTTGAATTTTGTAGCTCAATTGTTGTGATTTGTTCATGTATCCTATGTATTCTTGTTGTAATGGTTTTGAAACCCCATGGAGGAATATTCATTGTGCTCTGGAGTAATGAATTTGTGAACGTTGTTACAGTGAAACATAGCACTTTGTTTTGGCTTACAATAAAAAAAAGTGTCTTTGACTAATTTTAGATTAGCAATTTTGTATGGTGTGATTGCTCATTTGTCTTTTGGCATTCCTGTTGTAAAGTCTGTAGAAGGAATGTGTGGTTGTGCCCTGGAATAGTGTTACATGGTTTTCTGTTAGTGATTGGAGTGTTGATACAACATTAAGACATCGTACCCTATTTTGGAATGCAAAGAAAATCCTTTAGATTGGTCTTTTGTACATCCAATGTGAGCTATCATGCATACAGAACAAAGAATGGAAAGGGAAAATATATACTGCATTAAGGATGCATTCAAGGTCATGAAGGATTGATTGGGAACAAGGTCGAGTCATTTCATCTTCCGCTGAAACGAAAATGCAGAGTTTTAACAAGTGTTACAAATCATTTTGTAGCGCCTACAAAATTTTAACGGGTGTTGTGAAATCATTTCGTAGAGACTGCACAAAACATTTGCAGGATTGCACTTTGGGTGAAGTTCCATTTTGGTCTTCTTCTGTATTGCCCAGTTATGTTGGTATTTATTATTGTTTTTCATTGAAGATGTTAAATGTCAAAATCCATTGTTATATGGCTTGAGCATATTGGTGATATCGGCACTGCCCTGTGAGCCTGACATTTTATTGAATTTGATGTAAATATCAACATGTCTACAGATTTATCTTGGGGTTATTGACAATCAGGGTAACCAGGCTACATCAAGTGGTATCAAAGCCACATAAATATTTTAGCTTTACAACTCTTAGGGAAATGTATAGGAAGCTCTTGGAGGAAGAAAAATTTATAGCGGACTGAGATAAATCTTTGTTTTCAAATTAAATTGAATTGAGGTGTGTTGATTGTCAGGTGTTGTGTAGACATAGTGGAGGATGTCTACCTTGAAGTTGAAGAGATTTAATTAGGAAGCAATCAAGAGGAAGAATGGTTTTGATTTAAAGAACAAGAAGGTATGCAACAATAAAGGGATGACAACAATAAGAAGAATTCTACAGCAATAGTTCTGTGCTCAAGTGAAGATTGAACGAGGAGGTAATAGTATTTTTTTTTCAGTTAATTGTTGATTACAAGTTGCAATGATGAATGTTCACAATTAAGGATGATGGAAATGAACCTTGTAGTAGAAAGTGAGGAAGAACAACAAAGTTATTAGAGGAATAAGGTGAGTAAATTGCATACATAAGCTATAATAGAAGACAATTCTCAGATGAAGATTCTAAAGGAAGAAGTTAGCAAAAATACTAGGAGAAGACTTGGCATGGAAGGGATTAGTATGGTATTTACAAAAAAGTTGACGAAGTCAACTTTTTGCAGTGGCTTGTGTGCAACTTACAGTGATAAGGGAGAAGCTCATAGAATAAGGAGATTTGTGATTACTCAGATTCATAGTAAAGTTTCAGACAGAAGCCATTATAGGTCAAGTTAGGACAAACTTGATAGATAAGTATTTGAAATATAATTATAGCTAGAGATTTTGAGAGAACTACTATGGAAAGATGATGAAGACTAGGGTTACAGATGGACTCTCCAAAACAAATTAAAATGGAATTTGTTGCCGGTGAAGCTGAGACAAAGATCAAATGCTCAATTGATGTAGAAACTCAAGGAGTTTAAACATAATATAAATGCTCAGTTGGAGGAAAAGCTCAAAGGAGTTGAGCTACATTAAAAGACAATTGTTGAAGAATAAGTTCTTTGTGAACTTAAACAAGGAGTAAACCTTGAAGAGAGAGAGAATGATAATTCTAAAAGGAGACTAGCTAAAAGTCTCATGGGCCATTTGGAAATTGAAGATTGACATGAAGAAAATGTTGATGAGTGACTAGTTGAGAGTCTCACAATTTGTGTGGATAATCAACATATTATGGCCGAGATGTTAATGGAGGATACAAGTCATGATGATTTTTATTTTAACAATTTGTGCATGAATGCAAGAGTTGTTCCAGATGAGGGAAAACACATCGATTTTTTTCTATGTAGAGAGGAGAAATAATCATTAAGTGTTGTTATACAGGTTGAAAGGAAGACAAAGAATAGTCAAGATGAAGTCTATGTGCCATGGGAAAATGAAACCATGGAAGAATAACCTAAGGGTGATGAACACGTGCGTGGATGTTAATGATGATTCTTTTATAGTTGATGAAGCAGATGAAGATTTGATGGGTAACTTGGAAGATTTAGTGTTGCATGCGGAAATGGTGCTTGGAGAAAATGAGAAAGAGATAGTTTACATTTGTACAATGGAACAAGGATCCATCCTTGGAGAGGATGACAATGACGAATAATATGCTAATGAGGAGCTCACTAGGAGTCTCACAAATTATTTGAAGAATGAGGATCAACATAAAGAAGTGATGTTTGAGACATCAAATGAGGCTGCAAGGCCTTATGGTTTTGAAACTAACAATTTGTTGTATTTGTAGGTTTCACATACCAGAAAGAAAGAAAATCATTTAATATTGTTACAAATATGAATAAGAATGGAAATAATTTCAATTATGTTACAAATGGAGAAGTTGAAGAAATGTCTGTGTAAATTATTGAAGCTAAACATGAAAAAAAATTGGAGATGAGGAAGGACAAGTAGAACCTTATTTTTGTTCCATAGAAAGACAAAGTGCTTGTAAGGTGTGAAGATGAACTACAATTGTTGGACAAGTTTATGGAAGAGGATACAAATGGAGAAGAGCATTTATGAATGTCTAATGACATAGATATATATACTGCACCCGAAGAAATTGAGGTAGAATGTGATGAACAATTTCCTTCTGTCAATAAAAATTTTGAAATTGAATTTTTAGAAAAGTGGCTAACAGGAAATATAGAAGATGGAAACCATAGAATTGTTGCAGATTTGGACAAGAGGAAACAGTGAGAGGAAAACAACAATATGTTTCATCAAGGGGGCATCGGTATCTTTGCTAAAGGGTAGTAGGTGGAAATATATACAAGTGTCTTAAACAACCATGGAGGAATCAAAGACAAATTTTCCATGAAGGATACACAACAACTAGTAGAGGGCAGTAAATATCAACCCCAACACAGATACGAATTCTTCAAAGAAGATCAAGGAATGGAGGACTTAGCTTCAACCACTAGGATATTAGTAAGGGATAGTAGGGATAAAGTACAGACAGGAATAAATGATTTGAACAAAACCAAGGCTAAGATGGACATCGAGATTGAAGAATTAAGACGTTGATGTTGAAGAAACCTCTACAGAAGAAATATGTAGGGTAAAGGAATATAAAGCAAAACATGTTGCAGATGGTAGATCAAGTTTTTATTAGCATAGAAGGAGGAAGACTACAATAGGAGAAAACAATAGAGTAGTGACATGACAAGGAGAAGGACCAACTACGACATAAAGTTTGGGATCGAGGAAGATTCACTTGATTAGCACATGGGTAGGAGACCATGAGTCTTTTCACCTTGGGAGTCTAATGCAGGTGCATAAACCGAACACAAGATGTGAGAGTTTGGACAAGATCTTACCAATATGATTGGATGATCACATGGTAATGTTGGGAGGATATTTTAAATGTTTTGTAAGAACTTGTAAATATTTACATTAGGAATTGAGTTTTAATTTTTAACAATATGATGGAGAAGTTGTTTTCTAATGTAAATATAGATTTCAGTTTCCCTTGTTTTGTGGAGAAGGGGAAACGATTCACCCTTTATGGCTCTTGGTTTTCATGATCGGTTTCTTTTGGGAAATAATAAGAAAGGGTGCTTGTAAAGGAGAAGAATGGAAGACGAGGAGCTATGGATGAGAAAAGAGGAGAGAGGGAGAGTAGAGAGGAACTTTTTGTTTCTTTGTGTAACTACAGTTCTGAGGTTTCGTAGACGCCTGTACCTTTAATATGTGTGAATGGAGGTATTTCTATGTGAATGGCGTAAATGAGGAACATTTTGCGGTTGTAAGTTGTGTGAATTGTAAATGAATCGAATTTTTGTAGTTACCTTGAATAATTCCCTGTTGAGAATTGTTAGTCATTCATAATTTTTATCCTAGTGCATTGGTATTGGTCATTTTATGAGAATTTGTGACTTGTTGAGTCCATTCATATTAAGAATTTGAATCTTGTCGATCAATCGTTGTCATTTGTTCATGTATCCTATGTATTCTTGTTTTAATGGTTTTGAAACCCCGTGGAGGAATGTTCATTATGCTTTTGAGTAATGAATGTGTCAAAGTTATTACAGTGAAACATAACACTTTGTTTTGGCGTATGTAAGTAAAAAAAATGAAACTTTGATTGATTTTCGATTGGAAAATTTTTATGGTATGATTGTCCATTTGTTATTTTCCTTTCCTATTGTAAGTTATGTAGAAGGAATGTGTGGCTACTCCTTGCAATAGTGGTTGCATGGTTTTGTATTAGTGATTGGAGTGTTGTTACAACAATAAGATAGTGTACCCTGTTTTGGAATGCTACGAAAACCATTTAGATTGGTTTTATGGTCGTCCAATGTGAGCTAGTATGCATACCTAATGAAGAAAGGTGAGTGAAATTATTTACTGCATCAAGGATCCATTCAACGTCATGGAATATCGATTAGTTACAAGATCGAGTCATTTTAACTTCCCTAAAAATAAAAATGCGGAGTTTAATGGGTGCTATGAAATCATTTCGTAGTGGCTGCACATAACATTTATTGGACTATGTTTCGATTCAAGTTTCCTTTTGGACTACTTCTATATTGCCCAGTTTTGTGGGTATTTGTTATTTTTTAGGATTGAAGATTTTAAAGGTCCAAATCCATTGTTATGTCATTACGAATATTGGTGATAACCTGTGAACCTAAAATTTTCTTGAATTTGATGTAAATAACGAGATGTGTGTGGAGTTAGCCTGGGGTTATTGGAAGCCAGGGTAACCAAGTTGTATCATTTCCTCTGGAATGTCCTTTAATTTCATTTTTCTTGAATTCTTTTTGGTTTCCATGATAGTTACCCACATGGAAAACTACACTCTCAGTTATGCTTCCACGTCGTTCTATTAGTCCAGGAAATTTCTCAGAAAGTAATAAGAGAACTTATCCTGCAAGTTGGGGTCTCCTATTCCTTTCCAACTGGATGAAGGTGTTCACTTGGACCTCTCATTTCATTAACCAAGATTTTGGTTTTGTCCTATGTTGTTAAGGGTTGAGCCCCTTAACTAGGTAGAAATGCAGAAGCAAAGAGTGGCCTGCCAGTTTAACTTCATATGAACAATTATACTGGTTCTTCTTTTTATTTTGTCTATAAAGGACCCTATAGTAAAAAAATGGTTTAAATCCACCATTTGATTCTATTTCTTTCGCTTCATTGAAATGGTTTGGAAATATTTTGGGTCCTTCCTAAGACACTCGCTGAACTATATGATTTAAATTGTGCATAAATATAATGTTATTTTGTTATTTTGGTCTATTTTATATGAGATTTCTATAGTGACTCTATCTCTAATTTATTACCTATAACTATGATACTCCAGATTGGATTCATTCATGTGAATATTGAAATCTTACAACTGATTTCCATTTTTTTCTACTTTGTTCTCTCTACATGTAACATACTCTTCCTAAGATTTCTTATCAAATTAATGTAGAACAAGCCCTTAGTGATAACATAATTTCTAGTTACCTTTTTCACAGATGGTGTGCAGTTTCTAATGTACTTCTTAGTTATGAATCTATGTATTTAACATACTTGGAATTATTCTACCATTTGTTTTCATATATTTATGACTATACTATGCTTATGAGCCACCTAAATCTCATTAATTCATTTCCTTACTTATCATTCCCATTCTTGAGTTATAGGAACCATGCTAATTACTATAATTCTTGACGTAAAACAAAGTGTTGTGTTACTAGCTATCAAGTACCCCTAGCGTACCTGGTCCATGGTCTTAGATACAATTTTTTCATTATTTTTTTTGTACTTGAATGCTAGATATCTTAGTTACATTGATTCCCATTCTAGTACATACTTTCATTTAAATGGAAAAGGAACCTACGCACCTACCTCTAAGTCTTAGGAAAACTCACACCATTTGTATGTAATACTAAATTTCAAATTCAGTAGTATGCATATATATATATATATATATATATATATCTATATATATATATATATATATATATATATATATATATATATATATATATATATATATATATATATATATATATTGTGCATGTAGAACATAATCATATACTAGAGTATTTAATATTCATTTATGTTATTACGACATCTACATATTCAGTGATCATTCCACAACCATACATGAACATACCTAACAACACCTATTAGTTGAAATTCATCATAAATAAAGAACATAACCAAAATTATAACCGTAATTACCGCTTGGGAAAAATACGTCTACAACCGTCTGCGTGGTACCCTGGACATTGTCATAAGCCTGCTGCAACTCCCATGCTTCTGTCTCTAACCGCTGGAGCGTTGGGTCTTCCTATAGTGAAGTGAGGGTGACGAGTGACTGATCTAGTAAGGTAGTGCAATCCTGGATGGCATGCTCTATTGCTTCCAACCTTGCTTGAATGGCATGGTGTCGCTGCTCTCGGACCTCTGGCGGTGTAGCGAGCTGCGCCTTGAGCCTCAGTTCTGTGATCTGCAAGCTGAGGTCCAACTGGATCCTCGTTGCTTCCTCCTTCACCTTGCGGAATCCACTGGCCAACTTGTGGATCCGTAGGCCTACTAGTAAGTCTGCTGCAATCTCGAGCTTAGGGGCATAGTGACATGCTTCCTCGGCAATTTGCTCCAATTGTTGAGTCTATGCTATTGCTTCATCGCATTGGAGGCTCAACTGCTCGATGTTGATTTATTGTTCACTGAGAATCTGTACCGCACATCCTTCCCTAGAGCAGAGCTCTGTCGTTGCTCCATCCTGTAGCTGATATAAGATTTCTTGTGGGAGGGTAGCCAAGTTTAATCCAAGTCCATTGAGCCGGCCTACCGCAACTCTGTCATCCGCGTGGTTTGTTGTCAATGCTCTTACCAATAGTGTGATAGTATTAGCCATTTTGGCCCACAGCAACTACTCAGTTGCTGACGTACCTGTAGCCCCGTAGGCAGCTACCATTCCCGGCTATGGGGGTCGTGCTTAAAGTTCCTGCAGTTGCGTCCTGAGTGCCCCCAACACAGTTTGTTGCTCTGTCATTGCCTCTTCGAGCGCCTCCCTGGTGACTTCACGAACTGTATCACCGATGTCACATAGGTCACCCTCAGTCAGTGTGATAGGCTCCCCATCCAACTTGGACACCTTGGTCTTCTTCCGCGGCCCTGTTCGTTCTGTCGCGCGCGGTTGTTTTAAGGGTGTAGAGGTAGTGCTCGGGTCCGCACCTTTCATCATCTCATCTGTTCCTGGCCCTGTGGTCATGTTTGGGCCTCTTTCTTCTTCTATCGGAGCAGCCCCTCCTGCTGCTTTCTTTTCTACGGCAGCCTTCGTTACCTCCCGAGACGCCCAAACTTCCTCAGCAAGCTGGTCATTCTGCTTTTGTTGTGCTAGAAACTTTGCGGCAGCCTTCTGTCTTTGAATCTCCATCTCATCGTGCACCACCGCATCTGTTGCACACCATTCCGGTGGCCAGGTGTCCAGCACGGAAAAAACAACGTCATCTATTGCAATGAAGGGGAGCGTGGTCCACTTCTGCTCTGGATCCTTCCGTGCCCTAATATACACATGGTGCATATCTGCTTTAAAGTCTGCAAAACTCTTCACACTATCATATACTGAGTTGGATAGGTGCGGTTTCTTATTGATCCATAATTGTATGCTCGCTTCCATCAGTATCCAGAAAATCTTGGCTTCGCAGATTCTTGTGGCATCCTTCGTAGCCCATAGCGACGCGTATTTTGCTGCCTCTGGCCAATCCTGGTCAAGGGGAGGGAACTGACTATCCTCAGGCAATTCACTTGTAACCAATAGGATGGATAAGAGCAACCACGCATAGTGGAAGGTCTTACCTTGCTCTTGGGCCTCCCTACAGTTCGTCAGGAATTCCTTGCAGAGGAACTGCGCCCAATTGAACCGTACCCTTTCTGCACATTACTCAGCCAGCGCGATCACTGTTGCTAGTACCTCATTGCCCCGGAATTTTCACATCACCTTTCCTGCCAACAACTAGGTAGCAACACAGACCCCTTTGTCCTGAATACTAGTAATAACGTACCCTCTCTGCTTTTTCTCCAACTTATACTTCTTTTTCATGGCTTCTGCAATCGTCAAATCTACACTTGTGCCAATGATTTCCGCAGGGTCCCTTCCTACACAGGGAAGCCGAGAGATCCTATGAATGAGCTCTATCATGATGGGGATGGGCTCTTCCAGCCATAAGTACCCATCGTGCACCAGGCAGAGCAGTTGCCTGATGACAAATATCGTGATTAGGGCCCGATGAAAATGTGGAATTGATAGGAGGTGGAGTAGCCCAGCCTCCTCCACCCCACGCAGCCAGGTCTGCGGTTGCAGTGTCGTAATGGCCCCCTCCATGCTTTGTTCCATCAACTCACTAGTTTCCAAATGGGGAAACTTCTCGCTATCCACAAGGTCCCAGTCTTCAAACTTCATATTGGGAATGCAGCCTACAGTCATTCCTTCGAACAGAACCCCCTCGGGGAGGGACGGGGTGTTAAGTGTGCTTTTAACAACATCCAAATATTTAGGTACCTTTACCCTCCCTTTCCGCGGAGGGACATACTTGGGTCATTTTGCTGCAGCATGTACTGGCTGGATGTCTTCTTCCATCTCTTCCTCTGGTTCCATCTCTTCGACAAAGGTCGGATGATCCTCTTCCTCATCGTCGCTCTCAATATTAACTGTTTTTCCCTTTTCTTCCATCAATAGTTTGCCAAACTGCGGATTTCGCGGTGACATACAAACCGGTCCTACTACCTGTGGGTCCTTCTTGGACCTCAACGTCCGGGGCGATTTAGGGATTTCGAGTGCATCCCCTACCGACGACGTAGGACTTTGCGTAGCTCCCTTAGTAGATGACATGACTCTGATCAGGGACTCTTGTGTATCCTTCAGCAATGCTTTAAACCACGGACTTGCTCTTATGACCTCCTCATTCATCCTATTCATACCCCCTTGATAGCGCAACAACTTTATTCGCAAGATTCCAAGGGTTGTTCGGTGGAGGGCCATCTACAATTTATAGGCCCGTTGGAATTCAAATTCAACCATCCCCCCATAGTCTGGCTCATTAATGCTAGAAGGTCGGCAGATCATTTCAAATCTAGTTCTGACTTCATGCCTTAAATGCCCACCGCCCCCTTCTTCTTGCCTTAACTCAGACGTCTTGTCATGAATAGTGATGCCAATGGTCATTTCCTTGTTTATCCACGCGGTAGCGTAGCCCTTTCTGCGCGACCGTGACCCTTGTGACATACCGACCTTGCGCGCATCCTTATTGTCACGCAGCCCCTTAACAGAATATTTTATAGTCCCACACTCTCTTTCAATTGTCTGGAGCACTGAGACTGTCTCCTCTTCGGCTAGTCAGGTGGTCGCACCTTTTTGGTGCACCACTATCGTGTCCTGGTGAGCAACCCACGACACAGTCTCTGTTGTTGCTGCTACGTGTACTGCTGGATGCGGCGCACTCTCCTGATTCCCCCTGAGAGTGAGGCGCTGCCTTAACCACGACATTCGATCAATTACCTTATGGTTATATTCCTCCAATTCATCCTTAGGTTTGCGCGTATCGGGTTGCGAATTTCTAGGTTTTTCGTTTAGAAAGTCCTCCTTTAGTTCTTTTTCCAGCCGTTTAATCTCTGCGTCCAGCATCATATTCTTCATTCGAAGTAGTATCCTGTCCCTTTCTAGTTCGTGAAGTTGCGCACTCCCTAGCCGAATAGCTTCCTGAATCCCTTCATATTCCTCTTCGCAAGGTCTTATGAATTCTTCAGTCCGGACTTCGCACGCTGTTCTCTTCACCGTCATTGCTACATCCATATATGTCTGTGGAGGTTCTTCAGGGACCTCAGTTCCTATACCATTCTACAACTTTTTCGCGGCCCAGTTCTTACATAGCTCCGTATATACCCCTCTGACCACTGGGGTGCACAGGTTCCCTTTTCTACCTTGTATCCATGGATCCTTATTCCTGACTTCGCGTATCTTGGCGAACATTCCCCTTCTCACAATTGGTAGTGTGATCCTGTTCTTCCTCCAACGCATCCTGTTTGGGCCTGCTATTGTAATAATGCAGCGCACTGGAACAGTCTGTTCTATATACGTCTGGTGTGCTTGCAAGTTGTTCTGTCTTTTCCCACCAATCTGCCTTAGTTGGGGTTTTCCAAATTGTAAGCGCATCCATCTTCTACATTCGTGCCAATTTTTGATATTCTTTTGACATATATGCCCCCATCATGCGGGTGTCGCGTGCAACACCCATTTGAACAAACCGCACTATTGCCGTTTGGACACAGTACTTTCAACCTTGTCTACGAGTCCATCCATTCTAGGTTCCCCATAATCTGTCGGTATTTCCCTTGCTTCGGTCATTACGCGTCGTAGTGATTGAATCATCATGTTACAATTCAGCGTTGTGACTTCGTGCAACCGGTTTTGCAAGCATTCTATTTCTTCATCTGAATCCGAAGTACAGGAACTGTCACGCTCCCATGAAATTCTCCCATATTCAGTCCAGTTCACCCAATCCTGGTCTTGTGCTATTATCTGATAAATGCAGTCCAGCTCATCGTCGCTATCGTCCTAGCGCACAGGTTCAGTATAGCACACTCATTCGGCTAGATCCAGCGGGACTGCTACACGTAGGGACTTTTTCTCGAATATCATTTTCCGTTTTTCAGGTTGATGAATCCATTCATATCTGTGGCCATGTCTATTCCTAGCAACATGGGGTAAGGGTTGCTGTCATCCACAATCTCTATTACCTCAAAGTCCGTCTGTGTGCTCGCACCTTCGATATCCACTGTTACCCCTTGCAATCTTCCCATGGGTAAAATCTTTTGCTAGTTTGCCATCCATAATTGAATAAGAGACCACTATAACGTGGGCTTGCCCATGCGTTCCCATGTCTGTTTTGGTAACACATTCGCATCCGAACCTAAGTCTAACATCACCTGATCCATTTCATACTCACTAATCTATGCCGTCAATCTCATTTCCCTCCCGATGCGCAGAGCATGCCTCCACAATTTTCGGACTACGCGCGGTTCACCCGGTCCTGTGCACTTAGCGATCAGCTCTTGTAGTCCCTTAACCGCCTTATTGTCGTATAGCAGCTTCATGCATGTCTTTAAAAAGGTAGTAAGCATAGAAGGATCCATTCTCGTCTTTGGTTGATCCTTACTACTTGAAGTAGAGGCCTTTGTGAAGCTCTTCTTAGCTTCCATAAACGTTTCCCTTGCGTGCTCCAAGTCAAACTTAGGTTCCTTTGTAGGAGCCTTGCGTACCCAGGTATCTCCGTCAGGCTACTTCCCCTTATCTTCAACTGTGGTCACGCCACTTCTGAGTGTCATGTTTACGTTGGGCTCTTCTTCATGTGGTTCTGACCTCATCATTTGGATATTTTGAGATGGACTAGGCTATAGTACCCCTTTCTCACACATTTGTGCGATCAACATCGGACAATCTACCATTTCATTATCAAACTACTCACAGTACGGACAAGATATTCTCGTCAGGTTGGTAAAATTGCGAGCATAGTGCCTTGGTCCTCCATAATTGTAATAGATTAGCTGCCCGCGCCCTCGTCCAGGTCCCATTCCTCCTTGCCCTCATCCACGTCCTTGGAATCCACCGCATGCCATTGTTGTGGCTGGATCGAGGCCTTGCATTTCTATCTGCATTCAATAGGCTGGAGTCCTATTCGTCATTAGCTCATAGCTCCGACATGTTCACTCATCATGGCCTACCGATCTACATCAATTACAAAATAGCTGATGCGAAGTCTTCGTATACTTCTGCAACAGGTGACAGTTGTCCATAGTGTGCTTTCTTCTCACCTGAGAGATCGCGCACCAGAGCATGGGCACCATGCTTGGGTCCTCCTCCCGCCAAATAGTTTGCAAATACACGGCAATCGTGACCCTGGCCTTTACATTTTATGCACCACACTTCTTCACGCACTTCCGGCCGGGGTGCCCTATCCTGCTTCAAACTCTGCATCTCCAAGCATAGGTTTTGTAGCTGCACGTGGATTTGTTGGACTCCCAACCCTGGATCTTGTATCGGCGTCTCATGCAACCTCATCGCCATTTCCAATGCTTCTGCCTGGGTTGAGAGCTTCTATTGTGACAATGCCATCCTCAGGTGTGGTGTCAAAGACGCCACAAACCACGCGTGGTGCTATGCATCTGTCAGTGTCATATTAGCCTCGCGAATCATACTCTTCAGCCTCTAATCCAGATCCCAAGGGTTTTCACCAGAAAGCATCACGATCTCCTTAAATCTGATGATCAACTGCGTTTCGGATTTCAGTTGGCTAAACTCTCTATTCAACGCGATCTGGATCTCTACTATTCCTGCATTTGGGTGATCATTCGAGTGCTTGATATACCAAGTCAGCGCGTGGTCCTGCAACATGCTTACCAATGTGGCCTTCTTAATGTTATCATTCGTAACCCCATGTGCTTCCCATACTACTCTTACTACAAACCAAAACTAATCTGGATCTTCGTTCCCTACTCCTCTGAATACAGGCAGCTTGATCGTGCTCGCCATGCTGAACTGTTGGTTTGGTGGAGGTGGTGTGGGCGAATATGGAGGCGAATGCAGTGACGTGGGTGGCGGCATATGTGGGGATGGTAATTCCAGAATGCATTGCTTTATCAAACTAACTGCACTCCTCAGAGAAACCCACACGTGCTCTTCCTCGCTCGTTTGCGGAGGTGAAATTAAAGGATTGATTCCTAACCCTTCGATACCTTTGTAGACTTTTCCGCTCCACGTTGTTCCACTCACTAATGGATTTGCATCACCAGTTTTTCACAAAATAGCATCTTGATCCAGGTATTCAAAGATTTGATGTACTTACCTCGCGGTCCCTTGAGAAAACGTCTTTCTACTTCACTATAGCTGATAGTCGTGTCTATCACAAATTCAGTGATAAACGCTCCTATTATTCAATCCAGCCAATGGTCTACGGCCCGCACGATCTTATCTTCAGATGCCTTTAGCCTGCGTACCAACTCTGGAGTCCACACTATCGGTTGATCAAGCTTGCACCTTGTTGGCATTATGTTTTCTGGTATGACTGTATGTTACAGATGTTGTACTTGATGGCAACTCCAGTGGCAAGGCTCTCAGTTTGTTGAAAATTAAGAAGGACGCAGGAAACCAGTTCAGGGGGTGCGTACCCGCAGGTACACCATGCAGGGTCCGCGTCCAGCGACGCTGGCCAGCCGTTCACGGGGTGCGTCCACCCAGTGCACACATTTCAAGGCAGAGAAAAAGCATGTGGGGGTTTCTTGTGTGGTATCTAGCCGACGGTTTTGTGTTTCTATGGTGTCGGCTCGTGGTATTGTTCCATGTTTTGGGGAGGAGCTTGCCTATATAAAGCAAAGGAGTTCATTTGGATTGTGCATTGTCTTTGGTTGAATATCTTATTTGGTGAGATCTAGTCCAGATCTAAGAGGGCGAATCTTCTAATGGACTGTGATCTCTATGGCGCATGATCAGATCTGAAGATCTGACTGTTTGGGTTAGTCTTGAAGTCTTCATATCATTTATATCTGAAGGGACGCAGGCTCAGTGGAAGAAAAGTGCGCCGGGACGCAGGTACTGTAAAGGGCAAGTGCGCCGAGACGCAGCACAGTAGAGAGAGACCTGCGTGGGGACGCAGGGCGATCAAGGTTCAGGTGCGTCTCTGAAGCAGAAGGACGCGGCGCGATAGTGTTTTCAGGTGCGTCTCTGTAGCGAAAGACGCGGCGCGATTGTATCTTTGGGTGCGTCCCTGAAGCAACAGAACGCAGAGCAGTCAAAGGAACAGTGCGTGGGCACGCAGCGGAGCAGAAGGATATCTGCGTGTGGACGCAGAGTAGCAGAAGGTTAACGGCGTCTGGTCGCAGGCCACAGAAAGAAAAACTGCGTCTCTGTTTTAAGATGTTCTGTTGATTGAATTTCTCTATTGATAAGGTGTTCTGGGTTAGTTCTGTTGTTGCTGATCTGATATCTGTAGTGATCTATATCTGTTATGTACTTGTTGATTATCTGATGCTTTATGAAAAGAAGTAGGGGGTTGTAGCTCCCTTCCAGGAGTAGACTGGAAAATGAGAGAGAGAGAGAGAGTTGTAGCTCTCTACAGGTTGCAGCCTGCGTACTGGTAAAGGACTGCACCAGTACAAAATCATTGTAAAAGAAGTTTCTAAATTGAAAGAAGATAGAGACATATTGCAGCAGGTGGTTTTCACCCACATTGGGTTTCCACCTTACATCTTGTGTTCCTTGGTGTGACTATCTGTTTTTCATGCTCATTATTTTATGGTACTGACATGCTAAAATAATTCAAAGATCAAATAAGGAAGATTTATTAAATTGCTAGATAATACTGATTCACCCCCCCCCCCCTCTCAGTATTATTTCCAACAATTGGTATCAGAGCAGGTCCTTCAGAGAAGCTTGATCGCTTGAAAGTAGATCGTTCATCATGAGCAACTACGAGAGAGAAGCATCAATCAGGCCACCGATTTTTTATGGGACAAACTTCAATTATTGGAAGGTAAGAGTTACTGCATATCTTCAATCTCTTGGTACAAAAGTTTGGGACATTGTAGAAACAGGCTATGCTTTTCCTTCAGCTACTCCTACAGATCCAGCTGAGAAAAAGAAGTATGAAACAAATGCAAAAGCAGTCAGTACTCTATTAGGAAGTATATCCCAAATAGAATTCATGAAGGTAATGCACTTCAAATCAGCAAAAGAGATATGGGACAAAATGGTCACGAGCTATGAAGGAGATGAACAGGTAAAACAAGCTAAACTTCAAACTCTCAGGATTCAATATGAGACTCTCAAGATGTATAATGATGAAAGTGTTGCTAATTATTTTCTTCGGGTAGATGAGATTGTTAATTGTATGAAAAATTTGGGTGAAGAAATAAAAGAGGCTATAGTAGTTCAAAAGATTCTAAGATCATTATCCCCCAAGTTTGAATCTAAAGTATCTGCAATAGAAGAAAAGGAAAATCTCTGTGTTCTCACTATGTCTCAGCTACATGGAATTCTAACTGCTTATGAAATGAGAAAGGGAGGTCCATCAGACAGAAGGGAAGCTGCTTTTAAGGCATCAGGCAAAGAAGATTACTATGAAGCAAGCCATGTTCCAGAAGAAGAGGAAGAAGAATCAAATTTTGTCAGAAATCTTCAAAGGGGTTCTGGAAGGTTCAGAGGTAAGCTACCTTTCAAATGCTTTGCTTGTGGAAGAGTAGGTCATTATGCTGCAAAATGTCCTTATAAGGATAAAGGAAAGGAACCTGCTAGATGGAACAAGAAACAAAGTGCAAATAAGAAAAGCTACTACACCCATGAAGATAGTGATGGTTTATCAAACAGTGATGAAGATGAACAAGGTAATAAATATAAGTTGTTAATGGCATTTTAAGATGATGATTATGAGGATGCTGTAGATGTGAATAACCTCTATGATGAAATTACTAGACTCAAGAGATGTATAGAAGAAAAGAATGTGATCATTGATACTCTACAATTTCAAATTGATGAAAAAGAAAAACATCTTGAAAAACTAGAAGGTGAAATTGTTGGTCTCAGAAAAGAAATTGAGAAAACAAAAGCTATTAATCTTAAGTTTGTCAAAGGATCTGAAACTTTGGATGAGATTATCAATGTGCAGCGGTCTCCTATAAACAAGACAGGTTTGGGTTACAATGGAGAAACCTCTCAAGCATCCACCTCAAAAAGTTATCTTGATGCGGCAAGAAGAAATGAGCAGAAGAACAATGAAGATAATCAGGTAAAGCAGGGACAAAATACAAACAGAAACTATCAGGGGCAATCCATCTTAAGGGTGAACAAAAGCTACAACCAGCCACAGGTAAAATCTTCTCAGTTTGGTTCAAGAATAGATGAAAATAGAAATTACAATCAGTTGGCAGGTAGATTCAATAACCGCAGAAGCTTCTTCAATGGACAATGCTTTTCTTGCCATAATTTTGGTCACAAAGCAGCTCAATGTGTTGCATATAAAACAATCATGACTAGGGAAGCTCAAAAACAAAGAAGTATGACAGGGATAACAAAAAGGACCTATAACAACTTTTCGGTTCTTGAAAATGAAGTCGAATGTTCTATTTGCAATAACTTTGGTCATGAAGAATCTGAATGCAGGAGCAGGTTTCAGCAGAAAAAGGAGCAAGCCTCAAGCACCAAAACATGGAGAATAAAGGAACCTCAAACATAAAGATGTGGAATAGCATTTTATGCAGAGGGACAGGAAAATCTATGGTACATTGACAGTGGATGTTCGAAGCATATGACAGGTGATAAAGAAAAACTTGAATCTTATTCTGTTCTAGAAAAAGGAAAGAAAGTCTCTTTTGGAAACGATACTCCTGCAATTATAAAAGGAAAAGGCATTGCTCAGTTAAAAGGAAAGGTCAAGGCTGGAAATGTTTTATATGTTGATGGATTGAAGCATAATCTTCTAAGTGTCAGCCAGATGTGTGATCAAAGGACCGAGGTTATTTTCAGATCGAATGGATGTCTTGTTCGTGATCTTGATACAGGTAAAACAGTACTCAAAGGCAAAAGAACTCCAAATAATCTGTACATATTTGAAGAAGGACAACAACAATGCTATCTGAGCAAGGATGAAGAGCACTGGTTATGGCATCGAAGGTTGGGACATCTAAGCTTCTCACAAATAAGGAAGGCATGCAAATATCAGGCAGTTCGCGATCTTCCAGATATCAAAATTCCTGACAACACCATATGCAGATCATGTCAGTTTGGAAAACAAACCAGGACTAGCTTTCCAGAGAAGGAAGGATCAGCTAGCATGCCTCTTGAGCTAGTACATACAGATACATGTGGTCCATTCAGGAAAAGAACACCTAGAGGAGAGGAATACTTGATATTATTTATTGACGATTTCTCCAGGTTTGTCTGGTTAGGACTTATGAAGCACAAAGATGAAGCTTTCGAAAAATTCAAATCCTTCAAAGCCTTGGTTGAAAATGAATCAGGTCACAAAATTAAGTGCCTCAGATCCGACAGAGGTGGGGAATTTACTTCAAATGAATTTTTCGATTTCTGTGATGAACATGGCATAAGGAGAGAATTCTCTACAGCTAGAACTCCTCAACAAAATGGAGTTGTTGAAAGAATGAACAGAACAATCCAACAAATGGCTCGTGCTATGCTTGATGAATCAGGAACTCCCGCAACTTTCTGGGGTGAAGCTGCACATGCTGCGGTTATTATTCTCAACAAGACAAATGTCCGGGTAAACAGCACTCAAACTCCTCATGAGCTCTGGAGTGGTAAAACTCCTTCGGTAAAGCACTTCAAAATCTTTGGGAGCAAATGCTATATCAAGAATACTGATGAGCAGCTTGGCAAACTTGAACCTAGAGCAGATGAAGGCATTCTTCTTGGTTACTCTCCACATAGCAAAGCATACAAGTGCTACAATAAAAGACTTGGCAGAATTGTTGACAGCATTGATGTGGTGGTTGATGAGAAGGGATACATTCCTAGGCAAGTACATCGGGAAGATATCGAAGAAGATGAAGGCTACCCTCAAAGACAGAATGATGAAGAAGAAGAACCTCAAGAAGAACCTCAAGAAGAACCAGAGGAGCAGACAAGAATAGAAGAGAAAACTCCATCCAGATATGTTCAGAAGAATCATCCAGAATCTCAGATTGTGGGGCAGAAAGAAGCAGGTGTACAAACAAGAAGAACAGTTGCAGAAGCCTCAAGCTATTTGGCATTACTATCCTCTACTGAACCACAAAATGTGAAAGAAGCATGCAAAGATGAATGTTGGGTAAAAGCAATGGATGAAGAACTTGAGCAAATCGAAAAGAACAACACTTGGGAGCTGGTTCCTAGACCAAAGGATAAGAATGTTATCGGAACAAAATGGGTCTTCAAAAACAAATTGAATGAAAATGGAGAAGTAATTAGAAACAAAGCCAGACTTGTTTGTAAAGGGTATGCGCAGCAAGAAGGAATAGACTTTGAAGAAACTTTTGCTCCTGTTGCAAGACTTGAGGCCATCCGAATGTTCCTTTCTCTCTCAAGTTTTCAAAACTTCAAAGTATTTCAAATGGACGTGAAATCAGCCTTTCTGAATGGAGACTTGGAAGAAGAAGTGTACGTTGAACAGCCAGATGGGTTCATTCTTGGAAATGATCCAAATCTTGTATGCCGATTGAAAAAGGCTCTCTATGGTCTCAAACAAGCTCCAAGGGCTTGGTACTACCGGTTGGACAAATATCTTCATCAACAAGGTTTTTCAAAAGGTTCAGCATATAGCAATCTGTATATAAAAGTTGAAAATGACAAATTGCTAATACTTGTTGTGTATGTAGATGACATTATTTTTGGTAGCAATGAAGAAGCTATGAGTCAAAGTTTTGCCTCGGTCATGCAGAAAGAATTTGAAATGTCCTTGCTAGGAGAACTGACATATTTCCTTGGTTTGCAAATCCAACAAAAGGAAGGAGGAATCTTTTTATCTCAAACCAAGTATCTCAAACAGATTTTGAAGAAATATGGCATGGAAGATGCAAAACCAGTATGTACACCCATGGTCACAGGATGTAGTCTCAGTGCAAATGATGAATCTGCAGTAGTACATCAACCAACCTACAGATCTATGATTGGAAGTTTACTATATTTGACAGGTACCCGACCAGACATCATGCATGCAGTTGGAATAGTTGGAAGATTTCAGGCAAATCCGAAGGAGACTCATCTTCAGGCAGTAAACAGAATCTTCAAATATCTTCAAGGGACTCAAAATTATGGCTTATGGTATCCTAGAGATACAGATCTTTCTCTTCATGCTTATACAGATGCAGATTGGGCCGGAAGCGTGGATGACAGGAAAAGCACAAGTGGTGGTGCGTTCTTTATGGGTTCCAGACTGGTATCTTGGTTCAGCAAGAAACAGAGTTCGATTGCTTTGTCTACAGCTGAAGCGGAATATGTTGCGGCTGCATCTTGTTGCACCCAACTTCTTTGGATGATGCAGACTTTGCAGGATTTTCAAATCACTTGTACACCACCAATCCCCATCTTATGTGATAATACAAGTGCAATCAGCATCTCAAAGAACCCTGTTATGCATTCAAAAACCAAGCACATACCAATCAAGTACCATTTTCTCCGGGAACAAGTGCTTGAACAGAAAGTCAAGTTGGAGTATGTTCCTTCCAAGGAACAAGTTGTTGATATTCTCACCAAACCATTGCCCAGGGACACGTTTGAATACCTCAGGCAAAAGCTGGGGGTTGTTGATGCATCATCTTATTGTTGAACATCTTCTTATTGGTGGTACAGGCTCAGGGGGAGCACATAATGCATTGTTGGCATTATGGAGAAGGAGATCTTGGAAATAGCTGCAATATGTCTCTATCTCTTTCATGGTGGATCTCTGGTTATTTGTTGCAGATCTGGAGGAGCACGAGCTTAGGGGGAGCATACCCTTTGCCCTTGATGTCAAAGGGGGAGAATGAAGCTAAAGTTTGTAAGGTTGCCATCAAGCCCAAAGGGGGAGATTGTTGGCATTATGTTTTCTGGTATGACTATATGTTACAGATGTTGTACTTGATGGCAACTCCAGTGGCAAGGCTCTCAGTTTGTTGAAAATTAAGAAGGACGCAGGAAACCAGTTCAGGGGGTGCGTACCCGCAGGTACACCATGCAGGGTCCGCGTCCAGCCACGCTGGCCAGCCATTCAGGGGGTGCGTCCACCCAGTGCACACATTTCAAGGCAGAGAAAAAGCATGTGGGGGTTTCTTGTGTGGTATCTAGCTGACGGTTTTGTGTTTCTATGGTGTCGGCTCGTGGTATTGTTCCATGTTTTGGGGAGGAGCTTGCCTATATAAAGCAAAGGAGTTCATTTGGATTGTGCATTGTCTTTGGTTGAATATCTTATTTGGTGAGATCTAGTCCAGATCTAAGAGGGCGAATCTTCTAATGGACTGTGATCTCTATGGCGCATGATCAGATCTGACTGTTTGGGTTAGTCTTGAAGTCTTCATATCATTTATATCTGAAGGGACGCAGGCTCAGTGGAAGAAAAGTGCGCCGGGACGCAGGTACTGTAAAGGGCAAGTGCGCCGAGACGCAGCACAGTAGAGAGAGACCTGCGTGGGGACGCAGGGCGATCAAGGTTCAGGTGCGTCTCTGAAGTAGAAGGACGCGGCGCGATAGTGTTTTCAGGTGCGTCTCTGTAGCAAAAGACGTGGCGCGATTGTATCTTTGGGTGCGTCCCTGAAGCAACAGAATGCAGAGCAGTCAAAGGAACAGTGCGTGGGCACGCAGCGGAGCAGAAGGATATCTGCGTGTGGACGCAGAGTAGCAGAAGGTTAACGACGTCTGGTCGCAGGCCACAGAAAGAAAAACTGCGTCTCTGTTTTAAGATGTTCTGTTGATTGAATTTCTCTATTGATAAGGTGTTCTGGGTTAGTTCTGTTGTTGCTGATCTGATATCTGTAGTGATCTATATCTGTTATGTACTTGTTGATTATCTGATGCTTTATGAAAAGAAGTAGGGGGTTGTAGCTCCCTTCCAGGAGTAGACTGGAAAACGAGAGAGAGAGAGAGAGTTGTAGCTCTCTGCAGGTTGCAGCCTGCGTACTGGTAAAGGACTGCACCAGTACAAAATCATTGTAAAAGAAGTTTCTAAATTGAAAGAAGATAGAGACATATTGCAGCAGGTGGTTTTCACCCACATTGGGTTTCCACCTTACATCTTGTGTTCCTTGGTGTGACTATTTGTTTTTCATGCTCATTATTTTATGGTACTGACATGCTAAAATAATTCAAAGATCAAATAAGGAAGATTTATTAAATTGCTAGATAATACTGATTCACCCCCCCCTCTCAGTATTATTTCCAACAACCCTGGCTATCTGCTAGCCTTGCGATCCAATCATACAGCTTTGAAGAGAAAGACGCAAAGAAGATCTCATGGATTTCCGTATATATGTAGCGATCCAGCCACCTCTTCTCAGATATCTGTGGGGTTTTTTTTTCCTGTACCATGAACTCGTGAAGCTTCTGATCCAACCAATCTTCAATTTCCTTCTTCATAGGGTTCCAGCGTTCCAACATTAGACATCCCTTAGGTAGATCTCGGTCCCGGCAACAGAACCATTTGTTGGCTTGATGGGGCCTGACCCAGGTTCAGAGTGTTTTAGCCAAACAAATCCCGAACTACCGGCCCTTTTGGCAATAGTCCGCAGAGCGCGGACTGAGGTCTCACTCGAGGTAGTATGGGAGGGTGTTGGAACCAGGTTTCTGCACCCTAGGGATGTCTTGATGAGGTTTAGAAAGCTCATGAACCGATCCTACACGCTGCGCTACTTCCGCGTAGCCGTTTGTCCAGTGCAACTGCCTTTGCATGGCTAAGATAACGAGAGAGAATGTTCTTTACCCCTTTCTGTGCTTAGTATTATTATAGATCTTGAATTAAATTAAGTAGGCTCAATACTTCCAGTTATCAATTAACATAAACAGATGCATGCGTAACCATAAATCATAGCAGATGCATAGACTAGAATATAGAAATAGATATGCAATATTCCAAAACCAACTTATCTTTATTAATTCTTTTTCCAGTTACAATCCACTTCCTACCCTGTGCACTCAGCTTTAGGGGTCTGCGCACACAGTTGCAGACTCTACTAGGCCTCTGCGCACACAGCTGCAGAGCCTTTTCTACTACTACGACCCGCGACTTCAGACTTACAGACTTAGATCGAATATTACTTTCATAAACCCATACACTTTTGATCATTTCCAAAATATCCCTTCTACACTTAGAGCCTCACTCTATTTATACATTCCCATGGTCTACGGACCATGGGTAAGTCGACACATTCTAGATTAAATTACAATATTTTAGGGGAGACTACCCTTTGACTTGACTCATTAACATCCGCACTCCGCACACTTCGCGAAGCTTTTACAATACCATTACCCAAAATTGTGGGCTTTAGGCCCCAAAACCTTTACGCGGGGGATCCTTTTCCCAAGGCCTGCCCTAACATGTGAAGTACTTCATGATGATTTTCATCATAGGAACATATCTATCTAGGAGGTAAGAGAAAAGGAAAAATCCTCCTTCTTTCATTCTTGTGGCTGGGTTTAAGATATGGCTCATAGTAGCAATAATCCAAATCTGCCTGTTTAAACCATTTTCCCCCAACATCTGGGATCTGAGTAGTAGCTGATATGATAGAAGAAGATATGGTAGAAGTGACACTGACAAGGGTTGCTTGATTGTCATGGAGGTTGATGATCAATTGTCTGGTCAATTCAGAATGATGTTGTGCCCTTTCCACCTTCTCAGAAAACTCAAAACAACCCATATGTTTGAAGCTTGTGATAGTGATGGGAGATTCCATGAGCTCTCTAGTGTTGGCTGGTTCATATCTGATGATTATCCCTCCTTTCTTAGATTTCCTCCTCTTTGTTTTTCTCCATCACCCTGACTTGTGTGCTCTTCTTCTGCCATGATTTGTTTCTTTATGAAACCCTAGGGGAATGGTAGAATGGACTGTGGGTATGGGAAATGTGGAACGATGTGAGGAAAGATGATGAGGAGGAGATGGGGATATGTGGAATGAGGGAGATGATAGGGAATAGTTGTTAAGTGAGGGGGAATAGTGATGAAAACTAGGAAATGTGATTTGAGATGGTGGGAATGCTAAACTAGGGTTTGTTCTTAGGAAAAACAACAAACAATTTAAACCCTATGTAGGCAAACAAAGGAGGGGAGTGAGTAATTCTTCCACCAACCTGATTTGTTGGAGTGAATGATGATTAACTTGGAAACTTGGTGGCAATGGAGGGTTTTTAGAACATTTGGTTCCTTCCAAGTGAACGTGCAACAACCCGGGCAAAGGCGTAACGACTTCGTGAAACGTGCTGCGACCTCTATAGGAGCTCAGCGCCATTATAAATTATACTGTGATTTTAGGCAAATGTGTAATGACCTCTACAGGAGTGCAATGACCAGGCTAAACACACAGTGACACTGTTGAACACGTCCTCTTACTCTGTTTTGCACAATTTCGTCTTAGAATCACCAATTTTCGTTTGCTGAGGAGTTGTGAAAGTGCTAGAGTGAAAAAGAGGCTTCATGAGTGTCTTGAGAGGCTTTATACTTGAATGGACTTTAATTTATGTGTTTTCATACTGATGCAGGAGCATCCTACTCAGAAAAAAAACATGCATTTTAGCAAGCATAGGGTCTTGTGTTTCAAGGGACCTGATTCCCGAAAGAGTGATTAATTATTTATTTTCCTATGTTTTTATGAGGGCTGTATAATAGTGAGGATATTGTAATGAAATCTTCTCGTTAAGAGAGATTTCAAGAATAGTGTGTGAGTTAGAGGAACTAGGAGTTAGTTTCATGATTTTAGGGATTAGATTAGGATATTTAGGATTCAGGTGAAATTATTCAGGATCTGAACCAAAATTGGTTAACATAATCCTTTTGTGTATAATTTGTAAGCCTCGAAGGCTTAAAAGAGAGAGTTAGTGAGAGAGTTAGCAGACAGGAGGGTTGGATTGTGAGCCTATGGGCATTGAAATATTTAGGATTCAGGTGAAATGATTCAGGATCTGAACCAAAATTGGTTAACATAATCCTTTTGTGTATAATTTGTAAGCCTCGAAGGCTTAAAAGAGAGAGTTAGTGAGAGAGTTAGCAGACATGAGGGTTGGATTGTGAGCCTATGGGCATTGAAACGAGAAAGGCCAACTGAATGTAAATCAGGCCATTGAGTTTATGTATATACAGATTTTAATTAGCAAATAGAAGTTTCATATCTTCTGAGTTAATATTGGTTGAGGGTCTATATATGATCTGTCTGTATGTATGGTTATCCGAAGGATTTGTCTGTGTATTTGTGAATAAGGAGGAAATCCCATAATGACTGTGTGTATATATCACAACGCTTGTGACTATGCTTG
The DNA here is from genome assembly GCA_031772625.1 of Pinus tabuliformis. Classification (NCBI taxonomy): domain Eukaryota; kingdom Viridiplantae; phylum Streptophyta; class Pinopsida; order Pinales; family Pinaceae; genus Pinus; species Pinus tabuliformis. The sequence goes on from CM062809.1 coordinate 1,280,313,206, forward strand.
AATATGGTTCTGTAACAATGGATGTGAGAGTTTTGACATATAAATGAATGTGTATGCAACAATGATAATGGTGGAGAATCGATTGAGAGTTTATTGGGTTTGGTTCAGGAAGTAATGTGAACTTGATTCTGTAGGAAGGGCTATTTGAGATCAGTGTGATTCCGTTGGAAGGAGTTCGAAAACTAAAAGCGGAGTGGATTCAAAGATCCGTATGCACTATCAAATGTTAGATAATCAGGTATAGTGGCAAGGTAGAGTAAAGAAATTAGAGAAGTCTCGACACACTGTTTCTAAGCGGAGAAAGGAGTTGGCAGAGTTGAACTTGGTAACAAGTCGATCTAGAGGTGAGAAGGAAATTTAGTGGAAGCACCAAGTTTGGTGGAAGAGTGGAACCACGACGAAGTGGAATTGTGATTAAGTGGATTTCAGAGTAAGTGGAATCTTGAGCAGTGGAATGGTGAGTTGGTGATGGAACTAGGTGATTAGTAACTGGGGAGGTTAGGAGTGTATGGATGTTTTGATCGTGGCTGAAGGCCTACACTAAATCCTAGCTGTCGATCTCATTTTGAAATGCTTACATCACAGTCAACTGCGGAGGTTAAGTTGTTTGGTAATTCGTGTGCTAGTTGAAGACCCGCGGGCCGTAGATTTGATGACCTCCTATATCCAACGGGTATTGGGTCATAAAGTGATCGGATGTTAATCTCAAAATGGACACGAACTTTTATAGACCAAGGATTGTATTCCTTATCGTCTCCATAAGGGCAGTTAAACATTGTGCAAGTAGCTCGTGGGATACCGTTACTAACCATTGGATCAAGTGTGTCTTGATCAAATGGTGGAGGATTGATGATTAGGTTGGTTGATCAGGTGTAACATCAACCATCGGATTGAATGGTAAGATAAACGACAGAGATTGAAACCGATAATACTTGGGCCTAAGCGGACCTGAGAAGTTTATGGACGCAGGTTTTTTTTATTTGGGGTCCAAATTTGTGCATTTGGAGTGGGACCAATGTTCATTGGAGGATTGTGTGTTAAAGTGTTGTTTGGTGATTTGTCGGGATTTTGTTAAAACCACCAATGTAAACGCTTATGATTTGTATAGGTGGGCCATAATCCACAGGTTCACAGTAAGATTTATGAAATGAAGGGGAGATTGCCTCTAGGCAGTTTCCTCCTGCATCAAGTGGTATCATAACAGGGAAAGGTTTCCTGCGAGGAGAAAGAATATTTTGCGTGAAAAGGAATAGGTAAATTTTTTGAAGAAACTCAGAGCAAGAACGAAACAGTGAAAGAAAATTCAGTGAAGGAGTAATTGTTGCTGACAGTTAGGCTTCACCAAGATAAAGGTAGGAGATTGAAAGAAAGAATCAGATTCTAAATCTGATTGATAGTAGCTAAATGTTGAAAATTTGCGCAGTGGAAGTATGAAGATCTACTAAAACAGATTTGCAGGAGTGGTGAGATCCTAAAGACAGGTGATGGTATGCAAGTTTGTTTAATGATTAGCAGAAATTGAATGAGTGAAATTTTGGAGCAGGATTATAGTAGTTAAACTGTAAGAGGGACTTTTGCAAGTTCTTGAAGTAGCAGAGTTTGAAGATACAGCTGAAGGCTGGATAAAAGAACAATCCATTCAAAGTGCAGGTGAATGGGGGGACAAGATCAGACAGAGATCTTGAAGGTGAGATGATATGTTTTTATTTTAATTTGATTTGAATATTGGAGAGTTTGTGGTCTTTATATTGATGCACAGATAGCAGCATAAGAAGGTGAGAAGATTGCAGCTACCTAGAGTAAGGAGTGCTCAATTGGTTCCAGAGGAAAGAACCAAAGAAATGCTAACAGACTGAGCTTAGAGGAGAGAAGCTCAATGAGGCATATGTAGCAAGACGAAGACTTGTTACTATAGAAGTATTGTTGTAACTCACAAGAAGATCATAAGGGAAATTCCGCAGAGGATGTGGGTAGAATTGCTAAGTAATGAAGGAAGCTGATAAGACTTTCTAAGTGAAGAAGAGCTGGTTAGAACCTAAATGTTCCAGCTAAATATTGGAAGAAAAGGACAGTTTTGTTCTTAGAAGTGCAGATGAGTTGAAGCCTAGAAGGAGTAGAGAGAAATGCTCAAGGAGGTTCCAGACAGAGAACCAGTACTTGCCAAGAGACCAAGTCTAGAGGAGAGCTTGGTGAGGTAAGTGGCAGCAAGAAAGACTTACTGTTGTAGAGGCTTGCGTGAGTCATAGTGAAGTGAGTGAGGAACTCATAGAGATGGAAAGGATGATGACTAGTGACATTCATAGCAAAGGTTCTAAAAGAGACCATAGTAGAGGACAAAAGAAGAAAGACTCCAAGGAAAATGGCATGAGAATGAGTGACGAAAAATATGATAAAGAAATGGCCGAGATAACAGTTCAGCTTGAAGTATTAATAGAAATGTTGCAGAGAAATGAGATGGACCAGAAATATGGTTATGTCATGAGAAATAAAGTGAAGTGGTAGAGGCTACAAGAGAAGAGGAACCAATAGGAAAATATGCAGTTAATAAATGAGGTGAGGGAGCTTGAACAGATTATAGATGTCAAATTGAAGATAGAGAAGCTCAAAGGAGTTGAGCTGCAACAAAAGGAAAATGCTAGAGAAGGTTTTGAAGTTTTGGTATGTGAACCAAAACATGTACCATTACTCTTTGAAAGTAATGAAGAGACAGAGCAGTCGAATCATATGAATGATTCAAAGCAGCCAGAAGACTGGATGGCTGAAGCATCAAATGAGACCATAAGGTCTTGTGTTTTTAAAACTGATAATTTGTGTATGGTTGCAGGTTTGGAAGAAGATAGGCAGTCTTTTAAAGCTATCAAAAACATGGAAGAATACCTTCCAGAAGATGAAAGTTTTGAAGCAGAGTATGACAATGAGACTGGAGAAGAAACAGTTCACTACAGTGAACAAGTGCAGAGAGGCATCATTAAAACAGATGGTGTGGAAAAGAGACTTGCTGACAGTCTCAAGAATTCTTTGAGTTTGAATCAACCTACTAATGTGCTGACAGAGGAGTTAAAGGAAAGATTAGAGCAACATACTGAAAGGTTTCCAGAGGAAGAAGAGGCACAAAGGCCTTATATTTTTTATTTTGATAATTGTCTTATGATTTCAGATTTTGTTGCAGAAACTGGAACATATTTGGCACAGGTGGACAGCCAAATGAAAGAAGAGAAAGAACATCTACTGAAAGATGTTAAGGAAGATTTAGCAGAGGAAGAAGGATCATATGATGATTGGTCAATAGCAAATGAAGAAATGGAAGATTGTGTAAAATTTCCAAATTTTACTCCAAGTAAAACCATTGAGTTATATAGAGAGTTATACCTTCAAAGGAGAAAGCTAGAACAACAGAGGATAAATATCCAGAGTAAATTGTTGATGAAGGATGACAAAGAAATTGTCATAAATGATAGTCAAGAAGAAGTTGACAGGTACAATAAACAGAAGCAGAAAATTCTCTTGAAGGACAATATGGCAGTAACTGAAAAGGTGCAAAAGTCTATACAAAACAATAATGAACAAGAGAGTAAGGATAAAAAGGCGGCAGTAAAAATGAAACTTCAGCAATTAAGAGTTGAAGGCAATCAGCAGAGAGAGGATATACTAGAAAAAGAAATTGGGTTCGTATGAAGGTTAATGATGAAAGTGTCTCAGAAGAAGACAAAAGCAATAAAGAAAAGAAGCAACAACAAGAGGAAGACAACAACAGACTATGAAAGCATGGCAAGTGGAGCATTGCAGCATAAGGTATGGAGACCTAGAGAACAATAGAAGACAACAACAACAATAGAACAACAGACAAGCAAAGACAGATTACAAAATAAAGTCTGGGATCCAGGAGGAATCAATTATCCATAAGTCTGGGATCCAGGAGGAATCAATTATCCATACTTATGACCAAGAGGTCATAAAATTTCTTACCTGGGGAGTCTGATGTAGGAGCATCCTTCTCAGAAAACCACTGTATTTTAGTAAGCATGGGGTCTTGTGTTTCAAGGGACCTGATTCCGTAAAGAGTGATTAATTATTTATTTTCCTATGTTTTTATGAGAGTTGTATAATAATGAGGATATTGTTATGAAATCTTCTCGTTAAGAGAGATTTCAAGAATAGTGTGTGAGTTAGAGGAACTAGGACTTAGTTTCATGATTTTAGGGATTAGATTAGGATATTTAGGATTCAGGTGAAATTATTCAGGATTTGAACCAAAATTGGTTAACATAATCCTTTTGTGTATAGTTTGTAAGCCTTGAAGGCTTAAAAGAGAGAGTTAGTGAGAGAGTTAGCAGACAGGAGGGTTGGATTATGAGCCTATGGGCATTGAAACGAGAAAGGCCAACTGAAAGTAAATCAGGCCATTGAGTTTATGTATATACAAATTTTAATTAGCAAATAGAAGTTTCATATCTTTTTTGTTAATATTGGTTGAGATTCTATATATGATCTATCTCTATGTATGGTTATCCGAAGGATTTGTCTGTGTATTTGTGAATAAGGAGGAAATCCCATAATGACTGTGTGTATATATCACAATGCTTGTGACTATGCTTGAATATGGTTCTGTAACAATGGATGTGAGAGTTTTTACATATAAATGAATGTGTATGCAATAGTGATAATGGTGGAGAATTGATTGAGAGTTTATTGGGTTTGGTTCAGGAGGTAATATGAACTTGATTCTATAGGAAGGGCTATTCGAGATCGGTGTGATTCCGTTGGAAGGAATTAGAAAACTAAAAGCGGAATGGATTCAAAGATTCGTATGAACTATCAAATGTTGGATAATCAGGTATAGTGGCAAGGCAGAGTAAAGAAATTAGAGAAGTCTCAGCACACTGTTTCTAAGCAGAGAAAGGAGTTGGTAGACTTGAACTTGGTAACAAGTCGATTTGGAGGTGAGAAGGAAATTTAGTGGAAGCGCCAAGTTTGGTGGAAGAGTGGAACCACGACGAAGTGGAATTGTGATTAAGTGGATTTCAGAGTAAGCGAAATCTTGAGCAGTGGAATGGTGAGTTGGTGATGGAACTGGGTGATCAGTAACTGTGGAGGTTAGGAGTGTATGGATGTTTTGATCGTGGCTAAAGGCCCACGCTAAATCCTAGCCGTCGATCTCATTTTCAAACGCTTACATCACAGTCAACTACGGAGGTTAAGTTGTTTGGTAATCTGTGTGCTAGTTGAAGACCAGCAGGTTGTAGATTTGATGACCTCGTATATCCAATGGGTATCGGGTCATAAAGTGATTGGACGTTAATCTCAGAATGGACGCAAAATTTTATAGACCAAGGATTATATTCCTTATGGGCTTCGTAAGGGTGGTTAAACATTGTGCAAGTAGCTCGTGTGATATCGTTACTGACCGTTGGATCAAGTGTGTCTTGATCAAACGGTGGAGGATCGCCGATTAGGTTGGTTGATCGGGTGTAACATCAGCTGTCGGATTGAATGGTAAGATAAACGATGGAGATTGAAACCGATAAGACTTGGGCCTGAGTGGAACCAAGAAGTTTATGGATGTGGGTTTATTTTATTTGGGGTCCGGATTTGTGCATTCAGAGTGGGACCATCGTTCGTTGGCAGATTATGTGTTAAAGCGTTGTTTGGTGATTGGTCGGGGTTTTGTTAAAACCACCAATGTAAACGCTTCTAATTCGTATAGGTGGGCCATAACCCATAGGTTTACGGTAAGATTTATGAAATGAAGGGGAGATTTCCTCTAGGCAGTGCCCTCTTGCATCACATACCCTCTTTCTAAAGTTCCTGTGATTTGCAAATTTTCATAATAATGCTTTTTTTGACTTTCTGACCTTTTTGCTCTTGACAGGTGGATGATGCTTTGGCAATCTTGATTTTGACTTTGTGCTTGGGATTATTTTGGAAATAGACTTGAGTATGCAGCTAAAAGTAACTTATTACATATAATAGACATAATATTACATAAACAAAAATAAAAATTATTACATCTGTTTGCAGTTCTAATTTACAAACTTGGGATAAAATCCCTTCTTGAAATCAAATTTAGGGCTTTCAGTAACTATGGTTACATGCTTTGGAAAGCTTTATTTAACTGAAAAAGACATTATTTGCTTGACTCTCATATTTTGCTGACCTTATGCAGTGAGATGGTGATTTATTGGACCTTGGAAAAATAAAACCTAGGTGACCTAATGGAACCTCAAATGACTGAATTTCAGGTGGATTTGATTGATATAAAATGTGATGAAATGAGCCTTCATGTTCAATGGTAACCCGGAAGACACATGAAGGAGGGCCAACAAACACAAACTTTTGAGAGGGAAAAGTGATTTTGGACTTTGGACTACCATCAGTGAACAAATTTTTTCATGATGACCTGAGTGGAATGCAAAAAAAAAATTCAAACAGGACTCTAATATGATATAAAAGAGAAATTTTGATCATTGGTGGCAATATGCAAACACTGACTCTAACACCTTGTTTGAGGCATTTACTCAAGGACAAACATTCACTTAACTTGAGTGGTATGTGGTTCATGTTTTGCATTTCCCTATGGTATAGAGAGCTATTTTCCAAAGAATTATGTATGATATGGTTTAGTTACCTAAGACACATTGGGTCAAAATTGATTAATTTTACTTGAGAGAATATTGTACCAATAGTCATTGTGATAGTTAAATACACCCCTTATCAATTCACAAATCGATTTGTCTCTCTACCTCATTATTGATGATGTGTAATATATATATATTTTTTTGGTATATGATCTGTCAAATTATCCAAAATACTATTTTACTTATGATCTAAATTTTCTCACCTTCTACACTCTTGGGCTTTCCGGGACTTTTATCTCTATCTCTCCTCCACTTGTTCTAAGGTTTCCATAATTGTTACTTAATACTCGATTTCTATTTTATCTCCATTTGTTTCTCTACTTAGTTTGATAATATTGTTCGACTTTGTCCCATATTTACATTTGATTATTCATTGGACCATCTTCTTCTTGAAGGGACTTCATAAGAATTAATTGTGGTAGAGGTAATTTTCTTAATTGAAGTCACTTTGTTGATACATACCCACGTTACTTCTTATTCTTATTTTTATTTTATGTTTCCTGCGTTCAATTATTTTGAAGCAACACATTTTAATGTGAATATCACCAAGAGTTGATGCGTTCAATTTCGGTAGATTTAAGGAATAGATGCTGTACCTCATTAGGATTTACCATTCACAAATCTAATGAAGTGCCTATAAAATTTCTTGATGACGTTTTTGTTGGAGAAAAAATATGCAGTTGTCTATAACGCGACTTTTTGAAAGCCTTTCCGGCGGGTTTTTCCAGTTGAATTCCGGCAGGAATTTATTGGAATCGCAAGTTTGATAGCTAGTTTATGCACAATGAAAGCGTCCCAGGGGTTTTCCAGGGTGCTGAATCTAAATATGCAGTTAAAAAACCATTTTAACTGCAACAAATCAAGATTTAACCTCAATTTCTTCCACCGGATTCCGTCACCGGAATCTCCAAAAAGTCGCATTATAGACAACTCCAAAAAATATTTGTTCGTTTGTGCTCTTGATTCATTTTGTTTAAAGATAACATTCCCTAATTTTCTTTAACAAAGTTGAGAAATCATTTCAAAGACGCATCGAATATGTTATGATCATTCCCATTTTCTTCTTGTTTCTTTTTAAGGCTCAACCAAATCAACTTCTTTTAGAAAAGAGTAAACTGGGGCAAATTATGTCAACGCCTAGTTAAAGGCTATCATCTGTTAAGAGGTAAATAATCCCTAAGTTTCCTTTCTAAATTGGGTAACGAATATAATGCTTATTTTGAGTTCTTTCATTAGGTTTAAATTATAATTATTTTGTATGCATATTTTTTGTAATCTACTCAGAAGATGAATTGAAAAGATAATAATAAACTCTACATTGCTTATTTTTTTTATTAATTTTACTTCTTATTTTAATAAATCTAATTAAATTTAAAGATAAAACTAATCATAGTTGCAATTAAATTAAATGAATAATTTCATAATCAAATTAACGATCTATATATCTCTTACCTTCTTTTTTCACTTAGTTTTTTTAATTTTTTCTTTCCTATAGTTGATCAGTTACTCCACATCCTTTATAAGTGTTCAAGTTTGGATCTTGCTATGGGTTATTTACTCTGAGAACCATTTTCATTCACAATATATTAAAGAATACCCATAATTTTACTATATATTTATCAATATCTCCGAAATTCTTTTTATTGGACCTTCTTTCAATACATCTTTCCAATAAAAAACACTATTTTTACTAGATCCCATCCCCCCTTTCCCCCCAATATCTATATACCCCCTATACTTTGAATGCCCTCCAATACCTGAAATATATTGAATTATTATTTTTACAATTTAAAAGCCCTTAATGAATGAATGTGATAAGATATTAGTCAAACAGGTAAAGCCCCTATGCATATCCCTTTTATATTTACTAATAACAAAGTGTGATAGTTATAATGAAGTATCTCTATGTATCCCTTGTTAGCCCCACCTTGTCACATCTCACTTAGGGAAAGCCTTTTGCTTCCTTTCTACCTTATGTCATTTAGGGAAACCCTTTTCCTCCCCTAAAAACAAAAATTGAAATTTGTTCTTCATAAATTTCACCTTGAGGCTTATCTATTATCTCATTTACCTAGATATTTTAAAAATTTTAATGAGAAATTGTCCCTAACTATGATCTACTAATTTTGTCACAAATAAAATAAAAAAGGCAGTGTACCTTCCAACAAGGATCTCGTTGTGAGCAATTAGAGAGATGTTCTACAAAATAAATTTACTACTTACTAATCCACCTATTTAATGTGTGGGAAACCAAAGCTCTATGTATAAATAAGAAAATAATGTGTGAGCTTAAATCAATTAAAAAAAGGAAGTGCATAAGAGTGTTAAAAAGAAATTGCAAAAGAAGGTTAGAAACGCATACTATGGGTGCGAGATAGCATGCACATATAAAAGAAACTTGTAAAAACACATGATTTGCAGACCATAAAGATAGAACACAATTTTGAAATGCTAAAACTGCACATAAAGAAAGATGATGAGAGAAAATCAAAGGGTGAATGCATGAAGATGGGTTACACTTTTGGGCCAAATGTGTCAATGAAATTTCAAAATTTTCCTCTTTTACCGAATTGAAGCCCTTAAAATTCATATAAGCATTGTCAATTTTGATTTGGAGTAAAAATAAAATATGTGGAGAATTATGTTTTTGTCCTAATGATATTTTTTGCAATTTTTTTTTCTTCATATAATCTGTTATCACTCAAGATTTTTTTTTTAAATTGTTCACCTCATTTCGATTGTTTGTCAAAGGGTTGGTGTCAATTTTGGGTCTAGTCTTTGCATCTGGTTTTAGAGTCTAAATAGTTTGAATAGGAGTCTTGTTAAGAGTATTGTTGGTATGCGTAAAGGGGTCAATTCTCTGTCTTAGTCTATCATTGGTCTCACATCTCACATGGATATCATATGTCCAAACTCGTTTCAAAGCTGAAATTGTCTAGGTGATTTCGCAGCACATAAATCCCTTTATCAGATTCGCAGCGCAACATGTTTTAGGTGATTTCGTAGCGCATAATTCATATTGCGCTACGAAATTGGGGATTTGTTTGAATCCATAGCCAATATTTCGCAACCGACAAAGCACCATATCAGAAAGTCCACCTAGTAATTCTGTTGGGTTTTTCTTTGGATCAACATCACCAGACAACCATGGGGGAACAATGGCATCCTCAAAGCTTGCATCTTCTCTTCATGGATCATGTCTTGGCAGTGGCAGTTTTGCTGGAAGTAGTTCGCCAGTTGGTTCCATGCCAAAGTCTTTTCCTCCTTTTCAGCATCCAAGTCATGAACTTTTGGAAGATCATGGTTTTAAATAATACATCACTGTCTGTGTCTCAATCTCAAGCGACTTTGTTCATCGAGGATGCCTTAGCTAATCTGAGCGTAGGGCAAGATTACGATGGAGAACTAGGAAAAGAGGCCTATGAACTAAGCTGGCTGCGACAAGGTGGGAATTTATCTCAGTCGCCATTCAAGGATGGACTGGATCGACCTACATATCCACCAGAAAATTTTCGTGCAGCTGTTGATCTCCTTTTTCTAGAAGGAAATTCTGGTCTTATCCTTGCAAAAAGAGCAATTTTTCTTTATTACTTATTTGATCGCCATTGGAATGTTCCTAACACGGATTGGAGAAATATAGTGGATGATTATGCTGGAACCTTTGGCATCACCAGAAATTTAGTTGTTGAATCATTAGTCTTTTATCTATTGGATGATAATACAGAGGAGGCCTGTCGTCTTCTTCCAGAAATTGTCAGTCCGACTACACATCCGAAAGTGGCACGTGTTTTACTTGAAAGGCAAAATCCAGATGCAGCTTTGATGGTCTTACGTTGCTCTGGACATGATGGCCAGTTTGGAATCACAGATTCAGGCTTCCAGAGGGCAGGTGTAGTTGCTCTTCCTGAGGCTGTGACGGCTGTCAGAGTCAGGCTTGAGTGTGGACTTCTAACTGAGGCTTATCTTTATCAGAAAACACACTGCCAACGAGTCAGAGCAGAGCAAACAAAACATCGTCAAATGACAGCTGGAGTACGTGGAGCAGAAGATATGATTAGGTGTCGGGATTGGCTTACAGAAATGGAGATTCTAGTGGGTGAGATATTCTGGTTATGTATTAGAAGAAAATTAGTGGATAGGATGATTGAGTTACCTTGGAACAACAATGAGGAAAAGTTCTTGCAAAAGTGCCTTTTAGATAGAACTGTTCAAGATCCTTCATCTTCTGCTGGAAATCTTCTAGTTGTGTTTTTCATCCAACGATGTCGTTACCCTGAAGCATATCAGATTCATAAAAGGCTTTGCGACTTGGAACAACAATCTATATCCCAAAGTATTGATAAGAAAATGGTCGAGAGAATTGAAATTGCGTGTGAATGGAGAATGCGGTTGATTGAAAAATGTATTGAGTTGCTACCAGAAATACAGCATCGAGATCTAAGAAGTGGAAATATTTCTGAATGTCCTATTTCTCCTTTAACAGGAGAGCAGTACCAACCTTTTGATATGGAAATAGAGCAAACAATATTTTCCGTTGTTTCCAATCCATCTGCTGACCAAATATTGTTGATATTTGAGCCATCAGTTGCATATCTTATCATATATCAGGATTTTTGCTGTGTATTCAGTATTCCAGTCTCATTTTCAAGGGAATCATTTCATAGCTGCCAGCCCTGTTTTTGGTTGCAATCAAGAAAGGAGTGAAAAGTTTGTTTTCTTGCTTTCAACTAGAGATGGAGGCCTTGGTATTAACCTTTCCACAACAGATGTGGTCATTTTGTATGACAGTGACTGGAATCCACAAGTTGATCTACAAGTCCAGGATCGTGCACATGGAATTGGACAGAAGAAAGAAGTTCAATTTTTTCCGCTTTTGTACAGAGTACACTAAAAAGGAAAGGATCGGAAAGGCTTCTATCTATGGGAAATTACACGCTCTATTATTGTGAAAAGTGGTGATGATTGCAGGCAGGAGCATCTTGTTGTGCGGCTTATTTCTCATTTCTATGATATTTTCTAGGAGGCAGGGCTACCGCTTTGGTTGCGTCCTTATGAAGTTCTTGTTACTTCTTCGTATACTGCTTTGATCGAAACGATTCCAGACACAGCATCATTACATGCTATTAAAAGCAGGCATCCAAACATCACAAGCTTGCGGGAGTTATTTACAGACAAATACAAGGAAAACTCACCTTCTTTCAAGCTTGCTCAGAGAAACTTTGTTGAGAGCATGGCTGGATATTCCATATTGTGCTACCTACTTCAGGTGAAAGAGGTAATGGATTCTGATGCAGAGGGTAGTTCGAGCGAGTTCTTCGACTATTTCAAAGTTCTATGCATTCAGGGATTTTTGACATGTAGAAAACATGCAGAACAGATCATATTACTGGTTGAAATGTTGCAGGACTCTGGTTTCCCATGTTTTAAAGGTGGACCAAAAACAATACAAAATTTGCGAAAGCGCTTTCATTTAAGTTTGACAGAAGAGCAATGTGTTTCTTTGGTTCTCTCTCTCATCAGCAGCAGTTTAGATGCCTGGCGATCAAGGCAGTATGATTATTACCAACGTGTGTTGAATGGTATCTTGTGAGAATTTATATTGCTCGGGCGCATTTCATTCTCAAGTTTCTGTTTTCCGTTAGCCATCTTTGTTGAGGAGCTTTTGCTTCACCTTTAGGAGGATACAGTTATCTTGAAACGAAACAGCCTTCACATAAAGAACGGTTATTTCCTAGCAGTGCTCGAAATCAAGGCACAGGACTGTGTTTTTGAAATTACACAGCAATTTCGTAGCGCGCTACGAAACTGCTGTAGCTGCATATTACAATTGAGTTGATCAATTATGATTGACAAAGCGGAAAATCTTTTTGAAAGGTTTTGTCATCACACAGGTACATGGGAAAGGCTTACAGCACATCAAGGACGTGGCAGTCTGCTCCATTTTGGGTAATTAAAGGATAAAAGGCATGCTTCTTTGGATTTGAACATTTTGAGGCAAACCGAGGACCGACAAACAGGGGCAGTTTCCTATGTTTCAGGGCATTGGAAAACATGTGATATCGAAGAGCAACATGAAGCATTAAAGGTCCATCACAGCCACCGCCAGAATGGAACCAGATGTCAGAGAACGAAAATGATTGTAGACCAAGGCTGTTATGGAATTAGAGTCCTATTTGATTTAGAAGTCTAGAAGATTTAGTAGAATTAGAATCTTAATTGTTTTAGGATTCCAGAGCTGTCAATTAGTAGTCAGTTGTAATTATTAGTTAGTTAAAGTGTTAGTAGGTGTCATCATAGGCAGAATTGGAGTTCCCCTCACGCTGGAGGAGGAACCTCAGTTAGGTGGAAGAGCTCTATATATAGCTGAAACAGCAATGTAATCAGGGTTGGAAATTTTATGAACAAAGCTTATATTTGGGTTATGTAAAGACTCACTTTCAGTAATATAATTTTGGTTTTACTTCTCAGGATTCATGAAGGATTTTTCATATTCAGAATGTGTGATGTTGTCTTCTTCTTAGTTTTGTTTACAGTGGTATGGATGTATAATCACTCAGAATTCACTGAATGTGCTCTGATTTCCTGTATGCATCTATAAACTGTGTGGTTCCTTATGAGTGTATATTCTGAATATTCAAATGCTGAATGCCCTGACTTCCATGTAAGGTCAAGATCTTTGTTGTATTGAAGTGTTGTTGACTCCATAGGCCCAATGGATAGTTGTTTAGTATGTTTCCAGCATTCATATTTGTTACAGTTGTTTCACAAGAGTTAGCCATCTTATCTTAATCAAAATCATTAACCCATCTAGAGAGAGCCCTCTCAGGTTGAGGAGGCTAAGCCTCAGCCTAAAGTAGGTTTGAAATAGTTACTTGAAGTCTTCCTGGTCTGCAGCCTTCCAGGGCTTGATTTTGAGATAACATAATCTCTCAATTTTCCATTAAATGCAATACTGGTCCTTGCAAATTTTCGCACATCTTAAGAGGTACGCATGTGTTCATGTAGAATAGATCAGTCAAAAATGTGCAATTTTAAAAATACACACACACACACACATGTGTGTGTGTGTGTGTGAACATTAACTAAATGGAGAGAGCTAAATTTTTCATTTAAAACATTAATTGTTTGTGCAAATTTATATTTTTTATTATTGTTTGAAGTTGGCGAAGTAATATTTCAATTGCATTTTGGGGACACACGTGTTCACATAATATTTTTTCAATTGTTTAAATAAATTGAAAAACCAAGAATTTCCTTTTGAAAAGGACAATAGTGATATTTTTTGAAATTTTTTAGTTGTGTATATTTTATGTTATTGATTTTTTACTCAGCACCTTTGAAGCTATCCAAACAAATATCAAGCATTATGTTTAAAAAACATTAGATGAAAAATATCATATGAATTCAAAAGTCTCAAACCCATATGCCATTAGATAGAGGATTTTTTAAAAAATACAATACGATCAACTCTGCCATTTAAGGACAAATTCTTCCCTAAATCCGTTAGGGTACAAAATGGGTTGCAAAGAAATATGGAGAAGGGGTGCTAAAAATATGATTTTTAGGACCTTAGGAGCTCAATTAAGTGTTTGAGTTGTAAATTCAAATAGATCAATCGAGTCACTAAAATGCTAACTGCCACGAATCACACAACATATAGCTCGATCGCTAACTCTCATTCTAGCTCCTTTTTTTTAAGCGCTTGATCGAGTTATTTTTATGCCCCTAAACATCTTTATCGAGCACTTAAAAATTGCTCAATCAAACGCTTACAAATGCTAGATTGAGCATCATTTTTTTCACCAAAATATACCCTCTCTTTACTAAAATGTGTAACCTAGCTCCATGTGTAGACCAAAAAAATCCTCAGAATAAGTAAAATAAAATAAAGTTTCGGTGAAAACATATAAAATAAAACAAAATTATTATATAGAAAAAATGAATAATAACATGAGTATGATCACAAGAATTAGCGTAGAAAGAGATTGCAGGGAAGGGAAGTGGCCCAAATACACAAATGGTGAATGGTCAAGAATGAAAAACGAAAACTCGAAAATAGTATATGCAACTAATAATTTACATTTAACCATAATTAAATTAAATAATATTGTCTTTTGATTTCTGATCTACATGTGTAAGCTCATGAGTAACGTTTTCTAATTAGTATCATTTATGTATTACAAATTTACAACTCATTTTGCATAAGAGTTGGTGAAATTGGGAACACCAACGTCTAGCATTGTAAGCCACATACCAAGCAAACCCTCATTAAAAATCATGTAAGAGGAAACCACACAAGTTTTTATGATATTTTATACCAAATCCACAATGATTCTACAATTAATAATAGGGTGAAGTGACCTTATACTTATGCAAGTGTCTTAGATAACAATATTGTTATTATACATTTTGATTATAATGTATTTCATTTTTATTAATTTTTTAAAAATAAATTTAAAAAAAAAAAAACTATTTTCATCATATATTTATGAAATTGTCAAAAATGAAAATTTAAATTAATTGTTTAAATTATTATTTTCACTTTAATATAATTAATTATAATATATGTTCATGAAACCTTCATATGAGAAAAATTATATTTTCATATTTTATTAAAGAAAATAGGGGATGACCCGTAGTTAGTAGCTTGATTGGTGGTCATTGTGATATGAATCTTTTATGAAGTTTGAGGTTAGATGTTCAAAGCCCTCTAATTTACCATGTGGGTCATTTTTTTGTGGGTTGCGTATGGGTTCATGTACAATTTATATTGGTAGTAGTCATTACCAATATTTTGTCATGTTAGAATTCCTAGTGGCATGCACTAATTTACAGAGCATTCCATATCTTAAAAATGGATGCCACACCTAGACAAGATTCATGTGCATGCTCTTGAAATGGAAATGTGAGGGGAGGCTCTATAATGTTTCCCATGTGCTCAGAAGGAAGGGTGGGAGAGGTGTTTAATGATTTCCCGTAGTGGATAGATGATGGGTTCTCATTTAAGAAAAATTCATTTACATAATAGTTTTTCCTCTCATCATATCATATTTTTGAGAAATCATTTAGTCATGGATAATACAATCATGTAATAGTTTAAGCACAATGTCACATCGAGGACTTGTAGTGTTGTAGCTATGAAGGAACATCAGGAATGGGATGAGGGAAATGGCTTTGATTCAGAGCATAACTTAGTTTGATTTTTTCCAATATGCTTGGTTAGTATCTCAAGATGTCCCGTCTAGGATTATGTCTCTGATTTTATTTGGTTTTATATGTTTAACATAGTCTACCATCACTTGAATGAGGCAAGTTGATTATGAATTGGATAGTCAACAAATTTCGATGGTGGAGAAACCTCTTCACTTTGGTCTAGTTTTGGATTTAGCTTGATACACCCTCCATCAATAAACTTCTTAAAATTCAAACCTTATTCCTTCAAAACCTAGTCCTTAGGGTTTACTACTATTTAGATATGTGGTGAATTTTGATTCTATTCCTTGGATGCTCTCTCCTTGGCCTATCTCTATAATTATAAGTACTCTATGGTTCTTTCAATCTCTCTTGGCAGTGCTATAAAACACTTTATACAACTGGAGGTTATACAAGTGAATTTGTTTGGAACCCCTTGCAACTCAGTTAATGGTTCCCTCACCCGCCAAGTGGCCACCAACCATGTAGCTTAGGAATAATGTCTCTACTCCTGAGAATAGAAAGAGTAGGCTTGTTAGAAGAAATACAACCCTGGGTAAGCATCCTTGTCACACTTGGACCTATCAATGTATGACTTAGTCCCTCATCAATGCAATGAGGGTTACAAAAGGCAACTTGTACCAAAGAGAAATGAAAATAAATGAATTCACCCATCAACAACAAACATCAAAATTTATCCAAGGGCCAAGTAGAAATAGAGTTTTAAGATTGGATCCTTGATCCCATGTATTCTCAAACTCAAGATACTAAATTATTCATGTTTATAGAGTTATATTGGCTCAACAAAACCTTAATTGTTGAGGGAGGGAGGCAATGCTAAGATATCATGCACTAGTTATATGTAATGTAATTAAAATTTAATACTTTTCACAAAAAAAAATCAATATTAAGATTATTATGCATAGTCATGTAAAAATTTGGAATGGAATGAGGAGGAGAATAACTAGGATTTGAATATTGAAAGAATGCCATATAACCTCATTTTTCAAATAAAATCAGTAACAACTAAGAAAGTATCAAAAACATGGATTATTCCATTAATTCCTATTGTTTTTTAAACCTAATGAAAAAGACGATAAATGAATCTTTCAATAATATGCTATATAATTCTCTTTGTTATCTTCAATAATATAAGAAATTATATTTAATTTTTGTATTTTATTATTAAACATAGATATAATTAAAACTACTAACTCTTTTAATCTATAATAAACTTGATTTGCTAAAACTTAATTTCCCATGTAGCAAGCCCCACACACACATATATATATATAAAATAAAAAATAAAAATATTTTATAATACTAAAATAATTTATTTTGTTTATTATTAATTTATTAGATTAATTACAATATCATTTTAATCATTTTGAATTTGGTAATTACATCCTTTCACATTGTTTGGTACATTTTCATTCATCCCCACCCGTGATTTTACGAAAGCGAACTTTTATGAATGTCCATTCCAGAATTAACATATATGCGACAGGATTGCACTTACTGATCTTTTTTAGATAATCAAATGGGGATAAATTTTATTTATACCATTTTGTACTTCAAAAAAATTATTTATACCATTTACATTTTATAATAATAATAATTTAAAATTAATATTATTTTTTTATTAATTTTTTATGATTTTTATTTATTCAAAATTCGTAAAACTATTTATTTGGCTGAAAAAAAATGACAATACAATAAAATTTTCCATATCAAAATCAGCTTACGATAAAAAATGACTTAATAAAATGTTCTATAGAAAACAGTCTAAACATCATACATATAAGATCATTTATTTATAAGATGAGCAACAAGTTTGTTTTTTTGTTTTTTAATTATTGTATTTTTAAAATTTAATAAAATTTAAAAATTTTTGGGGTGAGAAATTGGATATGATGAAAATATAGTCTTACTAAACTTACAAAAAAAATTATTTAAAAATCAAAATAAGATATGTTTATTTTAAAATAGGATTTTATGGATTTTAATTTAATTATCTATAAATATTAGGTGGATGATAGGGATTTAACTTTTATCGAATATTACAAAATATTAATAATATACAATCATTGACATTTATCTCCAAAGTAATTATGTTTTTATGCCTTTTTAATTAAATTGATCAATTAAAAAAAATGCCATATAT
This sequence comes from Pinus tabuliformis, assembly GCA_031772625.1. Taxonomy (NCBI): domain Eukaryota; kingdom Viridiplantae; phylum Streptophyta; class Pinopsida; order Pinales; family Pinaceae; genus Pinus; species Pinus tabuliformis. The sequence continues at coordinate 1,280,331,197 of CM062809.1, forward strand.
AATGAAGTGGGTTATAGTTTTCTTTTTTGTAAGCTTGGTAAGACTACATCTTCATCATGTCCAACTTCTCACCCCGATCGGGGGAATAGCACAAGATTTGAACCCAATGCTCATGTCCAACTTCTCACTCCGATCAAGGGGATAGCACAAGATTTGAACCCAAGACTCATGTCCAACTTCTCACCCCGATCAGGGGGATAGCACAAGATTTGAACCCAAGAATTCCAGTTTTATGAGACTTCATTTCCACAACCATTGCTAATTGAGCTACCACATGTGGACAAAGAGGGTTATAGTTTTTTTGGAATGTGGTATTGATGAGATTTATTTCCAGAGTAGTTATTCCCTTACAATTAAATTGATTAATTAAAAATAATGTCATATATTAACAATTAGCCTATGAAGTGAGTTATGAGTTTTTGGGCATGTGGTATTGGTAAAACATGGTATTCACAAATTATCTTGTAACAAAGCTTTATTACAAATTAAGAATGCCAATAAAAATTGAGGATAAATCTCTATGATTGAAAATCTTGTTCTATATTTTTTAAATGTATCCATATTTAACATGTGTATGGCGAGATGACTTGCATTCATGGGTTAGTCGATAGTGTCATCGATTATGTGATATCTGAAACCGATATCCTGAACTGTATAGTAAAGCTTAAAATCCTAAATGACCGCAAGCCTGATTCTCACCACAGACCCTTATCTCTAACCCTCAAGCTTGACATGCACACCATCCAGGTGCAAAATAATGGTGAAAATCAAGAGCACATTCATTTTAGCAAGAATAAAAATGACCTCTTCTTAAAGGATTTAAAGAGGAACCTTGGTTACCTAACTTATAATGATAACATTGATCTTACCTACCATGATTTCACTACAACCCTTACCACCACCATTAATAAATTCTCTACCGAGATATCATATAAAAAAAAAAAAATAGAACTTCCAATCCCCGGTATGATAATGACTGTAAAATTGCCCGATAAGCGATAAGAGATGCTTGTAAAGAAATTGCAAAGCTTGAGAAAATAAGTATGTACAAAGCTCTTATCAACATGGAAACAATCCTATATTAATAAGAGGCAAGAGCGTCTTCTCCATTTTTCTAAAATTGAGTCTAGAAAGTTTTGGAGGAATAATATTTTTCGTAAAACGAAAGAAAATAATATGATCCCCTTGAAGAATCGGGATACTTATCTTAATAATCTCTATGATTCTCTTAACACCATGAAAATCTTCATAAATAATCCTGTAGAGGAGGATATTTTCTCTTTGGAATATGTGGAGTTCGGGATTAGGAAACTCACAAATGGGAAAACCATGGATATTAAGGGCTACCAAGCTGAAATTTTCAAAATGGCAAGGTCTATCCTCATTCCTCATATTCAAAAACTTCTCAATCTGGTTGTAAAACATGGCTTCCCTAATTCTTGGATGGAACACCTAATTGTGCCTATCTTTAGAAGCGGGGATAAAAAAAATTCCCTCTAACTATTTGACCATTATTATTAGCTACACCTGAGCCAAACTATATGGGCTTGTTCTAAAAAATCAATTAGCATATGGCTTGAAAACCATGGTAAAAGGGTTAAAGGTCAAGTTGAAATTAGAAGACATTGTTCAACTATTGACCATTTTGTCACTCTTAGGACCATTGTTGAAGAATGCCGCAATAGTAAGTTTGATATATTCTGTTTTTTTGTGGAATTTATGAAAGCTTCTGACATAGTGCCTCAAGAATAGCTATGGAAAGGACTTGAAGAGATAATGGTCCCTCTTGAGTTGAGGATCATTGTGATTTGCCTTTATGAGAATGTTGTCACCAAGCTTAAGACCACTAACGAATGGTATAATAAATTAATTGCAATATTGGTGTTAAGAAAGGGTGTCCCTTATCCTCTACACTTTTTGGCATTTACAATGATAAGCTTGAACACTGTCTCGAAGCTGCAGGATGTTGTGGCACCAATCTCGCTAGTATGGTCTTTACTCTTCTCCATTCTGTTATGATATTCTCACACATAGGAAATAGTTAAGTATAACTTGGTCTAGTGTAGAGTTAGTTAAAGTCTGTTTCTTTACTATGTACTTTTGTAACTTACAATCCAACGGTCACGATATGGTCTAGACATGAAGTGATCCGACAATTCATTCTCTCCTCGGTATTATCGACACTTGATATGTGGCTTAACACCCGATTGGTCCATGATATCTATTTAAAGAGCATGGAGGGTCATTTGTAGGGTGACCGTTCATGAGAGAAGCTTATGTAAATTTTATTTCTTTTATTAGTAAATTGTCTGAAGTGGCCGTGTTGGCTTAGGCCGTGGATTGTTTCCCTCTTTGAGGGTTTTAACCACGTCAAGAATATTGGTGTATTGATCTGTGATCTGTTTGTGAGTGATGTCCTTTGGTGTTCTATCTGAAGAACTTATCCTATAAATTCCTACATTGTATCAGAGTTGTATGAGAGTTGCATCCGTTGGTGATCCAAATCCGAAGCTGGTACAACTGCATTCGACTGTCATTTCCTATATCTACTGTTTCTGACTACTTTCGGGTTGAGAGGACTGCTCTATTGTGTTAGGATCATCTGTTCTAGTGAGGAACCCCTTTCGTTTCACGTGAAAAGGTTTCTGGTAGCCCTAGCTACGTCATTTTTAAGATCTGGAGGTATATAGTCTTTATTTGCAGTTTTAGTTATTCATCTCTCTGTTTATTTCAGTTATTTAGCTCTCTGTTTTTTATTACTGGATCTATACCTTTCATTTCTGCATATGCTCTTTTCCCCACGACTCTGTGCGGTTTGGGCAAATTAGAAACAAAAATGAAGGATTTTTCTCATGCGTATGCTCTTTTCCGTCGCGCCTTAGTGTGATCTCAGAAAATCAGAAACATTGATTAAAATATTTAGTTTCTGGTGAAAGCTGTTGACACCTAATCCTCAGTGGTTGGGTGTACCCAGAACGTGAACAGTCATCAAGAAGATGAACTGATCAGTCACATTCATGTATATAAACAATAGTTACCTAATGAAATATATCAATCAGTTTTTTCTGCCAAGTCTGGAGTTACCCTGGCCTGACATGGTATCAGAGCACAGGTCCCAGGTTCTAAAAGTAGTCGTAACTCCCTCTGTCCTGAGCACTGCCACTGCCTCTGTCCATAACTGCGCTCTGTCCATAACGCTTGTCTCAGACCTGCTCCACCTGCGATTTAGCATCATTCATTGCCAGACCTGCTCCATCTGTGATTTTCCATATAATACGCTGCTCAATTTTCCATATAATAAGCTGCGCTGCTGATGGTGTCAGCTGCCTGAAGCCGACTCCAAAACCGTTCTGTTGGGTGAATATTGTTGGTCCAGGCGCATTCTGGCCTGACAATGAAATTGCTTGCATTTTCCACCGAGTATAGCCAACGCTCTGTCCTCCGAGTATAGCTGGTATTCCGAGGCACTGCACCTCAGTGGGAACAGATACGTTCAGTTCCTTAATTGTGCTCATTATCTCCGGTGCAAGTTCCATCTCGGCAAAGGAAGAAACAGTGGGACTCTTCGTTTCCTTTTGAGAATTGGCGGTTCCCTTGGACGACAGCTTTGCGACATTTGGGGCGTTCTTAAGGAAATTACAGATCGTAATCGATGGCTGCCACAATAGAAGAGGCACTTGTACGTGCACCTGCAGCTGCATCTGCCACTGTACTCCATTCAAGACGATAGAAGACTCCGACACCGTGAAAGAGGATCTGCAAAGCCAAGAAAAATCTGTGAAGTATAATCATAATCATGGTCGTCCAAGAAGTCCGATCAGCGTGGGTGCCCATGGTATAGATGTAACTTGCCACTCTGATCCGTCTCCGGAACGTCTGGCACTTGTATGTGTAGTGTGACTATCACAGCCTGAGATGGATTTCTGGGAATTGGCTGATACCATCTTTTCTGAGGTTTTGCTTATGTTTCGACGGGGACAACTTTTATGGTAATTCTCAATTGTGGCATGTTCAATTTTTTTAGTCAGGCATTATATTGAATATTTGCTGGAATGACATTTCTGAAGAACTCCATAATAGTTTTAGAGGCCTGGCATTATTAGATGAAGCATTGTCAGTTTTATACCTCTGGCATATTAGATGGCAGCTCTTGTGCATAAAATGCTCCATTTTGGACTGAATATTGTACATAAACTCCTGGCCCACGAATGAAGCCTGAAAACTTCTTTTACCCTTGAATGACCGAAGCTGGGACTCCACTGCGTGGGAATGTGAAAAGATTGATGCGCTGTTTTTGCTGATGCGCGGTGCTCCTCTTTGCTAAGATAATGGTGCTTGATTGATGCGTTGTTTTTCTGATGCGTTGAAACATGGCTATCGTGCGGTGTTTTTTATTTGAGATAGAGTGCTGAATTAATGCGTGTTGCTGTGGCTATATTAAAGCAGTGATTTATATGTGCGCTAAAGCTGTGTGCTATATTGATCAGTATATATATATATATATATATATATATATATATATATATATATATATATATATTATATATATATATATATATATATATGTGCGCTGTGGTTATATTAACCAGTATATATATATATATATATATATATATATATATATATTATGGTTTTCATTTGAATGAGTTATGAACTGAGTTTGTAGATATGGAATATAGTGGATACATTATCCTCGGAGGGATTTGAAGAAACAGTACATAAAAGTATTTGAAATCTGTTGCCTTTTTGAATACTACTTCACTGTATATCAGCAGAAGTTTTTTTTTATCAACAGAAGTTTTTTATCAGCAGAGACATTTTTTTACAGAATGCATTCAATCATTTCTATGGTAGGAATAGTTCTCACTGGCAAGGAGAACTATCCTGAATGGTCCCGGATGGTAAAGCACACCCTCATCTACAATGAGTTGTGGAAGGGAGTATGTGTCGGAGAAGGAGACAATGACCCAGTATAGCCTACATCAGACAAAGAGCTCGTCATTTGGGAAAACAATAACAACAAAGCCTATGCATTGATCGCAGCATCTGTAAATGAAGAAGTAAGTCGTCATATTTCATCTTATTCAACTGCCTTTGAAGCTTTACAAAAGCTGAAAGAACTCTATGACTCACATTCTGCACTTGAAGTTGTTCAGCTCATGATTAAACTCTTCACTCTCGAACTGAAAAATAATGATCCTCTTGCTCTTGCATCTGAAGTAAAGTCTATAATGCATGATATTAAATCCACTAAGGTTGAGCTGTATATCCCTCTTATTGCTTTTCTCAAGGCACTCTATCCTACTTACTCCAATTATCTTGAGTCTTTACAAGCAAATGGAAATCTTAAAGATATAACCTTTGACTCTCTTGTGAAAAAGTTTGCTGAAAGAGAGAAAGCCTTTGGAAAGAAGACAGTCCCTGAATCTTCTGAAGAGACTGTTTGCCTTGCTCATAAAGAAAAGCATCCTGCTCAAGATTATACAAGAGGAAGAGGTGGACGAAGAGGAAGAGGAAGATACTTCAGAGGTAGGGGGGGCAGACATTCTCAAGCAGAAAAAGCAGATCTGCATTGCATTCGTTGCAAACGAAATGGATCACATGATGCTTCTTCATGCAAGCTACCATGGGACAAAATTGAGCATAGAAGAAACCAACAAAAAGGTAAAACTGATGATACAGACAAAGGTAAAGCAACTGAATCCACTCACTATATTGAGGCACAATGTAACATTGGAGTAAATGAAGATTTGTTTAATGCTTCACTTGCTTCTTCGAAAAATGATTGGTTGCTTGATTCAGGAGTACCTGTCATATGACTCATAGGAAAGATTTTTTTGAAGATTTCACTGACAATGTTGATGGAGCAGTATACTTTGCAGATCAGTCAAAAATCAACCCATCAGGGCTTGGCACAATCAGGCTTAAACTGCCTGGTCTTCCAGACTTTCTTCTGGATCATGTTCTATATCTCCCACAGCTCAAGAGAAACTTGTTGTCCTTGGTCCACATCCGCCAGCAAGGTCACTCCATTCATATGTTTGATGGCAAGTTTGAGGTGAGAAAAGCATCTGACCACTCACTTGTCATGAGGGGAATAGAAGAAGAAAGACTTCTTAAACTACAAGGAACCTCTGCTCATGCACAACATTTCTCATATATTTCTCATCATGAAGAAGGTACACTTCCATCAAGTTTATTATGGCATGCTAGATTTGGACATTTAAACTATGACAGTCTCCGCTTATTGAAGAAAAATGGTGTTGCTGGTTTGCCTACAATTCCTAGGAAACATAAGCAATGTGATGCTTGCATTCTAGGAAAGCATAGCAAACAGTCTTTTCATGATTCACATTCAAGAGCACATAGGAAGCTTGAAATCATTCATTCAGATTTATGTGGTCCAATGCCTGTTCCTTCTGCAAATGGAAATAAATATATCATGACATTTATTGATGATTACACCAGAATGTGTTGGGTTTATTTATTGAAGAACAAATCTGATGCTTTTCAAACATTCAAGAATTTTCATAAATGGATTGAAAATGATGCACAATATCATATTGGGTCTATTCGCACTGATAATGGAAAAGAATATACATCAAATGAATTTGACAACTATCTTCGCCAACATGGAATCAAACATCAAACAATTGTACCTTATAATCCCCAACAGAATGGTGTAGCAGAAAGAATGAATAGAACAACCTTGAATATGGTACGATCCATGCTTTTCTTCAAAAATGTAAAGATAATGTTTTGGGCTGATGTTGTTCTATATGTTGCATATATAAAGAATAGATGTCCATCTAGTGCTATAAGAAACAAAACTCCTTATGAATTGTGGTATGGACATGTTCCTTCGGTAAAACATCTCAGGATCTTTGGTTCCACCTGTTATGCTTTAATACCAAAGGTACATAGAAACAAACTTGGTGCTAGAAGTCGTAAGTGTATCTTCTTGGGGTATTCCAACACCTCTAAAGCATACCGTCTCTATGATGAAGTAAATAAAAAGTTTGTTGTATCTAGAGATGTCATTTTTCTTGAATCATCCAAATCTGACACTGTTGTTGAGCGGCAACTTGATCGCTTGGATAGATTGACAAAAACGAAATCATTTCAAGAGTTTGATAATCAAATTCCACATCTTGAAGGGGGGATTCCTATACTAGATCAACATGTGGAATCTTCTTCTGAAGAACAATCTCCCCTACATGAAAATCCAACACCGGATGATCCTTTAAGTGATGTAATTGATAGAATTGGGAGACTCAATCTTGATTCAGTCCCAACTCAATCAACAGAGCAGCCTGGACCATCTCAGAAAGGTCCCCCAAAGTGGCTGACAAAGACACTTGAAAGTGTTCATCCTGATGAAATTGGAAAAACAGGAACCAGAAATACAAACCGACAAGATGGAGGCGATGTAGATGACTCTAATTCACCTGTTGATATGGATATTACTTATGATTGTGAATTGAACTTGTCTACAGATTTTGAACCAACTTCCTTCAAAGAAGCTGCTTCTCATGATGAATGGAAAGAAGTGATGCAAAAGGAGTATGATGCCCTCATAAAGAATGGCACTTGGAAGCTGGTTGATCCTCCATTTGGAACCAAACCAATTGGCTGCAAGTGGGTCTACAAGAACAAATACAAAGCTGATGGCTCACTTGACAAGCACAAAGCTAGGCTTGTGGCAAAAGGTTTTGCACAGAAGGAAGGGGTCAATTATGAGGAAACTTTTGCCCCCACAGCAAAATGGGCCACCATCCGGACACTCTTTGCACTCGCTGCTCAGAACGGTTGGAAAGTCCATCAAATGGATGTAAAAACTGCATTCTTGAATGGAGATCTAAAAGAGAATGTTTTTATGTCCCAGCCTGAAGGATTTGCTGTGAAAGGACATGAACATAAAGTATGCAAACTTGTGAAGTCCCTGTATGGCCTCAAACAAGCACCACGAGCCTGGTATGAAAAACTAACTGAGCATCTTCTGAAACTCAACTTCAATCATTTTGATCTTGATGATGCAACTTTATTTGTCAAGAAAGTTGGCAAAACAGTTGTATATATTGTGGTATATGTAGATGATCTTTTAATGACAGGGAACAATGAAAGCTATATTGCATCCATAAAGAAATAATTAGGAAAATTTTTTGAAATGACTGATTTGGGCTATGTTCATTATTATCTTAGCATTGAAGTAACCCAACATCCAAAATCCATATTTCTTTCTCAAAAGAAATACATTGGATATTTGTTAAACAGATTTGGCATGACAGAGTGCAATCCTCTTTCTACTCCAATGGAACAAAACTTGAAGCTCACATCTATTGAAGGAAAGGAATTTGAGGATGCAACAAAGTATAGACAGCTTGTAGGAAGTCTCATCTACCTCACTACTACCAGACCAGACATTTCATTTGCTGTTGGAATCCTCTCCAGGTTTATGCAAAAGCCTTGTGAGGGACATTGGTCTGCTGCAAAAAGAGTTCTAAGGTACTTGAAGGGAACTCAAGACCTTGGAATCAAGTATACACAGGTGGACGACTTCAGCTTGATTGTATACTCTGATTCAGACTTCGATGGAGACAAAGAAACTGGGGTATCTACTTCAGGATATGCTATGAGTCTTAGATCAGGAGCTATCTCCTGGAGATCACGCAAACAATCAGTTCCAACAGATTCCACAATAGAAGCAGAATGCGTGGCAGCAGCTGAAGCAACGAAAGAAATTGTGTGGCTCAGGAAAATTCTTGAAGATTTGCAGGTAAAACAAGTACAATCAACTCCACTCATGATTGATAACACCTCTGCAATAAAGTTGGCCAAGAAACCAAAATTCCATGATCGTACTAAGCACATCAATACTAAATATCATCTGATCCGACATCATGTTGAGGCCAAAACAATCCATCTTCGTCATTGTTCCACAAATGAGCAAATTGCAGACATCTTCACCAAAGCGCTTGGAAGAGAAAAGCTTGAAAGATTCAGAATGATGCTTGGACTCACCAACATCCCTTCAGATTAAGAGGGGGAATTGTTGACACCTAATCCTCAGCGGTTGGGTGTACCCGGAATGTGAACAATCATCAAGAAGATGAACTGATCAGTCACATTCATGTATATAAACAATAGTTACCTAATGAAAAATATCAATCAGTTTTTTCTGCCAAGCCTGGAGTTTCCCTGGCCTGACAAAAGCTAACTCCAAGCCATACGGTTTGGCTTTTTTTGCATGCCCGTGTTGGGTTGTGTGTGTGTTTTTTTTTGTAGGAAAAAAGGGCATTTTTAAGTAAGCATGCATTCCAAAGCTTCAGTGACTAAAACAAAAAAAAAAACCCTTCCCTTTTCCAAAAATTACTAACCTTTTAATCTAGCTCACTTGGTCCAAAATTACTTTACGAGAATAGAGGTCTTGGGTTCAAGTCTTTCTTTTTGTTGAGTTACTTTTTTAAAAAGCTCATGTAACTTATGTTTTCAAGTTACTTTTTGTAAAAGTGTTCTCACCCATTATAAAAAGTGAGTCACTTATAATTCTAACATCTCTTTATCTTTTATTTAAGTTACAATTTAGTGGGTAGCTCATAAGGTACCATTGTAACTTATTTATGAAAGTGGGTCACATAATTTTTTTTAAAAAGTGAGCTAATTAGATTAAGTTTGGAAAGAGGGGGGATTTGTTTTTTTAATATAACATTATCATTCACTTTCACACATTCACGTACTTCGTCGGCATCTTCAACAACTTTTCTTCAAAAAGCCATACCTTCTTCATTCGGAAGTCCTTTTCAGAGCCTTTTTTTCTAATCGGCCTAATTTTTTGAGATCTTTCCATTGGAACACTTAGTTTCAGCATCTACAGCTTTAGTTTCTGTTAAAATGGAAATTCCATGCCAAGTTATTCTTGACAACACCAACTACTTCCAATGGATGTCCTACATTGAAGATTTACTTGGAAGTAAAGGTCTTTATAGAATAGCCTCAGGCCAAGAGTCTAAACCTAAAAATGAATATAAGGCAATCGAATGGGAAAATAAGCAAGACCAAGCACGTGGGTTGATAGGGATGTGTATTTCTCTAGACCTTAGATTCCATATTGCAGAACTTGATACCCCTGATTAAGCAATGAAACAAATCAATAAAGTTTTTGGAATTAAAAATGAAATTAGAGCTCATCAACTCGAAAATGAGTTTCTTACGTTGGACCCCAAGAATTTTTCTTCCATTGAAGATTTTTTGTCCAAGTTCAAGACCCTTAGACTTATCTTGGAAGGTGTTAAAGTGAAGAAAGAATATAGTAGCCTTATCTATTCCATTCTTACTAAGTTAGGACCAAAGTACTCTGTATTTGTTTCCACCTTCCATTCTACTAGAGAAGCCTTTATTTCCCAAGGACAAGCCTACAAGTCCCCCTCTTTTGATTTCTTTTGTGATTCTTGAATAAGAGAACAAGAAAAACTCTTACATCTTGGTCTTCTTAATCTTGGAAACTCTTCTAATAAGCCTCAGCCACCCAACATCAACCAAGTTCAAAGAATCCTAAAAAGCAACATCCTAAAAAGAATGATCCTAAACCAACTGAGGGTCCTAAGAACTTTCAGTCTCAAAATGAAAAATCAATTCAACAAAATGATAAAGCAAATAAAAACAAAGGGAAGAAGACTGATAAACATTGCAACTTTTGTAATCGAGATGGCCACTTAGAAGCCAAATGCTTTAAGAAGATGGATGCCTTGGAAGCAGCAATGAAGAAGCATAACATACATTTGGAGCACCCTTCAACTTCAACTTCATCTTCAGGAATAACGCTTTCTGCATATGGTTGTCAAGCATCTTGGTCTGGGTATGTACTAAATGTATCTTCTTCTTCTCATTCTCATTAGTGGCTCATTGATTCTGGAGCTTCTTATCACATGGCCAAAAACAAAGCCATGTTTTCTTCTTTAAATGATTATAACACCAAAAATATGTATGATGGTGACGATAGATCTCTTAGTTTTGTAGAGACTGGAACTATTTATCTAGACAATGGTAAATTTAATGATGTATTATGTGTTCCTACCTTATCCTACAACCTTCTATCTGTATATCAGATAACCCATTCAAGTGAAGGTAAAACCATTGAATTTTCACCTCATGATGTTGTAATTAAGGACCTCAGACATCCTAGATAGATTTTAGCTACTAGAATTGTTGATGATTCTACAAGGTTGTATAAGTTTAACAATTTTGGGTCATCAACTCTTCCCTCATTATTTGTTTCTCATAATGATGAAGTGAGCAAACATTGGCATGAGCGATTTGGTCGCTTAAACTATCGCTCCCTTCAAAATCTATGTAAAGAAAATATTGTGACAGGTCTTCCTATGGTATCATGGAGAGATGGTGTTTGCTCTCGATGTGTCCTCAGAAAACATCATCAGGAGAGTTTTGGAAAATGTGCCTCTTGGCACGCCTAAGCTCCTTTACAACTTGTGCATAGTGATATATTTGGTCCACTCCCAGTTGTTTCATTCTTTGGCTACAAGTATTTCTTAACTTTCATTGATGATTTCTCCAGACGCACTTAGGTATACTTCTTAAAGCTCAAAAGTGAAGTATTTAACATGTTGTTGGCCTTTAAGGCCTTGGTTGAGAAACAATCTGGACATCAAATTCTGAAGCTAAGATCCGATAATGGGGGAGAATATATTAACAACAAACTCATCAACTTTTGCACTACGCATGGAATTCAAATGCAACATACTATTCCATATACTCCATAACAAAATGGTATAGCTGAAAGGAAGAAACACACCTTAAAGGAAATGGCTAATTGTATGCTTCAATCTAAAGGACTTAGTCTTAATTTTTGGGCAGAAACAATTAACTGTGCAAATTACATAGTAAATCACACTCCTACTAAGGTTTTAAAGAATATCACTCCAAAAGAAGCATGGAGCTCAATTAAACCAGATGTAAGTCACTTTCATGTTTTTGGAAGTGAAACATGGGCCCATATTCCAGATGAGAAACATAAATCCTTAGAACCTAAGAGTGAAAAATGTATTTTTGTTGGATATTCTAAAGATTTCAAAGGATATAGACTTCTTTCACCTAAATCCAAAAATGTTATCATTAGAAGAGATGTAAAGTTTGTTGAAAATATATCGGCCTACGAGCCTAGTTCGACGGATGTGCCACCTCTCTCTATCCCTTCTACTTCTGAAAAATATTTCTTCTTCAGATGATGACAGTGAGGATGAAAATCCTCCGCCACCTTCTCAGGATCCTCCTTCAGCTCCTCAGCTTCCAAAATGGGTTTGTGCTACTTTGGATGCATCAGATTCTCTTGTAGGTGAGCCTACAGTTCAGCGATGTACACGTTCTGAGTTCGATAAAGCCTTTTCTTTACTGGCTCAAGCTTTAGTGAATTATGCTCCTGACACCTTTGTAGAAGCTTCAGGCCATCTAGATTGGGACACAACTATGAATGAAGAATATCGTTCATTATTGGAAAATGATACATGGGATCTTGTTCCTCTTCCAAAGGGAAGAAAACTTGTTAGATGTAAATGGGTTTACAGAACCAAGTTTGGACCAGTTGGAAAAGTTGATAAACATAAAACTCGTCTTGTTGCTAAGGGATTTTCACAATTTGAATGCATTGACTATACTCAAACCTTCTCCCTTGTTGCCAAAATGAACTCTATCCACCTCGTTCTTTCCCTTGCTGCCTCTTTCAAATGGGAAGTTCATCAGATGGATGTTAAATATGCCTTCTTGCATAGGGACTTGCATGAAGAAATCTATATGGAACAACGTCCTGGCTTTATACAAATAGACTCTAGGCTTGTATGTCGGCTTAAGAAATCCCTTTATGGTCTCAAGCAAGCCCCTCAGGCTTGGTATGCCAAAATGGATAGATTTCTTTTAGATACTGACTTTGGTAGGTGCCATTTTGAAAATAATGTCTACACCAAGAAAGTGGGTAAGTCTCTTATCATTCTTGTTCTTTATGTTGATGATCTTATCCTTACTGGTATTGATCCCATCCTTATAAACCATGTGAAGTCTAGCCTTAAAAAGAAGTTTGAAATGACACACTTAGGACACTTGCATTATTTTCTTGGTCTTCAAGTCTTGCAATCCAAGGAATGTATTTCCCTTTCCCAATCCAAGTATGCGTGTGATCTTCTATGCCACTTTCACATGGAAGACTGTAAGCTAGCCCCTTCTCCCTTTCAGTTTGGAGCTAAAATTTTAGTCACTTGTACTTCCACTGAAGTTGATGCTACCTTATACGGTCAACTTGTAGGAAAACTTGTGTATCTGACTCATACCCACCCTAGCCTTTCCTTTGGTGTTGGCCTTATTGCTCGCTTTATGCAAAACCCACATGAAATTCATTGGAAAACAACTAAAAGAATACTTTGTTATGTTCAAGGTACAGTTCAGTTTGGGATTCATTACAGTGCAGAAGCATCTCCTTTATTGGTTGGTTTCATTGACTCCGATTGGGCTGGTGACCCTGATTATCGGAATTCTATTGCAGGTTATGTCTTCACTCTTGGTTTTGGACCTATTACATGGGATTGCAAGAAACAAAGCGCCATTTCTCTTTCTTTAGCAGAAACAGAGTATCGTGGCACCGTAGAAGCTAGTAAGGAAGCTTTGTGGCTTCGTCAGATCTTGTCAGAGTTTGGCTTTCAGCAGCAACATCCGACTACACTTTGGTGTGATAATCAAAGTGCCATTCAACTATGCAAAGATCCAATCCAACATCAATGCAGCAAACACCTTGAACTACACATGCAGTTCATCAGAAATATCATTCATGACCATGTTCTTGAAGTGCAATATTGTTCAACTGATGATCAAGTTGCAGACATCTTTACAAAGGCTCTCACAAAGGCGAAGTTTACTAAACTTCGATTTATGGTTGGATTTCAAGAAGTTGTCACTAAGGGGGGATAGGGTCTAATGCCTCCTTCCATATCCTATTGTTTCATATTTGTACATTCTTCAATCGTATCCCAAGTTGTTCTTAAGGGGGCATGTTAGGATATTCTGACACATAGAAAATGGTTAAGTATAAATTGGTCTAGTGTACAGTTAGGTAAAGTGTGTTTCTTTACTATGTACTTTTGTAACTTACAATCCGATGGTCACGATATGTTCTAGACATGAAGTGATCCGATGGTTCATTCTCACCTCGGTATTACTAACACTTTATTTGTGGCTTAACAACTGATTGGTCCATGATATCTATTTAAAGAGCATGGAGGGTCATTTGTAGGGTGACCGTTCATGAGAGAAGCTTATGTAAATTTTCTTTCTTTTATTAATAAATTGCCTGAAGTGGTCACGTTGGCTCAAGCCATGGACTATTTCCCTCTTTGAGAGTTTTAACCACATCAAGAATATTGGTGTATTGATCTGTGATATGTTTGTGATCGGTGTCCTTTGGTGTTCTATGTGAGGAACTCACCCTGTAAATTCCTACACTTTATGTTGACGAAATTGTTCTTTAGGCAATAAGCCATGAAGATCTTAACAAATATCTCAATATCATTCATGATAATTGCTCTAATATTGGTATGGTTGTTAATACTGACAAGGCTAAAGTCGTGATAATTAAGTCCAAAAAGATAAACCAAGATAATTTCTCTTACAATAACAATTACTTGGAGAAAGTTTGTTCATACAAATACTTAGGTATTAACATTAATCATCAACTCAATTGAAATTATAACCTTGAGAAAAGAGTCATTGGTGGCTGGAAGGCTTATTATGAGCTTGAAAACAACTATAAGACTACTGATCTTTAGGTTTCGAGTAAAAATAATTTTCGCTTTGAGACTATTGTCACCCTTGTGATTTTGTATGGATGTGAAGTTTGGGGTTGCATTATATCTAGAGAATCATGGAGGAAGATCGAGATGATCCAAAAGAAATTTATAACATACAACCTCAAGATTAAAAGTAATGCTCCCTATCCTATCATCTTGGTTGAAGCTATCCTTTCCCCCATTGAAAGGATAGCTATGTTTTGCTATCTATGTATAAGAATAGACTTTAGAACATGGAAACCAAGAGGTTCCCCAAAATTGCTTTTATCTCTAGCTAAAACCCCCACCTCTAGCTCAAGTGAGGTTGGCACAAGGATGCCCCTAGGCATGACTCAACTATTGCAGGGTAAAGGAGGAGATCATCTTGGAGAATAGAGATAATATTAAAAATACTACCAGTTCCAATTTTAAGGTCAAATTGTGGGATGCTAAGGAGCTTGAGGGGAAAGGGAAGCTAAGGTAATATAAGGAGGTCATCAACCCCACTCTCGCTAGCCAGAATTATCTCTTTGTATTGACTAGTGCTAAGAAGAAAATTAACATTACAAAGATAAGAACTAACTCCCATGATCTTCGAAGTGAAACTGGCCATTGGTCTCTCTCGCAAAACACCCTTGGAAGAAAGAATATGTTAGTTGTATGAAACTAATAGAATTGAAGATGAAAAACACTTTCCCTTGGATTGTTCAGCCCTCACTCACATCTGTTGTGATTTCCAAAACATTTGCCAAACTTCCAACTTTCTTGACTTTTTCAATTAAGATAACTATAATAATCTCAAAACACTCATCTCTCTTTTATTTGATTATAGAAATAATATTTTAAATGGCCTCAACTAATTTCTTTTCTTAAAGTCCCGTGGAACTCATCATCAGTTTCAATGGACAATGGACATTAATCATCATGATCATATGCTCCATATAAATGAACTAATATATAAAAAATAATACCCTTATCATTTAATTTATTATGCTTTAACTCCCAAAAATATGTTTCAAAATTATTGGTCACTTTGTTATATTCCATCTCCACCATCGTTACGTTACAGCCTTTCTAACAATGCAATCATTCCATGAATGAACGTAGCATATCATATGAGAGGCTTCCAATGAGCATACCTATTTATAGATAATCAAATAAAACTTAAAAACTCATATACAATTAAACAATATTCTGTGACTTCTAATACCTCGTTACATTCACAAATCGTAAAGATGCCTAATCTGATTTTTATACGCAAACCATCGAACCATCACAATAAAGCCATTAATTAATCATTACGTACGAAGTTTATTTTTTAATGATTTAGAAAATAGTATAATAAATAAGTATTATCTATTTTTTCCTTATTTATTAAAGGAAAAAAAATCATTATATAAACAAAATATATGATTCAAATCTTTTAAAAACTTGAATGAAATCTAATTTTAATGATTTTGAAAATAATATTTAACTATATATAAAAAAAAGTTTAATGAAACCTTTAATAAAGATAATTTTATATAATTAAATCGTTAGTAATGTTTAATTATATATAAAAAGCTTTTAATAAAACCTTATTTTAAAATTGAAAATTTGACTAATTATTTTGAAAGTAATGTTTAATTATATAATATTTTATATAATTAAACCATATCATACCAATCTTTAAAAAAATGAAATTTGAGACTAATGATTTTGAAAGTAATGTTTAATTATATAACTTTTTAAAGGAAAAATTGATTTTGTATGTATTTTTGTTAATTAATAGGTTTTATTATTTATATTTATATATATATCTATATATATATTTTATATAATAATTTAATTAATTTCTTTTGTGATTTTTATCCAAAGATATTGTTATAATTATTATGGACCAGAAATCTAAATTCAGAAATGATTATAAATATATTATGTTTTTTTTATAATAATTTATTTAACATGATTAATAATATATTATGTTTTCTTTTATAATAATTTATTTGATATGATTGATAATATATTTTGTTTTCTTATAGTAATTTATTTTAGCGATTTGTTTTTGAAAAATTATATATATATATATATATATATATATTTTTATTTTCATTATATTATTTTTTAATAAAATGTTAGTTTAATGTATAATTTTTGTATGTATGAATTATATAGATATTTCAATGAATATTATTAGTGTATTTGGTAATACATGAACCATCTTATGATAATGTCAAGCCCTTTTGATCGATTTTAGGTTGCATACATTATTCTAGGTGTTGATTAATTATACAGTCTCTTTGGGTCTTGACACATCCCAATGTGAATTTACAGTTGATTAATTGATCAGAAAAGTTGATCTAGTTGTGATCAATCAAACTACTTATGGTTCCATGACCCCTTCTCGTCGTGGCATAGTGCTAATACAAGCTAGGATCTCCTTTTAATCGATTATGCTTTCTTGCACCTAAGAATGCATTGATCACATCTTTCCCTCCATAAAAGGTAGAATAGTGCATATGTTGTTTCCAACTAGAAAGCATTCCTTTGTATCCAAATAACCAATAACTTTATACACTTTAATACCTCCCAAATAGTGCCAAACATTTGAAGGTTTGGTAGCTTGGTGAGGGTGGACACTTAGAGTAGCTCAATAGCAAGATTTCAAACCATTGCAATTTCCTCAAAGTTTAGGGGAATGTGACTAATGGATTCATATCAAGGAAGAGGTCCTCATTTATGAATTCATTGCCTACTAACTTAGTATTCTCAAGATCTAAAGTCAATCAAAATGAATTCATTTAATCTTGTAGCTACTACTTTAGCTTGGGATACTTTTCCCATTATCATTAACTATAATTGGTATAGAAAAAGAATTAGATGGTTCACACGGTGGAAATTGTAAATACTAATGAAATTATCCAATTTTTGTAGACTCGAGTTAGTGTAGTTGATAATTATGCTTATCAAAACAAATTCAGAAAGTGATTGAAGGTCGTTAGACTTAAAGACTCTTGCTACATTTAATACTATGAGTGAAGATGAAATTTAGCTAAGTTTTTCAAAAATCACTCATGATGGAAGAGCATTCTCACATCCAAAACTATCCAAGCATTTTGGAGACAAAGCTCCAAAGGGTGTTTAGATATGGAGAATAAATTCTAATTCTTTATTTTAAATAATGGAAATTTCTTTTAATTATCATAAAAATCATGAGAGATTTATGCACTGATTCTAGGAATAACTTGAGTGATTTTAAGATTTAGAAAACTTGATTGGAGTGATTTATGGGTGATTTATGGAGTGATTTTAGGATCTAAAAATTATTCTATCTATTGTAAGCCTATAAGAAATAAGAGAAGAGAGTTGAAATGTGAAATCAAGCCATAGAGAGGAACCAAAGTTGTGTGTTTGTATGTACATATTTGATTAATGAAATAGATTTGATACATTTATTGTGTTTATGAATTGTCACTATGTATGTATGTGGTCAATAGAAGAATTATAGTATGTGGAAAATATGTAATTAGAAGAGTTTCAACATTTGTGTAAAATCTTAAACTAATGATGTATTAGTGTGTTGATATATCATGCAAAGGCATAGATATTGTGTAAGGATTAGAGGCAATTTGGATTTAACATAATACAAGTGTATGGGAACCTTCTAGAATTAGAGAACTTGCAAGAAAACTAAATTTTACTACATCAACTCACATTGTCATTCATAACTATAACTCCCCAAAATTAAATTGAATCCAATGATTAAATGGATAACTTCCCAACATTAAATTGAATCCAATGATTAAACAGTTGCATCTAATTAGTTCATAAGAATTATCACTAATACTTTATCTTTAACCATTGAATCTTTTAACTAAAAACAAGACACTCTTAACTTTAGTCCCTCATAGCTTACGTATACTCAACATTGTTTGTTAAGAATTATCACTAATACTTTATCTTTAACCATTGAATAATTTAATTAAAACAAGACACTCTAAATTTTAGTCCCTCATAGCTTATGTATACTCAACATTGTTTGTTAATAATTATGAATACTCAAAATTGTTTGTTAATAATTAAAACTATTTGTGTAATCACTAATCTCTAAATCTTTGTGCATGGAAGTTGTTGAGGAATATCATTGAGGTAAAGACAATGTCACTCTTATACACATTAAGTCTTTATTAGAAATCATGTGATAGAGAATCATATTAATTTGAGGTGTGTTATATTTTGGATGTTTTAGCTTGAATTTGGTAATGCAATTCTGGGTGAAATCATGGTTTTTTCTTATTAAATGTGTATTTTTGGATTCATAAATAGATTCAATGTCATGAACACTCTAACTCAAACTTCTAATTTAAACAAATATCTACACAATTTTAAATTTTACTTTAAACAAATATCAATAAAATTTTAGGCAGAAATAACGATAAAAATATGACTGAAATAAGTCAAAACTTTGAGGAGTTAAAATAGAGTTTTTGTTTTTTATTCTTATTTTTGGGCAAAAAGATGCTCTACAAACTAAAATGAGAAGATGTTCTATGGGCATGTTATATGAAACATAATAATAATAATAATAATAATAATAATAATAATAATAATAATAATAAAACATATAGTTGGCTCAATTGGAAAAATTAAAAAAAATAATAAATAAATTCCATTTAATTTGCTAGAATGTAATTTAGTTTTTATTAACAAAATTAGAAACATTTAATTTTCTAGAATAAATTATAATATTAATGGTCCATATTCTTAACATGTTATTATGTTCTCATAGTTATGCAACCAAATATGGAGAGATGTTGTGATTGCACTTAGACTAAGTGATAATAACAAAAATGATGATGATGGGCAAATTGAAAAAGTAATAAAAATAATAAATCTATTCATTTCATTTTATAATATTTTAATTTTGTTTTGATTAATATATGCATGGATCCATCTTAAATCTTATTTTAAGAGTGTCCAAAGGGAACAAATCTCTCAAGAACCTTTTCTTGAATGGAAAACTTGAGGAAATATTTACACCTATAGAAATTTAATTCCCGTGAACATTTAATAAATCTAATATTGTAACACCCCCAATTATTGTAAATATTTTGTTATTTACTTTTACCTCACAAGACTTGGTAGATCTTGCATTGAGTGAAAAATTTACTTAGAAAGTTTAATGCTTACAATTTTTATTTTAATTTATTTTAAGATGAAAAATCTCATTTACCAGATGGTTAGAGGAAATTTTCATCATTTACCAGACATTTAGAGGACACTTACTTCCTCTCTCAGTAGAGATAAAACATCTTAGTGGGAAAATAAGCCAAGGAAGGTAGTACAGAAATCGAGAGGCAACTTAGAGGAAAGAGTGAAGAAAATTGAAAACCTTGAACATGATGTTGTCAAGGTGAGGTAGAACGCTGTTAGTTATGGTATTGGTATTATTAAGTTATGATATTGGTATTATTAAGTTGGACTGGGAACTAGTGGAATCCCTAAGACATGGTATTATTAAGTTGGATTGGGAGCTAGTGGAATCCATAAGACATGGTATTATTAAGCTACTGGAATCCCTAAGACATGGTATTATTAAGTTGGACTGAGAGCTAGTGGAATCCAGGAATCCCTAAGAGAGACTTGTGAGTATATGTGTTCTTGGTTGGATTGGGTAGTTTTGATGGAAGAGAACATACCTTGTTAGTTCATTGTCCATCTGTGTGTTCTCTGTTGGATTCGGTAGTTTTGATGCAAAAGAACATACCTTGTTAGTTCATTGTCCATCTAATACTCTAGAATTGAAATGAATCTATGTGTTCCTGGTTGGATTTGTTGGATTGGATATTTTTGATGCAAGAGAACATACCTTGTTAGTTCATTGTCCATCTACTACTCTCCCGGGCAGAATTAGTTGTGAATACCATTCTCATTGGTTGGGATGCAAGAGAACATACCTTGTTAATTCATTGTCCATCTACTATTCTAGAATTGAAAAAGCTAGGGGGGAGAATTAGTTGTGAATACCATTCTCATTGGTTGGGAAAAGTGGTATTTCTCCTAATTGAATTCCCTGATGCTAAACCTATTCAAATAAATAAATAAATATATATATATATATATATATATATATATATATATTTTAAGAACTCCTAGTATTTTCTGTAATCATAAAGAATGAGTATTTTCTAGAAATTTATTTGTCATCTCAATGGATAGTGAATGGATGACAGTTTTCTATAGAATACATGTTTACTGCTTCATTCAATAGTAACAGTAAGGTACTGGTTCCTATAAAGGAAAAGAAAATGGAAGGTAGTAACCTTGTGGTATTTAATAGGGAACACATTTTCTATTTTTTGTGAACAAGAGAGTTCCTATAGATCTTTATGAAGTTTGGAGGAGGAGAAATAATTATAAACCTGCAGAAGAACCATGACTGTAACTGATACAACAAGAGAGTTCCTATAAGTCTTTATGAAGTTTGGAGAAGGAGAAATAATTATAAACCTATGAAGTTTGGAGAAGGAGAAATAATTATAAACCTGCAGAAGAACCATGACTGTAACTGATACTAGTAAAAGATTGGATGGACAATAAAGGAAATCTTGATGTCATAGTGGAAACCGCAAACCCACCGAAGTAATAATAAAATACGGAGGGTGAGATTTGGTTAACCAAGCGACTGACTGAAGCTCGTCAATGGAGCAGTCTGGATCTCTATATTTCTAAATACTTAAGGCACTTTGAACAGTGATGGGAAGCTCCTAAGAATTTAGGTCCCACTTACCCAGCGAGTACTAATAAATAAGGCTGATAAATGCATTAAGAACCTAAAATGGAAATGATGTGCAATAACTTATACATGCACAGTTACTAGGAAATACCATCACTTATGTCACGAATTTAATGTAAATCCAAACAAGAAAGTACTGCAATAAAACTGAATGTACATATACTGGAAGTTTATTACCATTAAGCAATTGATATAAGGTGAATTATTTGGACAAAAGCAGTGGCTGGAGCTCCGGTTAGACATAAGGTCAAACCAGTGATCCAACAGTCGAATGCACAGTCTAAGTCTAGATGAAACTATCCAATAATAATGTTCTCATTTTTCAACGATATCCCAATGAGACATGTAAACAAAGACATCATTCCACCATAAAGGTAATTGTATTCACAAGCTATATGGCCTAATTAACAAATTATCAAGAGTTGACTTGCAACTTGAAACCGGAAGGTACTTGTTCCAAATTTGTAAGTCATCTGCCCATGAAGATAAACCTGACCTGCAGAGACAATATGAAGGGAGGGAATTTTAGTACAAGCCATAATGAAGCAGGATATAGGGTTTCCTTAAATGGCCAAATTTGATAGTGTTTCCTTACCTATGGTCTCAGTCATTGAGAAATTGACCTCCCTGCATATTGTTCAGGAGATGTAATAGTTACGGTGTGGATTCTATGAGATAATTTGCAAATGACAAATAAGAAATATTTAGATACATGTTAGCTGGTGAGTTTATCAGATTGCGGTCCGAACAGAGTGAAGCCATGCCGCAACAGAATACCCTTCCTCCTCGACCTATAAAGAGTAATTTAATGCTGGTAAAATCCAAATAAAATCATATCAAATCTGTCTTAAATAATTTTCCATTAACAATGGTACAATTGGTTACCTGGTGCCTTTGTGTGTAGCCCATATACCTCTGTAAATCTGGATTAGTGTTTGAGTCCATCGTAAGCAAGGATCACAAATGATGTCCACCTACTTTTCTAGCCAAGACACAACAGGTCATATATATACTCAATGAGATTTAAACCCTCATCTCATGTGCTTCACCCAGAGAAATTTACCATCAAACCCCATATCACTGTATAACCCAAACTAATCCACGATGCATAGTGATCATCTAACCTGACCCTAATATCCAATGGTGGATATATTGCCCATTGCCCATTGTAAATGATGTTAAATACCCTCGGAATAATCTAGAACCCACCCTTATAACAGATCGAATTAATGAAATATCATAACAAGAGGCTTAAAATTATATAAACACATGTAAGTTACCTTATTTCCCAGGCCTAAGGTCAATGCTTATCTTGTCAATATTATAATAACATTGCACAAGGGTACAACCTCCATCACCGAATGGTAAACTTAAGAAAAATATAACATACCGCGAGCAGTGATATCTATATGATAAATACAAGTTTCATGAATTAAATGTGATGAACCTTAAGAAAATATATATATATGTATGGAATAGATGCTACAAATAATAAAATGAATTTCGACTAATCTTGATCAAATTCATATAAATAAAACAACTTTATAAATTAAATTTAAATATAAACAATTTAATTATATTATTCAATAAATTATTCTCTATATTTCTACTTTACTTATTCTAACTATTACCTCTTTAACTTCTTTAAATTTATGTTTCTTTCTTTTCCCAGTGTGACTATTAACTTTTTACCTTTTGAACTTAAATTAAATGTTATTTTATAATTCTTCTTTTCTTGGTGTGATTATTGAATTTTTATTATTTTCAAATGATATTTTGGCAAATGTGTTTGTTCATAAATCTAAAGATAATCATTCGATCCCCTTACAAAAATGGGACTTCATTAGCACTCCTATTAAGGACGATATCATTAGCACTCCTATTAAGGACAATATATTTTCTCTTGAAGACATTGAGTCTAGGATTAATAAGCTCGCTATTGGGAAAGCTAAATATATTATAGGATACCAAGCTGAGATCTTAAAGCTAGGAAGGTCTATCCTCATTCCTCATCTCCACAAGTTTCTCAATTTGGTTGTAAAGCACGACTTCCCTAAACCTTGGTTGCAAAGCCCTATTGTTCCTATATTTAAAAATGGGGACAAAATTGTTTCCTCTAACTATAAGACCATTATGATTAGCCACATCTTAGCCAAGCTTTATGGTCTCATTTTGGATAAGAAGATTAGCCATTGGCTTGAAAGCAATGGTAACAGATCTAAAGGGCAAGTTGTTTTTAGGAGATACCACTCGACTATCGACCATCTTGTCACTCTCAGGATCTTTGCTGAGGAATGTTGCAATAGTAAAGTTGATATCTTTTGCTGCTTTGTGGATTTTAGAAAATCCTTTGACATTGTTCCCCGGGATAAGATTTGGAAAAGACTTGATGAGATAATGATTCCCCTTGAGTTTAAGATTTATGCAATTCACCTCTACGAGACAATTGTTTCTAAGATTAAGACCAACGAAGGGTGGTCTAAATATATTAAATGCAATATAGGGGTTAAGCAAGGGTGTCTCCTTTCTGCTACCCTTTTTGGTATTCACATCAATAATCTAGAGGAGTGTTTAGAAATCGCATGGTGCATGGGGACTGAGCTTGCTGGTATTAGCATTACTCTTCTCCTCTACGCCGATGATATCATTCTTCTTGCTAGAAGCCATGAGGAACTTGACAAACAACTTAAGACTCTTCACGACTATTCCTCCAAGATGGGTATGACGGTTAGTACCAACAAGACTAGAATCATGATAATTAAATTCTAAAATATCACCCATGGAAATTTTGTCTATGATAACAATTGCTTGGAACATGTCTCTTCTTATAAATATTTGGGTATTGACATTCCTTATCACCTCAACTAGAATTACAACATTAAGAAAAGGATTATTGGAGGTTGGAAAGATTATTATGATCTTCAAAACAATTGTAAGGTCATCGATCTCTATCTTTGGAGAGAAAAAAAGGTTCCTCTTTGAGACACTCATCACCCCTGTTGTCCTATACGGTTGTGAAGTATGGGGTTGTATTATATCCGAAGAATCATGGAGAAAGATTGAGATGATTCAAAATAAATTCATAACCTACAATCTCAACATCAAGGGAAATCCCCCCTATCCTCTCCTCCTGATCGAAGTTGGCCTCTCCCCTATTGAAAGCAGGGCTATGTTTAAGTATCTAATAGATAAGAAGAAGATTTACAACATGGACTCCAAGAGGCTTCCTAAAATTGCTTCTAACATTGGTCAAAACCCCCACCTTCACCTCAAGCGTGGGTGGCATAAGGATGTCCAGTCTTGGCTCAACTATTGGGGGATAAATGCGGAGATCATCTTGGGAAGCAAGGATAGTGTCAAATATACTCTCACCTCCAAATTTAAGGAGGCACTATGGGATGATAAGGATTTGGAGGTAAAACCAAGCTAAGATATTATAAGGAGGTGATCAACCCCACCCTTGAAAACCAGAATTATCTTTCTATTTTGACCATCTCAAAGAAAAAGATGAACATTGCTAAGATTAGAACTAATTATCATGAGCTAAGAAGTGAAATCGGGTGGTGGTCTACTCCCAAGGCTCCCCGGGACAATAGAATTTGTCAGCTTTGCAATACTAAAAGGGTGGAGGATGAAAAGTACTTTCTTTTAGACTATTTGGCCCTCGCTTACATCCATTCTCATTTTCCTAACATCTGTCACACTTCCAATCTTCTTGACTTGTTAAGTCAACCCATCTATTGTGATCTTGGTGTGCTTCTTTCCCTTATTTTTGAGCATAGAAATAAGATTACAAAGAATTACAATTAGATTCTTCTTCTTCTTAATGTTTGGTAGACTGCATTGGTCTTAGTGGGCGTTAATCATCATCATCATCATCATTTTTATTATTAAATTGACAATAGTAATTAAATTTAACTAACAAAATATCTTTTAAATTATTGTTTTACTTGATTTATTATAATTTATGTCGTAATGTTAATGAAACTATTTCTCTATTAAAAATTAAAATTATCTAAAAATTATTATTTATATTGAAATAAAAATGAATTTATTTTTATTTAAAAATCAAAATTCTCAAAAAAATTAATAATAATAATAATAAATTATTTTAATTTGTAATGTCCAATCTAATTAATAGAGAAAATGGTTCTTTTTTTTGGTATTTGTTTCGAGTTCATTTGATAAAAAATCTAGTAGAGAATTTTAAGAATCATAAGTTTAAACTATTTAATTTGCAAAGGTAAGGTGCCCTTAAGGATAATTCATTTATTCATCCAATAACACATTTTTAACAACAAGAAACCACAATTTCACCTGAAATTGTATTGTTGAATTCGAAAAAAAAGAGTCATTTTACCTATTAATTAGAAAAAATAAATAAATAAAATAAATATATAACTTAATGAGTTATTTAAATCGATAACTTAATTGTGATGGTGAGAAGTTAATTAAATAGATAAATTTAAATAATTAATTGTGATTATTTACGTCGCACGTGATTTTATTGAAGGAAATCTTATTTTGTGCATAATTTCATTTATTAAAGAACTTTAAAGTGTTATTTCATAATGAATCATGGGGGTTATACCTTTTCCTTTATCTCTTGAACTGTACCCTAATTGGCCCATTCCTCACTCTGGTGAATCCATTTCTTACGGGAAAACCCTCGTTTTTTTTACTAGAAATTAGCTACAAGATGATTTCAAGATCATTTCACCTTAAAATTATATCTTTATTGGAATTTTCCTCTCTTTTATTCACCTAGGTTGACTTGGAGTTGCACCCTACCTCTCTAATAAATCTTTTTGTACTGAAATAACATTCTCTATAATCGAACAAACCCAAAAAACAACTTGCTATAGCAAGGAACAATCACCCATTAATATTCATCCTAATACCTAAGGTTTTTGTATGTATACGTAGGGTTTCTATTATGGTGCCAATTTCTATATCTCTAACTTTGTGAATTGCTGCAATATTCAACCAATTATTTCTTTAAGTGATGTATAGATATTATCTTTAAAACCTAAAAAACCTAACACTTCACTTAACATCCTAACAATATTTTCTATGGAGAAACATGGAATTGTGGAAGTCGAAGATTGTGAACTTGGTATCCCTAAATTTTTAGGTAAAATTATTTTTCCCAAAACCCAATTTTTATTTAAAAAATAGTTCCCCATTTTGCATGTCATGCTATTATATATATATATATATATATATATATATATATATATATATATATATTGATTATGAAGGAAATTTGAAGCCAAAGATTACCATTTTGAGAGATAACAAAGGAGGGAAACCATTAGTTGTAAGGAGTATTGTACAATGCAAATCAGTTGAAACAATGGCACATATTAGTAGAATGAACAACTCCCATTAATAGAGACCCAAGAGAATGCTAAGCCAAGTGAAGATTAGTAAGCAAATAATTTGAAGGCCTGCTAAATGAAAGGGATATGCCTCCCAATATCCTCACTAATGTACCTATTAGAGGTTATACAAAGAGCAAATCACCTGGTTGGAAGGAGTATTTCATGTTGTAGACTAGAAGTAATAGAAGACCAAAGAATATCTCCAGAGTTCAACTGAAGCCCATAGAATTAGTACATGAATAAACACATACCTCCATAATTGTTATCTTATACTTTAAAGTTACTTGAGAAATTAGACAAGGATATGGTCTAGCCAGTGGAACATTGTTAGTTTCACAGTACAATGAACTCACTCTTATCACAAGAGGAGGATAAATTAGTTCTTTCCCAAGACATAGAAAAAGACCATGACATCATAGAGAACTTTCCACATGGAAGATTCAAGTGACTGCATCATCTTATAGGTCTATGTGGCATGCCTTGAATATTTCATGATGTTCTCAACTGAAGATCGACTTAGACTATAATAGTTGTGAACTTGTTTCTAAGAGTCTCAAAACTATTTTCTTTTATTCAATTTATAAATTATGGTTAATTGAAAAGTTGTAATTGACTTGCTTAGAAGCTCAACAATAACAGATGCTAGTTATTAAACTCTTCCTATAAATTTGTAAAACTTTCAGTAGAGGAATTTAACATTTTTAGAATTCTAGTTATGAATTCTGGAATCTAGGTGGAGGACTTTTGATCTTTTATTGATTTCATTGGAAATTATAGTAAGAGATTGGTACTTATGTACTTACTATTGTAATATTTAGAATAAATGAAAGGCCATTGTTGAAACTATATGATTACATGCATCTTGTTCTTATTTCTAACTATTCTTGAACAACCAATGTATATGAGTGTTTTGTGGGATGTATACATCTATGCTATGGATTGTTAGATGGTTTATCTCACATATTTGTTGTTTCAACTTATGTACTTTTATTTATGAGCACTTGTTATATCTAAATGTAAATTATTCTTCATTTGTTGTAGCAAGTTGAACATCCATCATTGTCTTCTATTATAGGTAATTGTTTCCTTGCCTTTGCATATTTGTTCTTATTGGCTCATTTACTTCCTGATTTGCTTCTACCATTCATTGTTAGCTAGCTTACAATTTTTCCATCTTTGTGGACTAGATAGATTTAGGTTAGAATTTTCATACCTTGTTGTAACAATCGTTGACATCACACAACAATATCAAAACTAAGAATGGTTACTTGGCCATAATCTAGATGGTTATCTTATCTCAAATAATGTGAAGTCTAATTGGGACCTTATATTGGAGAGAACCCTCCACTATTTTTGGGATGCTTTTCCCATTTGATATCTCGCTAATAGAAGTTATGCCAATATACCATATTTTAAACCCACAAGACCCAATTTAGGGAGAAATGGTGCTTCCTTAAATCCCAACGTAAGGGAGAAAAATCCCTTCCTTATTGTTTTTAACCTCTAAGTGGGAGGAGTCATAATGGTATGGTTCAACCCTTTTTAAAAAAACAACATATCCAAGCTCCTTCATAATTTGTGCACATGTATATTCCCAAGACTTAGGCCAAACCACCATGGCCAAGACTATAAATATAGTCTTACAATCATGACTATGGACTGGAGGTGTTACAATGCAAGGCATTATATTTTTATATCACAGTCCTGATTCCTAACTCATAACCTTTCCTCTATTTTGTAAGCGCCTCCAAATGCTCTAGTGATGAAGGGTTATGACTTTGGTCTCTACTCTTTATTGTTATGCACATGCTCCAATTTTCGAGGACATGTCGATCTGCTTCTACCTCCACTATTGATCCCTTCAACCATTGTGTGCTTTATGTCACCACCTTTACATGGCAGCCCAACTTGACGTCAATCTGACTTATTGAAAGATGTGCACAGAAAATTAATTCGAGAGACAAACTCTGAGTAAGGGAGTTTCTCTCGTCAAATGTCATCCTCAGCCTTTTAAAATAGTTATCAATGTACAAGCCCCTTGTTGGTCTCTTCATCCAATAAACGCTCTCCACATCATCCCAACTTCTCACACGTTGGTTGGTATTCCATTTTCGTCCGACCCTTTCAAATAATGCATAAAGGCTTAACCTCTAGGATGAATTAGTGTTCCCTCGTAGTCTCACTTATGCTCCATGCTTGCCTGACTCCCATCTGATTGGGCGAGCTCACACATCATCCCAATTGTTCCTATCTTGCGGTTCTCTTATCCTTATGAGATAGAACCTCAACACTGACATTGTTAAGTGATGTACTTTTCTCAGACATAACTCAAATTATGTTTCTAAAAGTTGTCTACTGATGGAATATTGTTGGAGCTTAAAATAGACTATATTTTGGTCACTCTTAGGATATTTCAACACATAGGAAATAATTAAGTATAGCTCGGTCTAGTGTATATTTAGGTAAAGTGTGTTTCTTTAGTATGTACTTTTTGTAACTTACAATCGGGCGGTCATGATATGTTCTAGACATGAAGTGATCTGACGGTTCATTCTCTCCTCGGTATTACTGACACTTGATTCATGGCTTAACACCTGATTGGTCCATGATATCTATTTAAAGAGCATGGAGGATCATTTGTTAGGTGACCATTCATGAGAGAATATTATGTAAATTTTCTTTCTTTTACATTAATAAATTGGTTGAAGTGGTTGCGTTGGGTTAGGTCGTGGACTATTTCCCTCTTTGAGGGTCTTAACAATGTCAAAAATATTGGTGTATTGATCTGTGATCTATTTGTGAGCAATGTACTTTGGTTTTCTATCTAAGGAACTTACATTGTAAATTCCTACATGGTATCAGAGCTATTCGAGGGCTGCATATGTTGGTGATCCAAATCTGAAGACGGTACAACTGCATTCGTTTGTCATTTCCTAAATCTACTGATTTTGACTTCTTTTGGGCTAAGATGAATGCTCTATTTGTTAGGAGTATTTGCTCCAATGAGGAACCCTTTTCGTTTCACGTGAAAAAGGTTTCCAATAGCCCTACCTATGTCATTTCTAAAATCTAGAGGTATATTGTCTTTATTTGCAGTTATAGTTATTTATCTCTCTATTTATTTCGGTTTATAGTCCTCTGTATTTTTCTATTATCGTATCTATATCTTTCATTTCTGCGTATGCTCTGTACCCCATGACTTTGTGTGATCTGGAAAACCAAAAATAGAAAGAAATGATTTTTCTCATGCATATGCTCTTTTCCATCGCGCCTTAGTGTAATCTCGGAAAATCAGAAACATTGAGGAAAATGTTACACTAAAATTTGTCACCATGACTATTTGCAGTTAGTATGGCTCCATCAACTGTCATACTATCCTCCTTGGCAAGCCTCATACCTCTGCTCTCCATGTCAAACTCCAAGAAAGAGAGAAAGTCATTAAAAATCTATATATCTCTGGGTATGCAGTTTCTCTTAGCCTTACCTCCGTGTACGCACCCCAAGTTCACAATACCTGCGTACTTATACGCTCTGTGTATAAAGCAATGGGTGCGTACTCCTGTAAAGGTCAAAAGGCGCAAGTTTCACTCCAAAAAAGTTACTTGTGGTCATTTCTAGAGCATTCTAGAAGCTTGTTTGACGTGTATGAAGCGCCTCGAGATGGTTCATGTATCCCTACCAAAGAGGAACTTATCCCATCAAGAGGGGAGCTATCCCATCCAAAGAGGGGCTTATCCCATTGATGGTGGACCTGAATAACTTCCTCTAGAGCACTATAAATATAGGCATTGGGCCAAAGGGAGGGGAGGTTGAAAGCTGAACATTCCTAAGGGTAGATGCTGCTGGAATTAGGACTCCCTTGTAAAGCTTGAGAGGAGAGATTCCCATCCTTTCCTAGCCTTATTTGAGAGTGGGTGAGCTGATCAAAGTAAAGGAAAACTCTTGCTGGACCCTAGGAGGGACTTGCACAACACCAAGGCTTAGGTTGTAATGGTTCCTTTTGTTTCCTCTTAATACAAATGAGCTCATTTTTCTCAACAGATTGTTATTCATGATTTGTTTCATATACTCCTTGGTCTGTATGATGGATATGTATTGTTTTATGAGTTTATCAGGTGCTATTTAATCTTTTGGCTTGTTAGTGAATGCAGGTTTTGAAGAGAAGGAGGAGCTCATCCGGATCGGCGAGGCTGGACTACTACAAAGCGTTGGACTAAAGGTATGTTAAGATCCCCTGATTGCTTGTGTTCTCAATGCATGTTTAGAGAAAGGTAGTGTTTATTTGTCTTGTTTGTCACTAGCAAGCTTTTGCTTCTAGGGAGGTCGGCTGTGTCCGCACTGTCGACTCTTTCCGCATGACAAAATGGCGACTCCACTGGGGAATCCATTGATGTGAATGTTTTTTCCTTTGTATGAACTTTTGATCTGAGAAAAGTCGTTTGTTTTCTGGTTTTTGGCTGTCTGACTGTGTATTTGGGTGGGCTAGCTTAGGGTTAAATTAGATTTTAGTTTTTCTTTGTTTTGCTAGAAGTACGCAACCTCTGAGTTGAGCACAGTGCGTACCTGTACGCACTGTCGCTTTGTGCACAGAGCGTACCCACACCTGTGCAAACAGGTCGCCTGCGTACCCTGTCAAAATTAAGAAAATTTCAATTTTCTTCTTTTTGCCTTTTAGATTTTGTTTTTAATTTGTTTTTTCTGCCCAGATCCACTGGTTTTCTGCCATAAATCTTCACCTAAGCTTGTTTCGTCAGTGTCGAGAGTTTTAGTGAAATTCATAGGGATTTTGCCTTAGGGTTTGATTTTTAACTGGTCCTGTAGTGACTTTGGCGTTAGAGGTTGTCAAACTTTGGATCTCCTTGGTTTTGTTCAGTCCTCTTAGGAGTCAGGCCTGTCATAGAATTCACCCTTGTGAGA
Organism: Pinus tabuliformis; assembly: GCA_031772625.1. Classification (NCBI taxonomy): domain Eukaryota; kingdom Viridiplantae; phylum Streptophyta; class Pinopsida; order Pinales; family Pinaceae; genus Pinus; species Pinus tabuliformis. The sequence continues at coordinate 1,280,363,095 of CM062809.1, forward strand.
GACCTACCTTTGCGTCTTCTCTTTGCGAATCTCGAAAAAGTTTGTTGTTTGAACTTTGAATTTTATTCTTGAGAAAAGAACAAAAAATTTTGATTTTTGTTTTGACTGGTTTTTGGTTCTGCATTAACTAGTCCTTAGTTACATTTTGACTGAGTAAAACATCCAGGAATCATCTTTAGTAAGCTTTTGACTCGTTAGATTTACTTTTAGGTGCTTTTCTCTTAGATTTGATTTTGAGTGAAATTGAGTTGATTTGATTGCCATAGCTTTTTTAACTTTGATTTTTGTTAAAGTAAGTTTTACATGTTTTATTAATTAGGAAAAATACAAAAATATCTTTTGAAGGAAAGTTTGCTTTCGTAGCATTTGAGTCTTTGAAAGAAAAAGGAATTTTCGTGAAGTGATTAGTGGTCATGTGTCGTATGTTTTGAAAAGATAAAGAGTTTGTTTCTTTCATTTTCATTGCCAAGAAAGTTGTCTTTATATCAAGTTTGCATTCTCCAACTCTCTTAGCTAGGGAATTCATTGAAAAAGGAAAAATTAGTATAAATCATCCTAAGTGCATCTTTTTAGTGGATTTCGGTTGAGTCTACACACCACCAGTTTCATCTCCACTACCTTTTGTCTTAAAGAAAGCCATAAAAATTAACGCTTAAAGTAAAATCAACTTAGTAACTTTTATTTACTAGGGCTCTGAAACACCAATATAGATCAGGCTAGTGTCTTGGAGTAGGAGAGTAATTAACTCTCCAAGACAGCAAAACCAAACAAGTAGCTCATCTTGTGGTAGGATAAATCCAACTGTTTCATTTGTACTCTGGGAAAGCTTCTCTTAAAGGAGAAGCACGAGCTCGTGTCCGAACCAGTGAGGGGATCAATCCTCCCTCGTTGGGAACGACGCCAGACACGCACGTATTACAAACGGTAAACCTCGGATTAACGATTGTCGAGGAGCCAGGGGTCACTTGTCGGTAAACCTTGGATTATTGTCAAGGAGCCGGCAAGGGGATTGAGCTTGATATTCTGCCCTTGCGTGCTGTCGGAGTGTAGACTGTTCCCCCAGGTGCATTTGTTGCTATTGGTAACCTTAGTGGCCATTATCTTTAGGATTCTACCGAGGTGACGGTGGAGGGAAGATCCCACTGTACCTGACGCAGACGTCGGCTAGACTCACTTGGATTTTCCAGGGGGTTCACTTCACTCGAGACGGTTAAAGTGGAGGAACTTGTGCCGGTCTATTCATTAAGCAGGTTTCCGGGGTAACTGTTCCGCCCACCACTTATGTACTGAATTCGGCGATGTTGGGTTTCATCTCCAACTAGCGTTTTCAGTCCGGAAGGCTACTGTTTGTGTATGGTTTGACGCCCTAGATTCTTTAGGCGTGTGATTCAAATTTGTTTGGTTCTTTAGAGACTTTAGGTGGTTTGCTTTGAGATTTTACTTTGTTTGCGTGTGCAGTAGTTAAAAGTTTTTAACTGTGGCTGAATTACCGAGACAGTCCTGTAGACTTCGGGGCAAGTCTCAGGGAAGTCCCGTAGATTGCGAGGCGAACCTCCTGAAGAGGTCCCGAGTCATTACGAAGGTTTGAAGGTCCTTGTAACTCCTAATGGCGGTAAAGTAGGTTCACCTGAAAAAGGAGAATCGTCATTGGTAGTCCATCCAGATTACCAAGGTCTAGAAACAGGTTATAATCCTGAAGCTGTTGCAGTTTCCGAGCTTGCTGGTAGTTTTTCATCTACTAGTGATATAGGCGAAGAACCTGAAATATCTGAACCTGTTACTCCAACTTCTAGTGCACCTGATTCACCTAGGGTAGAAAGAGTCATCACTGAAAATCTTCCTGCTGGTTTGATAGCTCTTGAAGAACTTGCTCCAGAGGAAGAATTTGGCGTATTTATCCTTGAAGATCAACCTACTATTGATCTAAGGGAGCGTGAATCTATCTTTTACAGTCCTCCTAGAAGTACTACTTGGTATCTTTCGTTAACCAATTATTTAGACAACTCAGGGATAAGTTTTTCTCCACCTCGTACTCCTTTTCCACCTGGAGGTATTTATACTCCTGTAAATATGTCTGGTCAGTCGTCCGTGTTCACTCAATCTCCTGAATCTTTCTTGTACAGCGGTCCTTCTATTCCCTCCAGGTATCAGTCACTTTCTGGTACTTTTGCGGGAGCATCTCCTCAACCCATTGAACATGGGTTATTATCTGGAAACAATGGTAATAAACCGTTGGGCATAGGAGACATTTACATGATGTCAGGTTCAGTTCCCGGTTCTCAACCTCAAGGTGGCCAATTACCGCCTGGGGGGCAGCCTCAATTAACGCCTGTGGGGCAACCTCAAGGTACACAAATTGTGTCTGGGGGGCAACCTCAAGGACAGTATGTACCCATAGTACAATACATTCCTCAAGGTCAACCCCAGCCTCAATATGTACCCCAGGGTCAACCTCAGTATCAGTATTTACCTCAAGGGTATCAACCTCAAGGTCAAGGTCAACCCCAGTATCAGTATTTACCTCAAGGTTATCAACCTCAAGGTCAATACTCGAGTCAAGGTTATCAACCACTTCAAGGTCAATCATATGTTCAAGGTACGGGAACTGTGCCTTTTAGTTATCAATCCTATCCTCAATCCGGTTATGGATCTCAATATCCTCAACCTGTCATGGGTCAATACCCCGGAATGAACATAGTGTGGGATCCATCACAAGTTCAACACATATTGCAGCCAAGTGTATAGTTGTAATCTCAAGCTGGACAACCCTTAGTTGCTGGTCCATCCCAGCAACCGGTCCAGTCTAATTTTCAAACTTCTGTACCTTCGGTAGTTACTTAGCCGCCAATTGCACCTAGTACTCCATCTCAAACGGCTGTTGCAACTACTGCAGCATCTGCTCCTTCCACCACACTTGCTTATGGAGTATCGACAGCTCCGGTTTCTACTGTCTCTGCAACTACTCCTCAGACATCTTTACCATTGTCTGGATCTACGATTCAAACTACGGTTCAGATGCCTGTAGGACAACCTGGTTTAAGTACGGTTGTCACTAGTCAACCACAATTCATTTATCAACCGTACCAGGGACAGTACGGTTGTCGCTGAGGTGGTACGCTCTGTGCACAAAGCGACAGTGCGTATAGGTACGCACTGTGCTCAACTCAGAGGCTGCGTACTTCTAGCAAAACAAAGAAAAACTAAAATCTAATTTAACCCTAAGCTAGCCCACCCAAATACACAGTCAGACAGCCAAAAACCAGAAAACAAACGACTTTTCTCAGATCAAAAGTTCATACAAAGGAAAAAACATTCACATCAATGGATTCCCCAGCGGAGTCGCCATTTTGTCATGCGGAAAGAGTCGACAGTGCGGACACACCCGACCTCCCTAGAAGCAAAAGCTTGCTAGTGACAAATAAGACAAATAAACACTACCTTTCTCTAAACATGCATTGAGAACACAAGCAATCAGGGGATCTTAACATACCTTTAGTCCAACGCTTTGTAGTAGTCTAGCCTCGCCGATCCGGATGAGCTCCTCCTTCTCTTTGAAACCTGCATTCACTAACAAGCCAAAAGATTAAATAGCACCTAATAAACTCATAAAACAATACATATCCATCATACAGACCAAGGAGTATATGAAACAAATCATGAATAACAATCTGTTGAGAAAAATGAGTTCATTTGTATTAAGAGGAAACAAAAGGAAATGAGTTCATTTGTATCCGTACGTTACATGAAAAGATCCTAGATCTTCCAAAGTCAAATTAAATCGCTGCTGCTCCTTCGGGATCTCATGCTGCTGATGGCATGATTGGTACGGTAAATACTAAAAGCAAGAAGAAATCTTCAAAGAATTCTTCGCCCATTATAACCTTACCAGATTCCCCGATAGGAGAGTCTTCTCCTGAAATTTCCGCCGATATTCATGTTGTAGAGTCATCTACGGCTAAATCAAAAAACAGTGGGAAGAAGAAGGGTAAGAAGAAGGGTAAAGAAGACAAGACTCCAAAGGAGAAAACAGAAAAGTCAGAAACCAATGACGAAAAGCGCAAACCTCGATATCCTTGTCTTATTTGTGAAGAGGATCATTTTACAAGAGATTGCCCCCATCGGGTCGAGGTTGTGAAAATCGTCAAAGGTTCCTCAAGTCCTGCTGTTTTGAAAGATCCATTTCCAAAGCAGGAGAGTAAGATGATAGGTTCTTCCTCGAGTGCCACTGAAGAACCCATATTGATGATGTCTCATGTAAGGATTGCGACTCGATCTCACGATTATGGTAGTGAAAGTCCTGTTGATGGATCGAAAGAAGCAGAATCTTCTCATTCAAATCCATCAACCTCAGCTCCCGGTTCCGATCCACTACAGATCGAGAAACCTAACCCTGACTTAGTAATAAAAACGCCCACCAAGGTTGTACTTCGAAGGTCTGCTTTCAATCCACATGCGAGAGCAGCTCAGAATTACAACATTGTTGAGGATTTAGCTGTTTCACCTTCAGCAATGTCGGCTTTAGAAGTGCTGCAATCATGCCCAACACAACGAAAATTACTTTTGTTGGCTATAGGAGTTGTTGATGTTCAGGACCCGAACCTGATAATCTTTGATCTAGAGAATAGTACACCGTGTCTCCCTCATCAGATGGCTTTTCAGATTCCAGTGATAGTAAAAAACAGGCCTATTCATCGGACTGTAATTGACAAGGGAGCTTCCACGTGTATTATGTCGATTCAGTGTTGGAGATCGCTTGGTTCTCCTTCGCTGAACCAATCCCCGAGAATTCTTAAGGCCTTTGATGGCCGTGGGTTCCATCCGTTTGGCATTTTATAGGATTTTCCTATAGGGGTTGAAGGAAAAACCGTTAGTCTGGATGTGGAGGTGGTTGATGCCCCTCTGGACTAAAACCTTCTTTTGGGTCGAAGTTGGTCTTACGCTATGACAGCGGTCGTTTCATCGGTCTTGAGAGTAATAAAGTTTCCACATAATGGCAAGATCGTAACCATAGACCAGCTGGCTTATTTTTCATCTGACCCAGCCTCTTCAGAGAGTATCCAGCATGTCGGTAAAACGACTATCCCTTATAAGGATGTTGGCGTAGGATTAGTTAAAGATTCCGGTTTACTGGGAACTTTTCCTTTTCCTCCAATCAACGCAGACCCTTCATTCACATTTATTTGTATGATTACGTCAGACACTATTATTTACGATGATCCTTGGATTGTCCCATCTGAATCTGAAATAGACTCATTCGGTGATGCAATGCCTTTGAGTCCATATGAAATTGCCTATGAAGCTGTGCAGTCTTTTTCCGACCCAAGTTCAACCAAAATCGACCAAATGAATGTGGTCCGTGAGGAATCCCTTTTCACGTCAACCTCGGAGTTAATAACGTTTCTCGAAGTTGTGTCATCTGACGAACAACTTTGTGAAGTCCTGTGTGTGGAAGATTTACCATGGGAAGATCTCCATCATAGATCTTCGTTTTTACCTGAGGATGATCGTTTTGAAAATGATTTCTCATCAATCTTTACAGCTGAATATGTCAAAGATGCTCAGAGTCCAATAAAACATCCTGATTCAGAGCTGAATTTGGGAAACGTTTCTTGCACTATTCCCATTGACATTTCAGTGAAGCCCGGAATTGTTGAACACATTCATATAGGTGCCTCGTGTTCAGATGACGAAATTCAAATATACAAGGCCCTCTTTCAAGAATTCCACAACGTGTTTCCCTGATCCTATGAGGAAATGCCAGGAATTGATCCCTCCATTGTTGTTCATGAGATAAAGACTTACCCGGACGCTAAACCCGTTCGGCAACGTCTGCGTCAGATACACCCTCGAAAAGCGGCTGCAATTAAAGCAGAAGTTGAGAAGCTGTTGAAAGCAGGTTTCATTTATCCGATCTCGTTAACGGATTGGGTATCGAATATTGTTCTGGTTAACAAAAAGCAGGGAACAATAAGAATATGTATCGAATATAGGGATATCAATCGTGCTTGTCCCAAGGACAACTATCCAATGCCCTATATCGATCAAATAATTGATTATTGTGCCGGCAATGAAATGTTTTCCTTTATGGACGGTTTTTCCGGTTACAACCAAATCAATATTCTACCTGCCGATCAACCAAAAACGACTTTCATTTGTCCATGGGGGACATTTTCTTATTGCAAATTACCTTTTGGGCTTAAAAATGCCGGAGCCACTTTCCAAAGGACAATGTCTTATGCATTTCATGACATCAAGCACATTGTGCAACCGTATCTCGATGATTTGCCCGCTCACTCTTTACGTCGAGCTGATCACCTTGTCCATGTACAAGCAATTTTTATGAGGTGTAGGCATTATCGTATATGGTTGAACCCACACAAATGTGTCTTCTGCATCGAAGTGGGACGATTGCTGAGATTTGTAGTTTCAAAAGCCGGCATTCGCGTCGATCCCTCAAAGGTCGAAGCTATCATCAAATTGCCTCCTCCTTCGAGTCTGTGCCAACTCCAAAGTTTGCAAGGGAAAGAAAACTTTTTACGCCGATTCATTCCTAACTACGCCGAGATTACCAAGGGTTTTACCCGGTTGTTGAAACAAAATGCTCAATTCTCTTGGGATGAGATAGCTCAGAAATCTTTTGATGCGCTAAAGCACGCGTTGACCCATGCACCGTTGCTGCATCCTCCCAACTACAACCAGGATTACTTTTTGTACCTCGCCGCCACTCATTCCACCATTGGAATGGTCTTAGTACAGGAAGATGAATTTGAAATGGAACATGTGATATATTATCTTAGTAGGACGTTAAATCCCACTGAGCTAAAATATTCGCATGTGGAGAAATTGGCCCTGGCAGCTGTTCAGGCTGTCCAACGTTTTCGTCATTACATTCTCCTCTGTAAAACTACAGTGATTTCGGATTGCAACCCTATGATTTACATTTTGACTAAACAATTGCTAGGGGGCAAGTACTCTAAATGGATTGTTATCATGCAAGAGTTCGACTTGGAATTTGAAAAATCTAAGTCTAAGAAATCTTTAGTTTTTGCAGAGTTGATGTGTGACTTCCCACGTGCTGACGCGGAAACTGTGGCGGAGGAACCCATTGCGGACGAATCTCTGTTTCTCATCAGCACTTTAGATCCGTGGTATGGGGATATAATCGTCTATCTCCAAACCCAATCCTTTCGGCCCGAAGCTTCAAAGTCGGAACGTCGGAAAATTCGATTCCAGTCCCAACAGTACAAAATTATTGGAGATACTCTTTATCGTCGTGGGGCAGATTTGGTTTTTTGTCGTTGCTTAACTCATGATGAGGCAGAAAGGGTTATGAATCACTGTCATTCTGGAGCGTGTGGCGGTCATACGTCTGGGTATACCACAGCTCAGAAGGTGTTGCATGCTGGCTACTTCTGGCCATCCATGTTTAAAGATTGTATCATTGCGGTCCGAAAATGCCACAACTGTCAAGTGTTTGATCGCAAGATGCACGCACCACCTGCTCCTCTCCACCCTATAATTGTCGTTGGTCCTTTTGCTAAATGGGGTATCGATTTTATTACATGTAACCCTCACTCGGCCGGGGGGCATGCGTATATCATCCTTGCGGTTGATTATTTTACTAAGTGGGCCGAGGCGATGCCTACATTCAAGGCAGACAGCAAGACAGCTGCGATTTTCGTATTCAATCATATTATTGCTAGGTTTGGTGTCCCACAAGCGATAATCACTGACCATGGGCGCCATTTTCGAAACATTATGATGACAGAACTTACAGGCCAGCTTGGTTTACGTCATGATAGTTCTACTCCTTATTATCCCCAAGCAAACGGTTTGGTTGAGTCCATCAACAAAGTTCTAGTTATCATGATCCGACGAATCATTGGTATTCATCGATCGAATTGGTACAACATGTTATTTTCAGCGCTTTGGGCGTACCGAACCTCAGTGAAAACATCAACAGGGTTCACTCCTTTCCAACTAGTTTATGGTTTGGAAGCAGTGTTGTCCATTGAATGCGAAATCCCATCACTTCAAATGGCTGTCGAATTACTTCCAGCTACTTCCGAAGAGGAGAAGCGTCTATTATACTTAGCTAAATTAGATGAGACTCGACGTGAAGCTGCATTAGCAATCGAGACTCACGCAAAAAGGATGAAAGCTCAGTATGATCGCAACGTGACCCCTCATAATTTTTCGGAAGGAGACCTAGTGCTATTATATGATCAAGCTAACGATAAATTAGATGCTGGAAAATTCGTTCCTATGTGGCATGGGCCCTACATTGTCAAGCGAAAGCTAGCAAAAGGGGCCTATGAGCTGGTAGATTTTGATGGGGACTCTTTGGGTAAGCCCAGAAATGGACTTTACCTAAAGAGTTACTATACTTAAATGATGGGTATGGAGATTTAGTTAGGTTAGTTTTTCTTTCTAGCTGGTGTGTTTGTTAGTATAGACAGTGTGCTTAGCTTAAAGAGTGTGTTTTTCGTCGTTATTCAGGCTTATCTTAGTTTTACTCTTGATATTGCAGATGTCGACGCCTCTCCAAACGTACATTGGATTTGCTGATGGTGCTTGTCGTAGTACATGGAATATCTCTTCCACAGCTTGGGTTATCTATTCGCCCTCTGACGATTTAGTTTCTATGCATGGGGTGAGCCTCGGTCAAACAACAAACAACATTGCAAAATACAGTGCAGTGATTGAGTTATTATCTGAATCTATTTCATTTGGGATTCAGAGTTTGATAGTGAGGTTAGATTCTGAACTCGTTGTATTACAACTTAATAGAGTATATGCCATTAGAAATCCAGTGTTATTAAGGTTATTTTTTAGAGTGCGTCTCTTGGAACGTGAATTTGATTACATTGAATATCAGCATATTCCAAGGTCAGTAAATACATTAGCAGATGCAATTGCTTCTCGAATGTTAGACAGACGTTTGCGATAATCATAAATGTAAATTTAAAAACATTTCATCATACATGTTTAACAAGATAAGCCGATAATAATGATATATATATAGATAGGAGTGTGTCAAAAATATACATCGTCTTCGATCATAGGTTAAAAAACACCTTATGATCGGCAAAAATGATAAGTACAAAAAACCAAAAATGTCACATGTGTCTACAAAAAGTGACTAGCGAATCACTGGTGGTGCTCTCTATACGAGACCACTGCCCACGCTACCCTACAGAGGAACCTCCTGGGACTGCGACCACATAGCACTGAAGTCGGATAGGAATATCGTCTATATTCGTCTCTGGTATGTCCGCCGTGAGACGCTCTAGGTCTTGTTCCAACTCGGCTAAGGTCTCTGCGGCTGCATCCTGTGGGGCCGGTGCTGGTGCAACTGGTACTCTTCTCTCGAATGGTCGGAGATTGGCTGGACGCTGTGGACCTACATCTGCATTTTGAAAATTGTCACTCTCAGTTTTGAGACGATATAAAAAACAAACAAAAAAGTAAATAATTTAAAAACTTGTGAAAAATGAAGTACGCTGTCGTCCCATTGTTCTCCCTGTGGAAGAACCATGTCCGGATCACCGCGAAAATCTACTCCGGCATAAGGAAAATCCTGGATCGCAAAGACCTGGTCCTCCAACCAGTGAAAGTAACCCGCAGGAAATCGGACAACTCCCGCTCCCTCATCAGGATGTCGGGCCATCACCGCAACCCATCGCATCAACTTTGGCTCCCGAGGAGGCCCAGCTGCAACAGTGAGATGTTGTGGGATCAGCATCAGAACCCTCTCTAGGGAAAAGCTCACAACTAGAGGCCCATACCCAAAGGTCTTTAATTGCCCGTTCTTTGCCCTAGTCAGTTGGCCCTTCATATTGGCCAACACAGCGTCACACCAATTGAAAATGGTGCCTCGGTAGCAATCTATCGCCATCTGCATTTGGGACCCGGTGGCAATATGCAAAGCGGCTGCGCCACAGAGTCTGGTAACTGTAAAGGCAATTACCATAAGTTCAGGCAGGGATATGTATTTGATTTCTATCCCTTTCTCCTGGTGCCGATTGTTGCACCACTCTAGCCGGAGGCTAGCAAGGGATTGGCCACCCGGCCTAGTCCCAGACAGAGTCAGTTGCTCGCCCCTATTAGGCAAACCAGTGAGAAAATATATGTTTGAGGGCTCTATCTCGAGCTGGTGTCCTCTGATGTAAAAGCATTGATCCTGAACGTTCCACCTTTCAACTAGCCATTCTAAGAATCGCACCTGCGCCCTCATGCCAGGTATGGCCCAGTATTTGTAGAGACCGCATGCCTTCAAAGCATCAATGGAAGGTTGATGATCTATTGCTGCCAAATCGACATCTTCGTGTTCTCTTTCACACCAATCAAGCATGGTGGGCAATATACACACCAGAAAACATTCATTAGAATTCATTAAATAAAAAATTAATGGTTTAGTTTTGAGATTTGGGGTTTTAAATTCACTTTGCGCGGAGTACGCACCCCGCGTTCAGAAAATAGAGCGTGGGTACGCAGCTGTTCTGAAGGTAGGCTGCGTACTCCTGCCATTTTCCCATTAACGAAAATGTCGGGGTACGCAGGTCGCCCATGGGGCACCTGCGTACCCCGAAAAGCGGATCCTAAAACCCCAAAGCCCCCAAAAAATCAAACTAGGGCTTAAAATGAAATTCTAAACGGATGAAAACAAAGAGGAGGATGTTGTGAAATACCTGAAAGAGACGGCACTCGATTCCGACGGTCAGATTCTCCGCAAAGTCCACGGGAAGTTTCTTGCCAAAAGCCCTTTTCTCTCCCTCAACAGTAAAATGGTAAAAATGACATGGTAAAAGGTCTTTTTATAGGTTTTTTGGATAAATGAATGCTAAGTTTGTTTATTTTTCACCATGGAAGGATATTTCTCAATGCATTTTTGCTTATCTTAAACAGGTATGAGTAATGTGTCGTTTTTGTGCAGGACAAAAGGACTTTCAGGGAAAATTATCATTTTTCACGAACCAAAACATCAGAGTCATCTTTTAAGCCCTTTTCTGACTCCTAAAACATGAAAAGATTGCCGAGCGTTTCTTTTACACTCGTTAAAACGGAATTAAAAGACGGTCCCCTTATAGCTCTTTTCTGACCGTAAAAACAGGAAAAGATCGCCGAGTTTTTGTCGTTTCAAACTCGACACTGGAAATAAAACGACGTGTCCTTGATCGCTTTTTACTTTTCAGGTCAAAGGCACTAATCATGAAAGTACTCCTTGGTCGCAAGACTAAGCGGTTCTCTCAAGTATTATTTTATACTTTTTCGGGCTTGGGAGACACAACTTTACGAAAAAGTTCAACCTGGAGTCTTCTTAAGTTTTTCAGACTCTCTAAAAATGAAAAACGCCGAGTTTCTCCTATACTGGACTCGTTAAAATTTCACAGTAAAGGACCTGTTCGATTACAAACAGGAATGGACCACTACTTCTTAGGGTTCGAATCAAAACTAAGTTGGACTCGTCCGAAGGATGAGCTTATAATCAAGCATATGTTATCCTCCTCAAGCTTGTAAAAAATAAAGAGGTACTTGCCAGAAATGGTGGGGGAAAAGAGAGAAAAATGAGCCCATTTGTTATCCTTTGTCTCATAAGAAGCCTTATTACCACTCTTGAACACGACACTTTTCATTCACCTGGGTTGGGAAATCCTTTGCCTCACAGTTGATCAAACCACATTGAAAGTCTTTAGCCGGGTATTAACTTTGGGTCAAATGTCACCAAGCCATCTGTCATGTCGTTATGTGTTCAAGAGGTCTCTGCAATAAATATTCATCTGCAAAATACTTGTCATCCATTTTGACCATCCCTGAGTCAGTCCTTACAGCTACATTTCTTCAACTTGATCTATGATTTCGTGTTGTGGGCTTGCCTGCAACGGGTCGCTTTCTATCGACATCAGCACATTATCTAGAAAGATGACCTAGGAATCGTCAGTACCTTGAAGTCTGCATGCATCAATGGCAGGTTTCTCGCCTTTAACGACAGTTTACATCATTGACTTTCGATCGAAGGATTCCGTGAAATGTTCGACATCAACTCATTCATTCACATCTCATGGATTGTACTGGGTACTTTGAGAACCATTGGCATCACTGGTGGTTTCTCTCACGCTTGTTAATAGTTTACATCATTGACTGGTAATCAAGTGGTTTCTACCATGTTCGACATCAACTCATTTATTCGCATGGATAGAATCGTACCTGTTCGGGAAGTAGAAATGAAGACCCTGGATCTAGTTTCCACCATCCAGGCTGCGAGGAGTTTTGTATTCATTATACAGTAGACTAACTATAAATAGATGGCTGTGTCTATACTGTGTCTACAAAAGTCTATGATTATGATGTACTGCAGAATCATTCTTGTATCAGAGCAGTAGATAGTCAATTAGTTAAAGTTTTCAATCTGAGTATGGGAATGCCTACCTCAGCGATGATATGATCATATATATGTATTTTGTGTTGAATAATTGCCGGTTCCGACTGGGCTCTCCACAAGATAATCCTTGAAATGATAAAGTACTTCACCCTTCCTAGATGATATGAAACCCTAATCTACTACAGGCTTCGCACTTTAGGGGGCAATCTGTTACACTAAAATTTGTCACCATGACTATTTGCAGTTAGTATGGCTCCATCAACTATCATACTATCCTCCTTGGCAAGCCTCATACCTCTGCTCTCCATGTCAAACTCCAAGAAAGAGAGAAAGTCATTAAAAATCTATATATCTCTGGGTACGCAGTTTCTCTTAGCCTTACCTGCGTGTACGCACCCCAAGTTCACAATACCTGCGTACTTGTACGCTCTATGTATAAATCAATGGGTGCGTACTCCTGTAAAGGTCAAAAGGCGCAAGTTTCACTCCAAAAAAGTTACTTGTGGTCATTTCTAGAGCATTCTAGAAGCTTGTTTGATGTGTATGAAGCGCCTCCAGATGGTTCATGTATCCCTACAAAAGAGGAACTTATCCCATCAAGAGGGGAGCTATCCCATCCAAAGAGGGGCTTATCCCATTGATGGTGGACCTGAATAACTTCCTCTAGAGCACTATAAATACAGGCATTGGGCCAAAGGGAGGGGAGGTTGAAAGCTGAACATTCCTAAGGGTAGATGCTGTTGGAATTAGGACTCCCTTGTAAAGCTTGAGAGGAGAGATTCCCATCCTTTCCTAGCCTTATTTGAGAGTGGGTGAGCTGATCAAAGTAAAGGAAAACTCTTGCTGGACCCTAGGAGGGACTTGCACAACACCAAGGCTCAGGTTGTAATGGTTCCTTTTGTTTCCTCTTAATACAAATGAACTCATTTTTCTCAACAGATTGTTATTCATGATTTGTTTCATATACTCCTTGGTCTGTATGATGGATATGTATTGTTTTATGAGTTTATCAGGTGCTATTTAATCTTTTGGCTTGTTAGTGAATGTAGGTTTCGAAGAGAAGGAGGAGCTCATCCGGATCGGCGAGGCTGGACTACTACAAAGCGTTGGACTAAAAGTATGTTAAGATCCCCTGATTGCTTGTGTTCTCAATGCATGTTTAGAGAAAGGTAGTGTTTATTTGTCTTGTTTGTCACTAGCAAGCTTTTGCTTCTAGGGAGGTCGGTTGTGTCCGCACTGTCGACTCTTTCCGCATGACAGAAAATATCTAGTTTTCGGCCAAATTTAACTTTAAGCCAAAATGCTTGGATACTTTTTGCTTGTTCGTTTGGTTTGTGTGGTTGTTTTTTTGTTTTACAGGGAAAAAAGGTTTTTTCAAGTAAGCACGCACCCCAAAGCTTTAGTGTGAAAAAAATATAAATAAAAATAAAATCAAACATGCTTCCTTGTTTCAAAATTTTTTTAACCTTTTAAACTAGCTCACTTGGTCTAAAGTTACTTTATGAGAATAAATGTCTTGGGTTCAAGTCTTTTTTTTGTTGAGTTATTTTTTCAAAAAACACATGTGAGTTATGTTTTAAAGTTAGTTTATGTAAAAGTGTTCTCACCCATTGTAAAAAGTGAGTCACAAATAATTCTGAAGTCACTTTATCTTTTATTTAAGTTACATTTTAGTGGATAATTCATAAAGCATCATTGTAAAAGTGACTTTCACTTATTTATAAAAGTGAGTCACATAAAATAATATATTTTTTAAAGTGAGCTAATTAGATTAAGTTTGGAAAGGGGGAGAATTTTTTTTAAATATAACATTATCATCAACTTCCCAACATTCACGTGGTCTCTTGGCATCTTCAACAACATTTCTTCAAAAAGCTATAACTTCTTCATGTGGAAAGTCGTTTTTAGATCCTTGTTTTTTGAATTGGCCTAATTTTTCGAGATCTTTCCATTGGAACACATAGTTTCAACATATACAACTTTAGTTGCTTTTAAAATGGAAAGTCCATGCCTATTTATTCTTGACAGCACCAACTACTTCCAATGGCTATCCTACATCATGGATTTACTTAGAAGTAAATGTCTTTATAGTATAACCTCAAGTTAAGAGTCTAAACCTCAAGATGAAGATAAGCAAGCCAAATGGGAAAATAAGAAAGATCAAGCACGTGGGTTGATAGGGATGTCTATTTCTCCAGTCCTTAGATTCCATATCGTAGAAATTGATACCCTTGATGAAGCAATGAAAATCTCAATAAAGTTTTTGGAATTAAAAATGAAATTAGAGGCCATCAACTTGAAAATGAGTTGCTTATGTTGGACCCCAATAATTTTTCTTATATTGAATATTTTTTGGCCAAGTTCAAGACCCTTAGACTTCTCTTGGAAGGTGTTAAGGTTAAGAAAGAAGATGGTAGCCTTACCTATTCCATTCTTACTAAGTTAGGACCAACCTAATTTGTGTTTGTTCCCACCTTCCATTTTACTAGAGAAGCCTTTATTTCTCAAGGAAGCCTACAAGTCCCCCTCTTTTTATGCCTTTTGTGGTTCTTTAATAAGAGAGCAAGAAAAACTCTTAAATCTTGGTCTTCTTAATACTGGAAACTCTTCTAAGAAAGACTTAGCAACCTAGAAGCAACCAAGTTCAAAGAATATTATCAAGCAACATTCTAAAAAGAATGGTCGTAAACCAAACAAGGGTCCTAAGAAATTTTAGTCTCATAATGAAAAATAAACTCAAGAAAATGATAAGGCAACTAAAAACAAATGGGAAGGAGACTGATAGACATTGCAACTTTTGTAATCGTGATGGCCACTTAGAATCCAAATGCTTTAATAAGATAGAAGCTTTGGAAGCAGCACTAAAGAAGAATAACATCCATTTGGAGCACTCTTCAACTTCAACTTCATCTTCAAGAATAACAATTTATGCATGTGGTTGTCAAGCATTTTGGTCTTATTATGCACTAAATGTATCTCCTTCTTCTCATTCTCATGAGTGGCTCATTGATTATGGGGCTTCTTATCACATGGCCAAAAAAAAGCCATGCTTTTTTCTATAAATGATTGTAA
This sequence comes from Pinus tabuliformis, assembly GCA_031772625.1. Classification (NCBI taxonomy): domain Eukaryota; kingdom Viridiplantae; phylum Streptophyta; class Pinopsida; order Pinales; family Pinaceae; genus Pinus; species Pinus tabuliformis. The sequence goes on from CM062809.1 coordinate 1,280,378,549, forward strand.
CACTAAAAATATATATGTTGGTGATGATAGATCTCTTAGTGTTGTAGGGACTGGAACTATTCATCTAGATAATGGTCAATTTAATGATGTATTTGTTATAGACATTTTTGTGCCTTACAACATTGAGCATGAAATGTCCATAAACTAAGGGATCCAAAATCCCTAAACATGTTGTTCCCACCCCTAGAGGAACAAGGCAAACTAACCATAGCAATTCACAGAAGCTCTCCACCTGAAAACACTCAAAAACAAGCCAATTCTGGATCATGTCAACTGCTCCACTGAGCATCTGCGCTGAATGTCAACTGCTCCACTGTCTACCTGCGTTGAATGTCAACTCCAACAAAGGCTACCTGCGCTGGGCGAGTTTGGACATGTGGCAGAGTCATTCCTCAATGTGTCAATGCCTAGGAAGCTTCCAAAATGACACTTGCATCAAGGAATTCGACTGGTGATGAGTAAGAGGTTCCAAATCTCCAAGTGGAAGCAAGAACCTCCAAGTGGACTCAAGAACTAAGAGAGGGAGAGGACACTAGTCAGATCTCAAGCTGACTCATCCTCTCTCCAAATATCTATATATGGATCTCTCCTCCATGAGATCTAGAGGCTGGAATTTGGTAATTGCAAAGAATTGTTGTTGGTTTGTGGCTGGAAACATTGGGTGCTTAATGCTTTGAAGGGAGCTGAAGAAGGAATTCCATTCTGCTGGGAAGGAGATGCTGGATTGGAGCCCTATGGGTTGTATCTCTTCCTGAACCCTGTTATCAATCAATAAACCTATCTTGATTCTTTCCTATATGCTGGTGTACTTTTATGATTGCATTAGTGTATTTGATTTACTTCTAATCCTGAATCATTTATGAATATGTATATTTGCCTTTGTGTTGTGTTCTTCTCTTGTCGCAAGTAGCTGTTCTCTTGTCACAGGTAGCTGTTCTCTTGTGATCTCGTGGGATTCAAGTAGCTGTTCTCTTGAGCAAGCAAGGAGACAAGTAGCTGTGGACACGCAAAGAGAAGAGGATCTAGATCGAGGGACAACCGGAAGACAACGGTAAGTCTACCGATCTCCCCTCTTTCCCATTTCATAAAGGAAGAAATCATAATAGCTGTATTCGTTTGTTGCTAAGGAGCTGTCACACCTTAGGTGGATAGGATCGTCCTGCATAGGCATTTTTCCCCACAACAGTATTATGTGTTCCTACCCTATCCTGCAACCTTCTATCTGTATATCAGATAACTCATTCAGGTGAAGGTAAAACCGTTGAATTTTCACCTCATGACGTTGTAATTAAGGACCTAAGAGATGCTAGATAGATTTTAGCTACTAGCATTGCTAATGTTTCTACAAGGTTGTACAAGTTTAACAAGTTTGGTCATCCGCTCTTCCCTCGGTATTTTTTTCTCATAATGATGAAGTGAGAAAACTTTGGCATGAGTAATTTGGTCACTTAAACTATTTCTCCCTTCAAAATCTATGTAAAGAAAATATGGTGACAGGTCTTCCTATGGTATCTTGCAGAGATGGTGTTTGTTTCGGATGTTTACTCAGAAAACATCATCAGGATAGTTTTGAAAAATGTGCCTCTTGGCATACCTCAACTCCTTTACATCTTGTGCATAGTGATTTATGTGGTCCACTTAGGGTTGTTTCATTCTATGGCTACAAGTATTTATTAACTTTCATTGATGATTTCTCTAGACGAACTTGAGTATACTTCTTAAAACTCAAGGGTGAAGTCTTTAACATGTTCTTGGCCTTTAAGGCCTTTGTTGAGAAAAAATTTGGACATCAAATTCTTAAGCTAAGATTTGATAATGGCGGAGAATGTGTTAACAACAAATTCATCAAAAGTTTCAAAAAGCATGGAATTCAATTGCAACATATTGTTCCATATACTCCACAACCAAATGGTGTAGTTGAAAGGAAGAATTGTACCGTAAAGGAAATGGCTAATTGTATGCTTCAATATAAAGTACTTAGTCTTAATTTTTGGGCAGAAGCAATTAACTGTGAAAATTACATAGTAAATCACACTCCTACTAAGGCTTTAAAGAATATAACTCCAGAAGAGGCATGTAGCTTAATTAAACCATATGTAAGTCACTTTCATGTTTTTGGAAGTGAAGCATGGGCCCATATTATAGACGAGAAAAATAAAGCCTTAGAACCTAAGAGTGAAAAATGTATTTTTGTTGCATATTCTAAAGATGTCAAAGGATATAGACTTCTTCAACCTAAATCCAAAAATGTTATCATTAGAAGAGATGTAAATTTTGATGAAAATATATCAGCCTATCAGCCTAGTTTGGTGGATGTGCCACCTCTCTCTATCCATTCTACTTCTAAAAAATATTCCTTCTTCAGATGATGACCGCGAGGATGAAAATCCTGCCCCACCTTCTTGGGATCCTCCTTCAGCTCCTCAACTTCCAAAATGGGTCTGCCCTACTCGGGATGCAGCAGGTGCTCTTGCAGGTGATCATACATATCAACATCGTACATGTTCTAAGTTCGATAGAGCCTCTTCTTTACTAGCTCAAGATTCAACGAATTATGATCCTCACACCTTTGCAGAAGCTTTAGGGCATCTAGATTGGGACACAACTATGAATGAAGAATGTTGTTCACTATTGAAAAATCATACATGGGACCTTGTTCCTCTTCTAAAGGCACTAAAAATTGTTAAATGCAAATGGGTTTACAGAACCACGTTTGGACCAGATGGAAAAGTTGATAAACATAAAGCTCGTCTTGTTGCTAAGGGTTTTCCACAAGTTGAAGGAATTGACTATACTAAAACCTTCTCCCTTGTTGCCAGATTGAACTTTATCTGCCTTGTTCTTTCCCTTGTTGCCTCTTTCAAATGGACAATCCATTAGATGGATGTTAAATTCACCTTCTTGCATGGGGACTTGCATGAAGAAATCTATATGGAAAAACCTCTTGGCTTTATAAAAATAGACTCTGGCACTGTATGTCGGCTTAAGAAATCCCTTTATGGTCTCAAGAAAGCCCCTCGCGCTTGGTATACCAAAATGGATAGCTTTCTTTTAGATACTGGCTTTTCTAAGTGTCATACTGACAATATTGTCTACACCAAGAAAAAGGGTAAGTCTCTTATCATTTTTTATTTTATTTATTTATTTTATGTTGATGATATTATCCTTACTAGTAGTGATCCCAACCTTATAAACCATGTGAATTCCAGCCTTAAAAAGAAGTTTTAAATGATAGACTTAGGACACTTGCATTATTTTCTTGGCCTTCAAGTCTTGCAATCCAAAGAAGGTATTTCCCTTTACCAATCCAAGTATTCTTGTGATATTCTGTGCCACTTTCACATGGAATACTGTAAGCCAACACCTTCTCCTTTTTAGTCTGGAGCTAAATTTTAAGTCACTTGTTCTTCCCCTAAAGTTGATGCTACCTTATACCATCATCTTGTTGGAAAACTTTTGTATTCGATCCATACTTGTCTTGACCTTTCCTTTGTTGTTGGCCTAGTTTCTTGGTTTATGCAAAACCCACATGAAATTCATTGGAAAGTAGCTTAAAGAATACTTCGTTATGTTCGAGGTACAATTCAGTTTGGGATTCATTACAATGCAGAAGCATCTCCTTTATTGGTTGGTTTCACTGATTCTGATTGGGTTGGTGACCGTGATGATCAGAAATCTACAACAAGTTATATATTCACTCTTGGTTCTGGACCTACTACATGGGCTTACAAGGAACAAAGTGCCATTTCCCTTTCTTCAGCATAAGCAGAGTATCATGGAGCCATTGGAGCTAGTAAGGATGCCCCATGGTTTCGTCAGATCCTGTGAGAGTTTGGTTTTTAGCAGCAACATCTGACTACACTTTGGTGTGATAATCAAAGTTCCATTCAAATATGAAAAGATCCAATCCAACATCAGTAGAACAAACATATTGAACTACACATGCAGTTCATCAGAAATCGCATTCATGACCATTTTCTTGAAGTGAAATATTGTTCAACCGATGATCAAGTTGCAGACATATTTACAAAGGCTCTCATTTAGGCAAAGTTTATTAAACTTTGATTTATGGTTAGCATTCAAGAAGTTGTCACTAAGGGGGGATAGGTTGTAATGCCTCCTTCCTTCTATTTTTTCATATTTGTACATCCTTAAATCCTATCCCAAGTTATTCTTAAGGGGGGATGTTAGGATATTCTGACACATAGGAAATAATTAAGTATAACTTGGTCTAGTGTATAGTTAGGTAAAGTGTGTTTCTTTAGTATGTAATTTTTGTAACATACAATCTGACGGTCATGATATGTTCTAGACATGAAGTGATCTAACGGTTCATTCTCTGCTCAGTATTACCGACACTTGATCTGTGGCTTAACACCATATTGGTCCATGATCTCTATTTAAAGAGCATGGAGGGTCATTTACAGGGTAAGTTACTTAGATAGAATGCCAAAGGGCATTGCTCACAAACAGATCACAGATCAATACACTAGTATTCTTGACATGGTTAAAACCCTCAAAGATGGAAACAGTCCACAACCTCAGCCAAGGCGGCCACTTCAGGAAATTTATTAATAAAAGAATGAAAATTTACATAAGCTTCTCTCATGAATGGTCACCCTACAAATGACCCTCCATGCTCTTTAAAGAGAGATCATGGGCCAATCAGGTGTTAAGCCATGGATAAGGTGTTGGTAATACCGAGGAGAGAATGAACCGTCGGATCACTTCATGTCTAGAACATATCGTGACTGTTGGATTGCAAGTTACAGAAGTACATAGTAAAGAAACACACTTTACCTAACTCTACACTAGACCAATTTATACTTAACTATTCCCTATGTGTCGGAATATCCTAACATCCCCCCTTAAGAACAACTTGGGATAGGATTGAAGGATGTACAAATTATATGACACAATAGGAGAAGGAAGGAGGCATTAGAGCCTATCCCCCCTTAGTGACAACTTCCTGAACTCCAACCATAAATTGAAGTTTAGTAAACCTCGCCTCTGTGAGAGCCTTTGTAAAGATGTCTGCAACTTGATCATCAGTTGAACAATATTGCACTTCAAGAATATGTTCATGAATGAGCTTTCTGATGAAGTGCATATGTATTTCAATGTGTTTGTTGTGCTGATGTTGGACTTATTTGCATAGTTGAATGGCACTGTTATTATCACACCAAAGTGTAGTCGGATGCTACTGCTGAAAGCCAAACTCTGACAAGATCTCACGAACCCAGAGGGCTTCCTTACTAGCTTCTACGGTGCCACGATACTCTGCTTCTTCTAAAGAAAGAGAAATGGGAGTTTGTTTCTTGCAAGCCCATGTAATAGGTCCAGAAGCAAGAGTGAATACATAACCTCCAATAGACTTCTGATCATCTGGGTCACCAGCCCAATCAAAATCAGTGAAACCAACCAATAGAGGAGATGCTTCTGCATTGTAATGAATCCCAAACCGGACTGTACCTAGAACATAATGAAGTATTATTTTAGTTTCTTTCTAATGAATTTCATGTGGGTTTTTCATAAACCTAGCAATAAAACCAACAAAAAAGGAAAGGTCTGGACGAGTATGGGTCAGATACAAAAGTTTTCCTACAAGGTGACAGTATAAGGTAGCATCAACTTTAGGGGAAGTACAAGTGACTGAAAGTTTGGCTCCAAACTGAAAGGGAGAAGGGGCTGGTTTACAGTATTCCATGTGAAAATGGCATAGAAGATCATAAGCATACTTGGACTAGGAAAGGGAAATACCTTCCTTTGTTTGCAAGACATGAAGACCAAGAAAATAATGCACGTGTCCTAAGTCTATCATTTTAGACTTCTTTCTACGGCTGGACTTCACATGGTTTATAAGGTTGGGATCACTAGCAGTAAGGATAAGATCATCAACATAAAGAACAAGAATGATAAGATACTTCCCCACTTTCTTGTTGTAGACAGTATTGTTAGAATGACACCTAGAAAATCCAGTATCTAAAAGAAAGATATCCATTTTGGCATACCAAGCCTGAGGGGCTTGCTTGACACCATAAAGGGATTTATTAAGCTGATGTACAAGTCTGGAGTTTATTTGTATAAAGCTAGGAGGTTGTTCCATATAGATTTCTTCATTCAAGTCCCCATGCAAGAAGGCAGATTTAACATCCATATGATGGACTTCCCATTTGAAAGAGGCAACAAGGGAAAGAACAAGGCGGATAGAGTTCATTTTGGCAACAGGGGAGAAGGTTTTTGTATAGTCAATGCCTTCAACTTGTGAAAAACCCTTAGCAACAAAACGAGCTTTATGCTTATCAACTTTTCCATCTGGTCCAAACTTGGTTCTGTAAACCCATTTGCATCTAACAAGTCTTCATCCCTTTGGAATAGGAACAATATCCTATGTATAATTTGCCAATAATGAATGATATTATTCATTCATAGCTGCGTCCCAATCTGGATGGCCTGAAGATTCTCCAAAGGTGTCAAGATCACAATTCGTTGAAGCTTGAGCCAGTAAATAAGAGGCTCTATCGAACTGAGAATGTGTACGTCATTGATTTGTAGGATCACCTGATACATCCCGAGTAGCACAGACCCTTGGAAGTTGAGGAGCTGAAGGAGGATCTTGAGAAGGTGGGGGAGGATTTTCATCCTCGTTTTCATCATCTGAATAAGAAATATTTTCAAAAGTAGAAGGGATAGAGAGAGGTGGCACATTGGTCGAACTAGGCTTGTAGGCTGATATATTTTCAGCAAAATTTACATTGCTTCTAATGATAATATTTTTAGACTTAGGTGAAAAAAGTCTATATCCTTTGACATCTTTAGAATATCCAAAAAAAATACATTTTTCACTCTTAGGTTCTAAGGCTTTATGTTTCTCATCGGGAATATGGGCCCATGCTTCACTTCCAAAAACACGAAAGTGACTTACATCTGGTTTAATTGAGCTCCATGCTTCTTCTGGAGTGATATTCTTTAAAACCTTAGTAGGAGTGCGATTTACTACGTTATTTGCACAATTAATTGCTTCTACCCAAAAATTAAAACTAAGTCCTTTAGATTGAAGCATACAATTATCCATTTCTTTTAAGGTGCGCTTCTTCCTTTCAGCTACACCATTTTGTTGTGGAGTATATGGAACAATATGTTACATTTGAATTCCATGCTCAGTGAAAAATTTGATGAATTTGTTGTTAACATATTCCCTACCATTATCGGATCTTAGCTTAAGAATTTGATGTCCAGATTATTTTTCAACAAAGGCCTTAAAGGCCAAGAACATGTTAAATACTTCTATCTCGAGTTTTAAGAAGTATACCCAAGTGTGTTTGGAGAAATCATCAATGAAAGTTAAGAAATATTTGTAGCTAGAGAATGAAACAACTGGAAGTGGACTGCATAAATCACTATGCACAAGTTGTAAAGGGGCTGAGGTGTGCTAAGAGGCATGTTTTTCAAAACTATCTCGATGATGTTTTCTGAGTACACATACGGAATGGTGGGCTCCAGTATTGTAGCAATAATGCTACAACTCCTGGAGCTTCCTATCTCTAATTTTATCAACCCGGTAGTTCGTAACAAACTTGGAAGCGACGGTGCTGTATGCACAAGTACTAGCTCTTGTCTCAGCTGTCACTTGGTCAGCTGGCACAAGTCCGCTAGGGCTCAAGCCAACTTCTATATGTTCTCAGAAGAAGCTTTCTAAATGATGAACGAAGACTATCTCAAAGGAAATTAACCTACTTTGCAAGAATGAACTGAAAGCCAACCAAACATGGAAACCCTAGTAAACCCTAATCTGACTAGCTTAATCCTTACAATGCAACGATGGGAATGTAACTCCTAAAAATGATGCCATTACTTCTAGTGATATGAGATGCATGAATTTAAACTACTTCCATTGAAAAGAACATTGTTTTTATATTTTTGCTTAAGTGGTTGGAGTTATTATGACTTTGTTTCTTATTAGGTTTTGACTGTGCAGGGGTAGTTCGAAGGGAAGGAAGGCTTGGAAAAGGTCAGGAGGGCTAGGAGAGGTTCCAGGGGATCCCTAACATCATTCCACAGGAGTCCACAACGTTCAGGTGCTTGGCAACCGAGTTTGCAGGCTTCTACAGGATGTCTGCAGGGGATCCTACAGGAAGCTCGGGATTTCTACAGGAAGTCTGCTAACTTCTACAGGATGTGCTGCGGTTGGAGTTTTGGGTGATGGAGGAGTCGAGGAGCTATATGGGTGGATAGGTAGGATGAAAAGGGAGCTTGTGATGGCTCAAGGACAGAGAGATCAGATGGAGAAGGAGTGGGTAAAGTTGGTTGGTGGATAGAAGGGTGGAAGCAATGAAAAGCCAAAAAGATGGAGCTACGTGAAAAGTAGAAGGGTTTGGAAGGCAAACGAGCTGAACAGAGGTTAAGCAGGTGGCTTAGGCACGGTTGAGAAGAAGAGGAAGATAATAGAACAATGCTGCGCAGTGTAAATGGAACAAATCCTCTATGTCTTGCACAAAACCGAGAATTCATCCACCTATTCTAAATGTGTTATTAAACGAACGAACAACAATGTAAACTTCAGAGAGAAATCGTGCATGGTGTTGGAACGAAGGAGTATTGCTCAAGATCAGAATGCATGGATGGATCTACAATTGAAATGACTGTGTTGCAGCTTGCATGAACGTATAAGACTGCATTTTTTGGTGGTTGGTACGGTCTACACCCCCAATCTCTAAACAGAGATGGCAGTGAGTGCACTATCAACCTTTTCTTGGAGCTCTAATGAATGCTAATCCTCCTACTCTAATCTAAGCTACTGAAAGCACTTTAACCATGAACTAATCCTACTCAATCACATTAAAGAAATTAAATCAGCAGACTGTTTTTTTCAAATGCATGTCAAAGCAAAGAAATGAAGTGCTGAAAGGAAAGACAAGTAACAATACAAGGAAAAGGAGGTCTATTGCTCTCAGGTTGGGCCCTAACCTGAGAGCTATAGCTCCCTTAAGAACTCAGAATTGAATCCAAAGCTGCCTGCCTTTATTAAATAATCATTAGTCTAACAACATGCCAAAACTGGCTTACAAAAAGCAAAAACCGAGCTGTAGCTCGTACTCAGAAATTGCAACAGTAGTTCAAAAGTTCAAAAAGCTCCTATCAAAGGCTACGACCTCAATATTTATACATGATGAGGATCAAGCTAGCTTCCTCAATTAGGGGAGCTTGGCTGTCCAACTAAAAGTGAATTGCTGTTCCTGTAGAATCTGTTGGCTGCCTCTCAGCTCGGTGGGGATAGCTGTTGGAGCTCGGAGTTAGGGTGGAGATCACGAGGGAGGTCATTCAAGACTGTGGAAAACCTCCCTATAAACCCACAATGCCACCTTTGCTGTCTCCTTGTCTCCATTTGCGTGGTCTTTGCTCCATTTAATGCCAAAAAACCTGAAATCATCGTGTATTAGTCACATAGGAATAATGCCTGCCCTTCTTCCTACAAATAACACGAATATACTAAGAAATGATGCATAAGTGATAAAAGATGAAGGGTTGAGCAAGGTAAGTAGGCCAAATGAACCCAAATTGTTACCAAAAATTGGGGCTCATCATCACCCCCCAGCTAAAATATTTTCTCATCCTTGAGCAACTTTGCTCCGGCTCCTTGTCCTTGGCCGGGAACTAGGCTCCGGAATATGCTCTTTCTTTCCTACTCTTGGTGGCTCTTCCTGCTCTGCCCTTGGTGGTGATGAGGGTACCGCTCCTTCCCTCTTCTCTATTTCCTTGACCTTGGGCCGGTCTTTTGAAGCCGATTGGTCTACCCTTCCTTTCCAAGTAGTTGTTTTTGGGCTCCCCCTCTCGTAGGTGACCGATATCTTCGAGGGGGACCTCTCACTGGGGGAAGTAGGGGCATCCCCTGTAGTGATTTGGCTGCTGGATGGGGGCTGTGGCTTGCCCGTCTTTATTCTTGAATTTCTTCGAGCTTCAAAGTATAGAGGGGTCTCCCTCTTTCTCTTCTCTTTTGGGTTAGGTGGCGTGCTGAGGGCGGCCAGCACAACTGCTGCCTCCCTTTCACGAATATCAGCTTTCTTCTCCTTGGGTTTCACTTTTCCAGGGCTTCCTGTAGAAGACCCTGTTTTAGTCAATTTCGGGCTTCCTGTAGAAGACCCTGTTTTGGTAATTTTCGGGCTTCTTGTAGAAGACCCTTTTTCAACAATTTTCGGGCTTCCTGTAGAAGCCGGTTTCGGCTTTCCTGTAGAAACAGGTGTTGCCACCTTGGTTTGCCTTTCTGCATGGGTTTTGCTTTTTGATGTGGTTGCGGTCGCTGATGAGGTACTTTTGCTGATGTGGACCTTCTCAGCTTTGTCCGTTTTGCCTTGCAATCTTTTCTCTCTTGCTGTCAAGATGGGTGTGTCATCTTTTTCTTTGTCATCCTTTTTCTCGTGCTTTTTCCTTTGCTCTTTCTTCTGCACTGTGGTCGGGGTCTTCTGGCCTGTTTCTTTCTTTCCCGCGGCCACTGATTCTTTTTCCTCACTGCTGGAGGAACCACTTTCTTCGGTCAACATCCTTATGTCTCCATCTCTTGTCAAGTTTCTGAATGCTTCCCATGAGAGAGGAACCTTATATGAATGAAGCGCATCCTCCACGAGAAGTTTGATCAATCCATGGTGGGCTACCTGGTCTGGTATGCCTTCTTTTAACTTTGTGGCACACTCAATTAGAGACTGTAGCAGGAAATAGGGGATGCTCAGTTTATTTTCTACAGGAAGATCAATCTGGTGCCTCAATTCAGTGAGCAACCGAAAGTGATACCCGTACACAATGCTAAAATGGCCTTCGCAGGTTATATACTTCATGATCTGCAGGCTAACTTCATTCCATGGTGACAACAAACTGGTTCTACGCACCCCATTCTTGTCTTCCGAGAATTCCTCCTCTGGGGGAAAGAATTCTTTCTTGGCCTGTTGGCTCAACTTCCTTTATTCCTTATCCCATGGCAAACCCATTGGAAGTTTAGTAATTCAACTGATATATTGCGGGGTGAGCTTGAGGCTTAGGCCCCTGAAGTTCACGGTGGCCAATGTTTTGGATTTCGGCCTCAGAGCCTGCAAAAACTCTTCTGCCACTTTGTCGTCATAACCCTGCAATTTGTCACAGAAGGATATCCATTGTGCTCGTGTGAAGAGCTCCACTACCTCAAGATTTTCCCTTAACTTTGTTGAATCAGTGGGTTCCCGTCTAATAAACCCACCCGACATGATAAAAACTGTTGCTTTAACTAGAGGTGGCGAACGCGGAAGAAATTTGGTCTACTGAGACAGAGCGTAGAATTACGCTTCTGTCATGCATATAATCCACGAAGCTTATCTCTGAGGACCTTAACACAGCTTAATTACACTGACATCCTGTAGAACGACAGTTTATGCACAGCAGACAACAATTGCAACAATTTCCTACGACCAGACTGTAGACGACGATTCTGCCACCTTCAAAAGCCAATTGCATGGAGAGTTCAGGTTTACCTTTTTATCTGCCACCTTTTGACGTGAGGAACCCGCCTTCCTGTAGAAACAACTTTCCTGTAGGAGCAGCGCGCGATTTCTGGGAAAGACTGCAGTTGGTCTGCGCTCTTGGTGTTGCTTCACAGGCGTTCTGATGGCCAAAGGCTCGACGTATCGAACTGCAGAGGGATCCAGATGATCACTCGAGTTCCAAACGGTGAATGATAAATGCATGGGGCGATCTAGCCGATTAGATTTGAATCGGCGGAATCCGTGGCGCGGGGGTGAGCTGTCCCCGCCGGACCGTTGGATGACGTCGTCCCATCATTTGCCTGCGAGTTCACTTACTACCGCATCATCCCCCCGCAGATCCGCCGCCGTCTCTTCTGTTAAACTCGTTTTTCCCGACGAGATTGCTCTCACGTGTGTGCTGCCCATTCCTTTTTCCCATGGCTGCCACCCAAACATCCGACTATACCATTAACTGGTCGACGTGGCCAGTCAAATGGCCATACAGCCGCTCAACCCATTCACTTCACACTTTGCAAACAATTCAAAGTAAAATTCATGCAATCTGACGGAAGAAAGGGTCGAGACACTTACCTGTGCGGCCGCAACACGATTTTTCGGTTTTTGGACGATGATGAGTGGATTCGTTTGCCGCTGATGAATTTGCACAGGCCCGGAGGTTCATGTTTACAGGCTGCCGATGATGGATTGGATGTTGTGGCTGCATGCACCCGCGTTTTCATTGCATATGGCCAGCGCTGTGATTGGTGTACACTCTAGTGGGCTTAACTGTTACAGGACTCCCGCAGGATGTCTTGTAATAGTTCTTCCTCCTCGGGTGCATGCTGCACGACGAAGGATTTGGCCTCACGATCACGCTCCCTGAGCTCATGGGTGGCTGGGATGGATATGGTATGACATCTCAGCATTTTTTTTTATGTTAGAAATTGCTTTTCTCTTTGATAACTCAACGATCTGCTTTGCTGGTGCAGGTAACTTCATTGCATGTCGACAAGGATGGTAGAACGAGGTGACAACAGTGTGCAAGGGTGACAACAGTAGCTTGCATGCGTCCAAACCGATCCTTAGTCGTTAGATCTCCTCATAAAATGAATTCTGGGCCGTCCCGAACTTCTACAGGAAGTTTCCTGTAGAAATACAGAGCTTCCTGTAGAAAGTTTGCGTTTCCTGTAGAAAGTCTGCATCTTCCTGTAGAAAATCTGCATCTTCCTGTAGAAGACTCAAGCCGTGATGAAATTGTGCACATACCTTGGAGAAAAGGAGTATTCTTGGAGGAGGTGCTGGTGAGGTCTCCTGATAGCATGATAAGGATCCTTGGCTCTGAGTTGAGAGGCTTCCTCTCCTCCATAGAACACCTGCAACCTGCATGCAATTTTACATTATGAACTTGTTGTCCTTGTCTTTTTTTTTTTTTTTTTTGCTTATTGTTTTTTCTTTTTTTTTTCCTTTTTTTTTTGAAAGATAACAGGGGTGCCTCGATGAGGTTTTCACCCTTGCCATCTGCCTTAAGCGCCTCAGAGAGGTTTTCACTCAAGGATCTTTTTTCAAATCTCTTTTTTTTTTTTTTTTTGAAAGACAATAGGGGCGCCTCAATGAGGTTTTCACCCCTACCACTTGCCTTGGGCGCCTCAGAGAGGTTTTCACCCAAGGATCTTTATTATTTTTTTTTTTTTTTTAGATCTTTCAGGGTATGCCCAAAGCAGAGGCAGAACCCTTCTCTATGACCATCACTGATTTCTCCATAGTTTTGATGAACTCTTGTCTTGAGAGAGGTTTCCTGTAGGTATTCAATCGATGCCCATTGACAAGCATGGGGATGGCTTCCTCATCAATGGTTCAAATAAGAACAGATCCATTGTCATGGCATTTTTCCAGTGCATATGGTCCTAGCCATCTGGTTCTCAGCTTCCCCTTGAAATCTTTGTATCTGGAGTCATACAACAAGGCCCAATCCCCTAGCTGGAATTGCTTGTCATTGAGGTGTTGGTCATGCCACACCTTTCTCTGAAGTTGAACCACTTCCGAGTGAAGGAGGGCCTGCATTCGGTGCTCGTCCAGTCCATTCAGCTGCAATAATCTTTCTTGTTGTGCATGGCTGAGATCTAGGTCCAGCTGAGCTGCCATCCTCAACGTGTTGTATTCAAATTCAATGGACAGCAAAGCTTTCTTCCCATAGACCAGCTCATAAGGTGTGAAGCCGGTGGTGGTCTTCCAGGTTGTGTTGTAAACCCATGTGGCCTCAACCAGGCGATCTGCCCAGTCCTTTCTGCTGCTGCTCACCACCTTAGTCAAGATCCCTTCCAATGCTCTATTGGTGACTTCCACCTACCCATTTGCTTGAGGGTGATAGGGGGTGGAAGTCCTATGCTTGATCTTGTGATGAGATAGTAGGTCTTCAACTAGGTTGGATGTGAACTGGCTCCCTTGATCGGTGACCAGCTCTCTTGGGTAGCCAAACTTGTAGAAGATGTTTTCTCTTAAGAACTCGGCCACCTTTTCTTCTGTTGCTGCTTTGATTGCTTTGGTCTCTGCCCACTTTGTTAGGTAGTCAGTACACACAATGATGTAAGACCTTTGCCTCGAAGGAGGGTTGATTGGACCCACAAAGTCCATACCCCACTTCTCAAATGGCGCAAGAGTCACTTGAGGTTGGAGAGGCATCTCATCCCTTTGAGTCGGTTTCCCCATTCTTTGGCATTGGTCACATTGGCTGATATATCTTCTGACATCTTGATGAAGTGTGGGCCAATAATAGCCTGCCTGCAGGATTTTGAAGGCAGTCCTCTTTGCTGCAAATTGTCCTCCACAAGGCCCATCATGACAGGTGAGGAGGATATCAAAGACTTCCTCCTCCCTTACACAACGCCTTAAGATCTGATCGGGGCCAAGCTTGAACAGATTGCCCCCGATATAAGTAAATGAGGCACTTTTTCTGATGATTCTGCTCTTCTCTCTTGAAGATAGGTGCGGAGGGAACTGTGCTGAAACAAGGTAGTTTGCTATATCAGCAAACCATGGAGAGAGTGCTGAGATAGCAAACAGATGTTCATCGGGCATCTGGTCATCCACTGTTCCATCCTCATCTGCAGACAAATCCAATCTAGATAAAAAGTCAGCAACAACATTTTCTTTACCTGGTTTGTCAACAATGGTCAAATCAAACTGCTGCAACAAAAGTAACCATCTAATAATCCGAGCATTCACATCTGGTTTATTCATTAAATATCTAATTGCAGCATGGTCTGTATGTACAAATGTTTGATAGCCAGTGATATAATGTCGGAACTTGTTCAATGCATGGACCACAACCAAGAACTCTTTCTCGGTTACAGTGTAATTCAGTTCGGCTTTGGACAAGTTTTTGCGAACAAAGTAAATGGCATACGAAAGTTTTTGTTCAACTTGTCCTAAAGCTGCACCTATGGCTTTTTTCGAGGCATCAATGTGGATGTGGAAAGGTAGGGCCCAGTTTGGACCTCTCAAGATTGGGGCTGACACCAACTTGTCCTTTAATTCATTCAAAGCCCTCTGACAATCGTCAGTCCATTTAAACTCCACATCTTTTGCCAACAGGCCAAACAATGGTGAGGCTAGCTTGTTGAAGTCTTTAATGAATCTCCTGTAATACCCTGCTAATCCTAAGAAACCCCGAACATCCCTTACCTTTTGAGGAGGTGGAACCTTCTTGATGAGAGAAATTTTGTTAGGATCCACCTATAACCCTTGGCAAGAAATGGTATGGCCTAGCACGGTCCCTTCAGTCATCAGGAATTCACATTTTTCAGGACTAAGGGACAGGTTCATCTCAATTCATTTGGTTAGGACTTTTCCCAGATTGGACAATGCTTCTTGGAAGTTGGCCCCATAAGGAGTGAAGTCATCCATATAGATTTCCACTGCATCATGGACCAGCTCCGAGAAGATGCTCAAGACAGCTCTCTGGAAGGTAGCAGGAGCGTTGCATAGCCCAAAGGGAAGAACTCGGTAGGAAAAGGTACCCCAAGGACAAGTGAAGGTGGTCTTATCTTGGTCTTCCGGGCTGATTTGGATCTGGTTGTACCCGCTAAACCCATCCAGGAAAGAGAAGAACTTCTTTCCTGCCAGTCCATCCAACACTTGATCTATGAAAGGTAGAGGGAAATGGTCTTTCTTGGTAGCTTTGTTCAGTTCTCGATAGTCCACACAGATTCTCCACTTCCCATTCTTCTTGGGAACCAACACTAGAGGGGACACCCATTCACTATCTGAGATGGGGTAAATGAATCCGGCATCCAACAGTTTTTGCAATTCTTCCTTTACAATGTCCTTAAGGGCTAGATTCATTCTCCTCTGAGGTTGCCTAACCGGCTTACAATCCTCTTTGATGTATATGTGATGGGTACAGACCGAAGGATGGACTCCTTTCATCTCCTTATAGCTCCAAGCAAAAGCATCTAGATGGCTGGCCAACAGGCTACACAGCTCCTTTTCCTGGGAAGGAGATAGGGAGGAGCTGATCTTTAACGTTCTCTCAGGGCCGAACTCCACATTCTTGACTCTGGGAGTGACAGGGTTGGTTGTACAAAGATCCACTAAGGTGCTGGCTTGGGCATCCTCCACCAATTTCTCTAAGGATAGTGCACTGGAAGGTGGATTCTGGATCAAGGTCTCAATCAAGTCATCCTCGGTTGGGGGGTCTCTTCTAGTGGTATCTAGGGTGCACAAAGGTGCTAAGTACACTTCATCCTCTTCTCCTTCCTCCAACCAAAGTGGTAAGTCATGCTCTAAGGAAGGTTGGGCAGGAGGGTATAGGACTAGCTGCTTGGACATAGGACCATTTTTGATGGTCATATTTCCTGCACGACAACTTATGTAAGCATCTGCAGTGGCTAACCAAGGCCTTCCCAAAATAAGAGGATATCTAGTAAGCTTTGCCTTGGGTTGCAGAACCAAGAAATCAGCAGGGTATTCCCAAGAGTCGACAGAGACCAAGACATCCTCCACAATCCCTTTGGGAGTCACAGTGGAGCGATCTGCTAGTTGCAGTACTGTCAAGGTCTTCCTCAAGGAACCCTGAAGATTGAGTTTGAGCATGGTATCCCTGGTCATCACATTAATGGCAGCCCCCAAATCAATCAAGGTGTGGGGTATGATGGTGCCATTGATGTGGACATCTACTACGAGACTCCCAGGATCTAGATACTTTGGGCAGATGACTTGTCCTAACATAAGGTCAGACAGTTGTCCTAAGACATTGATGGTTGAAGCATCTCTCTTTCGCCTGCCTGGGTGTTTGAAACACTTTTCCTTAACCAGTTTGTTGTATATTGGCACATCCTTGATGGCTTGGAGAAGTGGTATTTTTACACACAACTGCTTGAGCTCACCCAGGAGCTCATCCTCCTCTGGGTTGAGTTGTGTGGTGGTTGTTAGTCTCTCAGGAAAGGGTGGAATAGCCTTTGGTTCACTTTCCTGTTTATCTTCCTCATCCTCTGGGGGAGGAGGTTGGCGATCCGGAAGAGTCTTTCCAGATCGAAGATTGATATCCTGGATCTCCACAGCATAAGTAGGGCATGATGTTTCCCCAGTGTATACCTGGTGGGCCTGTCTATTGTTGGGGTTCGGGTTCGGTTGAGCAGGTATTTGAGGTTGCCTTGGAGGAGCAGGAGGTAATGGCTGAGGTTGAACTGGTGGTGGAGGCAAAATGGCAGGAGGAGTGTTGTACTGGGGCCTCCACCCCGACTGAGGTGAATTCCACTGAGGCTGTGGCTGGGCATGTGAGTGATAGGAATGAGTAGTGGGTTGAGTAGGGTACTGAGGTGGGTAAGACCATGGAGGAGGCATAGACCAGGAAGGATGAGCAGGGGGACCCCAGGAAGGCATAGGAGTCGATTGGTTGGGGCTGTAATAAGCTTGGGGTGCCCCTTGCATCCCTTGTTGGTAAGGTCTAGGTCCTTGTGGCCTTCTTTGGTTGAGGAAATAGAGAGGTTCAGTGGGAGCTTCTGTCCCTTGGTACATGGCTTTAAATCCAGGTAAGGTTGGACATTGGTTTGTGGGATGGTCCTCCTCACAAACGAAACACACTTCAACCGAATGCAATGGGCATTCGTTCTTAGGGTGTCTCCTTGTACATCTAGGGCAAAAGATAGCCAAGGCTCTCTCAGCTTCTTCCTTCTTCTGCTGGATCCTGAATGTGTCCAGCTGCATGGAAATGGTCTGTCTCACCTCACTCTTAAGATCTTCTAATTGATTTTCAAACTCATGTTTGGAGAAAGGGACACCAGCTGAGAGGAGGTTTCCTCTACCTCGTTTCCGAGCTGCCCTGGAGTGGTTTCTAAACACAGTCTTGATGTCCTCATAAGGCAGTTGGTAAATATCCCCCCCAGCTAACATGTGAAGGGTATCTAAGAGGTCTTCAGGGACTCCTCGGAGCAGGACCAACTTGAGGGATTCAGGGTCAAGAGTGCACATGGCCCGCTTATAACTAAGTTGGAACCTCTCCTCATAATCCTCTAAGGACTCATCATTTCCCATGGTCATCCGAAAGATTTCTCCCTTGGTTTCCTTGGACCTACATTAGTCCCGGTACTTGGTATTGAAAGCTTGCTGCATCTGAGCCCAAGTAGTGATACTATTCCCAGGTAAGCCCATGAACCAGCGTAATGCTGCATCCTTAAGAGTGGAAGGGAAGAGTTTCAGCTTCTGCTCATCTTCAGTATAGTCATAGGTTCTACAAAGGACAACAAACTCAAACAGGAAGGTGTCAGGATCTTCAGTAGTCAGTCCATGGAAGTGAGGTAGAGCGGAGGGGCTTATGTTCTTCATTTTCATCTCTCCATTGGTCTCTCGGACGGGAAAGGCACCTTCTATTCTCTCATCTTCTCTTCTATTGTCAGCCATAGCTTCAGATGGGATGGTCTCTAATTCTTCTTCTGCTATAGGATCTTCGTATATCTCAGGAGGTTCACCTATAGGTTCTTCTGGATCACTGTCACCGAAGAAGAGAGAAGGGCGACTCAGTGATGTGGTGGGGGTGTTGGGTAGGAATTTGCCTGTTTTATCTCAGTTCCTACGAGGCATGAAATGGAAAGACTTTTTTGATTGCTTTTTTTTTTCTTTGGTACCTGCAAAACTGAAACAGATTGATCTACAACTAACTATCTTACTGAAATAAAGATCCAGAATTAAATTGAAAGCAGGAAAGAACTAATCTACTTTGCTCAAATGAAATTGTAGGAATGGAAATGCTAGTCTACGCTTGCAGAATTGAAAGGCTAATCTACGCTTGCATAAATGAAATTGCAGAATTGAAATGCTAATCTATGAAAGCAAGAAATGCTAATCTATGAAAGCAGGAAATGTCTATGCTACTTTTGCAGAATGGAAACGAAATAAACTACTTGGCAGAAGGCAAGAGTAAGAAAGTAGAAGAAAAGCAACAATTACTAATACTCTGACGCTTCCCCGGAAACGGCGCCAAAAAGATGGTGGGCTCCAGTATTGTAGCAATAATGCTACAACTCCTGGAGCTTCCTATCTCTAATTTTATCAACCCAGTAGTTCGTAACAAACTTGGAAGCGACGGTGTTGTATGCACAAGTACTAGCTCTTGTCGCAACTATCACTTGGTCAGCTGGCACAAGTCCGCTAGGGCTCAAGCCAACTTCTATATGTTCTCAGAAGAAGCTTTCTAAATGATGAATGAAGACTATCTCAAAGGAAATTAACCTACTTTGCAAGAATGAACTGAAAGCCAACCAAACATGGAAACCCTAGTAAACCCTAATCTGACTAGCTTAATCCTTACAATGCAACGATGGGAATGTAACTCCTAAAAATGATGCCATTACTTCTAGTGATATGAGATGCATGAATTTAAACTACTTCCATTGAAAAGAACATTGTTTTTATATTTTTGCTTAAGTGGTTGGAGTTATTATGACTTTGTTTCTTATTAGGTTTTGACTGTGCAGGGGTAGTTTGAAGGGAAGGAAGGCTTGGAAAAGGTCAGGAGGGCTAGGAGAGGTTCCAGGGGATCCCTAACATCATTCCACAGGAGTCCACAACGTTCAGGTGCTTGGCAATCGAGTTTGCAAGCTTCTACAGGATGTCTGCAGGGGATCCTACAGGAAGCTCGGGATTTCTACAGGAAGTCTGCTAACTTCTACAGGATGTGCTGCGGTTGGAGTTTTGGGTGATGGAGGAGTCGAGGAGCTGTATGGGTGGATAGGTAGGATGAAAAGGGAGCTTGTGATGGCTCAGGGATAGAGAGATCAGATGGAGAAGGAGTGGGTAAAGTTGGTTGGTGGATAGATGGGTGGAAGCAATGAAAAGCCAAAAAGATGGAGCTACGTGAAAAGTAGAAGGGTTTGGAAGGAAAACGAGCTGAACAGAGGTTAAGCAGGTGGCTTAGGCA
Source organism: Pinus tabuliformis (assembly GCA_031772625.1). Classification (NCBI taxonomy): domain Eukaryota; kingdom Viridiplantae; phylum Streptophyta; class Pinopsida; order Pinales; family Pinaceae; genus Pinus; species Pinus tabuliformis. The sequence continues at coordinate 1,280,398,448 of CM062809.1, forward strand.
CGGTTGAGAAGAAGAGGAAGATAATAGAACAATGCTGCGCAGTGTAAATGGAACAAATCCTCTATGTCTTGCACAAAACCGAGAATTCATCCACCTATTCTAACTGTGTTATTAAACCAACGAACAGCAATGTAAACTTCAGAGAGAAATCGTGCATGGTGTTGGAACGAAGGAGTATTGCTCAAGATCAGAATGCATGGATGGATCTACAATTGAAATGACTGTGTTGCAGCTTGCATGAACGTATAAGACTGCATTTTTTGGTGGTTGGTACGGTCTACACCACCAATCTCTAAACAGAGATGGCAGTGAGTGCACTATCAACCTTTTCTTGGAGCTCTAATGAATGCTAATCCTCCTACTCTAATCTAATCTACTGAAAGCACTTTAACCATGAACTAATCCTACTCAATCACATTAAAGAAATTAAATCAGCAGACTGTGTTTTTCAAATGCATGTCAAAGCAAAGAAATGAAGTGCTGAAAGGAAAGACAAGTAACAATACAAGGAAAAGGAGGTCTATTGCTCTCAGGTTGGGCCCTAACCTGAGAGCTATAGCTCCCTTAAGAACTCAGAATTGAATCCAAAGCTGCCTGCCTTTATTAAATAATCATGAGTCTAACAACATGCCAAAACTGGCTTACAAAAAGCAAAAACCAAGCTGTAGCTCGTACTCAGAAATTGCAACAGTAGTTCAAAAGTTCAAAAAGCTCCTATCAAAGGCTACGGCCTCAATATTTATACATGATGAGGATCAAGCTGGCTTCCTCAATCAGGGGAGCTTGGCTGTCCAACTAAAAGTGAACTGTTGTTCCTGTAGAATCCGTTGGCTGCCTTGCAGCTCGGTGGGGATAGCTGTTGGAGCTCGGAGTTAGGGTGGAGATCACGAGGGAGGTCATTCAAGACTGTGGAAAACCTCCCTATAAACCCGCAATGCCACCTTTGCTGTCTCCTTGTCTCCATTTGCGTGGTCTTTGCTCCATTTAATGCCAAAAAACCTGAAATCATTATGTATTAGTCACATAGGAATAATGCCTGCCCTTCTTCCTACAAATAACACGAATATACTAAGAAATGATGCATAAGTGATAAAAGATGAAGGGTTGAGCAAGGTAAGTAGGCCAAATGAGCCCAAATTGTTACCAAAAATTGGGGCTCATCACGGAACAAACACCATCTCTACAAGATACCTTAGGAAGATCTGTCACCATATTTTCTTTACATAGATTTTGAAGGGAGCGATAGTTTAAGTGACCAAATCGTTTATGCCAAAGTTTGCTCACTTCATCACTATGAGAAACAAATACCGAGGGAAGAGTTGCTGAACCAAAGTTGTTAAAATTATACAACCTTGTAGAATCATTAGCAATTCCAGTAGCTAAAATCTATCTAGGATCTCTTAGGTCCTTAATTACAACATCATGAGGTGAAAATTCAACGGTATTACCTTCAACTGAATGAGTTATCTGATATACAGATAGAAGGTTGCAGGATAAGGTTGGAACACATAATACATCATTAAATGGACCATTGTCTAGATGAATAGTTCCAGTCCCTACCACACTAAGAGATCTATCATCACCAACATATCTATTTTTGGTGTTACGATCATTTAAAGAAGAAAACATGGCTTTGTTTTTGGCCATGTGATAAGAACCTCTAGAATCAATTAGCCACTCATGAGAATGAGAGGAAGAAGATACATTTAGTGCATAACAAGACCGAGATGCTTGATAACCACAAGTAGAAAGTGCTATTCCTGAAGATCAAGTTGAAGTTGAAGAGTGCTCCAAATGGATGTTATGCTTCTTCATTGCAGCTTCCAAGGATTCCATCTTCTTAAAGCATTTGGATTCTAAGTGGCCGTATCGATTACAAAAGTTGCAATGTCTATCAGTATCTTTCCCTTTGTTTTTATTTGCCTTATCATTTTGTTGAATTGATTTTTCATTTTGAGACTGAAATTGCTTAGCACCCTTGTTTGGTTTAGGACCATTCTTTTTAGGATATTGCTTCTTAGGATTCTTTGAATTTGGTTGTTGCTGGGAAGCTAAGGTTTTTTTAGAAGAGTTTTCAAGATTAAGAAGACCAAGATGTAAGAGTTTTTCTTGTTCTCTTATTAAAGAATCACAAAAGGCATCAAAAGAGGGAGACTTGTAGTCTTGTCCTTGAGAAATAAAGGCTTCTCTAATAGAATGGAAGGTGGAAACAAACACAGAGTAGGCTGGTCCCAACTTTGTAAGAATGGAATAGATAAGGATAACATCTTCTTTCTTAACCTTAACACCTTCCAAGAGAATTCTAAGGGTCTTGAACTTGGACAAAAAATCTTTAATAGAAGAAAAATTATTGGGGTCCAACATAAGCAACTCATTTTGGAGTTGATGGAATCTAATTTCATTCTTAATTCGAAAAACTTTAGTGAGCTCTTTCATTGCTTCATTAAGGGTATCAAGTTCTGCGATATGAAATCTAAGTTCTGGAGAAATAGACATCGCTATCAACCCACGTGCTCGATATTGCCTATTTTCCCATTTGGCTACCTTATCTTTATCTTTGGGTTTAGTATCTTGGCCTGAGGCTATTCTATAAAGACTTTTACTTATAAGTAAATCCATAATGTAGGACCACCATTGGAAGTAGTTGGTGCTGTCAAGAATAACTTGGCATGGACTTTCCATTTTAATAGAAAATTAAAACTAAGTCCTTTATATTGAAGCATAGAGTTATCCATTTCCTTTAAGGTGTGATTCTTCCTTTCAGCTACACCATTTTGTTGTGGAGTATATGGAACAATATGTTACATTTGAATTCCATGCTTAGTGAAAAATTTGATGAATTTGTTGTTAACATATTCCCTACGATTATCATATCTTAGCTTAAGAATTTGATGTCCGGATTATTTTTCAACAAAGGCATTAAAGGCCAAGAACATGTTAAATACTTCGATCTTGAGTTTTAAGAAGTATCCCCAAGTGCGTTTGGAGAAATCATCAATGAAAGTTAAGAAATATTTGTAGCCAAAGAATGAAACAACTGGAAGTGGACCACATAAATCACTATGCACAAGTTGTAAAGGGGCTAAGGTGTTCCAAGAGGCACGTTTTTCAAAACTATCTCGATGATGTTTTTCGAGTACACATACGGAACAAACACCATCTCTACAAGATACCATAGGAAGATCTGTCACCATATTTTCTTTACATAGATTTTGAAGGGAGCGATAGTTTAAGTGACCAAATTGCTTATGCCAAAGTTTGCTCACTTCATCATTATCAGAAACAAATACCGAGGGAAGAGTTGCTGAACCAAAGTTGTTAAAATTATACAACCTTGTAGAATCATTAGCAATTCCAGTAGCTGAAATCTGTCTAGGATCTCTTAGGTCCTTAATTACAACATCGTGAGGTGAAAATTCAACAGTATTACCTTCAACTGAATGAGTTATCTGAAATACAGATAGAAGGTTGCAGGATAAGGTTGGAAAACATAATACATCATTAAATGGACCATTGTCTAGATGAATAGTTCCAGTCCCTACCACACTAAGAGATCTATCATCACCAACATATATATTTTTGGTGTTACGATCATTTAAGGAAGAAAACATTGCTTTGTCTTTGGCCATGTGATAAGAAGCTCCAGAATCAATTAGCCACTCATGAGAATGAGAGGAAGAAGATACATTTAGTGCATAACGAGACCGAGATGCTTGACAACCGCAAGCAGAAAGTGCTATTCCTGAAGATGAAGTTGAAGTTGAAGAGTGCTCCAAATGGATGTTATGCTTCTTCATTGCAGCTTCCAAGGCTTCCATCTTCTTAAAGCATTTGGATTCTAAGTGGCCATCTCAATTACAAAAGTTGCAATCTCTATCAGTATTTTTCCCTTTGTTTTTATTTGCCTTATCATTTTGTTGAATTGATTTTTCATTTTGAGACTGAAATTGCTTAGGACCCTTATTTGGTTTAGGACCATTCTTTTTAGGATATTGCTTCTTAGGATTCTTTGGATTTGGTTGTTGCTGGGCAGCTAAGGTTTTCTTAGAAGATTTTCCAAGATTAATAAGACCAAGATGAAAGAGTTTTTCTTGTTCTCTTATTAAAGAATCACAAAAGGCATTAAAAGAGGGAGAATTGTAGGCTTATTCTTGAGAAATAAAGGCTTCTCTAATAGAATAGAAGGTGGAAACAAACACAGAGTAGGCTGGTCCCAACTTTGTAAGATGGAATAGATAAGAATACCATCTTCTTTATTAACCTTAACACCTTTTAAGAGAAGTCTAAGGGTCTTGAACTTGGACGAAAAATCTTCAATAGAAGAAAAATTATTGGGGTCCAACATAAGCAACTCATTTTCGAGTTGATGGGATCTAATTTCATTCTTAATTCGAAAAACTTTAGTGAGTTGTTTCATTGCTTCATTAGGGGTATCAAGTTCTGCGATATGAAATCTAAGTTTTGGAGAAATAGACATCCCTATCAACCCACGTGCTTGAATTGCCTATTTTCCCATTTGGCTACCTTATCTTCATCTTTGGGTTTAGTATCTTGGCCTGAGGCTATTTTGTAAAGACCTTTACTTATAAGTAAATCCACAATCTAGGACCACCATTGGAAGTAGTTAGTGCTGTCAAGAATAACTTGGCATGGAATTTCCATTTTAATAGAAACTAAAGCTATAGATGATGAAACTAAGTGTTTCAATGGAAATATCTCGAAAAACTAGGCCAATTAAAAAAAACGGCTCTAAAAACGACTTTCGGATGAAGACATTATGGATTTTTGAAGAAACGTTGTTGAAGAGGCTCACGAAGTGCGTGAATGTGTGGAAGTGAATGATAATGTTACATTTAAAACAAATCCTCCCCCACCCCCGCCCTTCCAAACTTAATCTAATTAGCTCACTTTACAAAAAAAATTATGTGACCCACTTTTATAAATTAGTGAAAGTCACTTTTACAATGGTACTTTATGAGCTACCCACTAAATTGTAACTTAAATAAAAGATAAAGAGACTTTAGAATTATAAGTGATTCACTTTTTATAATGGGTGAAAAACTTTTACATAAAGTAACTTAAAAACATAAGTTACATGTGCTTTTTGAAAAAGTATCTCAACAAAACCAAAGACTTGAACTCAAGACCTCTATTCTCATAAAGTAACTTTGAACCAAGTGAGCTAGTTTAAAAGGTTACTAATTTTTGGAAAAGAGGAGGGACCTTTTTTTTTTATATATATATTTTTTTCAGTCACCGAAGCTTTGGGGTGCGTGTTTACTTGAAAATGTTCTTTTTCATTCCAAAACAAAAAACCACACAACCCAACATGGACATAAAAAAAAAAAAACCAAACCTTATGGCTTGAAGTTAGCTCTTGCCAGAAACTAAATATTTTCCTCGAAGTTTCTGATTTTCCGAGATCACCCGAAGGCGTGATAGAAAAGAACATACGCATGAGAAAAATTCTTCCTTTCTATTTCTGATTTTCCCATATCGCACAGAGTCCCATGCCAAAGAGCATACATAGAAATGAAAGCTATAGATCTGGTAATAAAGAAAACAGAGAGATAAATAAACCGAAATAAACAGAGAGATAAATAACTAAAACTGCAAATAAAGATTGTATACCTCCAGATCTTAAAAATGACGTAGCTAGGGCTACCAGAAACCTTTTGGCATGAAACGAAAGTGGTTCCTCACTGGAACAGATGCTCGTAACACAATAGAGCAACCCTCTCGGCTCGAAAGTAGTCAGAAACAATAGGTCTAGGAAACGACAGTCGGATGGAGTTGTACTGGCTTCCGATTTGGATCACCAACGGATGTGACCCTCAAATAGCTCTGATACCAAGTAGGAATTTACAGGGTAAGTTCCTTAGATAGAAAGCCAAAGGACACCACTCACAAACAGATCATAGATCAATACACTAATATTCTTGACATGGTTAAAACCTTGAAAGAGGGAAATAGTCCATGACCCGAACCAACGAGGCCACTTCAGGCAATTTATTAATAAAAGAATGAAAATTTACATAAGTTTCTCTCGTGAATGGTCACCCTACAAATGACCCTCCATTCTCTTTAAATAGAGATCATGGACCAATCGGGTGTTAAGCCATTGATCAAGTATCGGTAATACTGAGGAGAGAATAAATCGTCAGATCACTTCATGTCTAGAACATGTTGTGACCATCGGATTGTAAGTTACAAAAGTACATAGTTAAGAAACACACTTTACCTAACTCTACACTAAACCAAATTATAGTTAACTATTTCCTATGTGTCAGAGTATCATAGCAATTTGTTAGGTGACTATTCATGAGAGAATCTTATTTAATTTTTCTTTCTTTTACATTAATAAATTGCCTAAAGTGGCGTGTTGGCTCAGGTCATGGACTGTTTCCCTCTTTGAGGGTTTTAACCACATTAAGAATACTAGTGCACTGAACTATGATCTGTTTGTGAGTGGTGTCCTTTGGTGTTCTATCTAAGGAACTTACCTTGTAAATTCCTACGTCACTCCCAATTTTGTACTTGGATTCGAATCTATTAATGATCTCGAATATTTTTTGTGTTATTCTTACACATAAATCACTCTAACTATTGTTTCTCTCCTCTCTATGGCTCTTTCCATCCCTTTATAGTATCCACTCTTCCTCTGCACTATTATGACGATGTTCAAGGAAGGATTACATTGTTGCCGACCTCTATGACCTATGTATATTCTTGTGCTTTCCTTGCACTACGCAAATCCCTCGTGAGCTTCACTGTAAATGTTCTGCAACATTCTCTCCTCTTACAACCATTGGAATTCATTCAACTAAATATGACACATTACTAATTTAGAACATAGGATCAATTCCACGCATTCAACACTCAAAATAGAGTTTTTCCTCTATTAATAAATATTTACTCATATACATGGATTTACAAAGGCATCTCTTGGCCCGACTTAAATTAATTCAACCTTATTTGGCCTCATGGTCACACTCGGCCTCTAATCCTTCCTATTCTCTCCTCAATGGATTCCCCTCATGCATTTTTGGCTTACAAAAATATATAAAAGGATACTGAACTAGAATTATTTTAGGTCCATAATTCACTCAACTAATAAGCTCCTAAGAATATTCTAGATCCAAAAAATCCTCTCAAGAGATCTATCTTATCCCAAGATCTCTCTAACTCACTCAACATGTTGACACTTCTTCTTAGAAGATATCATTCCATACCAATTACATTAATTTTAGAATCTTCTTAAAAAGATAGAAAATTACAAATAATTGACAATTTCACTCAATTAGGGAACCAACTTCGTTGGTAAATGAAAGACCCCTAAGTTTAGTCAAAATGTATTTTGACTTGGAAGTTGGATTATTGTGCATCACTTATCGACATATGGATGTTAGTTCATAAATATTTGTATGAAGGAACTTTCTCCAAGGGTCTATTGTCATAAATGAAAGTATCGTAAGTGATATATTTGGATTTAATTATCATGAACTTAATTTTATTGATATTAAAAGCCATGCTCATCTTCGAGCATAAGTATTGGTGAATTCTCATTTGTTTTCTATGATTTTAATCGCTACTTGCAAAAAGAACAATATCATCAACATAAAGGAGAAGAGTTATGACCATTATGGTGAGCGCAGGGCCAACACAACGTGCATCTTCCAAATACTCTTCTATCTTAACCATGTATATGCCAAAAAGGATATGGGATAAGGGAGACCCTTGCTTGAGTTCGATATTTTATTTAATTTCTTATGACTAACCCTCAATGGTCCTATTCTTGGAAAACAAATGTTCATACATCCTTATCACAACAACCTTCAACTTAAGAAGAATCATTATCTCTTCTAGATCCTTCCATAAATTTGTCTTAGGAAATATGTTAAAAGCTTTTCTAAAGCCAATAAAATAGTAGAATATATCAATTTTATTATTGTCAAATTCCTCTACAATAATCCTATGAGTACCAAGATGGTCCATGGTTGAATGATATCTCCTAAAACCTATTTTCCTTTAGCTCTTTTACCATGGATTTTAATCTAAGGGCTAATCTTCTCTTCCAAAATAATCCCACACAACTTTGATCAAACATGGATAATAATTATGGTCCTATAATTAGATGGAATGCTTTTAACCCTACTCTTAAAAATAGGCACAAGAAGCCTTTGCATCCAATGCTTAGGGAATCCTTGCTTCATTGTCAAATTAAAAAGCTTATGTATGTGCAAGATGGGAATAGGTTATCCCAATTTAAAATTTTCAACTTGGTAGCCTTCGATGTCCTTATATTTCCCATTAGAAAGTTGCTTAACCCCAAACTCAATGTATTCCAATTGAAAGATACCATCCTCTATAGGGCATGCAAAATGGTGTCTATGGAATTAGGGAATTCATAAGGTTTTTAACGTAAATATTCCAATTCTTCAAGCGATTGAAATTGTTTTTTTAAGTCTTGTGAATTAAAATTTTCATCTAAAGCTTTCGAGGGTCATTCTTAAAAAAGTCCAATAAGTGCACTTAGTTTCTAGTTATATTATATATTTTATTTATTTTAATAAAAGCATTTTGCACATTTATCTTATCTTATCATGGTGTGCATGGTTCCAGCTAGTTGATGTTGGCATTGGTTCATGATGGAAGCTATCTCATGTTGGCATTGATGTCAACCCTATGTAGTCTAGCTGATGTGTTGATGCCATTCATTGTAGCATGGTTGCAACTAGTTGAGTTGACATTGAGATTGTTGTGTTGGAATTGATTTCAATTGTATGATGTCAAACTCATGGTCGGGTGATGACATTGATGTAACTTGTTGGTAGCATCATGTTCATGAAGGTTTTTCCTTGAGTTTCCCTATGTTGGCAGTGATGATGATCCTATGGTGATGACTGTGACATGGTTAGTATGCAGATCTTCAGATATTGGTGGTGGTTGTTCATGTACTAGTGGTGTTCATGACCAAGTGAAAGGACTGATGGTTGACTTGTTGCAGTATTGTGTTTGGCCTTACGAGGATGTTGTTGAGGTGCTACAATATGTTGCATAGGTGTTTCAAGTTTGTTCAATGGTGTTGCATCTTAGGAAAATGTTTGTTGGAGAATGGAGGACTTGTTAGTACTTTTTCCAACCTCGTTTGTTGTCTTTTTAGGTCAACCTGATAGTGACACATGGGAGACTTATTTTGTATACTTGTAGATGTTTTACTGAGCTTACCATAGGTTTGGAGGTGAGTTCAGATGCTGAAGAAGAGTATCCAATAGGTGGCAGAGGTTCTGACATGAGGGCTTGTGGTTTTTCTTTATGCTCTGACCTAGTCATGTGGAGATGGGCTTATGCAAGCGAATGAAACGCTCCAGTCACTAGGAGACATGTATGTGCATGCGACTGAGCTTTTTCATGAAATATCCTTCGCATTCCTCGCACAAATCGGATGAAAAATGTCATGGAAATTCACAGAGGCTTCTAGAATAAGTTGTAAAGGTTGGGAATGGTTTGAAAATGTCCTCCCATGATTTTAAATCCTTTATAGGACAAGTAGTGATGTTAGTGGATTGATTTAGTCCAATTTTTCCACCCTTCATCCTGTGCGTAAGGTGAATTTCACCCAACACTTTATATACATCATTTTGGATCATAGTGGTGGTTGGTTCAGTATGAGAGTGAATAAGTGAAGGCTTCATAGAGAAGGAATGCTTTAGAATTAGTTGAGAGTGTAGAAAATTCAATGTATGAGTGTAAATTGTTGCATAGTGAGAAAATCCAAGGTATGTCGCAGAATATATCAGATTTCAGGTTGTTGTACCAGACTTTTTTTTTTGGAGGATTGTATTAGAAAATTATATATTAAAGCGCAATGGTACACATAAAATATTTCATAAACACAAACAAAAAAAGCACATAAAACAAGAGAGACAGATATATGTGATTCACCTAGTTTGGGCTACGTGCACAGAGAAACAACTAGTCCTTCCTTTTATATTATCTAGCAAAGTTAGGAGATACAACCTACAATAGATCCACTGTAATTTCTTCTTTTCTCTCACATAGTCTCTTCTCTCTTTCCCGCTAAGAATACACATAAACAGCCGCAATAAAATTCCCTCATTTAAACTGAGCCTTCCCTTCTATGGAAAATAAACCTTAAATTAACATAACTTCTATCGTCTCATCATCCGCCTAATCAACGACCCCGATTGCATATGAAATTGCAATATTTTACAAGGTAATTATACATCTATTTTTAGTTTCAGGGACGCTACCTGTGAACCCCCACCAGGGCGGCTCATAAAATCACCATCATCCCACCTGGACCCCCTTGAAGGCGATTAAACATGCGATGTTTCCACGGCGATTAAACGAGTGACGTTTCCTCTCTGTTAGGAACTGGCGTCCAACATGGCGATACCTTCGAATAAAGAAGATAACCAAGGTCCACACCCAATAGTTGGGAGTAGAAATAATGTTGCTAAATGACCATAGAATTACAATATTGATGGTTCCTTTCGAGCCACTATTTTTCTAGTGTTGATAGTACATTGTTGGTGGTGTTTTTTTATTATGATTTGGAGAGAGTCTTGATGCTGAGAGCATGATTCTAGAGTTCAATTCTTGTTGAGCAGAGCGTCTTGGATCCAATGTGAAAATATATGGAATGAGGTCCACATAGTGTATAGGAGTAGTGATTTCGTGAGAGAGGAGCAATGATTTCGAAGCTTTAGTGAAGAAAATAGTTTCTTCATCCATTGGTAGTTGGATAGTCCAATCAGATTTGGGCGAGGATCGTTGATCGTGGTGGCCTTCAATGGATTGTAGTCCGTAGATCTGTGTGAGAACAAAGTCTTCCAAGTTGATCAATAGATTTGAGTCTCCGGGATGATTGGTGTTGGCCTATTGTGTATGAGGTCGAGTCTCCAGGCTAATCGAAATAAACTAACTATGTAAAAGAAAAATTTCTTGACATAATAGAAATTCAGAGCAGAGTAGCAACAACAATGGTGGTTTTTCTCCTAAAAGGATTTCCACCAGAAATCTTGTGTCTCATGTGTGATGATGATTTTTTTGGTTGTGCTTTGATGGTTTACTTTTGGTTCATGATGCTTATCTGTTTATATGTTTATCATTTACTTGTTGGTGATATATGTGAATGTGCTAACAAGTGTGTGACTTAGTAAAGTTAATAAATGAAAAAATTGTGAATAAGTCACACTATTGATTCTCCTCCTCCCCCCCGACCAATAGTTCGCAAAGGTTTCCAATAATTAGTCTCAGAATAAGGCTCTTCGCTTCAACTTGATCGCTAGAGAGTAGATCTGGGGTTTGTTGGAAAAAACTACTTTTTATTTATTTATTTTATTTTATTTATTTATTTAATTACATAATTTATTTATTTATATTTATATTTATTTATTTATTTATGTTTTTCGGAATGGTTTTCCTCACTACTGTAAATTGCAAGGTATGAAGAAAAAATGTTAAATCTCAATTTTGTCTTGTGGATCTAACATTTGGAGATTTGTATGTGAAGGATGTGGCAAGGATCCAATTGTAGAGGAAGTTTTGCAACAGAATGCACAAGCTAGATGCATAATCTACAAGAATCTTCATGATCATGGTTTGAAGAGGCTAGTAGGTTTGAAACATGCCAAATATATGTGAAACAAGCTATAATCTGTATTTGGATATTGTACCAACAACAATAAGGAAAATGACAAAAAGAGCAACAAGAATAAGAACAAGAAGAAGGGCTTTCAAGATCATGAATATCAACCAAAAGAGTTTCATCCTCCTACTGTAAATGATTCAGCTGATCATGTGCAAAAATCAAAAGATAAAAAACCAAAGGTATTACAATAAAATGAATCAAAAGGTATAATTGTTAATGATTTTCTTTTGAGTTTGAATTTTGAGGATTCAGATTTTGATCATGCTAAAATTCCTAGTGGAGATGAGAATCATATTAATGTTCTTAAAACTGATATTTTAAGGATCAAGGAAAACTATTGCAGCTCTGTGATGATAGAGAGGCCAAGCTCAAGGAGGAGATAATCAAATTAAAGATTAAATTGGCTGAATCAGAAAGAGTTGAGAAAGGCATGAGCAAGCAATGCCAAGAGGAGGAAAAATAGTTTGAGAGATTAGAAGTTGAATTGATTTCCTTGAGAAAGCAACAAAATATGGAGAAGAACACTGTGGCTTTAGATAGTTTGGTTGAGACCTAGAGAGCACCATTGGATAAATTCGGTCTTGGATTTCAAAAGGGCGAGTCTAGTTTGCATGCAGGTAAAAACAACAAATAGGAACCCAAGAAAAATGTAGCAAACAATACCAGCAGCAAGAGTGATAACCAAGGAAAAAAGAAGCAGAACCAACAACTGATCAAGCAACAAAACCAACATCATAGAAGAAAATCTCAAGGAGCTCCTATAATCAGAAAACCTTTTGTTCCTAGAGATGATTGTGGCAGATTTGTAAGGTTTGAAATGAATCAAAATCCTTTTGTTCCTTTTGTTCATATTATAGAATGTTACAATTCTCACAAATTTCGGCATGTTGTTGCTAATTATCAGAGTAGAATGTATAGATCAAATCAGTGGAGCTTGCAGAGATTTTAACAGCCAAGGTGATTGGTCAACAAGTATAATTATAGTTTTTATGGTTATTGTTACTCATGTCACATGTTTTTCAATAAGGTAATAGATTGAAAGTCTAACCAACGGAGGAGAAACACATTGAATGCAAGGTATAGACCTAGCATGAGCAACGAGAGACTTGATCCTCTTTTGTTTGTATCTTGGCCATGTGGAGTGCTATACATGCCATAATTTTCTCCATATGGCAAGACATTGTTTTCTTCCCCGTTACTAAGGGAAAAACCATAAAAAGCAACAAAAACAAAGAGGATCTACCAGAAAACTAGTTAAGGAATAAAATAAACAAATGAAGGAAGAAAAGAAGCAGCCAAAGACAATGTGGAGAAAGGAGAAACTACTCTTCAAGTAGTGAAGAGCATGCCCTCCTGCAGTCCATGATTATTTCCTGCATATTTATAGAAGAATGCAGAGTTCATGAGATGTGCATAAACTTAGGGTGAGCATATGGTAGAAGTATAGCAACAGTTATGATGAGTTCATTGAGCCTCATGCACATTCAGGTCCATAAGATCATCCTGTCTTTTGGAGGTATATTGAGCTCAGGGGGAGCTATGCATGGTATGAGATTTACATGAGTTATTTGACATTTCTCTCATATTTTTTTCACTCAATTATTTGTAGTTCCTTACATATGTTTCCTGAGTGAAAGTGGTACATTTTTCAGCCAGATATATGTTTTTGGTTTCCACTAATAGTTGGTTAAAAATATGTGCAGCCATTCATAAAATGTGATCATTGCTCTAGCCATGTATATAGATGACTTGAGACATGGACTAGCCATGTATGAGATGTTATATACTGATTTTTACATCCATGTATTCATTAGTGGGTCATAATTCTGTGTTCGTAGAGGGTCGCGTCATTTATAGATAAAGTTGTCATGGTGATAGGGAAGTTTATAAAGTCTTTTTGCAGCAATACGTATGGGCTAATGATGATGTAATAGTCATGAAGTATCATGTTTTTGAATTGTTGGTCCATAGGAAATGATCATAGAAGCAATGTAATTCATCGAAAATCTATTTAATATTCTCATGGAGCTATGTACTTGTATTGTCTTATGATTGGGTCCTCTAGTGATTTGGTGGTAGAGTTGAGTAGTGATATAGTCAAGAGTCATGAGGTCATGTTCTGGTCATATGAGGTGATGTATGGTCATTATTTCCATTATCAAGGAAGCAATGTTGTAGCGGAAGCAGTTCATTATAGGTTGGAGCTGATGTTGGAGATGGAATATGTTTAGGGGGAGGATTATATGTTCCTATTTACTTCATCCATCCATTGTTGGCATTATGGTCTACTTGGAGGTGTTTATGATGTCCCTCATGCTATTTTATGATGGTTGTTGGTGGCCATTGGTGTTTATGCTATGTAGTTTCTATGGAGAAGAGTTGGTTGGTGCTTCATGAGGATCTTATTGTATATTGTTGTTTATTTATTGCTTCCCATTGATGCTTGTATGGTTGCCTCATGTTGGCATATTGTTGTTGTTGCTATAGGTGTTTGATTGGATATGTTGCTCTGAATGTTGATTGGTTATGTGTGTTGCTTGTTGCTGATGTGGAGAGTATGGTTATTGGTGATATGCATTACTTTTCTACTATGTTAGTTGCTCCAATATTTTTGCTTCAATTTTACTCCTTTATTAGATGGATTTGACCCTTTTCCATTGATGTCAAAGGGGGAGTGATAGAGGATGATGGTCTGGAGAGTTTTTCTGGTTGCCATCAATGCCAAAGGGGGATATTGTTGGCATATTAGTGTGCATGGTTCCAGCTAGCTGATCTTTGCATTGGTTCATGATGGCAGCTAGCTCATGTTGGCATTAATGCCAACCCTATGTATTATAACTAATGCGTTGGTGCCATTCATTGTAGCATGGTTGCATCTAGTTGAGTTTACATTAAGATGGCTGTATTGGCATTGATGTCAACTATATGATGTCACCCTCATTGTCAGACGATGGCATTGATGTAGATTTTTTGCACCATGGTGTTTGTGGAGGCGTTTCCTTGATTTTTGTTGTGTTAGAAGTGATGATGATCCTATGGTGATGGGTGTGACATGTTTTGTATGAAAATATTCAAATATCAATGGTGGTTGTTCATGTACTAGTGCTGTTCATGACCTAGTGCAGGAACTAATGGTTAACTTGTTGCAGTAGTGTGTTTGGCCTTATGAGGATGTTGCTAAGGTGCTAAACTATGTTGTAGAGGTGTTTCGGGTTTGTTCAATGGTGTTGTAGCTTGGGTAGATGTTTATTGGAGAGTGGAGGACTTTTCAACACTCTTGGCAACCTTGTTTGTTGGCATTTCAGGTCAACCTAGAAGTGACACTTCAGAGACTTGTTTCATGAACTTGAAAAGGTGTTACTGAGCTTATTAGAGGTTTGTATGTGACTTTAGACGTTGAAGAAGTGGATCCAAATAGGTGGTTGAGGTTCTCTCTTGAGGGCGTGTGGTTTTTCCTTCAGCTCTACCCCAGTCGCATGGAGATAGGCTTATACAAACAACTGAAAGGCTCTAGTCATTGGGAGACAGACCTGTGCATGTGACTAAAGGTCCTCAGTCGATTTTAGCTAGTGTTGTGCATGCAACTGATATTTTTTATGAAAAATTCTCTACATTCCTCCCTCAAAGTGGATGAACAATGGCATGGAAATTCATAGAGGCTTATAGAATAATTTGTAAAGGCCAGGAATGGTTTGAAAAGGTCCTCCAATGATTTTAACACCTTTAGTGCACAAGTAGTGATGTTAGTGGATTGATGTAGTCCAATTTTCGCAGCCTTGATCCCATGCCTAAGGTGAATTTCACCCAACACTTTTATATACATCATTTTGGAGTTGAGTGGTGGTTGGTTTAGTATGAGAGTGAATGAGTGAAGGCTTTATAGAGAATCAATGCCTCAAAATAAGTTGAGAGTGTAGAACCTTCAATATATGAGTGCAAATTGCTACATAGTGCCCAGACCTAAAGTACGCTGTAGAATAGATCATATTTCAGGTTGTTGTAGCAGGATTTTTGTTTGGAGGATTGGAGTAGATATTATGCTGCTAAATGACCATAGAATTACAATATTGATGGTTGCATTTGATTCTCTATTTTTCTAGTGTTGAGAGCACATTGTTGGTAGTTTTTTTTATTATGACTTGTAGAGAGTCTTACTGTTGAGAGCATGATTGCAGAGCTGAATTCTATTTTAGAATAGTGCCTTGGATCCAGTGTGGAAATATATGAAATGAGGTCCACATAGTGTAGAGGAGTCGTGAATTCAGGAGAGAGGAAGAGTGATTTTGAGGCTTCAACAAAACTAATAGGTTCTCCATCCAATGGTATTTGGATAGTCCAATCAGAGTTAGGCGAGGATCGTTAATCGTGGTGGCCTTTAGCGGATGGTATTTCGTAGATATGTTTGATAACAAAGTCTTCCGAGTTGATCAGTAGAATTGAGTCTCCTAGCTAATTGGTGTTGGCCTATTGTGTATGAGGTCGAGTCTTCAGGCTTCTCGGAATCAACTAACTATGTAAAAGACAAATTGCTTGACATAATAGCAATTTAGAGTAGAGCAGCGGCATAAACGGTGTTTTTTCTCTCGTATCTAGAGAGAACTCATTGTATCCACAAAACAATCCTAAAGAGTCTCAAACTATCTATTACAAAACAATTCAAACTAATTATTTTTCCTCCTAGCTGAATTGTAAAAGGTAAAACAAGAAGACAAACACTGATATGGGATCCATACACAAGTTGCAATATATACATGCCAATCGTGCATATCCTTAACATTAAACAAAAATGAAGGAATTGTTGCAGAAATGAACCATAATTAAACATTATATTGACAACAAGATAGGTTTGCTACATAATCAAGGATTCTATAGCAACTCCTAGTAAAATAAATAAAATAGACACATAACTCGAAAACTTCAAAAACCCCAATCATGATAACAATAAAATCATTACTTATCAAGACATGAGTCATATATATCAAAATATATAACTACTTTTACCTTCCATGACTCGATGATAATATGTGTATCTTTATCCTGAGATTTATTTTCAGTGCTAGAATAAATTTTTTTCCTTGTGTGTTTCCCTAGCTCAATACGAAGTTGTGAGTTGTTCATTTTCTTGCAATAACTAATTAATACGACCATTCAAGTGCGACTTAGTAAATAGGAACTTCTAATGCTAGTATATATTCAACAAAATGGGGTCAGAATTAGAAGAACTATGAGGAGTCTTCTCGGTGTTGCTATTGACATCAAGCTCAAATTTACTGTGATCTACAAAATTTCAACCTGAGGTTTGGTTTTCTTTGATGAAGGATCGAATGGAACCTCCAAATCGACAAACATTTCCTTTACAGGAGCATTTGTATGCTTATTTATCCTTGCTTGATCAATTTTCCTCTTAATTTGTTTCATTTTAACATTAGATTAAGGATTTTGTTTTGCTTGAATCATCTCTTCTTCAGGTGCAGGTTCTGTAGGTACAAGATTGATTTGAAGACTTACCCTGGAGGGGTTCACTTATTTTTTATCCCTAAATTCTTGTTTTAATTCCATATGACAAATAGTGGTACCCTTGGCCATGATTTTAGTTAAGTGTATAAGAGTAGGTCCAAGGGTTTCGCCCCTATTATCGTCCAAAACACAAGGGCCTGCTTCATTAAATGATTCATCATAATCATCCTATAACGAATGATGATATGGTGATTGAACATAACTATCCAAAGGAAGATTAGGCATAGAGACACCCAAGAGTTTAAAGTGTTTGGGAAGTTGGGGTTTATCGAAGCCATTTCGCTCTAGGAAAAGATCCCATTGATCCCCTTCCTTTGTCCACTGATGTCTAACCAGGATGCAGATGATACTGTGATGAAAGAGTGATATTTCAGAGTTTTTGTGACATGACTGGTATGTGTGAGACATTTTAGTTAACTTTTTATACAAAATGAATGGAAAATTAAGTTTATTGCCAAGAAATGCCATTAACAAACTTAAATGATATATAAAAACTAGACCATATCGCCCTTCACAAGTAACATACCCACACACTAAAAGCACTAAATTACACCATCTCAACTTCAAAGAGGAAATTGGCATACTTTTCACATGATATACATAGTCTTTACTAATAAGAATTTTACTCCATGGGATGTCATAAACTTCACATTTTTTGGACTATTCTCTACCTTGACAAGGAAATGGGTAGCCTCTGCAATGAAATCAACGTTTACCACAAACTCCATATCAACCACTTAGGTTTTCTTTCCATTAAAAGAATAGGAAAAATCCTTGAAAACCTTTTACTGTAACCCTGAAAAAACTATAGAAAATCTCACCAGCCAAACTAGCGAAACAAGTCTACACATTCATTGTATGCTTCTACCATCTCCAACCCAATGGCTTCCGAATCGATAAGGCATGCCATGGATAGAATGTAAGAGGCTTTCAACTAGGAATAAAGGTGAAATAGAGTGGGAAACATAACAATCAGGTGAGCAAATCCTAGCTCACAGAGGAGTTTGAGAAGTATGAGGGAAATAATGAAATGACTAAGAGTTGGAGTACTGGAAATTCCAAGAAATTAACTCAAACATCGACAAGTCGAAGGATAGTACAGAGAGAATAATGGTTACAAGGTATGAACAACTTTTAGCAGTAGATTAGAAACAATTGGAAAAAATTGGGATTAACATCCTTAAAGAGAATGTCAAATCACTCGTAAAACCCTGATATAAACCTCAAAACTATAACCCTTAATTCGAGTCACATCATTTCACATAATTAAAGGTCTAGAACTTACGAAAGAAATATTTCGATATACATGAACACAATTTGATAATCATAAGTCAATAATCCAACCAATAATATATTAAAACAAGTATCATATTGTAAAGCCATAGTATGGCGCATATGGAAAATAAACCATTCGTAAGAGGAGTTGAGTGCAAATTTAACACATAGTTTATAATCCATAAAATATAGACATCTATTAACCTAGCTACATGTAGAATTCAAGGCATATGAAATGTTAGAAATACATTATAATATGAAAATTTAAACAAGATAGGGCTACTACATAATCAAGGATTCTATAGTGTCCCTTTTCACTCTAACATTCATATGCGATATAGAGTCATAGGCCCTCAATAACTTATTGGAATACTGAAAAGAGACAAGGTTTCTCTATTAATACTGGATGAGAGAGAAGTCCATTAAAAAAACACCGAAAAAAAATCTTGCAAATGAAATAAAATCTAACAACACTTTTCAAAGAAACCAAGGGTATTTCATATAGTTATTGAGAAAAAGAAAGTTGTATATCAAGGCCACCATAGTCATACAAAATCAAAACCAAATGTGAAAAATGAAAACCTTAAGGTAAATTTAAGGAGGATCCCATATCATTTTCCGAAAATGAGATGGGATTCAGATGGGTTGCCAACAAGTGTGCAAGGAAATGTTTAGATCTAAGGTTAAATTTCTATGATTAGAATTAGACTCATAGTTATTTAAGAGGTCGAAGTTTACAATTTGGTTAGAAATAAGGATATCTGATACCACATAATCCATGAAATTCCTACCAAGCCCATGAATACAAGTCATCTGGTTGGAGTTTAGCCACTTGATTATGCCATTATGGATTATAAGGCCTTGAGAACTACATAATTTTATTAGATTGGTATAAAATAAATTCTTTGTCAATTCTTTAGAGTTTCTTTTCAATTGAATAACTAAATCAAGGTCCTCATGCAACGAAAGAGTACTGGGGTTTGAATCGCTACTCAAAAGACTAGTTTGGTTAGATGTGGGTCTAGCATTAAATTCTTCTAATAAGAGGATATTACCTTGATTCCTTAGAATATTAATATCTTGTTCTAAGGTATGATATGGGAAATTATTATATAGATTGTTTTTTTGATAAAAGGTAGAATTCATAAGTGAAAAATAATAGAATCCGATACAATAATGTCATAGAATTCTATCTAAATATATTGATTGAGGGTGTATATCATACCAAACTAAGTATGGGGAGAGACATGGTTTTTAATATAACAAGTTATTCCTTCAATTTCTTTGTGAGAGGATTTCTTGTTCCAAGTTGACCAAAAAATTAATCCATGTATGTGATGGACCATACACTCATTATGCTCCCAAATGAATCCATATATGTGGTAGGCCTTACACTCATCATCCTCCCAAATTTCAATTAAGAAAATAATATTAATTTTGCTTGGTATTCAACTTAAATACTTTCTATTTTAATTTATAAAATATTTTGTTTAAGATAGTTTAATTCAAATATTCAAATTTCCCTTGCTCGGGTTGTTATTTGATAGGATGTTGGAGGTTGCGGGGAGTGTGGCATGGTCGACCCTCCCCATGTAACACACATGCGAACTGCATACACTATTCCCATTCCAATGTCATGTTTTCCCTCATTCAACTGTTTTACGAAGGTAGATATTATTCCCTAGATTCTCTAGTATGTGTTGAATTTTCTCCCATTGCAGGTGGGATAATTACCTTGGGCATCTAATAGAGGAAGGCTCATGTGCAGTGGGAAAATATCATAGTCATGGCATAATCAGTGGGATTTTAACCAGGCATGGCCATTAGGCCTCTACATTGGACTAGATTTAACATGCATTTCCATGCAAGATATATTGGTCTCTAGGTTTAGAGGTCCGCGACACAGACTTTGGTAGTCAAGCAATGGTCAAGAATAAGGATTTGGCCAGAAAGAGATTTCAAATTCCATATTTGGCTAGCTGCATCAAAACTAGGGGACATAAGAGGTTGTGACATCTTCATTCTTTATAATGACATGACTTCGTTGATTCAAGCTCAATGGGTTGGAAAATTCATGGTACCATCATATCCCTATGGTCCATTAATCTTCTTCTCTCGTTTTGTTTCTCAATGGTGGATGCTTGTTTTCTAGGTTTAAATTTCATCTCGGTTAGTTCGTGGTTGGAATTTCGTTGTCCCCTAGTGTGTTCTAAGCCCTGCAAAAATACTTCCAACTGCCAATTCCTTTTAATCACTCTACTTTGTATATTGGCCTTGCTTTCTCAAGTTTCATAGAATCCCTTGGTTTTTTCTTCTATTAAGTTTTCTTAGTCTTATTTCTCTAAGTCCTAGGTTGTAGTGGTTAAGCTATATATCCTGGATATTTCTTTTCTGGTGCATTATTCACTAACAATGAATGTGAAATTGATGGGGAGTTGCGGGTAGAGGCCCTCAGGGCAACCCTCATGCAAAATCCCATACCTAGGAAATTGCAACCATCTTCCATTTAGGCACATTCCATCAAATTCATGAAGAAAATTTTCAACTTGTAAGCCTCACAGCAAATGACTGACAAGCTTATTTAATTGTGAGTTAGATTAATTAGCATTAAAAAGGTTGACAAATCAGGCAGGATCTTCATCTTCAACCTTCCTACTGTCACACAAGTGACAAACTTTTTCACTCATGGTGTTTTGATAATTTACCGACCCCTGGTTTCACTATGGAGTTTTTGAAATTAGGTTGATCACCTCCTTATAATATCCTAGTACTTTTTATCCTCTAACACTTTATCATGACATGTTATATACCTAGGGGGGATAATATGGGGTACAAAGGGAGTTACCCAAGGTAATAGTGTAATAATGGGATGGGCCATAGTAATAAATAAGGTGGTTAACCCATATCATGTAAGGGACCACAAGTAGTTAATAATAATGTAATGGGCCCATGGTATTAGTTTGATGGTATGAGGGAACCATGGTAATGACCCATGGTATTGTATGTATGAGGCCTATATAGAGGCTAGAGACTCCACATGGAGAGAGTCAAGGAATAGTGTGAAGGATTATTGTATGAACAAGCATATGGCTTGTGCAGTCTTCTCCTTCCTTAAGGAGTGAATGTATGGTGTTGCCTTACCTTAAGGGTTTGATCAATAAAGAATCATTTCATATTATTTCTGGGTTTATCTGCATTGTCTTATATTTTCATATCAGATCTATAATATTTCCAGGTTAGATCTATAACAAGTGGTATCAGAGCACTTTCTTGGGCAAAAAAGTGGAGAACTATTTTTTTTTTTGGCAGGATTTCGAGGGCGGCGAGTTTGCAGATCATATCTGTATGTTTTGGTGTAAGATATGCAAAATATAATTGTATATCTGGATTCTATGTGAAAAAATATTTGATTTCAAAAAAAAATCGGTCGAATCAGAGTCTAGATGAAGGAGATATCGCTGATTTAAAAATCAGTGGGGTTGCAGACAATTTTTCGGGGCAGCAAATTTGCGGCGTAGATCTGGACGTATTGGTGCAAGATATGCAAAATCTAATTGTAGATCTGGATTCTTTGTGAAAAAATACTCAATTCCAAAAAAAAATTCAGTCGAATCGGAGTCCGGATGAGGGAGATATCGCTGATTTAAAATCAACGTTTTCTTCAGAAATTTTGGTGACGACGGGAGACTAGCAGCGCAGATCTAAAATTCTAGTGTCTGGATTAGGATTTCTATCAAATGGGCAAATGCAGAATGGTTGTTCCATTTCCAAAAATAGGTTATAACAGGGATTCTGAGCAATATTGACAGAATTGTGACCATTTCAAATTTTCGCCAAATTTTTTTGTGATGGCGGGCCCAGATCAGAATTTGAGGGACTTGTATAAATTTGATAGCTCTCATCCAACCAAATGGCTAGCACGAATGGAGAAATTTTTTAGATTGCATTACATCATGGATGATGAGACTCAGCTGAGTGTCGGAATACTGTACTTGGACAATGAAAGGCGACAATGGTGGCAATGGCATCAACGTTACTATCGAAGGCCCTTGACTTGGGACATATTCACAAAAGCTCTTATGGACCACTTTGACTGTAAAGCTAATCTTGTGGATAAGCTCACACAGACAGACACACAGCCTAGCAAAGATTTTATTTTTACAGGAAAGAAGGAAACCAAGGAACCAAAAGGGTTATTTTCTACTGGTATATCCTTATTGCAGGTTCATTGATTTATTCAGAGGGAGAAAATCATTGTGTCTATAAATCCGAGTTGCAAGCAAAATCTCATAAATGTCAACTTGGCAAAAAAATTGCAAGTTCCAGCAAAACACATTGAAAATACACAGGTTGATGATGAGGATGTTCAAATTTATAAGGATTTGAAGCTTTATATGGATAAGTATGTGTTGCATGGTGATTTTTATGCTTCAGATATGGATAACATGGATGTTGTTTTGGGATACCCTTGGATGGAATCGATGGGTATTATCAATATTAATGTGCAAAGGAAATTCTTAAAGCTCTGGTATAAAAAGAAGAAAATTACATTACAAGATATTTCCATTAATAAACAGGTAGAGTCCAAGGAGGCTGAAGCAGAAGATGTTCCAGGGTCTGAAATATTAGATGATGAGCCAGTGATGATCGACAATCAAACACAAATAGAGGCTGAAGTAGAAAATGTTACAGGTGTTGATACATCAGAGGAGGGCTCAGTGGTTGAAGTAATATTGAAAGATAAGACACCACAGCAGGCACCACAACATGCACCAGGTAACAGTCAGGCTCCAGTAAGGGGTGAATTAAAGAAACCTGGAAATATTATAGATCTGATATGAAAATATAAGAAAATGCAAATAAACCCAGAAATAATATGAAATGATTCTTTATTGATCAAACCCTTAAGGTAGGGCAACACCATACATTCACTCCTTAAGGAAGGAGAACACTCCACAAGCCATATGCTTGTTCATACAATAATCTTTCACACTATTCCTTGACTCTCTCCATGTGGAGTCTCTAGCCTCTATATAGGCCTCATACATACAATACCATGGGTCATTACCATGGTTCCCTCATACCATCAAACTAATACCATGGGCCCATTACATTATTATTAACTACTTGTGGTCGCTTACATGATATGGGTTAACCACCTTATTTATTACTATGGCCCATCCCATTATTACATTATTACCTTGGTTACCTCCCTTTGTACCCCATATTATCCCCCCTAGGTATATAACATTCAGCCATAGAAGAACAGAAGAATCTTCAAAGCATTACCATGTCACAGTTGGACGAAATCCTAACTACTTTCAAAATGAAAAAAGGAGGACCATCAGACATGAGAGAATCTGCATTCAAAGCCTTAGGGAAAGGAGAATACAATGAGTCAGGACATATGTCAGAATGAGAGGAAGAATAAAACTTTGTCAATAACCTTCAACGAGGTTCTGGAAGATTCAGAGGTAAGCTACCTTTTAAATGCTTTGCTTGTTGAAGAGTCGGTCACCATGCAGCCAAATGTCTTCATAAAGATAAGCTTGACAAAGGTAAGGAACTAGTTAGATGGAACAGAAAACATAATGTAAGTAAGAAGAGCTATTATACACATGAAGACAATGATGGATTTTCAAATAGTGATGAAGATGAATAAGGTAATGATTATAGACTTTTGATGGCTTTTGAAGATGATGATTTCTTGGATGCTATAGATGAAGAAGGTCTTTATGAAGAAATTTCTAAACTTAAAATTTGTTTAGAAGAAAAGAAAATGATTATAGTTACTCTAACATTCCAACTTGCTGAAAGGGAAAAACACAATGAAAAGTTAGAATGTGAAATTGTGGGACTTAGAAAAGATATTGGGAAAACAAAAGCTCTTAATCTTAGATTTGCTAAAGGATCTGAAACTTTAGATGAGATTATCAAAGTGCAGTGTTCTCCTCTAATCAAGACAGGTCTTGGTTATACTGAAGAAGCATCTCAAGCACAGAAGCCATCTACCTCCAAAAGTTATCTTGAAGCAGCAAGGAGAAGTGAACAGGTTGACAATCGACAACAAAGGCACAATGCAGATCACCAGGCAAATCAGGGACAATTTACTTCAAAGATGAACAGAGATCACCAAGTAAATCGAGGGAAATCTACTTCAAGGATGAATATAAGCTACAACCAACCACAGGTAAATCATTCTCAATTTGCCTTAAGAATGAATGGCTATGGAAATTACAATCACCTGGATGGAAGGTTTGATAATCGCAGGAATTTCTTCAATGGCCAATGTTTCTCTTGTCATAACTTTGGACACAAAGCAGCTCAATGTGTTGCCTACAAGACCATCATGACCAGAGAAGCACGAAATCAAGGGAGTGTGACTGGAATCATGAAAAGGACCTACAATAACTTTTTTGCTCTTGAAAATGAAATAGAATGTTCTATTTGTAACAACTTCGGTCATGAAGATTCTGAATGCAGGAGTAGGTTTCGGCAAACAACTCAGAAGGAGCAAGCTTCATTGAGTCCCAAAATATGGAGAAAGAAAGAACCGCAACCAGAAAGATGTGGTATAGCCTTATATGTGGAAGGACAAGAAAATCAGTGGTACATCGACAGTGGATGCTCGAAACATATGACAGGTGATAAAGAAAAACTTCAGTCATATAGTGCCTTAGAAAAGGAAAAGAAGGTCTCATTTGGAAATGACACCCCTGCATTCATAAAAGGTAAAGGTTCTGTTCTTTTGAAAGAAAAGGTCAAAGCTGGAAATGTTATGTATGTTGATGGCTTAAAGCATAATCTATTGAGTGTCAGTCAAATGTGTGATCAAGGAAATGAGGTAATATTTCGATCAAATGGATGTATTGTTTGCGAGCTTGATACAGGAGAAATAATGATCAAAGGCATAAGAAGTCCAAATAATTTATACATACTCAAGGGAGGACAACAACAATGCTATCTAAGCAAGAATGATGAACACTGGCTTTGGCACAGAAGATTGGGGCATCTAAGCTTCTCTCAGATAAGGAAAGCATGCAAATATCAGGCGGTTTGTGATCTCCCTGACATCAGAATTCCAGACAATACAATATGCAAATCATGTCAGTTTGGTAAGCAAACCAGAACTAATTTCCCTGAGAAGGAAGGATCAGCTAGTAGGCCACTTGAACTTGTCCATACTGATGTATGTGGTCCAACTAGGAAAAGGTCACCTCGAGGAGAAGAATACTTCATATTGTTCATTGACAACTTTTCCAGGATGTGTTGGATAGGACTTCTGAAGCATAAAGACGAAGCTTTCAAAAAGTTCAAAGCATTCAAAGCCTTGGTTGAAAATGAATCAAATCGCAGAATCAAATGCCTTAGGTCTGATCGAGGAGGGAAATTTACCTCGGATGAATTTTTCAATTTTTGTGAAGAACATGGAATAAGAAGGGAATTCTCTACTGCAAGGACTCCTCAGCAAAATGGAGTAGTGGAAAGGATGAACAGAACGGTTCAACAAATGGCTCGTGCTATGCTTGATGAGTTTGGAACTCTCGCAACCTTCTGGGGTGAAGCTGCATTTGTTGCAGTTACTATTCTCAACAAGACAAACATCCGGGTGAACAACACTCAAACTCCTCATGAACTTTGGTATGGTAAGACTCCCATGGTTAAATACTTCAAAATTTTTGGAAGCAAATGTTACATCAAAAGGATTGATGAAAACCTTGGCAAGTTTGAACCTAGAGTAGACGAATGCATTCTCCTTGGTTATTCTCCCAACAACAAAGGATATAAGTGTTATAGTAAAAGACTTGGAAAAATTGTTGAAAGTATTGATGTAGTGATTGATGAAGAAGGAAACATTCCTAGGCAGGTAAAATACGAAGATTTCGAAGATGATGAGGACTATCCTTCAACATCAAATCAGACTTATGATGAAGAAGAAACCCATGAGGCATCAGAAGAACAGATAAGGATAGAAGAAAATACTCCATCCAAGTACGTTCAGAAGAATCACCCAGAAACTCAAATTTTGGGGCAGAAAGAGGCAGGTGTACAAACAGAAGAACTATTTCAGAAGCCTCAAGCTATCTAGCATTGCTCTCCTCCACTGAACCACAAAATGTAAGAGAAGCATGCAAAGATGAATGCTGGGTCAAGGCCATGAATGAAGAAATTGAGCAGATTGAAAAGAATAACACTTGGGAGTTGGTTTTTAGACCAAATGATAAGAATGTCATAGGGACAAAATGGATATTCAAAAACAAGCTAAATGAAAATGGAGATGTTATTAGAAACAAGGCCAGACTTGTTTGTAAAGGGTATGCTCAACAAGAAGGTATAGACTTTGAAGAAACTTTTGCACCGGTTGCTAGACTTGAAGCCATAAGAATGTTCCTTGCTCTTTCTAGCTTTCAGAAGTTCAAAGTTTTTCAAATGGATGTGAAATCTGCCTTTTTAAATGGAGACTTGGAAGAAGAAGTGTATATTGAGCAACTAGATGGATTCATCCTTGGAAATGATCCAAAACTTGTATGCAGACTTAAGAAGGCACTCTATGGTCTTAAATAGGCTCCAAGGGCTTGGTATTATCGTCTGGACAAATACCTCCATCAACAAGGTTTTTCAAAAGGATCAGCAGATAGCAATCTATATGTAAAAATTGATAATGATAAATTGCTAATACTTGTCGTGTATGTTGATGATATCATCTTTGGTAGCAATGAAGAAGCCATGAGTCAAAACTTTGCTTTGGTGATGCAGAAAGAATTTGAAATGTCCTTGCTGACATATTTTCTTGGTTTACAAGTCCAACAAAATAAAGACGGTATCTTTTTATCACAAACCAAGTACCTCAAGGAGATCTTGAAGAAATATGGCATGGAAGATTCAAAACCAGTATGTACCCCTATGGTAACAGGATGCAACCTCAACACAAATGATGATTCAGCAGCAATTCATCAACCAACCTATAGATCCATGATTGGTAGTCTGCTCTACCTGACTGGTACCCGACCAGACATCATGCATGTAGTGGGAATAGTTGGAAGATTCCAGGCAAATCCAAAAGAAGCACACCTTTAGGCGGTTAAAAGAATTTTCAAATATCTTCAAGGGACACAAAACTATGGCCTATGGTATCCTAGAGATACAGATCTCACACTTCATGCATATATAGATGTAGATTGGGCAGGAAGTGTGGATGACAGAAAAAGCACTAGTGGTGGTGCATTCTTTATGGGTTCCAGATTAGTATCTTGGTTCAGCAAGAAACAAAGTTCAATTGCTTTATCTACAGCTGAAGCGGAATATGTGGCTGCTGCATCTTGCTGCACACAACTCCTTTGGATGATGCAAATTTTGCAAGATTTTCAAATCACTTGTACTCCACCTATCTCCATTTTATGTGATAATACAAGTGCAATCAGTGTTTCAAAAAATCCAGTCATGCATTCAAAGACCAAGCACATACCTATCAAATATCATTTTCTCCGAGAACAAGTGCTTGAACAAAAGGTCAAATTGGAGTATGTTCCCTCCAAGGAATAGGTTACTGATATACTCACCAAACCACTGCCCAGGGAGACATTTGAATACCTCAGACAAAAGCTGGGAGTAGTTGATGCATCATCTTGCTGTTGAAACTTGTCTGTTTCAGAGAAAAGTGGTTGTACACAAGTTTAATGAGGAGAATCCACGTACATACGCCAGTTTATGTGGATATAGTCGCGTATATGTTGGTTTGAAGACAAATAGTGGGCCAGGCTCAAGATGAAAGGAGTCTGATATGGGTATGATAGAGACCATTTGGCACAGGTTTAGTGGGAGCATACATATTCTTCTAATAATTCATTGTTGGCATTATCCTAGAAGATCTTGGTTCAAGTTCATAGTGTTTTAGTTTCAGGGGGAACAGGTGCAGAAGGAGAACATGGTTGCTGGTCTGAATGATGATTGACAGATGCTGCTGATGATAGTTGTTGATAACTATCATAGTTTGGTTGTAGATATTTCATCTGTATGTCATGTATTTCTTTTCTTATCAAGGTCATGTAATGGCCTACTTTGATTTCCCCACTATGCCTGGGATGGATAATGTAATGTTCTTATTTTATCTTGTGTAAAATTTTGGTGTATCCCCACTTGGTTGGGTGGATGAGTCAATCTCCACTTGGTTGGGAGATGGATGTATGTATGAGCCTTTGGTGGTAGGAAGGTCATTTATGATGTATAAAGCTATGTATCTTCTTGTAGAACATCTTCTTGCAGACCTTGCCTACAGTCAGGGGGAGCATGGACAACACAGTAGAGTAGAGATTTCAGCATGAACTCAGGGGGAGCATAACCCTTTTCCCTTGATTTCAAAGGGGGAGAATGACTTTGAGTGAGTTGAGGTTGCCATCAAGTCCAAAGGGGGAGATTGTTGGCATTATAACATAGGTTTTGCACTATGACACAGGTGTTGTCCTTGATGG
Source organism: Pinus tabuliformis (assembly GCA_031772625.1). Classification (NCBI taxonomy): domain Eukaryota; kingdom Viridiplantae; phylum Streptophyta; class Pinopsida; order Pinales; family Pinaceae; genus Pinus; species Pinus tabuliformis. The sequence continues at coordinate 1,280,427,386 of CM062809.1, forward strand.
CAACTCACTCAGATGGCAGATCACTGTTCAGGCTCTCAGAATGAAAGAAAAAGAGGTATACGTAGGTTCCCTTTAACGAAGTCGCGTATACACGCGGGATTGCCGACCAAAAGTTGTGTATGCATATGCACGCACTTTCATGGATGAAAAATCATGTACGTGTGGGAAAACTTATTTTTGGTCCATGGTATTTAGTCCTTGGTATTTGGACCTATGGTTTTGGACCATGGTATCTCATCTGAAGTGTTGAACCCTGGTAGTTGGTCCAAGGTATTGATTATTTATGGTTTTGGACCATGGTATTGTGTAAGGCCTAAGACTATAAAAGGGGAAGGAGATCATTAGACAAAGGCATTGACTCAAGCATTGAATATCTCATGAAGAACTAGATCTGGAATATTGGTCATTGGGTTATGGTGCATAGTTGGATCTGAATCAAGGAGGTGTTGGCATTATGATTCAAGTGTTGTCCTTGATGGCAACTCACTCAGTGGATGGTACAGGTGCTCAGAGGTTAGTACAGGTGATGGCAACTTAATCAGAAGACAGATCTCAGTACAGCATGCCAAGGAAGCTCATACACGCTGTTTCGTTAAGCCCAAGTCGCGTGTACACGCTAGTTCGATTCAGAAAAAGCGCGTGTATGTGGAAAGGTTCCTTTGGTTCATGGTGGTTAGTCCTTGGAAGTTGTGCCTATGATTTCGGACCATTATGTCTCGACGGGCGTGTCGATCCCTAGTTTTAAAGTTGATGGTATTGTGTTACTATGGTTTTGGCTCTTGGTATTGAGAAAGGCCTAAGGCTATATAAGGAGAAGAAGATCATTAGGCAAAATCATCTTTCGACAAGGCATGAATATCTAAGAGAGAAAGAGATCTGATATGCAGGTTCTGAGTTGCATGATCTAAGCCAAGGAGAGATCACATCGGTTAATGGAAGACTAGATCTAAGGATAGATTGGGATCTAATGGTTTGAAATGCACTATCATGATATGGTTGATTATGCGTATTTCTAGATCTGCATATTGTCGCAATGTTACGTTCTGAGTCTAACTAATGTCTGGTACAGCTGCAAATTGAGAAAGTTTATTTTTAGATCTGTACGCAGGTTGGCTTCGGTAAAAGAGCGTGTATACGCGGGTTCTGCTCATTAAAGTAGCGTATATCTTTTGAAGCTTGATTTAGGTTTACAGTGGGGTCTGACTGTTATTGCAGAGTTCTGTAGTCTGCTCTGTGTTCTGGTAACTGGTGATTGACAGGGTTCAGTGGTTCAGTGATTCAAAGTTTGGTTGTTTTATGCTTCAATGATCTGTTGTGGAAATTGAATGAATTGTGGTCTTCAGATTGTAATGTTGTGCTTCAGGAATATCCAAGTCTGAAAATGTATGAAAAGTGATACCTGGAAGAAGGAAGATTGTAGGTCAGCACCTACGTACTAGTATCTTGGCTAGTACAAGAGCAAAGGGGGTTGGAGCTCCCTTCCAAGGAAGTTTGGAGAACGAGAGAAGGTTGAAGCCTTCTGCAGGTTGTAGCCTGCGTACTGGTATAAGGCTGCACCAGTACAAAAGATTGTAAACTGAAGTTTCATATTAAGAAAGATAGAGACAACTTGCAGCAGGTGGTTTTCACCCACATTGGGTTTCCACCTTATATCTTGGTGTTCATGTGTGTGGTTTTTTATCTGTTCTGTTATACTGCACATGTTTACTGTTAATATGATGAATAATGTCCTGATGCACTTAATTGAAGAATAAGCTAACTAAATTGTGAGTTTTCTGCTTATACGCTGTTTTACTTCGTCACAGTAGCGTGTACACGCTGGTTCACTTAACTGAAGTAGCGTATATGTTTCTGGGCATTTGAAAAGTTTGATTAATCTGATAATACTGATTCACTCCCCCTCTCAGTATTATTTCCAACAATTGGTATCAGAGCAGGTCCTTCAGAGAAGCTTGATCGCTTGAAGGAAGATCATTCATCATGAGCAACTACGAGAAAGAAGCATCAATCAGGCCACCGGTTTTTGATGGAACAAATTTCAATTATTGGAAGGTAAGAGTTACTGCATATCTTCAATCTCTTGGTACAGAAGTTTGGGACATTGTAGAAACAGGCTATGCTTTTCCTTCAGCTACTCCTACAGATCCAGCTGAGAAAAAGGCATATGAAACAAATGCAAAAGCAGTCAGTACTCTATTAGGAAGTATATCTCAAACAGAATTCATGAAGGTCATGCACTTCAAATCAGCAAAAGAAATATGGGACAAAATGATCACTAGCTATGAAGGAGATGAACAGGTAAAGCAAGCTAAACTTCAAACACTCAGGATTCAATATGAGACTCTCAAGATGTATAATGATGAAAGTGTGGCTAATTATTTTCTTCGGGTAGATGAGATTGTTAATTGTATGAAAAATTTGGGTGAAGAAATAAGAGAAACTATAGTAGTTCAAAAGATTCTAAGATCTTTATCCCCCAAGTTTGAATCTAAAGTATCTGCAATAGAAGAAAAAGAAAATCTCCGTGTTCTCACTATGTCTTAGCTACATGGAATTCTAACCGCTTATGAAATGAGAAAGGGAGGTCCATCTGACAGAAGGGAAGCTGCTTTTAAGGCATCAGGAAAAGAAGATTACTATGAAGCAAGCCATGTTCCAGAAGAAGAGGAAGAAGAATCAAATTTTGTCAGAAATCTTCAAAGGGGTTCTGGAAGGTTCAGAGGTAAGCTACCTTTCAAATGCTTTGCTTGTGGGAAAGTAGGTCATTATGCTGCAAAATGTCCTTATAAGGATAAAGGAAAAGAACCTGCTAGATGGAACAAGAAACAAAGTGCAAATAGGAAAAGCTACTACACCCATGAAGATAGTGATGGCTTATCAAACAGTGATGAAGATGAACAAGGTAATAAATATAAGCTGTTAATGGCATTTGAAGATGATGATTATGAGGATGCTATAGATGTGGATAATCTCTATAATGAAATCACTAGACTCAAGAGAGGCATAGAAGAAAAGAATGTGATCATTGATACTTTGCAATTTCAGATTGATGAAAAGGAAAAACATCTTGAAAAACTAGAAGGTGAAATTGTTGGTCTCAGAAAAGAAATTGAGAAAACAAAAGCTATTAATCTTAAATTTGTCAAAGGATCTGAAACTTTGGATGAGATTATCAGTGTGCAGCGGTCTCCTCTAAACAAGACAGGTTTGGGCTATAATGGAGAAACCTCTCAAGCATCCACCTCAAAAAGTTATCTTGATGCAGCAAGAGGAAATGAGCGGAAGAACAATGAAGATAATCAGGTAAAGCAGGGACGAGTTACAAACAGAAACTATCAGGGACAATCCTCCTTAAGGATGAACAAAAGCTACAACCAACCACAGGTAAAATCTTCTCAGTTTGGCTCAAGAATAGATGAAAATAGAAATTACAATCAGTTGGCTGGTAGATTCAATAACCGCAGAAGCTTCTTCAATGGACAATGCTTTTCTTGCCACAACTTTGGTCACAGAGCAGCTCAATGTGTTGCATATAAAACAATCATGACTAGGGAAGCTCAAAAACAAAGAAGTATGACAGGGATTACAAAAAGGACCTATAACAACTTTTCGGTGCTTGAAAATGAAGTTGAATGTTCTATTTGCAATAATTTTGGTCATAAAGACTCTGAATGCAGGAGCAGGTTTCAGGAGAAAAAGGAACAAGCCACAAGCACCAAAACATGGAGAATAAAGGAACCTCAAACAGAAAGATGTGGGATAGCATTTTATGCAGAAGGACAGGAAAATCTATGGTACATTGACAGTGGATGTTCGAAACATATGACAGGTGATAAAGAAAAACTTGAATCTTATTCTACTTTAGAAAAGGGAAAGAAAGTTTCTTTTGGAAATGATACTCCTGCAACTATAAAAGGAAAAGGTATTGCTCCTTTGAAAGAAAAGGTCAAGGCTGGAAATGTTTTGTATGTTGATGGATTGAAGCATAATCTTCTAAGTGTCAGCCAGATGTGTGATCAAAAAACAGAGGTTATTTTCAGATCGAATGGATGTCTTGTTCGTGATCTTGATACAGGTAAAACAGTTCTCAAAGGCAAAAGAACTCCAAATAATCTGTACATATTTGAAGAAGGACAACAACAATGCTATCTTAGCAAGGATGAAGAGCACTGGTTATGGCATCGAAGGTTGGGACATCTAAGCTTCTCACAAATAAGGAAAGCATGCAAATATCAGGCAGTTCGCGATCTTCCAGATATCAAAATTCCAGACAACACCATATGCAAATCTTGTCAGTTTGGAAAGCAGACCAGAACTAACTTTCCAGAGAAGGAAGGATCAGCTAGCTTGCCTCTTGAGCTAGTCCATACAGATGTATGTGGTCCATTTAGGAAAAGGACACCTCGAGGAGAAGAATATCTGATATTATTCATTGATGATTTCTCAAGGTTTGTTTGGTTAGGGCTTATGAAGCACAAAGATGAAGCATTCGAAAAATTCAAATCCTTCAAAGCATTGGCTGAAAATGAATCAGGACACAAAATCAAGTGCCTCAGATCTGACAGAGGTGGGGAGTTCACATCAAATGAATTTTTTGATTTCTGCGATGAACATGGGATAAGAAGAGAATTCTCTACAGCTAGAACTCCTCAGCAAAATGGGGTTGTGGAAAGAATGAACAGAACTATCCAACAAATGGCTCGTGCTATGCTCGATGAATCAGGTACTCCTGCAACCTTCTGGGGAGAAGCCGCACATGCTGCTGTTATCATTCTTAACAAAACAAATGTCCGAGTAAACAGCACTCAAACACCTCATGAGCTTTGGAGTGGTAAAACTCCTTCCGTGAAGCATTTCAAAATCTTTGGGAGCAAATGTTATATTAAGAATACTGATGAGCAACTTGGCAAACTTGAACCTAGAGCAGATGAGGGCATTCTTCTTGGTTATTCTCCACATAGCAAAGCATACAAGTGCTACAATAAAAGACTTGGCAGAATTGTTGACAGTATTGATATAGTGGTTGATGAGAAGGGATATATTCCTAGGCAAGTTCATCATGAAGAAGATGAAGGTTACTCTCAAAGGCGAAATGATGAAGAAGAAGAACCTCAAGAAGAAGAAGAATCTCAAGAAGAACCAGAGGAGCAGACAAGAATAGAAGAAAAGACTCCATCCAGATATGTCCAAAAGAATCATCCAGAAACTCAGATTGTGGGGCAGAAAGAAGCAGGAGTACAAACAAGAAGGACACTTGCAGAAGCTTCAAGCTACTTGGCTCTACTCTCCTCCATTGAACCACAAAATGTGAAAGAAGCATGCAAAGATGAATGTTGGGTCAAAGCAATGGATGAAGAACTTGAGCAAATCGAAAGGAACAACACTTGGGAATTAGTTCCTAGACCAAAAGATAAGAATGTAATAGGAACAAAATGGGTCTTCAAGAATAAGTTAAATGAAAATGGAGAAGTAATTAGAAACAAGGCCAGACTTGTTTGTAAAGGGTATGCACAGCAAGAAGGAATAGATTTTGAAGAGACCTTTGCTCCTGTGGCAAGACTAGAGGCCATCCGAATGTTCCTTGCTCTCTCAAGCTTTCAAAACTTCAAGGTATTTCAAATGGACGTGAAATCAGCCTTCCTGAATGGAGACTTAGAAGAAGAAGTATATATTGAGCAGCCAGATGGGTTCATTCTTGGGAATGATCCAAACCTTGTATGCAGATTGAAAAAGGCTCTCTATGGGCTCAAACAAGCTCCAAGGGCTTGGTACTATCGGTTGGACAAATATCTTCACCAACAAGGCTTTTCAAAAGGATCAGCAGATAGCAATCTCTATATAAAAGTTGAAAATAACAAATTGCTAATTCTTGTTGTTTATGTAGATGATATTTGGCAGCAATGAAGAGACTATGAGTCAAAACTTTGCCTTGGTTATGCAGAAAGAATTCGAAATGTCACTTCTTGGAGAATTGACATATTTTCTTGGATTGCAAATCCAACAAAATGAAGGAGGTATCTTCTTGTCTCAAACCAAATACCTCAAGCAGATCTTGAAGAAGTATGGCATGGAAGAGTCAAAACCAGTATGTACACCCATGGTTACAGGATGCAGCCTCAGTGCAAATGATGAATCAGCAGCAGTTCACCAACCCACTTATAGATCCATGATTGGGAGTTTGCTTTATTTGACAGGTACTCGACCAGATATTACACATGCAGTAGGAATGGTTGGAAGATTTCAAGCCAACCCAAAGGAAACTCATCTTCAGGCAGTCAAAAGAATCTTCAAATATCTTCAAGGGACCCAAAACTATGGCTTATGGTATCCTAGAAATACAGATCTCACTCTTCATGCTTACACAGATGCAGATTGGGCTGGAAGTGTGGATGATAGGAAAAGCACAAGTGGAGGTGCTTTCTTCATGGGTTCCAGATTAGTATCTTGGTTCAGCAAGAAACAAAGTTCGATTGCCTTATCTACAGCTGAAGCAGAATATGTGGCTGCAGCATCTTGTTGCACACAACTTCTTTGGATGATGCAGACCTTGCAGGACTTTCAAATCACTTGCACTCCACCTGTCTCTATCTTATGTGATAATACAAGTGCAATCAGCATTTCAAAGAATCCAGTCATGCACTCAAAGACCAAGCACATACCAATCAAGTACCATTTTCTTCGGGAACAAGTGCTTGAGCAGAAGGTCAAGTTGGAGTATGTTCCTTCTAAGGAGCAAGTTGCTGATATTCTCACAAAACCACTGCCCAGGGAAACTTTTGAATATCTCAGACAAAAGCTGGGAGTAGTTAATGCTTCATCCTGTTGTTGAAATTTGTTTGTTCTACAGAAAAGTTGGTATACGCAGGTTACGGAAGGGATATGAGCGTATACACGCGGATTCATGCTGGGTAAGTCGCGTGTATGCTGGACGCTTGTTGCAGAAAGAATATCCGCGTACATACGCTGTTTTATACAGGATAAAACGCGTATATGAAGTTCTGAACAGCAAGGGAAAACTCTGAAGTTCTGAACAGCAATAGGAATGTCAGAATTATTCAGGCACAGTTTCAGGGAGTGCAACAGGCACAGGTTCAGGGGGAGCAGCTCAAAAGTCTCATAAAGCATTGTTGGCATTCAGATGTTTTTGGTTGTTGGTTTCAGGAGAAGGAGCTCAGAAAGAAATTCTAGTTGCTGATCTAACAAGATGTTTATCAGATGCTGCTGATGTCTTTTCCTAAGTCTTGGTCTAGATCTGTTGTCTCTATGTCATGTATCTCTCTTGTCTCTTTTATGGTGTCAAGGTCATGTAACGGCCTTTGTTGGTTTCCCCACTATGCCTGGGATGAATGCTGTAATATAATTGGTTGTTTCTGATATGTTATGGTTGTATGTATTGAGTCCTTTGGTGATAGAAAGGTCCCATATGGTGTATAAGTCTTGGTTCTTGTTGAAGAACATCTTTTGCAGATCTGGCCTACTGTCAGGGGGAGCACGAGTCAGCACAGCCAAGCAGAGGTATCAGCATGTCCTCAGGGGGAGCATAGCCCTTTGCCCTTGATGTCAAAGGGGGAGAGTGACTTGGTGTGGTGGTTGCCATCAAGTTCAAAGGGGGAGATTGTTGGCATTATGATTCAAGTGTTGTCCTTGATGGCAACTCACTCAGTGGATGGTACAGGTGCTCAGAGGTTAGTACAGGTGATGGCAACTTAATCAGAAGACAGATCTCAGTACAGCATGCCAAGGAAGCTCATACACGCTGTTTCGTTAAGCCCAAGTCGCGTGTACACGCTAGTTCGATTCAGAAAAAGCGCGTGTATGTGGAAAGGTTCCTTTGGTTCATGGTGGTTAGTCCTTGGAAGTTGTGCCTATGATTTCGGACCATTATGTCTCGACGGGCGTGTCGATCCCTAGTTTTAAAGTTGATGGTATTGTGTTACTATGGTTTTGGCTCTTGGTATTGAGAAAGGCCTAAGGCTATATAAGGAGAAGAAGATCATTAGGCAAAATCATCTTTCGACAAGGCATGAATATCTAAGAGAGAAAGAGATCTGATATGCAGGTTCTGAGTTGCATGATCTAAGCCAAGGAGAGATCACATCGGTTAATGGAAGACTAGATCTAAGGATAGATTGGGATCTAATGGTTTGAAATGCACTATCATGATATGGTTGATTATGCGTATTTCTAGATCTGCATATTGTCGCAATGTTACGTTCTGAGTCTAACTAATGTCTGGTACAGCTGCAAATTGAGAAAGTTTATTTTTAGATCTGTACGCAGGTTGGCTTCGGTAAAAGAGCGTGTATACGCGGGTTCTGCTCATTAAAGTAGCGTATATCTTTTGAAGCTTGATTTAGGTTTACAGTGGGGTCTGACTGTTATTGCAGAGTTCTGTAGTCTGCTCTGTGTTCTGGTAACTGGTGATTGACAGGGTTCAGTGGTTCAGTGATTCAAAGTTTGGTTGTTTTATGCTTCAATGATCTGTTGTGGAAATTGAATGAATTGTGGTCTTCAGATTGTAATGTTGTGCTTCAGGAATATCCAAGTCTGAAAATGTATGAAAAGTGATACCTGGAAGAAGGAAGATTGTAGGTCAGCACCTACGTACTAGTATCTTGGCTAGTACAAGAGCAAAGGGGGTTGGAGCTCCCTTCCAAGGAAGTTTGGAGAACGAGAGAAGGTTGAAGCCTTCTGCAGGTTGTAGCCTGCGTACTGGTATAAGGCTGCACCAGTACAAAAGATTGTAAACTGAAGTTTCATATTAAGAAAGATAGAGACAACTTGCAGCAGGTGGTTTTCACCCACATTGGGTTTCCACCTTATATCTTGGTGTTCATGTGTGTGGTTTTTTATCTGTTCTGTTATACTGCACATGTTTACTGTTAATATGATGAATAATGTCCTGATGCACTTAATTGAAGAATAAGCTAACTAAATTGTGAGTTTTCTGCTTATACGCTGTTTTACTTCGTCACAGTAGCGTGTACACGCTGGTTCACTTAACTGAAGTAGCATATATGTTTCTGGGCATTTGAAAAGTTTGATTAATCTGATAATACTGATTCACCCCCCCTCTCAGTATTATTTCCAACAGGAGGAACCTGAGCGCAAGAAGAAGGATAAGTACTATTGATGATCAAGATTTTAAGGCTTGAATAGTAGTATCTTTGTGTGATTTTGATCCGTTATTTTGGTGCATGACTTGATCTATAAATCTGATAATCTGGGTATAACGGATGTCTGAATAAGTGAAATGTTTAAATTATCTCTTATAGATCTATATGCAGGTTCAGCGAAGAAAAGGCGCGTATACACGCTGGCCATGTAATGCAGAATAGTGTATACACTGGTTGGCCTTAATTCAGAAGTGTATGCACACAGGTTGTACACATTGAAGTAGCGTACATCTCTTGAAATATGTTTTAGCTACTTCTGTTTATTGTTGTGCAGTGTTCTGGGTTCAGAATTGGTGTCTGGTTACTGTTACTGTTTTCTGGGTACAACATTTAGAGAGGTGACTATTTGATTCAGTTTTGTTTGGTGCAAAGGAGATTGGTTGATGCAGATATACTTGATGTTTGATTGATGGATCCAGTCTGAAAATTTATGAAATGTGGTCCTTGAAAGAAAAGAGAAGGTTGTAGCCTTCTATAGGTCAGCACCTACGTACTAGTACCTCAGCTAGTACAAGAGCTAAGGGGGTTGCAGCTCCCTTCCAGGCGAAGCTAGAGAAAGAGAGAAGGTCGTATCCTTCTGCAGGTAGCAGCCTATGTACTGGTATAAGACTGCACCAGTATAGAATCATTGTAAAAAGAAGTTTCTAATTAAAAGAAGATAGAGACGAATTGTAGTAGGTGGTTTTCACCCACATTTGGTTTCCACCCTGTATCTTTGTGTCCATGTGTGTGATGATCTATTCTGTTTTACCGCTCCTATTTACTGTTCTTATGATTAATGAAGTCCTGATGCACTGATTAAAGATCAACAATTAACGAATTAGATATATGCTTGTTTCTTTAGTCACAGTAGCATATATACGCAGTTTCCCATAGCTGAAGTAGAGTATACAAATCTAATTGTGAAATGAAAAATAATTGATTTGATAATACTGATTCACCCCTCTCTCAACATTATTTCCAACAAATAGTTACTGTTATGAAACCAGCTCAAGAAAAAGATAGAAAGATAGATCAACGCCTTAGAATTCAGCTTCTTCGAGGGGGCAACCTCCTTTACATTACATAAATGAACAATTCTTGGATGATTCAAATGACAAAACCTCCTTTCTATATATAGGAGTCTACGGAGTCACAATATAACCTAGCCGACCTAACAATAATAATATAAAGCCACAAAAATAACAATAGAGGGATTCTATGGGGCACAATAATAACAATATGGGGATAATAGGGGCACAACAATATTAATAAGGGGTACAACTACAATAGTAATGGGGTAATCACTAGTATTATATGGACCCAACATGCCCCTCTCCTTCAAAAAAGTGTTGTCCTCAACGCTTGAGAAGTTCTGGATGCTTTTGTATAAAATTCTCATCCTCCCATGTGGAATCTTCAGCGGATAAGTTCTTCCACTTGATAAGATACTCTGAAATTGATCGATTTCGTAGCTGTCGAGTTCTTGTTTCTGTGACTGCTTCTGGTTCCAATATAATTTTTCCTTCCTCGTCAAGTTCTGGCAATATTGTTTGAACTGGGAGCTTGTCGCCTATAACCTTCTTTAAACATGAAACATGGAAAACTGGGTGCAATCGAGAAGCTGCAGGAAGCTCCAATTTGTATGCCATAGTACCAATCTTTTGCAACACCTTGTATGGACCATAATACTTTGGTGATAATTTATTATCCTTCTTAGCTTGCTTGGGGACATTTGCTTATATGGTTGTAGCCGTAGGAATACCCAATCACCTACATCAAAACTTCTTTCGCTACGATGTTGATCTGCCTGTTGTTTCATTCTATTCTGTGCCAACACGAGGTTATCCTTTAAGAGTTGGAGGACTTGTTGTTGATGTTCAATGTGATGTTCCACTGCTTGAACCTTAGAATTTTCTCTTAAATATGATGTGATGGATGGTGGTTGATACCCATAAAGTGCCATAAATGGGGTCATTTTTGTTGCTGTATGGAAGGAAGTGTTATACCACCATTCAGCCAGAGGCAACCATTTGACCCATTGTGTCTGTTTATCAGATACAAAGCAACGAAGATATCCTTCCAAACATTTGTTTACTATCTCAGTTTGCCCATCAGATTGAGGATGATAAGATGAGCTATGAGCTAACTGAGTACCAAGACAAGAAAATAATTCTGTCCAAAAATTTCCAGTGAAAATGGGATCTCTGTCACTTACAATAATCTTTGGGTTTCCATGTAGCTTTTGAATTGTTTCCATAAATGCAGTAGAAACTGTACTGGCTTTAAATGGATGTGATAATGCACAAAAGTGTGCATACTTGGTAAGTCTGTCAACTACCACCATGATGACACTCTTTCCCTCAGACTTGGGTAAACCTGTGATAAAATCCATTGAAACCTCCTCCCAACGTTGGCTTGGAATGGATAAAGGTTGTAATAGACCCGGTGTCTTAATTGTTTCAACTTTATTTTGTTGGCAAACCAAACATTTCGCCACAAACTTTTGAATATCTGATTTAAGGCCATCCCAAAAAAATTCCTTCTTAACCCTGTGGTAAGTTTTTAAAAATCCTGAGTGCCCTCCTAAGGGAGAAGTGTGCAATTCCATAAGAATCTTTTGTTTTAGCTGGGAATTCTTACAGAGGTATAAGCGATCTTTGTACCATAACAAATCATTTTTCCAGCTAAATGTATCAGACATACTGGAATCTTGTTGTAACTTTTGAATAAGTGCCCACACTTCTTTGTCATTCTTCCATTCCTCCCTTGCTTCGTTTATCCAATCTGGTTGGATAATAGAAATGGCGCACAACAATGCTTCCACATCCTCATCCTTTCTTGAGAGTGCATCTGCCACCACATTTTGCTTCCCTTTTTTGTAGATGATTTCAAAGTCATAACCCAACATCTTTGTGACCCACTTTTGTTGCTCTTCAGAGGATAATCTTTGTTCTAAAAAGTATTTAAGGCTATCATGATCCGTTTTTACCTTGAAGTGTCTTCCCATTAGGTAGGGTCGCCATTTCTTAAGTGCATGGAGTATTGCCAACATTTCCTTCTCATAAATAGCTTTGTGTAAAAACTTTCCCTTGATTGGACGACTTTCAAAAGCAATGGGTCTTTCATCTTGCATTAAAACAACACCAATTCCATTTCCTGAAGCATCACATTCCAAATAAAGGTTTTTGTGAAGTCCGGTGTAGCTAAGACCGGTGCTTGGCACATTGCCTCTTTAAGATGTTCAAAGGCCTTTGTTGCTTCTGGAGTCCATGAAAATGCATCTTTCTTCAATAATGTTGTTAGAGGTGCTACTATTCTCCCATAATTCTTAACAAACTTGCGATAATACCCTGTCAACCCAAGAAATCCTCGCAGATGCTTTATGGATGTGGGAATTTTCCATTCCTTAATGGCTTTAATTTTGCTAGGGTCTACCTTAACTCCTTCATGAGATACAATATGACCCAGATATTCCACCTCTTGTACTCCAAAGAAACATTTGGATCTTTTTGCATATAATTGTTTCTCCTCCAATAGTTGTAGCACCCTTTCAACATGTTCAACATGATCCTTCCAAGACTTGCTGTAGATTAGTATATCATCAAAAAATACTAACACAAATTTTCTAAGGAATGGTTTGAAAATTGAATTCATCAAACCTTGAAATGTTGAAGGTGCATTGGTAAGGCCAAAAGGCATGACCAAAAATTCATAATGACCCTCATGAGTTCTAAATGATGTTTTCGGAATGTCTTCAATCTTCATTCTGATTTGATGATATCCTGAACGAAGATCCAACTTGGTGAAGTAAATTGATCCATGCAATTCATCCAGTAATTCATCAATGACAGGAATGGGAAACTTATCTTTAATAGTGAGCTTGTTGAGCTCCCTATAATCGGGACACATGCGCCATGATCCATCCTTCTTGTGCACCAAAATGACTGGAGCAGAGAAAGAACTTTGACTTGGTTGAATTATACCAGCCTCTAGCATTTCTGCAACCATACGTTCAATTTCACTCTTTTGGGCATAGGGATATTTGTATGGCTTGATGTTTGGAGGAACACTTCCTGGAATCAGATGAATAGCATGATCATGATCACGAATAGGTGGGAGACCTTTGGGAGTCTCAAATACCTTGGAATGATTGTCCAATACTTTTTGGAGATCTGGAGAAATAGATGATTCCACTGTGGACACATCTAGCAAACATAATTGTGCAATTACACCTCTTTGTTTCTTTTTTAGAAGCTTTGTCATACCGTTAGGGCTGATTATATTTATCGGTTTCCCTGCAATACCCCTTAATTTAACTTCCTTTCCTTCCACAGAAAATTTCATGAAAAGTTCTTGAAAATTAAAAGCTATTGTACCCAAGGATTGTAGCCATTGGACTCCTAGTACAACATCAGCACCTCCCATTGGAATGGAAAGCATTGGGCTAGTCAATACATATTCTCCCATGGATAGCTTGATATTATGGCACTTTCCCGAGCAATTTATTGTTCCTCCATTTGCAACCATCACTTGACACTCTGGTGCTGGATATAAGAAGAAATTCAATTCTCTTGCTACCTTACAATGAATAAAATTGTGGGTACTTCCTGAATCAATCAACACTATTACCTTTTTCTTCTTGATTTGTCCTTCTATCTTGATGGTTTGAGGAGTGGTAATTCCCGCCAATGCATTACAAGATATGGTCGAATTCATTTCTTCTTTATCTAGGCTTTGTTCCTGGAGTATATCCTCTTCTTTTGACCTTTCTTGCTCCTTTTCTTCTTCCTCTTCAAAATCTATGTAGAATAATTTCTTCTCAGCACACTTATGACCTTTAGTGTATTTGCTATCACAACTGTAACAAAGCCCTTTTGCTCTTTTTTCTTCCAATTGTTGTGGTGTCAACCTTATAGGTTGTGGAAGACTAGCAGCAACAACACTTCCGTCTTTATAGTTGTGAGTGGTATGCTTCCTGGTTGCCATAATTTTGCTTTCCATTTTTCTTGCTAACTTGAATGCCTTCTCTAATGAATCAGGTTCCCAAAGGCGAACATCATGTTGGATATTATCCTTTAAAGACCCTATGAACACATCAATCCTATGCTCCTCTGGATTATCTTTTACCCTTATGTTCAGTTTTTGGAACTCCTCAATGTGCTCCATTATTGAACCCTTTTATTTGAGACTTATCAGTTGGCTAAAAAAAATGTTGCTTTTTGTATCCTCAATAATGTGCTATCAATTCTTCCGTAAAAATTGCCCAAGTGATAAATTGTTTACGAGATCAAAGCCATTGATACCATACAAACTGATTTGGTTCCAAATATAAAGTTTCCATATGTACCTTTTGTGTGTTTTGCACATTATTGAGATCGAAAAATTGCTCCATCTGTAATATCCATGTTGCAGGATCCTTGCCATCAAACTTCCTCATATTGATTTTTGGAATATGGTGGGTCTTTGATCCAACATCAGAGTCTATGGAATCATGATTAACATTTCTTTTGTTCTCATCATGAGTTTCCTTTACTACCCTTTCACCATTAGTGACCCTTTCTTGTAGCAACTTATTCATATTTATCTTCAATTCTTCCATGTCTGTCTTCAAATCTATCTTCAAATCATCCATCTTAGCTTCCACGTCATTCATCTTAGCTTCTACACCTTTCTTTAAACAATCCATCTTAGCTTCTACGCCTTTCTTTAAGCCATCCATCTTAGATTCTGTTCCTTTTTGTGCAAGGGACAGTTGTTGCACTTGGTCTTGTAATTTTGATATATCATGTTGCATTTCTTCCTCTTCTTCATGAGTCATGCTAGAGCTTTCAGGTTCCTTACTAGGTGTTTGCATTTTCTTTCCTCGGGGCATTAGTTACCAATAATGATGCTCTACTATGCCCTTTGAATTCCTTCAAAATAAATTTTCAAACCAAGCTTAAGCAAAAATTTAAGAAATTCTACACACCTTTTTTCACTTTGTAGGAGCTCGATATTGCCTCTGATGTATCTCTGTACTTTCCAATCATCTAGATCTGAATTTGTGACTTGCAGTAGCCCTCTATGTCCTATTTCCAATGCCACAAGTCTGACCCAAATTGGATTCTCCAAGGAAGAGTTATGCGAAATCTCCCACAGTGACTTGATTATAGACTAGTTCAGTAGAGCGAACTTGTACAACTTGCCACGAGTCACTGTTTCGACCTTTTGATCTAGAAAATGCATACAAGAAACTACAGTCTGTCCTCTTTCTGTACATTCTTACGAAATTTCAATCCGATCCCCAGAGAGAAAGTTATGATTCTTTTCCCCAAGTCACCTGTTTGGAATGTAATTCAAGAGTCTGTAAAAAGACCAACTTCCTCAGATCATATCTCCGTAAATATAGCGCGAATAGCTCTAAAATTTGGACCCGAGGTTCAGCGCGATTATTTCTCAAATGGGTTTTTTTTTCAACTTCTGAAACGTCGCAAAAAAAAGTTATAGCGAAAATTCCACGATGACCTGTTTGGAGCAGCGAAACCCTAGAATCCAAAGCTCTGATACCAAATGTTATGAAACCAGCTCAAGAAAAAGATAGAAAAGATAGATCAACGCCTTAGAATTCAGCTTCTTCGAGGGGGAAACCTCCTTTACATTATGTAAATGAACAATTCTTGGATGATTCAAATGACAAAACCTCCTTTCTATATATAGGAGTCTAAGGAGTCACAATATAATCCACCCGACCTAACAATAATAATATAAAGTCACAAAAATAACAATAGAGGGATTCTATGGAGCACAATAATAACAATATGGGGATAATAGGGGCACAACAATATTAATAAGGGGTACAACTACAATAGTAATGGGGTAATCACTAGTATTATAGGGACCCAATAGTTACTGTATGAGGTTGTAATTACAATTCAACAATGATTCTTTTGATAACTTCTCCTTCAATTTTCTATTTAACTTGTAAAACAGATAATAATGACTACTATACATAATAGTATTTATGGTTTAGCATTAATTCTATTATGAATCTTGCTACCTCAGTTTATCCGTTAACCTGGAAAAACAATATTTTCAAAAGGTCTCTCCTTCCAGCCACGAGCCTAGAAATCATGTCCAAACTCTCCCCTGAGTACCTTCTATCTTCTCCATGCTGGATCTAGTCCAATTACAATCAGTACTAAGGGCCTCACGACTATGGTCCAACCTCAAATTGTACTCTTTGTCGACTGTAATGAGGAAGTTTTTCCCACTGGTTTATTCCACCTATCTTTAGGAACCCCTTTCTGCTCTTTGCCCCTCTCTATATTACCTCTCTCAGGCAGAGGGTAACCACTTCTTGGCAACTATTCTTTTAAATGAACAAACAATTTTATTTAAAGTATTACCACCTATAATTTAGGTAATTACCACATGTGTTTCTTGGCTCCTTCCAATAACAGTTCATATTCCTTATCAAATTAAATAACATTTAAAAATATCCTTTTAGTAAAAACAAACATTCACTTAATAATATTCATGAAACTTTATGCAACTTGGGGGTGTTACATCTCCCCCCCCTCATGTGGAACACCGTCCCTGGTGTTCTCTTCCTCTTCAGAAAATAATGCGGGATAAGCCTTTCGCATGAATTCCTCCTCTTCCCAAGTAGCCTCTTTTGGGCTAAAGTGCTTCCATTGCACTTTAACCTGGGTGATGGCTCGCTTCCGCAAGTTGGTTTCCCGTTGATCGAGAATACGAAGAGGTTCAGCTAGGAACTCTCCTTCCGGTTCAACCTGCACCATAAAACAATTCTCAGTTATCTCTCTCTCTCTCTCTCTCTCTCTCTCTCTCTCTCTCTATATATATATATATATATATATATATATATATATATATATATATATAGATATATATATATATATATATATATATATATATATATTGATTGGGGAAATATTCAGGTAAAATGCTTAAGGGGTAAAGACTACTTAACCCCTTAAGCATTTTATCTGAATATTTCCCCAATCAATAATGTGCTAAGGCTTATACACATATTTATTTAGTAAGGATACATGAAATACATTGTGGACCCGAATGTGACTTGGTAGCACAAGTTTATAGGCCACCAGTCCAATTCTTTCTAAGACCTGAAAGGGCCTACAGTATCGGGGTGCTAATTTGGCACAACCCCGCCACTACAAGGAACTTTTCTAAGGCTTCACCCTTAGGTAGACATGATCTCCTAGTTGAAATTCCCTGTAAGTCCTTTTTTTATCCACATACATCTTCTATCTATCCTGGGCTGCCCTTAAATTTTGTCGGACTTTCTTAACAGCCTCCTCCATTTCTACTAGCATGTCAGGACTTAGTGCTAGCTTATTTACTGGGTTATTCCAGTCTATGGGTACTCTACACTTTCTTCCATACAACACCTCAAAAGGTCTCATGCCTAGTGAATTGTGATGTCCGTTATTATATGCAAATTCCACTAGATGGAGGTAGTCCTCTCACTTGTGTGGTTGCTGCATCATGAACATGCATAGCATGTATTCTAACACCTGATTTACTCGTTCAGTCTTTCCATCTGTTTGAGGATGGTAGGCAGTACTAAACTGGACTTGAGTACCTACTCCTGCAAAAAGAGTCTTCTATAATGTGGATGTGAATTTCACATCTCTATCCAAACTCACTACCTTGGGTATCCCATGCAAGCCAAATATCTCTATAAATATTTCTGCAATTTCCACTGTTTTGAAAGGGGATTTCACAAGTATGAAGTGGGTTGTTTTACTCAACTTGTCTACCACCACCATAATGGAATCATGTTGCTTCCTTGTGCGGGGTAAACCAGTAATGAAATCTAAGGATATAGTCTCCCATTTCCATTCCGGAATGGGCAATGGCTGTAACAATCCAGTGGGGTGTTGGTGTTCCGTTTTAACCAATTGACACTCCAAACATTTGGACAAGTATTCTGCAATATCCTTCCTCAATCCGGGCCAAAAATACCCTCTCTTAATGGCTGAAAACATTTTTTGATAGCCTAGGTGGCCAACACAAGGTTTCTTATGAAACTCATCTAATATCAATAGTTTAATCGAGGTCTGATTTGGAATATAAATTATGTTTTTAAAAGTGAGGAGATTATCGAAATTTATTCCAAATTCTGATTTTTCCTCTTTTCGTAGAGCTTCTTTTGTTTGTTGCCAGAGGAAGGTATATTCCGGATCCTTATTAGTTGCCTCCTTTATGATTTCAAGAATATTTGAAGTTGCTTGGCTCATTCGGACCTCATAAATACAGTGCAACTTTTTGCTTAGTGCATTAGCCACATGATTTTCTTTCCTCTTTAAATGTTTCATTTCAAAGTCAAATTCGCTTAAGAAAGCCGTCCATCTGGCCTGTCAGGAGTTTAAGCGAGATTGGTTCAAGAAATTTTTAAGGATGCTATGATCAGTTAGCAAAAAAAAATTCTTCCCCAAAAGGTAATGCCTCCACATTTTAAGTGCGTGCACTGCTGCTGTCAATTCAAGGTCATAAGTTGAATATCGTTGCTCATACTCCTTCAACTTTCGAGATTCATAAGAAATCACCTTTCCCTCCTATGTTAGCACCCCACCAACACCTTCCTTGCTTGCATTCATGCAAACTACGAAAGACTTTTCCAGATCTGCTACTTTTAGTACTGGTGCAGTAGTAAGCAGATGCTTTAATTTTTCAAAGCTTTGCTGACAAGCTGCTGTCCATTGGAAAGCATGTCCCTTTTTCTGCAAAGATGTCATTGGAAAAGCGATATTTGAAAACCCCTCAATGAATCTACGATAATATCTGGCTAATCCCAAGAATGATCTAATATCAACGACATTCTTAGAGGCTGTCCATTCCATGATCGCTTTGATCATTTCTGGGTTTACTGCAATGCCTTTTGCGGATATAACGTGACCCAAATACTGAATTTGATCCTTGAAGAATTCACACTTGTTGAATTTGGCATAAAACTAATTTTCGCTTAATGTCTGCAACATTATTCTGAAGTGTTCTTTGTGTTCCACCTGGTTCTTTGAATATATTAAGATATCATCTATGAAAATCAACACAAATTTATTCAGGTAAGGATAGAAAAAACCATGCCTTAGACTCATGAAGCTGGTTGGAGCGTTTTTGAGGCCAAACAGCAATACCACAAACTCGTAATGACCATAACGAGTACAAAAGATTGTTTTGTAAATGCCTTCATCTTTTATTCTTATATGATCATAACCGGATCTTAGATCAATTTTTGAGAATACCTTAGCTCCTTGTACCTGATCAAATAGATCATCAATATGTGGTAAAGGGTACTTATTTTTGATGGTTAGTTTGTTCAATTGTCGATAATCGATGCACAATCTGAGGGTCCCATCCTTTTTCCGTACAAATAATATGGGAGCTCCCCAAGGGGACACACTGGGGCGAATATATTTTTTATCTAGAAGCTCTTGTAACTACATTTTGAGCTCTGTCAATTCAGGTATGCTCATGCAATAAGGAGCTCTGGATATGGGGGCTACACCTGGAATTAACTCAATGGTGAAGTCAATATCTCGCTTGGGTGGTAAGCCAGGAACATTTTCTGGAAAGACATCTACAAAGTCCTAAATTACAAGGATACTTTCTAGCGAGGTCATTTTATTTTTAGAGTTTGTAAACCCCACTTGCACAACATAAATTTGACGCCATTTTCTAATGCATTTTCCTAATTGATTGGAAATAATAGGACGAAGCTTGGTGTTGGTTTTTATTCCTTGTAATTCCTTTCGTTGATTTGATTTTGAAACAAAACTTGGAGTCTTCTGTTTACAGTCTATAAGAGACCAACATTTTTCCAACCAATCCATCCCAATTAGTATGTCATAAGAACCCAAAGGTAATATATTAAGATCAACATAAATAGGCTTCCCAGAAATAGTTATGGGGCAGTGTTTTGTCTTTGCATTAACTGTCCTTTTTGTGCCAGTGGCTAGTTGTACTAGCCAAGGTTTTAAAAATTTTCTGCCTACTAACTAACACTTTTCAACCACTTTAGAACTGAGATAGTTAAGCTAGCACCTGGATCAAATAAAAAAGAGACAAGCTTCTTCGCAATCATACCTTCACATTTGATCATTGTGGGCTGGAATTCGTCATAATGATCATCCAAGGCAGCGTTAATTTTAGGTATGATCCTTGCCACTTCGCCAACTATGGATGTTTCTTGCATGTTTGATAATTGTTTTGTTCTAGCTCTTTATGGCCAATTTTGTTAATAATGGGGTTCTCCACAACCCCAGCACTGTAGTGGCCGTTTTGATTGCTGATCGTTGGTAGATTTTGTGACTCCTTCCGCTGGCCTATTCTTAGAATATGCAGTTTTGGGTTGATTTCTGGCTAGAAAGCTATTGAAAGTCTTTTGTTGTGCATTCCTATGGTTAGCAAATTTTGGGTGTCTGCTTGGGATCAGGCTTCTACCCTTCTTACTTGATCCTCCTTTTGGCCCTTCATTCCTTTGTTTCATTTGCTGATAGCAAATGCGGGCCTTCCTCACAGCATCATCCATTGTCTTAGGGTAGTCAAATTCCAGTTTTTCCTTCATAAAGTTTGGTAAGCTGCTAATAAAACACTAAATTTTGGCCTTTTCCTCTTGCATGTAAGGCACGTAGCGGAGTAAGGATGTGAATCTAGTCACATATTCATCCATGGTTAAGGTTCCCAATCTTAGCTCATGGAATTCTTTTGCTTTCTCATCATAATAGCGTTCAGTTAAATATTTATCCTTGAAATGTTTTTGAAATTCATTCCATGTAACCTGTTCTTCATCAATTTTCCTTACTGTCTTGATTTCTTCCCACCAAAGAGTCGCTTTTCCCCTCAGCTGATAAACTGCCAATCGTGCCTTCAGTTTATCAGTATATTCATAAATCTGGAAGGCTTTCGCAGCTTCTTCAAATTCTCCCTCAAAAAGGGAAGGTTTAATTTTATTAAACTCTCCCTATAATTCTGTCATTGGTTCTGGCTTTTGTTTCTTGATTTTCCGCTGGTCAGATACATTGTCTGAGCGTCCCTCATCTTCCTCTCTATTTCTTTTAGTAGATTCAATGTTTTCTTCCCCATGCCGAGCGGTCAGGGTCTTTTCCTGATCCTCTATGTTGGGATATGGGTGGCACTAATTTTGTCGGTTGGACAAACTTCTTAATATTCTTTTATGTTCTACACGGGAGTGTTCATTATCTGTTCTCAAACTAGTCATTTCCACACACAACTGCTGCACAGTTTCGAGTAACATTGCATTATCTTGCCCGGATTCCTCACCTAACTAAATCCAAATATCTGGGTTAGCATTCACATAAGTTTCTCCAGGTGATTTAGGTGGTCCTGAGTTCCTCTGCATGTTGAACTTGTTGTTCCTTTTGTTGGTGTGATCTTTTCTGTTATCTGTATTCACACATAAGTAGTTTTAATTAAAATTTAAGCACATAGTTCCTGTACATAGCTATTCCCAAAGGGCCTCAGTGTACGAACTTGGCTCTGATACCATTTGTAACATCTAAACCTTACAAAATTTGTAATAATCATAGTTAAAAAAAAAAAAAAAACTTTTAAACAATATGCATTTCCATGTCTCGTCCACTAACTATTTGGCACACATACATATATCTGGCATATTAATTGGCTGTCGAGGGATGCACCACCTACTTGTTGTACCTATCCATTGAATATGATTAAATGTTTATTAACATGGCAGGGTTATGTGCACATAGCTTTACACTTTACCATGTTGCACTGGCCCTCATCCGTGACTCCATGCGGTGTTCGTATACTCTAAAGGACAGAACCTTGGTGTGCTTCCATCATCTGCTGTGGCTCTCCATCATTGATCTCCACCCTACGATCTGACGACAAAGATGGGCTAGAGATTACCCTAACCAACTGCCTGCACCGATTCTGGGCTTTCTCATTATTTTTGTCATAGTTCGGCTCCGTGCTGCTTTGCAAGGGTTTGGGTTATGGAGTTTTGCGAAGCCTTAGCAATGGTGCTCTGCGAGGATTGAGAGCAGGAGGGTCCACCAATCAAACCGAACCAAGTAACCCCTCTCTGCTGTTCTATTAGGCTTTTTACGTGCTCAAAAGGAACACTGTTTGGAAGACTGTTTATGATTAGGAAAGTTATGAGGGTTTTTCTTACTGCTGTATAGAGGCGACTGGAGTATTTTCAGAGATGAATGAAGTCAACAAATTCCCCATCTCATCTACCACTAGTAAGTCACTATTTATCAGGTTAAGGTTCGATTGGTTGACCTATGTTCATATTTCCTTAAAATTCTTAGCTACGAACTTTCTTGTGTGGGCATTCTTGTTTTTAACACAGGGCTTTCATTTTCTTTTGCAGGGAGGCAACTTACCGAAGGCGTGCCCTTATTTCAGGTAAGCCCATGACTGTTTTCTTTTTAAGTTGAGTTTCTAATTATGAACCTCTGGCTTTGATGCTAAAAGCAATAATTAACCTTACCTTTTTTGGATCGCAGGTACACTATACTCAGGATGTTTAGAGTTCAAAATTTCAGCTTATAAGTGTCTAGAATCTCACAAAATGGCCACTTCTTTTCAGGTTGGAGCTAGACCTTGGTCTCTGGTCGTAATAGGATAATGAGGTCATTTTAATGAAAGGGTTATCCCTGCTAGCTAGAATTGGAATATCAGGACACAACTTCCCGTGATTATTTTTATTTTTGGGTTTAATTAATTGACTAGCTATCACAGTCGGCAATCTCCACTATTGGACTGTAATGTTTACAAGATTGAAGGGCTTTCGAGCCAATCCCTTATGTTTAAAGTCAGCATGTAATATTTGTTTTCAAATCCTAATGGAGGTATCGTTGCTCGGTTATTTGAGGATTATCTTAATCCCTGTCTATTGCATTTGTATTCACCGAACTCGTTTAATATGATTATATGAGCTATGCGAGCAATTTAGGCTAAAAACACTTGATTCTTGCGCATATTCTTTGAATGTGAACATTAGGGTTAAGTTGTAGTAGCCGGTAATGAAGTCTTTCATTTTACTATCAGTTTCATTTTTGATATCTATATATATATATATATATATATATATATATATATATATATATATATGGATTTATGTGGTTATGTATTCGACCGACTCATTGTAGCTACATTATCATGAGGCTATTCACTGTCTTTCTTTGGGTTTCGATGGTAAAAACATAAAATTGGCATAGTGCACCAAGATGCATTTACTTTCTTGTTTTCTGATTATATAATTAAATACTTAGCATATTCAAGGATTCTTGTCAGTATCTTAGATTTTTCCTTACTCTACTCTAGACGACAGTTTCTATTTTATGTCAGACTAATCATGTATTCCGTTCTACTATTAGAGGGTTTGTCTTCTGTGGAATTCTTCAAAAGTGTTCATAGCTATTAGAAGATAGCTTACTACCATAATCACTTTCTGTTATCGGGAAATCTAGTGTTTATTCAGAGCTTCTAGTCCCACTAAGACGGGTAGCTATCTTAGAAACAAATAGATTAAGGTCAATTGTTTTTCCTTTACGAGAGAGAAATGAGAAAGAAGCAGAGAGTACCAACCTCAGTCTTCCGCTTGGCTCCTTGCTTGTTTCCTTTCCCCTTTGACAGGATCTCGCCACTGCTTCCTTACTTGTCCCGCTTGAAAGAGCACCTGTAGATTCACAGCAGCATAATACCATTAAAGCATAGAGATCTTTCATTGTAAACAATATAGGATCAGATATATATTGACCATACAAATGCATATATCAACATAATATTTAGAGATACACAAAAATATGAAGGAAAACTCAAATAGATTTATTAGTAAAATTAGTAGAAGAGAGGATTACAACCACTTGGTCTGACCCAACGCCATCCTCCCAGCTTGAAAGCCCTCTTCACCTCACACAAAGCAAGATCACCCAACAATGTCTTCAAAGAGAAACCAACAACACCTCTTTGCAAATTACCTAATTCCAACCTCTGGATCTCTGGGATGAGGGATCCATTTATAGATATTTGCAGGGGGGTGAGTCATCTCCTGGGATTTTGATTAGTGTCATCTCTCTGATAGTTCTTTGTTCCACTTGGAGATTTCATGATCTCTTACTCATCCTTGGGCAAATTCAGGGAGGCAAGTGTCAAATGAGCAGCTTCTAGAAGATTCTTAGGGTCTCCACTTAGCAAACTGCTTGTGCCATTTGTCTACTCTCACTCATCGCACCCTACAGAAGGGATTTTTAGTATGCATCGCACTTTTGCATGTGGCAGGTGAGATGCATCGCACCCTTTGCACTGGGCAGTCTATATGGTCCTGCTTTGACCCGTTCTGAGTGGTTTCTCATGGAAAATTTCTGGGAGATGATGTAATCAGCTGACCTTGCTCCTTTAGGGTATGAAACAACACTTAGGGACTTAGAAGCCCTTGGTTTACGGACATATGTGATTGGGTTTGTAGTGCCCAAATATGTCTATAACAGTTGCCCCCTAAAGCATGAGGTTGTAAATATTTTGATGTCAGGTGAAATGCTTTATAATGAGGATCCGAGGTTTTTCGCACTGGAAGGTGACCTATAATAAGATACAATGCAATACATTATCTTCATAATATTTTCATGATCTAGCTAAGGCAGGCATTCCCATGCTCAACTTGATAAATTCATTTTCATGTACATAGGACAGACAACCGTCTGTGTGCAGACTGATGATTCTGGTAGAGCCATCATCCCTTAGTTTGGATGATTATCTGTGCAGCAATGATGTACATTTGATGTCTTTATTTTCCTGATTATATCGCAGCATGGATGGATGAAACTAGATCCGGGTCTTCAAAACTCATTCGATCTTCGCCCGAAGGTACAAGTCGATCCATGTGAAAAAGATGTTCTCATGTCGAACATGGAAGGACATCACCTGATTACCAGCCAATGATGTAAGTTGTTAACAGGCGCGAGAGGAATCACCGATAATGATGATGACCCTCAAGGTACTACAGTACAATTCATGTGGTGCGAATAGATGAGTCGATGTCGAACACCACGCAAAATATTTCGGTCGAAGGCCATTAATGTAAACCTGTCGCCGGAAGTGAAAAACTTGCCATTGAGGCATGCAAGCTTCAAAGTACTATAAGGGTTGTCCCTAGGTCGGCTTCTTGGATAATGAGCTGATGTCAACAAGAAGTGACCTATCATAGGAGGGCATTAATGGATCCCACATCTACGACACGGAATAGAGCAAATGATTTTGTAGAGGTGAAAACGATCTGATGATACAAGGTTCTGGGTGGCGGTCATGAAAGAATGAAACGTGAAGGTATTGTAGTGGATGAGACACAAGCTGGGTAGGTGAATTCTCTGAGCGACTTCTCTTTAACATATCGACGACACTGAAATGGATTGGTAGCGTTAACCCAAAAAGTGGATGGTACGGTGGACCAATGGTGATATGACCGGTGAACGGAATAACCCAACCCGACTCAATCATGGTGATGGAATGAAAGTGTCATGTTCAAGAGTGACGTGCTACCAATAAAGTTTCTTCAAGTTTTCTTCCCAATTTTACCCAGTCATTTCTGACCAGTACCTCTTTATTTTTGTCAAGCTTGAGGAGGATAACATATGCTTGTTCTATAATTTTCCCTTCGGGAAAACTCGTCGCTATGTTTTAACGAGCCTAGCAACAGTGAAACTCATTCCTGTCTGAATGGACAAGCTTGTCGCTATCGTCTTAACGAGTTTAACGACAAGGATAACTCGGTCCTTTTCAATTTTAAAGAGTCTGAAAAGAGACAAAAAGAAAACTCCAATATTCCTTTTTCATAATATAATCCCTTAAGTCCGAAAAAGTATAAAACAATGTGAAAGGGATGAATTTTCGATATTTTTAACGAGCCGAACAAGACAAACGCTCGATCTTTTTGTGTA
Organism: Pinus tabuliformis; assembly: GCA_031772625.1. Taxonomy (NCBI): domain Eukaryota; kingdom Viridiplantae; phylum Streptophyta; class Pinopsida; order Pinales; family Pinaceae; genus Pinus; species Pinus tabuliformis. Next base: position 1,280,453,496 of record CM062809.1, read on the forward strand.
ATAATCCCTCAGATCCAAAAGATTAAAATCTAGAGGAGGGATAGCACTTCCAATCACTTTAACGAGCTGGAGAGGCCAATTGCTCGACAATCATTTCATATTTTACGAGTCAGATGAAAAGAGCTTAAAGGAGACTTGTTTTTTGAGGAACGAGTGATGTTTTCAGATAGAAGCTAGTTCCTGGTAAGGTTTGGAAATTTCCAATCACGACAGTGTAAAGAAGGTGGCTAATAGGATCACTCATCGCAGTTGTTCCTCAAAAGGGGTAAACAATCAAATGGAGGCGAATGATCGGCTATAACAGAGTGGAGGTGATGGTAAGAACATGACCGAGGCTCAAAAGCTGATGATAATCATTCACAATGGTTATTTACTGGAGGTGGGTTCATTTTTTAATGAGCTTGAACTCTGGTGGAACATATGCTCATTGCTAGGTTTAATTTTTAATGAGCTTGAACTTCGCGTAAAACTGCTCGTGATAATGGTCATTGATATTTGATTCACCGTTAACACTATGTTCTTTTGATGGTCATATTACCTATTCAATTTCTCTATCAAACTAATTAAAAATGAGGACGTATGCTTGAAAAATGAGTTCAAAATCTAATACCCTACTTAAATTACGTGAAAAGTAACTTAAAATAGTTTTTTACCCCTCATTTTACCATTTCTTTTGGAGTTGTGACTGTTGGAGCTTTGGAGGTGTTTTCCCCCTTGATTTTCACCAGCTGATTCTAGGAGATTCTGTGGATGATTTTCGGCGCCGTCTGGACCAGGTAGGAGCTAAACCTGAGCTCTTCAATTGCATTCTTTCCTTTTTGAATTTTGAGCATGTTTTCCTGCTTTTCTGGGCCCTTGGGGTTTGAATATTTCGTTCTGCCCCCATCACACCTTGTATACATCAAAAGGTGTGATGCATCCTAGGCTAGCCACTGGCCAGTTAGGATGCATCTCACCTGGTGCACAGGTAGGGTGCGATGGGCGCAAAGAGGAAAACTTTTGCATTGATTTTTCATGGAAATTTTGCCTGTTTTTTGCCAAATCAGGATCCTAATTCTTCTCTTGTTTGTTTTTCAGAGATTCATCAGAGCAAAATGGTTGTTACATGGCATGAACGTGAGCATGAAGAAGAGGACATGGTTGCCCTTCATGATCCAGGTACGGTAACTGCATTGTGGAATTGTGGCTTACTCAAGTTCTTCCGCATGTCCAGCATGAGGCAACAAATCAATTTGTTGCAATATTTCCTTGATGCATGGGATCCTACCAACCAAGTGTTACAGATAAGAGGCAAATCCATCCCCACGACTATTGAGGACATCTATTTCTTGACCGGTTTATCGAGGCATGGTGCCCCTCTCTCACTATCAGGTTCCGCCCATGGGGGCGAATCCATGAGGGATTATATTCGCCGATATTGTAGAGAAGGATCTCAGCCGAGCAGGGACAGCAAGATCAGTATCCAAGATGTCACAGATTGGTCCTTGAGGACTATTTTATTTACCTTTGCTAGATTGGCTGGTAGCGTGGCCCTTCACTTGGCCAACAGATCCTATATGCAGTATGCCTTGGAATGTCTCGAACCCAAGGTATTCAACTGGTGTGATGCAGTACTTCCGGTGATCAAAGAACAGCTCACCAAGGTGAAAACCGGAAGATCTAAGAACTTTGGCTATGGTTCTATTCTGACTGCTTTCACCTTAGAGAGGATCCCATTGATGCAGCCCCAGTACATCTCACTTGGCTTGCCACCACCGACTGAGCCACGGATGCAGAGATGGGTCGACCTTATGGCCAGACATGCTAGTCAATCGTAGGTTTCATTCTCTGATGCTTTCTTCGAGTGGTTCAACCATCAGCTGATGACTTATGCCGAGTATCCATATGCTAGGATGGACTTCCGGGGTGACCCAGACTTGGTGCTGCCAGCTGGCAAGCAGTGGGGTGCCATAGGTGAAAATCTCTGACCATATCTCTGTTTATTGTTTTTATAATGTTCTTGTGTTTTTCAAATTTTCATCAAGACTAATCAAAACTCATGTGCTTATGCAGATATTGGGCCTGTGCGACCAGCAGTGCGTCCAAGAGCAACAACTACTATTCCAGCAGGAGAGGCTATAGGGAGGGCCATCCTTCACGACCTGGATGTATCCGAGACCCTTGCAGTGTTGCAGGATCAGATCGAGGGTCTCACCCTTGGTATTCCTGACGTGAGGACCGATGAGCTGCCTTTGAGATTACAGTGCCATACCACTGGCATGCCAAGCCGTTGGACTAGGCTCTTACGCATGATTTCATAGGCGGTGACTAGTTATCACCAGCATCATTAGACTAGGGCGCCCCCTTGCATTTTTAGTTTTTGGGTCATATGACCGATTTTGTCCAAGACGCAGAACACTATGTACAAAATATAAACAGTCATATATATATTTTTGATTTTCGGAGTTTTATTTTGGTTAAGTTATATGATCCTGATGCAGTTATGGATAAAAATTTTTCCTTTTACAAATGTTGCAAATGTCTATCTAACACATAATTTGCTAATGAATCAGTTAATGTGTTTAAGTTTCTGGAAATATGTTGATATTGAATAGAATCGAACTACCTTTCCAAAATCTTGACCCTTAGGAACATACGATAGATAGCTGGATTTCGAATGGAATAGATGGCTATAAGTTGTAGAATGACAAGCTCTGAGTCTAGCCTAACGAAAAGTCGGCGTATGCCATGCATAGCGGCATCAGAGAGGAGTTCTATCAACGTGCTATATTTAGCGATGTTGTTTGTTGATTGACCAATACACACCCCTTTGAAACTCACTAACTCGCCGCTTGGATCAAAGATGACCCAAGCTGCAGAAGATAGGTTTCGCGTACTACAACTCACCCCGTCGGCATATCCAACAAATGATTCCAATGGGTTCGACATCTGCAACAAAATGCAAAAGTGGATTACCTAACCAAAACAATCACTATTAGCGAAAACAAAAATGTAACAAAAGCATATGAAGAGGTTACCATGCTGAGTCAAGCATAGTAACGCTTAAGGTACAACCCGTTTCAGGGTTGCGACAGTGGAATTCCGTCATAATATACTAGCTCATAGGACCCTTTTGCTAATGCACACTTAACAATATATGGACCCATCCACAAAGACTGGAACTTACCTGCTCCCACTTTATCGGATTCCTAATCGTAAAGCAAGACCATGTCACCTTCTGAGAAAACACGGGGTTTGACATTCTTGTCAAATTGTGCTTTGACCCATTTCTTATGTGCTTTATTAGCCAAGGCGGCGTCACGCCGGGTTTCATCCAGTTGGATTAACTCTAAGAAACGAGCCTCTTCCTCTGAAGTTCCAGGGAGGAGGTCAACTGCGAGCTTGAGAGACAAAATTTCACACTGAACTGGTAAGATCGCTTCTAGGCCATACACCAGCTAAAAGGGTGTAAACTCGGTCGCATTTCTTACTGATGTCCAGTATGCCCACAAGGCTGAGTACAGGATTAGGTGCCAACTCCGTTTATGGACTCCAATCATCCTTTGCAGCATGCGTTTCAGGACTTTGTTGATCTCTTTAACTTGCCTGTTAGCTTGCGGATAATATGGAGTAGAGCTGTCATGGGATAGTCCTAACTTGGCGGCCAATTCAACCATCATGTGATTGCGGAAGTGTGATCCATGATCTGTGACTATAGCTTGTGGGACGTCGAACCTAGCGACTACATGATTGAAAAAGAAAGTGTGTTCGTTTCACTGTTGTTGTTTAATGTAGGCAGTGCCTCGGCCCATTTCGTAAAATAGTCAACTGCAACTATGATATACCCATGCCCCCCGGCCGAGGTGGGGTTACATTGCATGAAATCTATGCCCCATTTGGTGAATGGCCCAATAGCAACTACTGGCTGTAGAGATGCAGGTGGTATTCTGGTTTTGCGGTCGAAGATTTGACAAGCATGGCAACTTCTGACTGTAGTTATGCAATCTTTGAACATTGTTGGCCAGAAGTATCCTGCTCGTAAAATCTTTTGTGTCGTAGCATAACCAGATTGGTGCCCCCCACATGCACCTGAATGACAATCATTCAGGAATTTTTCGGCCTCCTCATGGGTGAGGCACCTTCGTAGAACAGTATCGACACCACGACGGTATAGTGTATCACCGACGATCATGTAGTATTTTGCTTGGTATCGAATACGTCGTTGTTCTGAGCGAGAGGTATTAGACCTATACGTTTGGGTTTGGAGATAAATGATTATATCTCCATACCAGGGATCACTTGAAGATATCAGAAACAAAGATTCATCCACGATTGTTGTTTTGGATGTTGAATTGTTGGACGACGATGGGAAGTCGCATAGTAACTCCGCGAAAACTAGAGCTTTCTTTGATTTGGATTTTACGAATTCTAGATCAAACTCTTGCAAAATTGCTATCCACTTTGAATATTTGGCCCCAAGCAACTGTCGCGACAAGATTTAAGTCATGGGGTTGCAATCTGACAAAACAGTGGTTTTTTGAAAGAGAACATAGTGTCGAAATCTCTATATTGCTTGAACAGCAGCGAGAGCTAGCTTTTCAACATATGAGTACTTGCTTTTTGTATCATTTAACTTTCGACTTAAATAATAAACAGGATGTTTGATTCCATTGTATTCTTGAACTAAAACCATTGCGATGGTCGTATCTGCTGCAGCCAGATATAGGTTAAAGTCTCTTTGATAATCAAGAGCATATATTAATGATGCTTGTTGGAGAGGTAAATCCCCTCTACGGATAGAGGCGATCCCTACTAGCCCAGAACGGGTCTAGAAACAATCGGTCAATGCTACTATGCAAGTTCCTAATTGCAAATAAAAGATAGGCAATGAACACCTACTTGGATTCCAATGCTATTGTTTGACGAAGAGATTTCGTTCTCGCTCCTTCGCTTTGGCCGGTCACGATCTTCCACGATCCCTGTAGATAGATACCTGCACACACGAAGAGAAACACAAACACAAGCATGAAATCTAATAAATGCAATTATACATCAGTCAGAAAGGACGTAATTCACATTAACCATTACAAAGACAAATGAGAATGGAACCATAATAGTAGTCATCTATTATTAATCAATAAGAGAGAAAGGTACAACCAAAGTTCTGACGTTGAGTCCTTCTCAAGAGGGTCCAGCCAGCAAGTCTCTTAAGCATTCACCCTTGGAGGTAGATCTCCGAAGACAAAATCTCTCTCTCACACAAGCAATACTTCACAACCTTCCTTAAGCTCTCTAGCAAATCCACACTTGTCACACCAACTACCTACTAGCAGCAGCACTCTAAGCACTATCAATTCCACACTATCAAAACTATCCAAAAAACTATCCAAAAACTAGCTGCTCATGGCCATGGTAGAGGCTTAAATAGGAGAAGGAGTCTTCATGAATGGTGGGAGGATGAGCTTATATCCAAGGAAGGTGGCTCAAATGACGAACAGACATGCCATAGAAGGGAGGGCGACATTTACAAGGCCAACAACCAAGTCTGGAGTCATCTGGAAGGCTGGCTGTTAGAACAAACTTGCCCAAACTGGATTAGCGTGGGTGTATAACTGCACTGGAGCGCTGACATCGCATCTGAATAACGGAGAGGGTTGTGTCAGCGCGACTCAATACAAACATAGGATGTGCTGGCTCATGAAATTCGACCAGCGCGGAAAACAGGTGTGCTTCCGTGCTGGCAACGCATTCGTTGCACTATGAGGCGCTAGTCAGCGCGGTTATTTTAATAACAGTCACGATGATGGAAAAAACTTTGGTAAAGTGGGTCATTTGGCCAGATTAGAGAGCAGGAGCATGATTGTTTTGAATTCATGACACAGTGGGGAGACTGACAGAGAGACAGTGACAAATTACTGTGTAACAGATGCCCCCTAAAGCATGAAGCCCGAGAGAGTGGGAGGGGTGAAATGCTTTACAAAACTCGCTGAACTGGAACACCACCAGGAAGAATCTGCACGTATGTACAACTGATATCTCTATTACATGTAGTCTAGGCATGGGCGCAGCCATCCAAAAGACATACGAAGAAGGTCTGTGGTATGGATGCAGCCACCCAGCTGAAGAGACCATGATGATAATAAGGTATGGTCGCAACCATCCTAAAAGACTCAGGTATGAGCGCAGCCATCCATCAATGAGTCATGTAATAATAATCCACAAATTCGCAGCCTGGTTTGCAACAGACAAAAACCAGGGTCTTGCGCTCCATCCCAACCCGAACAAAGTACAAGTCCAAGCATGTGAATACATGAGCTGAAGTCGAACATGCATGAACATCGTCTGATTACCAGCCAATAATGAAAACTGTTAACAGACGCGAGAGGTACCACCAATAATGACGATGGTCCTCAAGGTACTTATAGGTACAATCTGCGGCGTGTGAATAAATGAGCTGGTGTCGAACACCTGCAGAATTGTTCGATCGGAGGCCAATGATGAAAACCTCACGTCGAACACGAAGAACCTGCCATTAAGGCATGCAGGCTCTAAGGCGCCTGAAGGGAGTCTCTAAGTCACCTTCCTGGATAATGAGCTAAAGTCGACAGGAATTAACCTTGATCGAAAGTGGGCCATAATGTTTCCCACATCATCGACACGAGACAGAGAAGGATATGATATTTTGTGTGAGGTATCAGAGGGAGGTTGTAAGTTTGCAGAGGTCAACTTCTCTTGAATATATCGGCGGCACGACAGCGGATTTGGCAGTATCTGACCTCAAATGAGCAGAGGTCATGGTGACAAGGCAATGAGCAGATGAGAGGTCAAATAGGATAACCCAAACCCACGGAGGCTAGTGTAAAACAAGATGAGATGCCCCCACCCAGACACGAATGCAGACAAGTGCCATGTTCAAGAGCGATATACTGCCGACACGACAATAATTATGGATCCATTTTCCCCACCATTTTTCACGAGTACCCCGATTATTTTTTGATGACAAGCTTGACGGGGATAGCATATGCTTGGAAGGCATCATTTTGACAGAATCCGATGTCACTGAGTTTTAACGAGTCTGACAAAGGAAGAACTCGGCGCCTTTTCCTGTTTAGAGAGTCTGAAAAGACAGCAGAAAACAAAACTCCAGGGGGGTCCTTTTTCGTAAAGTTGTGTCTCTCGAGCCCGAAAAAGTATAAAATAATGCTCGAAAGAACCGCCCGACCAGTATGATCGAGGAGTACTTTTCGTAAGTAGTGACTTCGACCTGAAAAAGTAGAAAAGCAGTCAGAAGTACGTCGTTTTGGAGCCAATAACGAGTTCGAAACGACAAACACCCGGCAATCTTTTTAGTTTAAACGGTCGAAAAAAGAGCTTTAAAGGTGACTGCCTCTCATTTCTTTAACGAGTCGAGAGGGGGACTCGGCAATCTTTTCATCTTTAAACGGTCAGAAAAGAGCTGAAAGCAAACCTCCATTTTTATTCTCTTTAACGAGTCAAAAAGGGAAAAATACTCGGCAATTTTTTCACATTTTACAAGTCAGAAAAGAGCTTAAAGGTGACTCGTCCTAGAGGAACGAGTGGTATAAAAGGTAGCAACTGGTTCCAGCAATGGTGGAACTCCTCAAACATATAATGGTCAAGAGGCTGGCTAATAAAACCACTCATCGCTGCAGTTCCTCAGGAAAGGATAAACAACCAAGTGAGAGCATATGATCGGCCAAAGAGATGGTAGCAATGGAATGAAACAACCAAGACTCATCTAGCAGAATTCAGCGGATAAAAATGGCAATCACGAGGTGTAAATCGGGTATGGGTTCATTTTTACACAAGCTTGAACCATGGAGAACTCTGCTTGGATTCGGTTTCATGTTTACACAAGCTTGAAATGAAAAACTATGCTTGTTATAAGTTCGCATGCCCCCAGCATAATAACGCAAATCGAGGTACATGCCCCCCAAGCTTCATTGCAGTCAACAAAGTGGATGGAATGAAGGTTCACTCTCGAGATCGATGAAAGACTCGACTTGTATTTTACGAGATCTTAATCAAAAGAATCGATTTGGAAAGGGAGGTGTTTCATTTTTTAATGAGGTTGACACAGTAAAAGAACTATCCTCATAACCCTTGTTTCATTTTTTAATGAGCTTGACACAAGATCAAGAACTATGCTCAGACCAAGCCTAGTTTCATTTTTTAACAGCTTGACACAAGACAAGGAACTATGCTCCGCCAATCCTAGTTTCATTTTTTAAGGAGCTTGACACCGGAAAGGAACTATGCTCCAACCAGACCCAATTTCATTTTTTAGGGAGCTTGACATAGGAAAGTGAACTATGCTCCGACCGAATTGTGTCATAATGAACAGGAAGTCGGTGCTTCCAAGAGTGTTACTCCCGGTGAAAGGAACACATCTTGGAAGTCAGGACCTAATGCCCCCAGGACACTATGCACGACGGTGTCATCACTGGATACAGGCACGGGGTAGGTGGCCACGTAGTTGATCTGTGGTGGGGTAGATGCAACTGGTGGATAAAAACTAGGAGGGGACGACAACTGCGCAGGAGGCATTGGGGGACTAACGAACGACAATTGATCGATAGTCATAATTCTTCCATCGTGTGGAAAGAAAACCACACGAAAAAGCGAAGAAACGAGGGCCCCCATGGCGTAAACATAGTCGCGACCAAGGAGAAGACTAAAGTCTAAAACACCTTGGGTAACGAAGACGTCTATATAGACGGTTTTGCCTCCCAAAGTAATAGGGAACTTTGGGAGAACTCCTAGAGATGGACAGGCTCCTCCGTCGAAGGCCAACAGATTCTGAGTGACTGGCCCAAGCTGCGGGGAACCTAAGGCTTGCCAAGTAGTGTACGGCATAAGACTGACAGACGCCCCTTCATCCAAGACAGTGTCGGGTACTGCCTTAGCACAGGCATGTACTGTGATCTGGAAAGGCATATGGGATGGAAAGCGACCGGCGATCAGGTGATTCCAATCAAAGGAAGCGACCAAACTACTTGGTGGGGGAATCGTATGATTGCCCCCATGTGCTAAAGGAACTGAAGGAGAACCTTCGGGAGCAGCTGGGTTAAGAGAGTCATTTCGGGACTCAGGAGAATCTGAAGAGACGAAAATAACATGGGCGTGATTCTCTTCCGAAACAGAGTAAGCGAGCGGCGGACTCGAGTCAACACTCTTTCCGACCAATGGTTGGTCTAGAACAGGCTGGACACAGCCGGGTTCGGGAAGAGGAGAATGTGAACCAATCTCATTGTCGGGAGGCAGATGATCTGCAGCTGCAGAAAGACGTTGATATCCAACGGGGAGTTGGGGTGAAGGAGCTGTAAGACTTTCCAAGACAACAGAGGCTTTATCCATTAGTGGACAAAGGTGAAGGGGATGATTGCCTTCACAAAGTCTACAGGGGATTCGAATCTTCCCTTTTCCCTTACCATTCCCAACTGATAAGGTAGCATCGCCGTGAGCTTCAGAGGACGATGAGGGGTGGGCCGGATCGCGAGACCATACTTCTAGTACCCTGGGAATGCCAGGACAATCGCGAAGAAGATGGTCCTCCTTGCATAATCGACAAGGAAACTTAACCTTCTGCGGAGGAGCGGAAGGGGCCCGACTTCAGGTGTACTCGAGGGAGTAACAGTTATACTTGTAGCCTCTCCCTTAGGAGACTTCTTCTTCTTGGTCTTCTTCTTCTTCTTCTTCTTAGCCACCTGGTTATTCGAATCGAGACTTGCACCAGGCGAAGTACAAGAGGAAGACGTAGAAGTAGGCGTCGAAGGGGAGAGATCCACCTTAGGATCAACATGATGTTGTTCAGGTGGAGGGACTGACGGACTAGCAGCCGATACGGCAGGGACCAAAGAGTTTGAAAACAACCAAACAGGCAACCCGACAGTTAACCCCGGAAGGGATAACGTTGCCGTATAAGGAGCACCAACATTCCCGAGAGGAGGGAAATGACCAGGATTCCCGTCAGGAGGGGAACTTGGGTTGGTGAACCCCGGAAAAGTTGCCATGGCAAACAAAAATAAGCCTACCCAAGCTAACGCACACAAGATCTAACCAGGTGATGTTAATCGTGGCCAAGTAAATTCTTAAGACACAGGAACTAAACTTGACCTTTTCATGTTTTAAGAGTCGAGAAAAGGACGAAAAGATGACTCTAGTCTCCTTCGAATGTTTAATGAGCACGAAGTGACAAGACGCTCACTGGCACCTTTTCTTTTAAGGAGTCCGAAAAGGATCAAAAGTGACTACTCTGGAGACTCTAGGCAAAGGGTTTACCAAGCAATACGTAAAACTTCTTATACACCTTGGCAATCGTATGAGAACCAAGGACTTTCCATACTCCAGTCAATCTTCCCGAATGCTGTGTTCGGTGCGTTACGGCTCGCAAGGCGGCAGACTCGGCTTCCTATGGATCAAGGATAAAAGCCTAGTGGGGTCTCCCTATATACGCGACGGTACATGGGAGCACAATCCGTGTTAGACCACTATCGAGTCACAGAAGGAGGAATCACCCAACCGTAATGTGAAACAATAGTGACTATGTTTAAAGACGCCGGAACACGTCTCTAGCCTAGACCTCTAGATGTTTGCGTTAAGTTCCAATGCGTTTTTAGGTTTATTCAGTTTATTTTATGGTTGATCTTGAATTAAGTTTCGGTTTCAGGCCCTATCGTGTGATCTCTCACAATTACCTAGATGCAAACTACATGCCAAAGAATATCATTTCGTTCGATGAATTCTAACTATGAGAGGGTTAAGAGTTTTCAACCAAACAAAATGAACTCAATCAATCAAACAATCTAATGCAGCTAATGGCAAAGAAATGAAACTTTTCTTTTGAGAACACAAATCAATGAAATGCTCTTTTTCCCATTAACTATTGAATGCAAAAGATATTAGTTCGATTTCTTTTCCAATGGCACAATGCACTTAAAATGAATTTTGAGAGACAGCAACACCGAGTAAAGAGAAATAAAATCACTCAATGAAAAACACAACAAGCGTGAAAAAAGCCGGTTGAACCCAAGCAACTGTGATCCGTGTCTGGGTAGTGAGAAGTAATCGAAACAATCCGAGGGTTGGTTCAATGACAATCACCTAAACAACCAAGCAAAGAAATCAAAAGAGGAAGGTTTTCGCAAAGGCAAAGGCAAGTAGTAACAAATCTTTGTGAGCGAGTGATAAAACAAAGTCAATCGAGCGAAAATGGGATAATAACACCAGGTCACAGGACACAAAACAAGATCCGCCCGAAAAGACTCTGTAAGCAAGTGCTTCACAGTTCAAACAATAGAAATCAGGTCATAAACCAGGAGGAAAGAGTAGGAGATAGTCAAACCAATAGGTTCAGGAGGCAAAATTGAAACAAATTCAATTCTACAGGATCAGCGCGGGTGACCCGCAGTAACAAAGCGCTGACCAGAAACCACGCGTAGCAACAAAGCGCTGTCAACGTGGAAGTACACGGCTTAAGCGCGTTGGTTCGATTTCAGAACCGTCGCGACTGTTTAACGTACAAGCGCAATGACCACGAAGTCAAAGAAACAACTATGCGCTGTCATTGCGACTGTTTTGATATAAACTGCGCTGAGGCTAAAAAACAGGCAAAATCAAGCCAAAAGCTCCCAAAGCAAGGCAATATCTCTTTAAACAATCAAGACACCTCCCAGATTGAACCAGGAAGTCTAAAAGCAGAGAACTAATCCCCAATCTTTGAAAAGAGAGTAACAATCAAACTCAAAACAAGAATGAACAAAAAGAGACAAAGGCTAGCTCCCCAGCGGAGTAGCCAAATTGTTGGAGAGGTAAATCCCCTCTACGGATAGAGGCGATCCCTACTAGCCCAGAACGGGTCTAGCAACAATCGGTCAATGCTACTATGCAAGTTTCTAATTGCAAATAAAAGATAGGCAATGAACACCTACTTGGATTCCAACGCTATTGTTTGACGAAGAGATGTCGTTCTCGCTCCTTCGCTTTCGCCGGTCACGATCTTCCACGATCCCCGTAGATAGATACCTGCACACATGAAGAGAAACACAAACACAAGCGTGAAATCTAATAAATGCAATTATACATCAGTCAGAAAGGACGTAATTCACATTAACCATTACAAAGACAAATGAGAATGGAACCATAATAGTAGTCATCTATTATTAATCAATAAGAGAGAAAGGTACAACTAAAGTTCTGACATTGAGTCCTTCTCAAGTGTTGGAAATAATACTGAGAGGGGGGGGTGAATCAGTATTATCAAATTCCTTTAATAAATCTTCCTTATTTGTTCTTTGAATTATTTTTGCATGTCAGTACCATAAAATAATGAGCATGAACAAAGAAAATAGATAGTCACACCAAGGAACACAAGATGTAAGGTGGAAACCCAATGTGGGTGAAAACCACCTGCTGCAATATGTCTCTATCTTCTTTCAAATTAGAAACTCCTTTTACAATGGTTTTGTACTGGTGCAGTCCTTTACCAGTACGCAGGTTGCAACCTGCAGAGAGCTACAACTCTCTCTCGTTTTCCAGTCTCTCCTGGAAGGGAGCTACAACCCCCTACTTCTTTTCTTACAAGGACCACTTTTCATAAATTTTCAAACTGGATCCATAAACATCAAATGATCATCAAGTATAAGAAAATCACCCAGTCAACTGTAGTAACCAGATCAATAATAATAGAACCAAACCCAGAACACCTTATCAACAGAAAAATACAGCCAAACAAAATGTCTTAAGACAGATACGCAGTTCTTCTTTCTCTGGTCTGCGTGCATACGCACTTCACCTTCTGCTCCCCTGCGTATACCCGCAGAGACCCTTCTGCCACACTGCGTGTCCACGCACTATTTCTTCAACCGCGCTGCGTACTGTTACTGCAGGTACGCACCCAGAGACACTATCGCACCGCGTACTTTTACTGCATGTACGCACCCAGAGATACTATCGCGCCGCGTAATTTTACTATGCGTACGCACCTGAACCTTTGTCACTCTGCGTACCCACGCAGTTCTCCTTCTTCTGCTCTGCGTACCCACGCAACTCGCCTTCTTCTGCTCTGCGTACCCACGCAGATCTCCTGTTTCTGCTCTGCGTACCCACGCAGATCTTCTGTTTCTGCTCTGCGTACCCACGTAACTCTCCTGTTAAACACCTGCGTACTTCTGATTAGGGCCGAATTGGCAGTCCACCAGAGTGGCACAGTTGCTCAGATCTGATCATGCGCTCGAGAGATCACCCTTCACAGATTCGCTATCAACTTCTCTTACATATAGATCAAGCTTTTAAGACCATAACCCAATATTTCAGATCTTAAGATATTCAATTTCAAAAGATACTTAGCCAAGTGATCTCCTCTGTTTTATATAGGCAAGCTCCTCCTAAAATCATGGATCAATACCACGAGCCAAAACCATAATAACACAAATACTGTCAGCTAAATACCAACGGTTAAACATAAGAAACCCCACGTGTGCATTTCTCTGCCTTGAAATGAGTGCACTTGGGGTACACACCTCCTAAACGGCTGACCTGCATGACTGGCCGCGGTGCCTTCACGGTGTACCTGCGGGTACGCACCCTCTGAACTGATCTCCTGCGTACTTCTTAATTTTCAACATTTGAGAGCCTAGCCACGGGTGTTGCCATCAAGTACAACATCATACCAGAAACATAATGCCAACAATCTCCCCCTTTGGACTTGATGGCAACCTCAAAAACTTTAGCTTCATTCTCCCCCTTTGACATCAAGGGCAAAGGGTTATGCTCCCCCTTAGAACATGCTCCCCCTGAATATGAACCAGATCTGTAAAGAAGAACCATAATCCACCAGAAAGAGATAGAGACATATTGCAGCTATAGACCAGCTTCCATGATCTCCTTCTGTACATCCTCCATAATGCCAACAATGCATTATATGCTCCCCCTGAACCTCTGCCGCAACCTAGCACATGTACGCATATACCCCACATGAACCATGCGTACAACGATCAATCAGAAGAGTTTCAACAATAAGATGATGCATCAACAACCCCCATCTTTTGCCTGAGGTATTCAAAAGTGTCCCTGGGCAATGGTTTGGTGAGTATATCAGCAACTTGTTCCTTAGAAGGAACATACTCCAACTTGACCTTCTGTTCAAGCACTTGTTCCCGAAGAAAATGATACTTGATTGGTATGTGCTTGGTTTTTGAATGCATGACAGGATTCTTTGAGATGCTGATTGCACTTGTGTTATCACATAAGATGGGGATAGGCGGTGTACAAGTGATTTGAAAATCCTGCAAGGTCTGCATCATCCAAAGGAGTTGAGTGCAACAAGATGCAGCAGCAACATATTCCGCTTCAGCTGTAGACAAGGCAATCGAACTCTGTTTCTTGTTGAACCAAGATACCATTCTGGAACCCATAAAGAACACACCACCACTTGTGCTTTTCCTGTCATCCACGCTTCTGGCCCAATCTGCATCTGTATAAGCATGAAGTGTGAGATCTGTATCTCTAGGATACCATAAGCCATAATTTTGAGTCCCTTGAAGATATTTGAAAATTCTCTTCACTGCCTGAAGATGAGTCTCCTTCGGATTTGCCTAAAATCTTCCAACTATTCCAACTGCATGCATGATGTCCGGTCGGGTACCTGTCAAATAAAGTAAACTTCCAATCATAGATCTGTAGGTTGGTTGATGTACTGCTGCAGATTCATCATTTGCACTGAGGCTACATCCTGTGACCATGGGTGTACATACTGGTTTTTGCATCTTCCATGCCATATTTCTTGAAAATCTGTTTGAGATACTTGGTTTGAGATAAAAAGATTCCTCCTTCTTTTTGTTGGATTTGAAAACCAAGGAAATATGTCAGTTCTCCCAGCAAGGACATTTCAAATTATTTCTGCATGACCAAGGCAAAGCTTTGACTCATAGCTTCTTCATTGCTGCCAAAAATAATGTCATCTACATACACAACAAGTATTAGCAATTTGTCATTTTCAACTTTTATATAAATATTGCTATCTGCTGATCCTTTTGAAAAACCTTGTTGATGAAGATATTTGTCTAAACGATAGTACCAAGCCCTTGGGGCTTGTTTGAGACCATAGAGAGCCTTTTTCAATCTGCATACAAGATTTGGATCATTTCCAAGAATGAACCCATCTGGCTGCTCAATGTATACTTCTTCTTCCAAGTCTCCATTCAGAAAGGCTGATTTCACGTCCATTTGAAATACTTTGAAGTTTTGAAAACTTGAGAGAGCAAGGAACATTCGGATGGCCTCAAGTCTTGCAACAGGAGCAAAGGTTTCTTCAAAGTCTATTCCTTATTGCTGTGCATATCCTTTACAAACAAGTCTGGCCTTGTTTCTAATTACTTCTCCATTTTTATTCAATTTATTTTTGAAGACCCATTTTGTTCCGATAACATTCTTATCCTTTGGTTTAGGAACCAGCTCCCAAGTGTTGTTCTTTTTGATCTGCTCAAGTTCTTCATCCATTGATTTTACCCAACATTCATCTTTGCATGCCTCTTTCACATTTTGTGGTTCAGTAGAGGAGAGTAATGCCAAATAGCTTGAAGCTTCTGCAACTGTTCTTCTTGTTTGTACACCTGCTTCTTTCTGCCCCATAATCTGAGATTCTGGATGATTCTTCTGAACATATTTGGATGGAGTCTTTTCTTCTATTCTTGTCTGCTCCTCTGGTTCTTCTTGAGATTCTTCTTGAGGTTCTTCTTCTTCATCATTCTGTTGTTGAGGGTAGCCTTCATCTTCTTCGATGTCTTCATGATGAACTTGCCTAGGAATGTATCCCTTCTCATCAACCACTACATCAATGCTGTCAACAATTCTGCCAAGTATTTTATTGTAGCATTTGTATGCTTTGCTATGTGGAGAGTAACCAAGAAGAATACCTTCATCTACTCTAGGTTCAAGTTTTCCAAGCTGCTCATCAGTATTCTTAATATAGCATTTGCTCCCAAAGATTTTGAAGTGCTTTACCGAAGGAGTCTTACCACTCCAGAGCTCATGAGGAGTTTGAGTGCTGTTCACCCGAACATTTGTCTTGTTGAGAATAACAACCACAACATGTGCAGCTTCACCCCAGAAAGTTGCGGGAGTTCCTGACTCATCAAGCATAGCACGAGCCATTTGTTGGACTGTTCTTTTCATTCTTTCCACAACTCCATTTTGCTGAGGAGTTCTAGCTGTAGAGAATTCTCTTCTTATCCCATGTTCTTCACAGAAATCGAAAAATTCATTTGAGGTAAACTCACGACCTCTGTCGGATCTGAGGCACTTAATTTTGTGACCCAATTCATTTTCAACCAAGGCTTTGAAAGATTTGAATTTTTCGAATGCTTCATCTTTGTGCTTCATAAGTCCTAACCAGACAAACCTGGAGAAACCGTCAATGAATAATATCAAGTATTCTTCTCCTCGAGGTGTTCTTTTCCTGAATGGACCGCATGTATCTGTATGTACTAGCTCAAGAGGCATGCTAGCTGATCCTTCCTTCTCTGGAAAGTTAGTTCTGGTTTGTTTTCCAAACTGACATGATTTGCATATGGTGTTGTCAGGAATTTTGATATCTGGAAGATCGCGAACTGCCTGATATTTGCATGCTTTCCTTATTTGTGAAAAGCTTAGATGCCCCACCCTCTGATACCATAACCAGTGCTCATCATCCTTGCTCAGATAGCATTGTTGTTGTCCTTCTTCAAATATGTACAGATTATTTGGAGTTCTTTTGCCTTTCATCACTGTTTTACCTGTATCAAGATCACGAACAAGCCATCCATTTGATCTAAATATCACCTCGGTTCTTTGATCACACATCTGGCTGACACTTAGAAGATTATGCTTCAATCCATCAACATACAAAACATTTCCAGCCTTGACCTTTTCCTTTAACTGAGAAATTCCTTTTCCTTTTATAGTTGCAGGAGTATCATTTCCAAAAGAAACTTTCTTTCCCTTTTCTAGAGCAGAATATGACTCAAGTTTTTCTTTATCACCTGTCATATGCTTCGAACATCCACTGTCAATGTACCATAGATTTTCCTGTCCCTCTGCATAAAATGCTATCCCACATCTTTCTGTTTGTGGTTCCTTTATTCTCCATGTTTTGGTGCTTGAGGCTTGTTCCTTTTTCTGCTGAAACCTGCTCCTGCATTCAGAATCTTCATGACCAAAGTTATTGCAAATAGAACATTCTACTTCATTTTCAAGAGCCGAAAAGTTGTTATAGGTCCTTTTTGTAATCCCGGTCATATTTCTTTGTTTTTGAGCTTCTCTAGTCATGATTGTTTTATATGCAACACATTGAGCTGCTTTGTGACCAAAGTTATGACAAGAGAAACATTTTCCATTGAAGAAACTTCTGCGGTTATCAAATCTATCGACCAAGTGATTGTAATCTCTATTGTCATTCATTCTTGAACCAAATTGAGAAGATTTTACCTGTGGCTGGTTGTAGCTTTTGTTCACTCTTAAGACGGATTGCCCATGATAGTCTTTGTTTGCAATTCATCCCTGCTTTACCTGATAGTCTCCATTGTGCTTTTGCTCATTCCTTTTTGCTGCATCAAGATAACTTTTTGAAGTGGATGCTTGAGAAGTTTCTCCATTATAGCCCAGACCTGTCTTGTTTAGAGGAGAAAACTGCACATTGATAATCTCATCCAGAGTTTCAGATCCTTTGACAAACTTAAGATTAATAGCTTTTGTTTTCTCAATCTCTTTTCTAAGAGCAACAATTTCACCTTCTAATTTTTCAAGATGTTTTTCTTTTTCATCAATTTGAAATTGTAGAGTATCAATGATCATATTCTTTTCTTCTATACATCTCTTGAGTCTAGTAATTTCTTCAAAAAGGTTATCCACATCTATAGCATCCATATAATCATCATCTTCAAATGCCATTAACAGTTTATATTCATTACCTTTTTCATCTTCATCACTATTTGATAGACCATCACTATCTTCATGAGTGTAGTAGCTTTTCTTATTTGCACCCTGTTTCTTGTTCCATCTAGCAGGTTCCTTTCCTTTATCCTTATAAGGACATTTTGCAGCATAATGACCTACTCTTCCACAAGCAAAGCATTTAAAAGGTAACTTACCTCTGAACCTTCCAGAACCCCTTTGAAGATTTCTGACAAAATTTGATTCTTCTTCTTTTTCTTCTGGTACGTGACTTGCTTCATAATAATCTCCTTTGCCTGATGCCTTGTAAGCAGCTTCTCTTCTGTCTGATGGACCTCCCTTTCTCATTTCATAAGTGGTTAGAATTCCATGTAGCTAAGACATAGTAAGAATTCATATATTTTCCTTTTCTTCTATTGCAGATACTTTAGATTCAAACTTGGGGGACAATGATCTTAGAACCTTTTCAACCACAATAGCTTCTTTTATTTCTTCACCCAAATTTTTCATACAATTAACAATCTCATCAACTCGAAGAAAATAGTTAGCCACACTTTCATCATTATACATCCCGAGATTCTCATACTGAATCCTGAGAGTTTGAAGTTTAGCACGCTTTACCTATTCATCTCCTTCGTAGCTCAAGACAATCTTGTCCCATATTTCTTTTGCGGATTTATATTGCATAACCTTTACGAATTCTGTTTGAGATAAGCATCCCAGCAAGGTATTGACTGCTTTAGCATTTGTTTCATATTTCTTCTTTTCGGCCGCATATGTAGGTGTAGCTGAAGGAAAAGCGTAGCCTGTATCTATGATATCCCAAACTTCTGTACCAAGAGATTGAAGATAGGCAGTAACTCTTACCTTCCAATAATTGAAGTTTGTCCCATCAAAAATTGGTGGCCTGATTGATGCTTCCCTCTCGTAGTTGCTCATGATGAATGATCTTCCTTCAAGCGATCAAGCTTCTCCGAAGGACCTGCTCTGATACCAATTGTTGGAAATAATACTGAGAGGGGGGGGTGAATCAGTATTATCAAATTCCTTTAATAAATCTTCCTTATTTGTTCTTTGAATTATTTTTGCATGTCAGTACCATAAAATAATGAGCATGAACAAAGAAAACAGATAGTCACACCAAGGAACACAAGATGTAAGGTGGAAACCCAATGTGGGTGAAAACCACCTGCTGCAATATGTCTCTATCTTCTTTCAAATTAGAAACTCCTTTTACAATGGTTTTGTACTGGTGCAGTCCTTTACTAGTACGCAGGCTGCAACCTGCAGAGAGTTACAACTCTCTCTCGTTTTCCAGTCTCTCCTGGAAGGGAGCTACAACCCCCTACTTCTTTTCTTACAAGGACCACTTTTCATAAATTTTCAAACTGGATCCATAAACATCAAATGATCATCAAGTATAAGAAAATCACCCAGTCAACTGTAGTAACCAGATCAACAATAATAGAACCAAACCCAGAACACCTTATCAACAGAAAAATACAGCCAAACAAAATGTCTTAATACAGATACGCAGTTCTTCTTTCTCTGGTTTGCGTGCGTACGCACTTCACCTTCTGCTCCCCTGCGTATACCCGCAGAGACCCTTCTGCCGCACTACGTGTCCACGCACTGTTTCTTCAACCGCGCTGCGTACTGTTACTGCAGGTACGCACCCAGAGACACTATCGCGCCGCGTACTTTTACTACATGTACGCACCCAGAGATACTATCGCGCCGCATACTTTTACTATGTGTACGCACCTGAACCTTTGTCGCTCTGCGTACCCACGCAGTTCTCCTTCTTCTGCTCTGCGTACCCACGCAGCTCGCCTTCTTCTGCTCTGCGTACCCACGCAGATCTCCTGTTTCTGCTCTGCGTACCCACGCAGCTCTCCTGTTAAACACCTGCGTACTTCTGATTAGGGCCGAATTGGCAGTCCACCAGAGTGGCACAGTTGCTCAGATCTGATCATGCGCTCGAGAGATCACCCTTCACAGATTCGCTATCAACTTCTCTTACATATAGATCAAGCTTTTAAGACCATAACCCAATATTTCAGATCTTAAGATATTCAATTGCAAAAGATACTTAGCCAA
Organism: Pinus tabuliformis; assembly: GCA_031772625.1. Classification (NCBI taxonomy): domain Eukaryota; kingdom Viridiplantae; phylum Streptophyta; class Pinopsida; order Pinales; family Pinaceae; genus Pinus; species Pinus tabuliformis. The sequence goes on from CM062809.1 coordinate 1,280,473,524, forward strand.
GTGATCTCCTCTGCTTTATATAGGCAAGCTCCTCCTAAAATCATGGATCAATACCACGAGCCAAAACCATAATAACACAAATATCGTCAGCTAAATACCAAGGGTTAAACATAAGAAACCCCACGTGTGCATTTCTCTGCCTTGAAATGAGTGCACTGGGGGTACGCACCTCCTGAACGACTGACCTGCTTGATTGGCCGCGGTCCCTTCACGGTGTACCTGCGGGTACGCACCTTCTGAACTGATCTCCTGCGTACTTCTTAATTTTCAACATTTGAGAGCCTAGCCACGGGTGTTGCCATCAAGTACAACATCATACCAAAAACATAATGCCAACATCAAGAGGGTCCAGCCAGCAAGCCTCTTAAGCATTCACCCTTGGAGGTAGATCTCCCAAGACAAAAACTCTCTCTCACACAAGCAATACTTCACAACCTTCCTTAAGCTCTCTAGCAAATCCACACTTGTCACACCAACTACCTACTAGCAGCAGCACTCTAAGCACTATCAATTCCACACTATCAAAACTATCCAAAAAACTATCCAAAAACTAGCTGCTCATGGCCATGGTAGAGGCTTAAATAGGAGAAGGAGTCTCCATGAATGGTGGGAGCATGAGCTTATCTCCAAGGAAGGTGGCTCAAATGACGAACAGACATGCCATATAAGGGAGGGCGACATTTACAAGGCCAACAACCAGGTCTGGAGTCATCTGGAAGGCTGGTTGTTAGAACAAAGTCGCCCAAACTAGATCAGTGTGGGTGTATAATTGCACTGGAGCGCTGACATCGCATCTGAATAACGGAGAGGGTTGTGTCAGCGCGACTCAATACAAACATAGGATGCACTGGCTCATGAAATTCGACCAGCGCAGAAAACAGGTGTGCTTCTGCGCTGGCAGCGCATTCGTTGCACTATGAGGCGCTAGTCAGCGCGGTTATTTTAATAACAGTCGCGATGATGGAAAAAACTTTGGTAAAGTGGGTCATTTGGCCAGATTAGAGAGCAGGAGCATGATTGTTTTGAATTCATGACACAGTAGGGAGACTGACAGAGAGACAGTGACAAATTACTGTGTAATAATGCTTTTATTAGGGATTCCTTTAGAGCATCAAAGGAAGCTTGCGCGACCTGATCCCAGTTGAAGGGTACTTCTTTTTTCAAAAGACGCGTATAACCTTTAGCAAGTTCGACGTAATTTGGAATGAACCTCCTCAGAAAGTTTGCTTTCCCTTGGAGTTTCTGAATCTGAAGCAAATTTGAAGGTGGAGGCAAATCGATGATTGCCTGAACCTTACACGGGTCGAGACGGATTCCATCCTTTGAAACTACAAAGCCAAGTAAACGACCAAAGCTGACACAAAACACACTTGTGTGGATTGAGTCTTATTTTGTAGTGTTGGCATCATAGAAATATTGCTCTCAAATGCTACGGATGATCGGTCTGCTTTCGTGAGTGAGCTAGAAGATCGTCGAGATATGGTTGAAAGATGTTCTTGATGTCATGGAAGGCATAATTCATTGTTCTCTGAAATGTTGCCCCTGAGTTCTTTAAACCAAAAGGTAGCTTACGGTACGCAAATGTGCCCCACGGACAGATAAATGCAGTCTTTGACTGGTCCTATGGGTGAATATTTATTTGATTATACCCAGAAAATCCATCCATAAACGAAAATATTTCGCATCCGGTGCATTCATCAATTATGTGGACGATGAAGGGTGTAGGGTAGTTATCCTTTGGACAAGCTTGGTTTACATCCCTGTAATCGATGCGCACTCTAATTGTTCCTTTCTTTTTCATCATAGGAACAATGTTCGATACCTAATCAGTTAAAGGAACTGGGTAAATGAAACCAGCATGGAGAAGTTTTTCAACTTCTTCTTTGATGGAAGCGGCTTTCTTTGGGTGCACCTGCCGAAGCCATTGTCTTATTGGTTTGACATCTGGATACATCTTAATTTCATGTTCAACTATGCTCAAGTCGATGCCTGGCATTTCTCCATATGACCATGCCAAGACATCTCTGAACTCGCGGAAGAGAGCGTAATATACTTCCAGTTCTGAAGAAGAACAAGATTTGCTGACATGAATATTTTCTACAACATCTGGTTTGGTCGAGATATTTATGGTGATAGTTTCTTCAATATTGGACAGATTTCGCTCGGAATCCACTGTATTTACAGTATTTGATAGAAAATCAAAGACTGATGGATGATTAAGGTCGTCGGAGTAATCTTCATTGTAATCCGGAAGATGGGAACGATGGTGGTAATCTTCCCATGGTGCCCCCTCTATGTTCATTGACTGAACAATTCCTTCGTCTGTAGAATGTACATGTGACCAAGGATCTGAAGAGGTACCATACTCTTTAGACCTATCTACCCAAACGCTTGACGAGCGTTCATTGGGGTTTGCCTCCCATGCCGAGAACATTGATTGCTACAATATTTCTATTGGGCTTGGAGGCAACACCTGGTGATGATCCATGCTAATATCGTGTTCGAGCATCTTCTGAATGGAAGATACCATATTGTAGGTTCCCACCGCTGCCACTTCTGCCAGGTTATTCTGAGGCAGTAGCGCAAAAGTACCCATCAATTCAGGGTCTTTTAGTAGGCCTACTCCGATATTTTGAAGCGACTGAGAGCTTCCATGGATCATTGGAATGCTTCCCATAACTTGTGAACTGTTGGGGAGAAATGTTTGTTGGTCGAAAATTGTAATTCCTCCTTGGAAGGGAAATGCAATATTTCTGAAGTATGTCGACACAACGACAGCCATAGCATAAATCTAGGGCCTTCCCAGTAGGATGTTGTAATCGAGGTTTCCATCGATAACTTCAACATCAATTTCTACTATTTTTCTCCCCAGTTCGACTTGCAAGTTACTTAAAATCCCATATGGAGTGTATGTTCGTCCATCAAATTCTTTTAAAGTCGTCGACATTCGCGAAAAGGGTGGTGAGCCTAAAGTTTTCCAGTAACTCATTGACATAATACATGTAGATGCCCCCTCATGAATAATTGTTCGATGAACAGTTTTGTTGAGTTCTTTCACTTGAATGAGGAAAGAGAGATGAGCTGGTAACTGCGAGCCATATCCTTTATGATTAAAGGCCACACGATTGGAATCCGCTGGTTCAATCCCACCTATTGCTGATAATAAAGCTTGCTTTTGGGAGGGGCAATTTTGCAGTACCTCAAGTGTCGACATAGCGGACGGTGATTGGGCTAGGTCCTCTACTATATTATAATTTTGTGCCACTCTAGCACGAGCATTAAATGTCGATTTGTGTACAACTCCCTTTGGCGGCTTTATCGTTAGCTCAGGAATGAGGGGTGGCACAACTTCAGTCGAAGTCGTTGTCGAACTAGTAGGTTGATCAGTAGCCTTGTTGATCGACAGTTGTGGATTCCTGTAATCTTTATTCCTTGTCGTTATCAAAGCATCATTTTGTTGTTTCAAAATGGACAGCATAAGGAATTGGGACAGGGAAGCATTGTCACTAGCAACCAGATTGGTTCCTGGGTTTGGAAATGGATCAGTCAATACTGCTGAGGTTTTTGAATTCTTAAAGAATTTCTTAACTTTAGCTTTATATGGACAATCTCTTGTCCAATGATCCTCATTGCATATGAGGCATGGCTAAGTAGGCTTCTTTTGCCCATAAGGGTTTGCAGAAGATTTTTCAGGAGACGAATCATCCTGTTTCTTCTTTTTTCTCTTCCCTTTCTTCTTGCCTCTTGGTTCATTCGGTTCTTTGCCTTTATTAGTTGACACGACATTAACCTCCAAGGCTAGAATTTCTTCATTTGCATTTTGATCAGAAATCTTATGGGCTTTCTTAGATGTAGCCTTTGTCGATTTCGTGCTCGTCATACCTATCATGCCATCGTCGGCATGAGAGTCTTTGTTTGATTTAGGAGGAGGAGGAACGGAAAATTCTGGTCTCGGAGCATCAGGGATTTTGTCATAGAGCATGCCAGACTAAGTGTAGATCAAGTCTAGATATTGCGCACGAGCAATGACCTGCTCTTTAGTGACGACCCCTCCCTTCGCCACATCTTCTGTTATAGAAGGTAACAAAGACTTAATAAACCATTCAGCTAGTAGCTGATCAGGGACATATGTTTTTACCATTCTACGACGACGTCACCATTCATGAATATGATCGGATATGTGAGTGGCCGTCGTTTGCTTGAAATTGGTAAGAAGCTCTGTTCCTGTTTCATACCTTATTGGTAATTGAAAATGGGTTAAAAAGGTTGTGGCAAGGGCGCTGAAGTTATCGAATGAAGCTCTAGGCAATTCGATGTACCATTTTTCTGTCGGACCAGTTAACGTTCGCTGAAAAGGGTGAAGCTGAATCGAATCATCATTGAGAGTGTTGGATGAACACCATAGATGAAAAATCATCACATAATTCGACGGGTCTTCACCCAGATTTCCATTAAATTTAGGAATATCTAACGGAAGTTTATGAGGAATCACTAGCCACCAAGGGGCATAGGCGATTGGATCGTTCATTAGCTGATTTAGATCTGGTAACTCTAGAGTCGCCACGAAGGGCAACTGTTGATTCAGGTTCGGCAAAGTGTACCCAGGATAAGATGGGATCGCCTGAGCAGTGGGTCTTTGCATACCAGCATAATGTATTTGATGCTGATAACTTTGATAAGGTGGTTGGGCATAACCAATTTGAGATGATTGGTGATAACCGTTTTGAATATACCGCTGCCCATTACCTGCAAAGTTTTGTTGCTCAGGTCCTTGGTAAACTTGTTGGAATTGCGGTTGTTGATGTTGCACCAGCCATGGTTGTGAAGCCATTTACTGTTGCCCAATACTGGACATTTGACCAAGATGAGGGGTAATAGTACCCGTTTGAGCCTGAGTTTCTCTAGTTAAGGATCCACTAATTAACGATTGTGGTTGCGCCGCGGAGACAAGAGGCTGTTGTACAACAACCTAAGAAACTTGAGGTTGGCATACAACAAGAAATGCTTGTACTTGCGACACTGTCACAATAGCTGGTGTAGTGGGTATATTCGACACAGGTAGACTTGGTTGCATTGAGTATACAACTCTTGGTTGTTGAGGCAGTATTGGCACCCAACCACTGGATGTGATTCTAATTTGACCTGAATTCGGTTGTGAACTCTCATATGGTTGTTCTCCTGGAGGGAACAATGAAAGGGTGTAGTGCCCCCCATATGGCGGCAATCCAGTGCTCAAAGGAATGATTGGCCTTTGGAGACCAGATTGCCCAAATTGATATTGTTGTGAAGGATCAATTTGTTGAGATTCAACATAAGAGATTCCAGATACTATTCCAGATGAACAAACGGGAATAGACCATACTATCGAAACAGTCCCTGGGTGGACTCCTTCTAGCGGTTGAGAGCTAGTTGGGACAGATGGTATACCAACGAACATCGTCGGAGTGGTGGTAGGAGGTTTTGCTACCGCTGTATCGGATGACACAGTCCTAGATGTCGATGGTTGTCCATACATATCGAGTCTATCCAAAAGACTTCCATGCAATTCTACAGGAACTTGCGATGAAGGGGTATTAACCTCTGAAGTAGAAGGATATAGGTGGATCCCAATCCTAAAATGCGATGGAATACTGGATGGAAGATCCTCCGTAATCTCTTCTATAGCAATCAATCCGGGTGGAAGAGGCAGACCGTCAGGTCTGTAAAATATTTCTGGTGCCGAAGAAGGTATAGGTTCTGTAGCGACAGATGCTGGAGGGGTAACACCTTCCGAATCAATTCTGGATGGAGCTGGTTCAAGAATCGAAGTGTTTACTGTTACACTAGGATCAGTTCCAATGTCCTCTTGTAACTACGGAACTTCTTCTATAGAGGTAGGGATACCAGAAATGGTTGGAGTAACTGGAGTCTTAGAGGATGTTGAAACACAAGTTTCAAACAAACCAGGAGACTTTGACCCAGTTAAACGAGTTCGCTTGGCCCAGAATGGTTTCGTTTCCAGAGTCAAAGACGGTTGACTCGTCAGTCTCCACGAACGACGGGGTTTTGATTAACTTTCTTCCACGATTGCGGATTATTTGATCAACTCAAAATAAGAAGGAAAAATTTTATTCCGAATTAAATGAATTTTAGACGCTTTGACACAACTTGCTTTTTCAATTTTTAAGAGTAAAAAAAAAGCTAAAGATGACTCTAGTCGTCTTCAATTTTTAATGAGCCTAAAGTGACAAGTGCTCAAATGGACCTTTTCTTTTAAGGAGTCTGAAAAGGAACGAAAGAGACTACTCTGGAAATCTAGACAGAGGGATTACCAAACTAATCATAAAACTGTAGAATACTTTTTACGGTACGGCAGTCAATATTCCCGAATGCTATGTTCAGTGCATTGTGATCGATAGGGCGGCAGACACAACTTCCTAAGGATAAAGGATATAGCCTATTGTGGTCTCCCAATATATACTCGACGGTACGTGGGAGCACAAGTCCGTACTGGCACTTGTCGTCACAAAGAGGAGGAATCACCCAACCTACGATGAAAGCGACAGCTACCAGGCTTTACGACGCCAGAATACGTCTCTAGCCTAGACTTCTAAATGTTGGGCGTTAGGTTCCAAAGCGTTTTTATGTTCATTGAATTTATTTTACAGTTGATCTTTCTTAAGAAGTTTGCCTTTAAGGTTCACCGCGTGATGTAGATAGACAATTCCTAAAATGCAATCTAGGATGATAAACAGTCGTTTAATCTTCTTTTTGCAATGAAAATCCTAGCTACTAAGGAAAGGGAAATGAAATCCTTTCAACATAGAGTAGAGAGCACACACTAGATGAACTGTCTTAAATCAAAATCAACAAGCAGTCTAAATGCAAATGCACATGCATGTATTTGTTTTCGCTTTCTTAATGTGTGAATGACAAAAAGAATGCTAAGTACAAATCTGAATTATTCCTTCTTCCAAAGCGAGAGTACTAACGATTTTCTTTTCAAAAATTGAAAAGGAGACAAGATGACACTTTACGATTTTGAACTGAAAACTGCTTTCAACACTTGATATACTACTAATTCAGATCAAATACAAGAGTAACAGTGTAATCGACTATAAAAAAGAGAAGGATTATTTTCCTTGACTAAAAACGACACTTGCGACACTTTCAAATCCAAAGAGGAAAGTTAGATTAAGCTACCATTTTGTAAATGACAACCGTGAATGGCAAAAAATACATAAAAAAATTCACAAATATTTGCACAATGGAGGTTGGATGATGCAAAGAAAGGGGGTTTCAACAGTGGTCTACTGATCACAAACAACAAAACTCCTGAATAAAGCTGAAGAGAGTGAAGAAAAAACCAAAATCTGGAGGCAGATCTAGTCTTGTCTGATCATCGCACCTGTAACACAGGGAAACAGGGATGCATCCCACCTACTGAACACAGGGGTTGCGATGCATCCAGATTGCCAAGAAGAGAAGGTGCGATGGTCCAGGGACGAGACTTTAACTTGGTTTTTGGTCACAGTTTGCAGCTTATTTCAGGGATTTAGGCCGAGAAAATGATAGTTAGTAACTACAAAGTACAGGGGCTGATCTAATGAGGTTACTCAAGCTACCTCTAGGGAACTTAGGATGTTTGCAAGTCAATTGTTCAGTTCATAAACAAACCCAGAGATTGACTGAAGTAGCGTTGATCTACTTTGCACTTGCATAGCAAATGTAGTTCGAAGGCTAGCTAGCTTAACTTCAGGCTCCGTCTGTGGTTTATGAATCAAACAAATAGAGACAAGCAATCAAAATAATCGCTCCCCAGCAGAGTCGCCATTTTGTTATCGAGAAATCTAGTGTCTATTTAGAGCTGCTAGTCCCACTAAGACAGGTAGCTATCTTAGAAACAAACAGATTAAAGCCACTTGTTTTTCCTTTACGAGAGAGAGATGAGAAAGAAGCAAAGAGTACCAACCTCAATCTTCCGCTTGGCTCCTTGCTTGTTTCCTTTCCCCTTTGACAGGATCTCGCCACTACTTCCTTACTTGTCCCGCTTCGAAGAGCACCTGTAGATTCACAACAGCATAATACCATCAAAGCATAGAGATCTTTCACTGTAAACAATATAGGATCACATATATATTAATCATACAAATGCATATATCAACATAATATTCAGAGATACACAAGAATATGGAGGAAAACGCAAATAGCTTTATTAGTAAAAGTAGTAGAAGAGAGGATTACAACCACTTGGTCTAACCCAGTGCCATCCTCCCAGCTTGAAAGCCCTCTTCACCTCACACAAAGCAAGATCACCCAACAATGTCTTCAAAGAGAAACCAACAACACCTCTTTGAAAATTACCTAATTCCAACCTCTGGATCTCTGGGATGAGGGATCCATTTATAGATATTTGCAGGGGGGTGAGTCAACTTCTGGGATTTTGAATAGTGTCATCTCTCTGATAGTTCTTGGTTCCACTTGGAGATTTCATGATCTCTTACTCATCCTTGGGCGAATTCAGGGAGGCAAATGTCAAATGAGCAGCTTCTAGAAGATTCTTAGGGTCTCCACTTAGCAAACTGCTTGTGCCATTTGTTTGTTCTCACTCATCGCACTCTACAAAAGGGTTTTTCAGTATGCATCACACTTTTTGTATGTGGCAGGTGAGATGCATCACACCCTTTGCACTGGGTAGTCTGTATGGTCTTGCTTTGACCAGTTCTAAGTGGTTTCTCATGGAAAATTTCTGGGAGATGATGTAATCAGCTGACCTTGCTCCTTTAGGGTATGAAACAACACTTTTAGGGACTTAGAAGCCCTTGGTTTATGGACATATGTGATTGGGGTTGCAATGCCAAAATATGTCTATAAAACTTTCATATGTATTCAATGTTAACAACTTACCGTTCAGTATAGTTAATATATTTCAAAAACATTAATAATTACTATATGAGGTTGTAATTACAATTCAGAAATGCTTCTTTTGATAACTTCTCCTTTAGTTTTCTATTTAACTTGTAAAATAGATAATAATGACCACTGTACATAATAATATTTATGGTTTAACATTAAGTGTATTAAGAAGCTTGCTACCTCAATTTATCTGTTAACCTGTAAAAACAATATTTTCAAAAGTTCTTTCCTTCCAGCCACGATTTTGGCATTCACGTCTAGATTCTCCCCCGAGCACCTTCTATCTTCTCCATGCTGGATCAATCCACCGAGCTCTAGGAACCCCTTTATGTTGTTTGCCCCTCTCTATATTAGCTCTCTCAGGCAGAGGGTAACTACTTCTTGGAAACTGTTATTTTAAATGAACAAACAATTTTATTTTGTTAAAGTATTACTACCTATAATTTAGGTAATTATCACATCTGTTTCTTGGCTCCTTCCTATATCAGTTCATATTATTCATCAAATTAAATAATATTTAAAAATATTCTTTTAGTAAAACAAACATTCACTTAATAATCTTCGTAAAACTTGATGCAACTTGGAGGTGTTACAATAGTCCATATTTGACTAAAAGAGGAATTTATTTTATGAAATCACATAAAAATTGGTTTAGGTTGTGTTCACTATTTATTTTATAAATTTAAATATTTTTAAGCTTTCATTAGGTATATGATAATTTTTATAATAATTTTATATTTTAATTAAGTAATGGTGGAATGAGAAATATGAATTTAAAACTGCAACATAATTAATATTTAAAATAACATACTAACATCTTCCATTGTAATCATAAGATATCTAACTTTCAATACAAAAACAGACGCATAAGTACTTTGTCATCTTTTACCTTATTAAACTCTCACCACTTTGATTTCATTATAAAGAATAATTAAGAAGCAAATGTTCCATGGCCGAACAGGTAGCATGCTCAGAGGTGGAGAACTTGAATCTTCCCCAACACAACTTGAATAACTTTTAGGTAAGTGTGAGGAGGAATTGCTCCTTTGGGTGGCCTTCTCAGAAGTGCTCCTTCTGTGCAAAACACTAACACTTATTCAACCAATATGCTCTCGACATACCCATCCCCACAGTTTCTTAAATCAATTTTCCGGTTTAAAAAGATCACATGTAGAAGTGACTCTATATATGACAGAATGACACAGTGAGCAATAGCATTGCAAAGGATGCCTGCCTTCTTGATGGTGGTGTGTATTCTAAAGGTGAAAGAGTCTTATTTAAGAAAACGAGTTTTTGAAAAAGATTGATTGCTATATCTATTACATGAAATTCGAGATTGAATAAATCTTATTGAGAAGGTGCAAAGTTCTTTTATAAAAAGGTTTAGTGTATATTATTTGAGATTCTGTAGTTTATGTTTAAAAAAGTTTAGTGAATATTATTAGAGATTGCTTAGTTTATGTTTTTCTATTTTGTTAAACTGAAAAAGATGCAAAGTTATTTTAAAGAAGTGATTAGTTCCAATTTTGATAACTAAAATTATTTTTCTATTTTGACTAGTGCTAAAAAGAAATTGAACATTGCCAAAATAAGAATTAATCTTCATGAACTTTAAAGTGAAACTGGGTGTTGTTCAATTCCCAAGACACTAGGGGACCAAAGAGTTTGTCACTTTTGTGATACTAAGAGGGTTGAAGATGAAAAACACATTCTCTTGGATTGCCCTGGTCTTACTCACACAAGTCTAATTTAAAAAAAAAAATTCCACACTACAAATGTTTGGCCAAGAATCTGAGAAAGCTTCTCTCCCTTCTTTTCCATCATAGAAATAATATATTAAATAATATTCACTAATGTATTCTTTTGTTAAGGTTTGATACACCATATTGGTATTAGCGGACATTAATCATCATCATCATCAATCTTAATTATAAAAAAAAATTAATATATGAGCTACACATATATACATTTAATATTGAAGGAAATATTCTCTACCTTATCCTTTTGAGTGAAGCCATCATTTCCCCATTGAAACATGGCTATGAATATATATCTCATTAATAAGAAGAAGTTATTCAACATGGAATCCAAGAGGTTTCCTTAAATTGCTTCTAAGGCTCACCAAAACCCCCACCTTCAGCTCAGGCAAGGATGGCATAAGGATGCATAGACTTGGCTAGACCATTGGGGGATAAAGGAGGAGAACATTTCAAAGAATAACAATAATATCAGTTCCAAATTTAAAAATAAGTTGTGGGGTGGTAAAGAGTTAGGGAGAAAAGTGAAACAAAGGTATTACAAGGAGGTGATCAATCCAAATCCTAAAAACTAGAATTATCTATGTGTCTTGACTAGTGTCAAGAACAAAATGAACTTTTCTAAGACAATAATTCATTCTTATGAGCTTCAAAGTGAAACTCGACGCTAGTCAATTCCAAAAATGACATGGATGAAAGAGTCTTTCACCTATGCAATACTAAGATTGTTAAAGATGAAAATCACTTTTTCTTAGATTGGCCCACTTTTACTCACATTTGATTTAAACTTCAAAATATTTGTCACACTACCAACTTTCTTGACTTGTTAAGTTAACATAACTATGGTGACCTTGTTAAATTTCCATGAGGAAATCTATATCTCACATTAATCAAATATGATATACATATATACAGGAGTATTGTCTCAAGATAGGGAGACTATCTTGGACACACAATCTGCTAGTTGAGAGAATATCTCAACCACACTCAAATCTATGAACATAGTTAGAAACAAACTCTTACAGATAGAAATAATCACAACTGAGACAAGTAGGAATTATATATTCCAACAGATCTCGTTAATGAGTACTTGTCATGATATTAATATTTAAAGTCTAGTTGTGGTCAAACATAACAAAAGAATATGTTGATGTCCATATAAAGGAGCAACCATCCACCAGAATGCATGCGTGCTAACCATTGTAACCAGGAGTCTTTTAGGATGTCCTTCTGATACATGGTTATGCCAACCATTATAACTGCATACATGTACCTGTACCTATAAATCCCTCTTCAACATCATCATGGGTTTTATTGGATTACTTGTAACCATGCTCTCGGTTTTATTGGATCACCCTAAACCATGCCTCCAAGGGCTCCCAACCACCAAGGTTAAACAAAGCCAGCAAGGCTCAACTCAGCCATCAAAGCTCAACGTAGTCACGAAGGCTCTCCAACCGCTCTGGGCCACAAATGTGCCACTAAGCCACTCGATCAACTCTAGGCCACAAACCTATCACTAGGGCACTCGAGCCACTAAGGCTTACCAAAGACGTGACTGAACTAGGCGAGGGTTTTCTCGGCTAACCCCAAACCATGCCAACAAGAATATCTGTCCCACTTCACTCTTACATGTGGTTTATGGCTTACCACAAACCAACACTGCAAATACAAAGTGGTTTTTAGATTACCACGAACTGTATGGGGGTACACATGCCTTACAAGGCTTACAACACAACTCCAACTTTTGGAGTTACCAGGTATATACATTACAAATATCACTACAAAACATCCTAGACTTGCTTACTAATAAAATGTATGTGATACACTATCAACATGAGTCTATTCGAAAAGTTCACACAAACTTTAACTTAATTTTCCATCATTTTTAATGGTTATGCTTCTCCTTTCCCTCATCTTAGGCGTATTTTTCTTTGTAAATTAAATCTTGGAACTCCATGCTTAACATGTCGTCATTTGTTAGAGTCGTGAATTCTAACAAATTAACTTTACCTAAATTGAGTTAGCTAGGCTCAATAAGGTACAATAATTTTATCCATGATTCCAAGATTAAAAAAAAAAAAAAAAAAAACTATCATATTAACAAAACATCAAATTTCTCTATCTCTACCCACAAATTATTTTAGATCACTATCTCAAAAAACAATGACACCATAGTCACCTCTCCACTTGTGTGAAACTCCATGCTCACTGTACCATAGTCATCTCTCCACCATCGGCTAATCCACGCCGCACAAATTCAGCGTTAGGCAAAAAATTGGAACAAAATCATAATGGACCAAGTTAGGCAACAAATCTCATGCTCAGATTCAAAAGAGCAACACTCCCCTACAACTCTTCAAACAACGCTCTCTGTCCAGTTCAAATGCTCCATGCCCTTGGACATACTCCAACCGACCTCACCAAAATCGATTCAACGAGTATGCAGTGCTCCACAACGGGCACCTCCCTCGGCCTACTTTCTCGACTCACCATTATTATATTCGCTAGGTGGACTCCACAACATTCAGTTAACCTTTTCGCATGATAAACTCCACATCTAGTCACTGACAAGGCCATGGAATTCAAATGAGTTCGTGCCCTGCGGAATGGTAATTACCATGGGAATATGGCAAAGGGTTGTCATCTCCAAGCCCTCTGGTGGGGCCGAATCGGTAGCTTACATGACACATGTGTTCATGACGACGAGGACACGGAAGTGAGGAATCTGGTGGATCCCTAGATAGTAGACTCTGTGGATCCACTGATAACAGACGCAGATGTTTCTTTTGTAGCAGAGGCGTGAGGCACCTGCTGCTAATAAACAGGGACCTGCTTGACACGAAGACTGAGGGAGAATTCCCTGCAACAACGCAAGACATGTTCAGAATCTCTCTGATCTCAGCGGCAAGACCATGATGGTGGTGGAGGAATCGGAGGCGGTGTTGATCTTGCTGAGGCAGGTGAAGCCGTTGCAACCGTTAATGTTCATGGCACATGATTCAGACATGCTCCCTGCAGGAGTACCTGAAGGTGAGTGAGTGGTCTGTCTCGTTTTTTATTTTGATCAGGGCTTCCAGCACCATAGGCTCGCACTCCTTCGTATTTATCGTGTAGTTATCCAGAAGGGGCTTCTCTGCATGCTCAGGATCCCAGCGGTATATCGAAAAGGTCTTCGTCTTCGATGCCTTCGGCTCTGTTGCAGATGAGGCCGTGCTAGAGAAGGAGCGGACGAGTATCGAACCCGCACCTTCTCCTCCACTAGGGAGACAACGAAACACACGTGAGACCGCTGACATTGTATGGATGTATGGAATAATCGATCACTCAGGTCCCTTCCCACAGCCTCTAGAACCGATTCCTAAGAATCACAGACTCGCCAATAATACACTCCCTCGACTTCCAGAGCTAGATTCGAACCGATTCCTAAGAATCACAGACTCGCCATTGAATAATACACTCCCTCGACTTTCAGAGCTAGATTCGAACCTTGCTTGATGGACAGACTTAAAAAAAATAAAACAAAATATGCTCTCTCTTATTTCCCGGAGCCTAGGAGGGGCCAAGCCCAGAAGGGGCCAGGCCCTCAGGACTCTCATACCATGTTAAATTTTTATGAGGAAATATATATCTCACATTAATAAAATATGATATTACATATATACAAGAGTATTGTTTCAATATAGGAAAACTATCTTGGACACACAATACGCTTGTTCAGAGAATATCTCAACCACACACAAATCTACAAACATAGTTAGGAGCAGAATCTTGTAGATAGAAATAATCACAACTAAGACAAATAGGAATTACACATTCCAACAGACCTTGGAATGTTTCTCTTGCTTATTTCCAAACATATACATAAAATATTAAAGAATTTCAATTAATTTCTTTCCTTCTTAAGTTACGATAGACCTTATTGGCCTTATTGGGTGTTAACCATCATCATCATCATCAAAACAAAGGTCTTATTGGGTGTTAACCATCATCATCATCATCAAAACAAAATGTAACAAAATTCTTAACTACTGAGAATCACCTCCACTTTACCATGGATATTCTTAAACTATAAATATTTTCTTTTGACAATATCATGGGTTACTAATATTGCATACCCAATAACCATAACTCATACTCATTAGACATTTTTTTAATTAACCAATTTAATTAAAATAATAGAAATGACATAACTCCTTTAGCATTAACCTTTAATATATAACTACTATTAAAAACATTATATAATACTTCATGTAAATTAAATATCTACCATCCACATTATAATTATCAATAATTAAATTAAAATTTAAAATCCATGTTACAACATAAACACATTTTTACATATTATTTAAAAAAAAAAAAAAACCAACACATTTTAAATCAAATAAAAAAACTTTCAAATTCCCATAAGCTTATCATTTATACTTTATAAATAATATAAAGATATAAAATTAAGGAAAACAAATTTATAATATTAGATATCATTTTGAGATTCAACTGTGTTAAGTAACTCATTCATCTATGACCATTTCCATGATAGGTAATCATAACTGACTAATTTCTCATGATTTTTGAATAGTTCACTTAGCACTCATTTCATCGGGTGATGGTCACACGAGTGAAGAAGTGGGATTGAAACTAGTGAAATGAATCACATAGCGTCTATCATCACTTCCTCTCATGGAAATGATCATAGATGAATGACTTACTTAACGTAGTTGAATCCCAAAATGATATTTAATATAGTGAAGAATTGAAATTGAAACTAGTGAAATGAATCACATAGCGTCAATCATCACTTCCTCTCATGGAAATGGTCTTAGATGAATTACTTACTTAACACAGTTAAATCCCAAAATGATATCTAACATAATGCACTGCGGAAACCCCTTAATACTTAAATTCAAAAGAGTGAAGGGAACTATTCTTCAATTATTCATGAGGCACAATACTTGCTAAGGTTTTGCAAATGGGGTAGCAAGTTAAGTGGGCTTGATTGTGGGGAAAACTCCACAGTTAAGCGCGCTTGAGCCATAGGTGATCTAGGATGGGTGACCTCGTGGGAAGTGCTGGTTACCGGGTTCAAGACCCGGAAGTGATGATCATTTCACTAGTTTCAATCCCACTTAAATGAAATATTCAAAAATCATGAGAAATTAGTCAGTGATGACTACCTCTCATGGAAATGGTCATAGATGAATTTAACACAGTTCAATCCCAAAATAACATCTAATATAATGCATTGCTAAAACCCCTCAATATTTATAATAATTTTCACTAATACATATAATAAATTATTTAATGATTAAAATATTTACAAACATAATCATTTAATCAAACCATTTAAATTAAAATTAAAATTATATTTATATATATGTTATTAAAAAACTTTCAAATTCCCATATATTATCATTTATACTTTATAAATAAGATAAAAATATAAAATTAAGGAAAACATATATATAATAATTTTAAACAATACGTATAATAAATTATTAAACGATTAAAATAGTTACAAACATAATCATTTAATCAAAACATTAAAATTAAAATTAAAGCTATATTTATATATATGTTTTTTAATATTTTATGATATCAATTAATTAATATTTCTTAAAATAGAAATACTTTATGTTTTTCACTTTTAAATAGGTTTCATGTTAATATGGGTACGATGTACTTTCAAATTATGGCGGTGAAAGAAGTTAATTTCCTAGTGGCATAAATTGTGCATACAAATTTTGATTGAGGCAATTCTTGCACCGTTGGAAACCTCTTTGTGTGAAAGAGCATGAAAAAATAGTGCTACATTAAAGCAACAAACTTTTACTCCTAAAAAATGTTGTTTGATGCCCCAGAATGCTGGTGGAAGGTTTCAAACACCAATTTGCCAAATTGGTCCCATAAATAAAACTGGTCCTATAAACCGATTCCTCAATTTTTCCACTTTAAAAGCATCAAGATGAATGAAAAACAATATAATTATACAATTCATATCACTTAACTATTTTATCTTTTAATCTAAAAATAATAAACTACCATAAACATAGTCACTATTAGAGTATTTAGACAAGAGGTAGTATTACGTTGTAATGTAATTAATTTAATAGTATTGTAACATTATGTTAACTATGTTTTATTTAAATATTTAAAATTTCAAATAATATTCCTAGCAATATTTTAATGAAGTTTAAATGATCAATTTTTTTTAAATAATTAGTTAAAAAAATATTAGTAAGTATTCAAACTATTACCATTATTTTGAAAAAGAAATTGAATTTGGGTCCAGGTTGAGATACCGTGTTGAATTTGTCAAGCATGAATAAACTTTCTAAAATATTTACTATTACTTTTATTGGACAATTAGTTTCATATTCCCAAATAAAGGTCCGCCCATGTAATCAATTTCCATAAAAACTAAAATATAAAACAGTAAAATTATACTCTAACATTTTCCAAAACATTTAAAATAAATGGTAAATATAAAACATTTAAACTTCAACTTTTCCTAAAAACTAATTACATTCTTTCCTACCATAAAAATTGCATAATACTTTTTTCATACAAAGAAATCAAATTTAAATTTTGTAATGACACATGATGACCCACTTTAAAGTAAATTTATAAGACAATTTGTTTGGGAAATGATTGAAGTCATTCTGGTTGATTGCATTGGAAGTTCACAACGATGTTCAATTTGCAATTTATGGCATTGAGGTTAATTATGGTAACATTCACTTCGACGATGAGACATGCTTGTGCATTATTTTGGTCTCATGATGCTGTATGAATGATATTTTAATGTCCATGAGACTAAAGATAATCTATGAGACCACCAACCTCTCTATTTTTTACCTTTTGTAATTCAATTTTTTTCTTATTCAAATTGATGATAACTGACCCAACTTTATAAAAGTCCCTTCATTGAAAATACAATTCCAAGGGATCAATGCTAACATATTTCCATAATTGTCTTTGATGTCTCTGAAAACATCACATTTCAAAATGAAATGTTTTTTCGATTCCACTACCCCAGAAGTGCAAAAAGTACACACCTGTTCTTCCCAAGCTTTTTTTTTTTTTTTTTTGTCCTGTTTCACACCGAAGTTGATGCAAGTTAGTTCTTAATTGAGCAATATTAATTTTTTCTCTCCATGAAATGCTAGATCCAATGTACTCTTCTTGTTGGCGATCACAAATGGGGTTGAGTTCCTGAACATGTTATTTCTTCTTTCTACCAACTCTTTTCCCTATATACCCTTAGAGAACTTCTCCATAGAAAAATATTTATCTCTTTTCTATTTGTGGGACAAGCATTGAGGAAAATATTCCATTTTTGCATCCATTTGTTGTTTTGTCTCATCTGTGATTTCTTTCTTTCACTCATGCATTCATTGAAGATAACTTTAGGCCATCTACCTATTCCCATTTTCTCAATTTTTTTTAGGTACCTTATGAGACACACCATAGAAATTTTTTCAATGACAGCTACTCGTGTTTCACTAAACATGATCTCATAAGGAACCAAACTTTTTATTTTAAACTTTCTCATGATCAAGTGTTTTTGGATTTTCTCATTTTATTTCCATTTTGAGACAGGGATGCAGTTAGCCACAATTCATAGCCATATAACATCACTAGACAAATTTTGAGTCCAAAATCACTTTAATAGTTTTCTAATCCCATAACTTTGCCTCTCTACATCTATTTTGAAGAGAATGTAATTATTTCCGTAATCCTAAAATTCTCTTCTTTCTTTAGTCCTCCCAATTAATCTTCTTGTTGAAATTAATCCACAGTACTCGTATTCATTTACTTCTTCAAGAATGTTTCCTTCAAAAAAGAATGTATGCTAGCTATGCTTCCTTTTATTAGAGAAAATTATTATTTTCGTCTTGTTAGTATTTACTTCCATCCTCACTGCTTTGCAAAAATACTAAGGGGCATGTTGTTATGAAACCAGCTCACAAAAAGATAGAAAAGATAGATCAACGCCTCAGAATTCAGCCTCTTCGAGGGGGCAACCTCCTTTACATTACATAAATGAACAATTATTGGATGATACAAATGAAAAGACCTCCTTTCTATATATAGGAGTCTAAGGGATCATAACATAATCAGAGCCGGCATAACAATAATAATGTAATGGCACAATAATAACAATAGTGGGTGTCTATGTGGCACAATAGTAACAAAATGGGCACTACATGGGTACATCAATATAATAAGTGGGTTTTACTAATAACAATAAGGGGTTACACTAGTAGTATAGGGGCCTAACATGCCCCTCTCCTTCAAAAAGCGTTGTTCTCAATGCTTGAGTAGTTCTTGATGCTTCTGTATAAAATTCTTGTCCTCCCATGTGGCATCTTCAGCGGGTAAGTTCTTCCACCTGATGAGATACTCTGAAATTGATCGATTTCGTAGCTGTTGGGTTCTTGTTTCTATGACTACTCCAGGTTCCAATATGATTTTTCCTACCTCTTCAATTTCTGGCAATATTGTTTGAATTGGGATCTTTTGCAACTTTTGAATAAGTGGCCATACTTCTTCGTCCTTCTTCCATTCATACCTTGCTTAATTTATCCAATCCGGTTGGATAATATAAATAGCACAAAACAATGCTTCCACATCCTCATCCTTGAAGAGTCTTCCCATTCGGTAAGGTCGCCATTTTTTAAGTGTATGTAGTATTGCCAACGTTTCCTTCTCATAAATAGCTTGCTTGAGATGTAGCAGTAAAAATACCCAATTACCTACATCAAAACATTTTTCACTACGATGTTGATCTACCTGTTGTTTCATTTTATTTTGCACTGAAGTGGCATTATCCTTTAAAAGTTGGAGAACTTGTTGTTGATGCTCGATGTGATCTTTCTTTGCTTGAACCTTTTTCTTCTTGATATGTCCTTCTATCTCTAGAGTTTGAGGAGTGGTAATTTCTTCCAATCCTTTACAAGATATGGTCGGATTCATTTCTTGATGCTCGATGTGATCTTTCACTTCTTGAACATTTTTCTTCTTGATATGTCCTTCTATCTTGATAGTTTGAGGAGTGGTAATTTCGACCAATGAATTACAAGATATGGTTGGATTCATTTCTTCTTTCTCGATGTGATCTTTCACTTCTTGCACCTTTTTCTTCTTGATATGTCCTTCTATCTTGAGAGTTTAAGGAGTGGTAATTCTTGCCAATGCTTTACAAGATATGGTCTGATTCATTTCTTCTTTCTCTGGGGTGGGGTCCTGGCGTATATCCTCTTCTTTTGATGTTTCTTGATCCTTTTCTTCCTCCTCTTCATATTCTATGTAAAATAATTTCTTCTCAGCACACTTATGACCTTTAGTGCATTTGCTATCACAATTGTAACAAAGCCCTTTTTCTCTTTTTTCTTCCAATTGTTGTGGTGTAACCCTTGTTAGGATATTCCGACACATAGGATATAGTTAAGTTCAACTTGGTCTAGCATAGAGTTAGGTTAGAGTTAGGTAAAGTGTGTTTCTTTACCGTTGTACATTTTGTAACTTACAATCCGACGGTCACGATATGTAGTGATCCGACGGTTCACTCTCACCTCGGTATTACCGACACTTGATCCGTGGCTTGACACCCGATTGGTCCATGAGTTCTATTTAAAGCACATGGAGGGTCATTGTTCGGGTAATCCGTGCATGAGAGAAGCTTATGTAAATTTTCATTCTTTGATTAATAAATTGTCTGTACCCACGTTGGGACAGGCCGTGGACTGTTTCCGTCCTTGCACTCTGAGGGTTTTAACCACGTCAAAAATACTGGTGTATTGATTTGAGATCTGGTTGTGAGCGGTGTCCTTTTGGTATTCTTTCTGAGGAACTTACCCTGTAAATTCCTACATGGTATCAGAGCTATTTGAGGGCCGCGTCCGTTGGTGATCCAAATCTGAAGCCGGTAGAACTGCATGCGGCTGTCGTTTCCTAGATCTGCTGTTTCTGACTGCTTTCGGGCCGAGAGGACTGCTCTGTTGCGTTCGGAGCATCTGTTTCAGTGAGGAACCCCTTTCGTTTCATGCGAAAAGGTTTCCGGTAGCCCTAGCTGCGTCATTTTTCAGATCGGGAGGTATACAGTGTTTTTTTTTGCAGTTTACTGTCATTTTCTCTCTGCTTATTTCGGTTTCGGTTTATTTAGCCTTTTTTTTCCCGGATCTATACCTTTCATTTCTGGGTATGCTCTTTGCCCTGCGACTCTGTGCGATCTGGGCAAATCAGAAATAGAAAGAAAGGATTTTTCTCATGCGTATGCTCTTTTCCCTGCACCATTAGTGTGATCTTGGAAAATCAGAAACATTGAGAAAAATATTTAGTTTTTCGGTTAAAAGCTAACTTTGAGATTTTTTTTAAAATTCTAGTTTTTTGGCTAAAGCTAATTTTGAGCCGTAAGGTTCGTTTTTCTTTGCATATTCGTGTTGGGTTTTGTGTTTTGTGTTTTGTAGGGGAAAAGAGCCTTCCCAAGGCAAGCACGCAAATCGAGGGCCCCCCCCCTCTCTCTCTCTCTCTCTCTCTCTCTCTCTCTCAAATATTTTGTATAGATCAATTGGTTCAAAGACTTTTTAAGAGAGTAGAGGTCTTGGGTTCAAGTCTCCATTTTGTGGGGGCGAATTTTTTCATTCCCGCACATTCGCGCACTTTGCCGGCAACGTCAACAATTTTTTTTCAAAAAGCCATAACTTCTTCATCCGGAAGCCTTTTTCAGAGCCGTTTTTTTTAAAACCGCCTATTTTTTCGAGATCTATCCATTGGACCACTTACTTTCAGCATCTTCAGCTTCAGTTTTTTTTCAAAAAATGGAAAGTCCATGCCAAGTCATTCTTGACAGCACTAACTACTTCCAATGGGTAGCCTACATGGGAGATTTACTTAGAAGTAAAGGTCTCTTCAGAATAGCCACAGACCAAGAGAAGAAACCCAAAGATGAAGACAAGGCCGAAAAATGGGAAAATAGACAAGATCAAGCACGTGGTTTGATAGGAATGTCTGTTTCTCCTGATCTTAGATTCCACATTGCAGAAATTGAAACTCCTCATGAAGCATTAGAAAAACTTGCTAAAGTTTTTGGGATTAAAAATGAAATTAGAGCCCATCAACTTGAGAATGAGTTGCTTACTTTGGATCCTAATAATTTTTCTTGCATTGAAGATTTCTTGTCCAAATTCAAGACCCTTAGATATCTCTTGGAAGGTGTTAAAGTTAAGAAAGAAGATGGTAACCTTATTTATTCCATCCTTACTAAGTTGGGACCAGCCTACTCTGTATTTGTTTCCACTTTCCATTCTACAAGGGAAGCTTTCATTTGTCAAGGCAAAGACTACAAACCCCCTTCCTTTGACTCCTTTTGTGATTCCTTAATAAGAGAACAAGAAAAACTCTTACACCTTGGTCTTCTTAATCTTGGAAACTCTTCCTCGAAAGCGTTAGCCGCCCAGCAGCAACCAAATTCAAAGAATCCTAAGAAGTCTTATCCTCAAAGGAATGGTCCTAAACCAACTCAGCCTCAAGATGAAAGATCATTTCAGCAAAATGACAAGACCAATAAAAACAAATGGAAGAGGACTGACAGACATTGTAACTTTTGTAATCGAGATGGCCACTTAGAATCTAAATGCTTTAAGAAGATGGAAGCCTTGGAAGCCGCAATGAAGAAACATAACATCCATCTGGAGCCTACTTCAACTTCAACTTCCGGAACGGCACTTTCTGCATGTCATCGTCAATCATCTCAGTCTGGTTATGCATTAAATGTATCTTCTTCTTCTTCTCATTCTCATGAGTGGCTCATTGATTCTGGAGCCTCTTGTCACATGGCCAAAAACCAAGCCATGTTTTCTTCTTTAAATGATTGTAACACCAAAAATATATATGTTGGTGATGATAGATCTCTTAATGTTGTAGGGACTGGAACTGTTCATCTAGACAATGGTCAGTTCAATGATGTATTATGTGTTCCAAACTTATCCTGCAACCTTCTATCTGTCTATCAGATAACTCATTCAGGTGAAGGTAAAATTGTTGAATTTTCACCTCATGATGTTGTAATCAAGGATCTAAAAGATCCTAAACAGATTCTAGCTACTGGTCTTGCTGATGATTCCAAAAGGTTGTATAAGTTTCACAACTTTGGGTCATCCCATCTTCCCTCAGTATTTGTTGCTCATAATGATGAAGTGAGCAAACTTTGGCATGAGCGGTTTGGTCACTTAAACTATCGCTCCCTTCAGCATCTATGTAAAGAAAATATGGTGACAGGTCTTCCTATGGTATCTTGCAAAGATGGTGTTTGTTCCGGATGTGTACTCGGAAAACATCATCGGGACAGTTTTGACAAACGTGCCTCTTGGCACGCCTCAGCCCCTTTACAGCTTGTGCACAGTGATTTATGTGGTCCTCTTCCTGTTGCTTCATTCTCTGGCTGCAAGTACTTCTTAACTTTCATTGATGATTTCTCTAGACGCACTTGGGTATACTTCTTAAAACTCAAGAGCGAAGTATTTAGCACTTTTTTGGCCTTCAAAGCATTTGTTGAAAAACAATCTGGACATCAAATTCTTAAGCTAAGAACTGATAATGGTGGAGAATATGTTAAAAACGCATTCATCAACTTTTGCACCGAAAATGGAATTCAAATGCAACATACTGTTCCATACACTCCACAACAAAATGGTGTAGCTGAAAGGAAAAATCGCACCTTAAAGGAAATGGCTAATTGTATGCTGCAATCTAAAGGACTCAGTCTTAGTTTTTGGGCCGAAGCAATTAATTGTGCAAATTATATAATCAATCGCACTCCTACTAAGGTTCTAGAGAATATCACTCCAGAAGAAGCTTGGAGTTCCATTAAACCAGATGTAAGTCACTTTCGTGTGTTTGGAAGTGAAGCATGGGCCCATATTCCAGATGAAAAGCATAAAGCTTTAGAACCTAAGAGTGAGAAATGTACTTTTGTTGGATATTCTGAAGATGTAAAAGGTTATAGACTTATTCCATTTAAGTCCAAAAATGTTATCATTAGAAGAGATGTAAAATTTGATGAAAATAAATCGGCCTGCGAGCCTAGTCCGGCGGATGTGCCACCTCTTCCTATCTCTTCTATCTTTGAAAACATTTCTTCTTCTGATGATGAAAGCGAGGATGATAATCCTCCCCCACCTTCTCAGGATCCTCAACTTCCAAGATGGGTCCGTGCTACTCGGGATGCAGCAGGTGATCTTGCCGGTGATCCTACAGATCAGCGACGTACACGTTCTCAGTTTGAAAGAGCCTCTTCTTTACTGGCTCAAGCTCCAGTAAATCATGATCCTGACACTTTTGCAGAAGCTTCAGGCCATCCACATTGGGAAGCAGCTATGAATGAAGAATATCATTCATTGATGACAAATGATACATGGGATCTTGTTCCTCTACCAAAGGGACGCAAACTTGTTAGATGCAAATGGGTTTACAGAACCAAGTATGGACCAGATGGGAAAGTTGATAAACATAAAGCTCGTCTAGTTGCTAAGGGCTTTTCACAGGTTGAAGGCATTGACTACACTGAAACCTTCTCTCCAGTTGCCAAAATGAACTCTATCCGCCTTGTTCTTTCCCTTGCTGCCTCTTTAAAATGGGAAGTCCATCAAATGGATGTTAAATCTGCCTTCTTGCATGGGGACTTGCAGGAAGAAATCTATATGGAACAACCCATTGGCTTCATACAAACAGACTCCAGCCTCGTTTGTCGACTTAAGAAATCCCTTTATGGCCTCAAGCAAGCTCCTCGGGCTTGGTATGCCAAAATGGATAGCTTTCTTTTAGAATCTGGCTTTTCTAGGTGTCATTCTGACAATACTGTCTACACCAAGAAAGTGGGCAACTCTCTTATCATCCTTGTTCTTTATGTTGATGATCTTATTCTTACTGGTAGTGATCCCAACCTTATAAACCATGTGAAGTCCAGCCTTAAAAAGAAATTTGAAATGACAGACTTAGGACACTTACACTATTTTCTCGGTCTTCAAGTCTTGCAATCCCAAGAAGGTATTTTCCTTTCCCAGTCCAAGTATGCTTGTGATATTCTTCGTCATTTTCACATGGAAGACTGTAAGCCAGCCCCTTCTCCCTTTCAGTCTGGAGTCAAACTTTCAGTCTCTTGTACTTCTCCTGAAGTTGATGCTACCTTATACCGTCAACTTGTCGGAAAACTCTTGTATTTAACCCATACTCGTCCTGATCTTTCCTTTGCTGTTGGCCTTGTTGCTCGTTTTATGCAAAACCCCCGTGAAAGTCATTGGAAAGCAGCTAAAAGAATACTTCGTTATGTTCGAGGTACAGTACAGTTTGGGATTCATTACAGTGCCAAAGCAACTCCTCTGTTAGTTGGTTTCACTGATTCTGATTGGGCTGGTGACCTTGATGATCGGAAGTCTACTGCCGGTTATGTCTTCACTCTTGGTTCAGGACCTATTACATGGGCTTGTAAGAAACAGGCTGCCATTTCTCTTTCGTCAGCAGAAGCAGAGTATCGTGGTGCCGTGGAAGCTAGTAAGGAAGCCTTGTGGCTTCGTCAGATCCTATCAGAATTTGGCTTTGAGCAGCAGCATCCAACCACACTTTGGTGTGATAATCAAAGTGCCATTCAGCTATGCAAAGATCCAGTCCAGCATCAGCGCAGCAAACACATTGAACTACACATGCACTTCATCAGAAAGCTCATTCATGACCATGTTCTTGAAGTGCAATATTGTCCAACGGATGATCAGGTTGCAGACATCTTCACAAAGGCTCTCACAGAGGCGAAGTTCACTAAACTTCGATATATGCTTGGAGTTCAGGAAGTTGTCACTAAGGGGGGATAGGCTCTAGTGCCTCCTTCCTTCTCCTATTGTGTCATATTTGTAAATCCTTCAATCCTATCCCAAGTTGTTCTTAAGGGGGGATGTTAGGATATTCCGACACATAGGATATAGTTAAGTTCAACTTGGTCTAGCATAGAGTTAGGTTAGAGTTAGGTAAAGTGTGTTTCTTTACCGTTGTACATTTTGTAACTTACAATCCGACGGTCACGATATGTAGTGATCCGACGGTTCACTCTCACCTCGGTATTACCGACACTTGATCCGTGGCTTGACACCCGATTGGTCCATGAGTTCTATTTAAAGCGCATGGAGGGTCATTGTTCGGGTAATCCGTGCATGAGAGAAGCTTATGTAAATTTTCATTCTTTGATTAATAAATTGTTTGTACCCACGTTGGGACAGGCCGTGGACTGTTTCCCTCCTTGCACTCTGAGGGTTTTAACCACGTCAAAAATACTGGTGTATTGATTTGAGATCTGGTTGTGAGCGGTGTCCTTTTGGTATTCTTTCTGAGGAACTTACCCTGTAAATTCCTACAACCCTTGTAGGTTGTGGAAGGCTCGGAGAAACAACACTTCCATCTTTATAGTTGTGAGGGGTATGCTTCCTGGTTTCCATAATTTTGCTTTCCACTATGTCACAAAGCCCTTTTACTCTTTCCAATTGTTGTGGTGTTGCTCTTTGTATCCTCATAATGTGCTATCATTTCCTCCGTGAAAATTGACCACGGAACAAGTTGTTTACGAGAACAAATCCCTTCATACCATAAAAATTGATCTGATTCTAAATATGAAGATGCAATACATACCTTTTGTAATAGTGGTACACCATGTAGATCAAAATATTGCTCCATCTGAAGTATCCAATTTACCGGATCCTTGCCATCAAACTTCCCCATCTTGTTTTTTCTTGATTTTAGGAGCTCGATCTTGAAATGACTGTAAATCTGTACTTTCAGATCTTTAAGTTCTGAAATTGCAACCTAGAGTAGCCCTCTGCGTCCTCTTTCCAATTCCACCAGTCTGATCCAAATTGGATTCTCCAAGAAAGAGTTATGCAAAATCTCCCAAGATGACCTGATTATAGACTAGTTTAGTACAACGAACTTGTACGATGTGCCACGAGTCACTGATTCGACCTTTGGCTCTAAAAAATATATACAAGAAACTACCGTTCGTCCTCTTCCTGTACCTTCTTACGAAATTTCAATCTGATGCTCAGAGAGAATGTTATGATGATTTTCCCCAGGTCACCTGTTTGGAATGTAATTCAGGAGTCTCTAAAAAGACCAACTTCCTCAGATCATATCTCCGTAAATATAGCGCAAAAAGCTCTGAAATTTGGACCTGCAATTCAACGTGATTTCTTCTCAAACGGTTTTTTTTTTTATCTTTTGAAACGTCACAGGAAAAATTTATAGCGAAAATTCCACGATGACCTGTTTGGAGCAGCGAAACCTAGAATCCAAAGCTCTGATACCAAATGTTATGAAACCAGCTCACAAAAAGATAGAAAAGATAGATCAACGCCTTAGAATTCAGCCTCTTCGAGGGGGCAACCTCCTTTACATTACATAAATGAACAATTATTGGATGATACAAATGAAAAGACCTCCTTTCTATATATAGGAGTCTAAGGGGTCATAACATAATCAGAGCCGGCATGACAATAATAATGTAATGACACAATAATAACAATAGTGGGCGTCTATGTGGCACAATAGTAACAAAATGGGCACTACATGGGTACATCAATATAATAAGTGGGTTGTACTAATAACAATAAGGGGTTACACTAGTAGTATAGGGGCCTAATACATGTAGATGCATCTGCAATCGATGTGTTGATTTAGAAATCAATACAAGGTCATCAAAATATAAAAGAAGCTTTATCACAAACTCCACCAACTGAACACCCTCCCCACCTTATAGATTTAGCCACAGTTATAGTTTATCAATATATAAGCCAAAAAGAGTAGGGGATAAAGGGAAACCTTGCTTGACTCCAATGTCACTTCTAAAGACTTTCGAAATTCCTGCTGAAGTTGTAATTTTGACTTTCACCTCTTTGTAAAGCCTATGGACAATGACTCTATAATTAAAAGGAATTTCAAGTTCTTCCATTCTACGACACAACTTATCACTAGGGATTGTGTCAAATTCCTTTCTGAAGTCAACAAATCACCAAAATACTTCTTCTTTGTCCCCCCAAAACCTTTTCAATAATTTGTCTCAATGTGATACCATGATCCACTGTAGACTGTTTTGGCTTAAAACCTGCTTGCCCTTTTTCTCTCTTTTCTTTTACTTCTTCCCACTTATTGATTCTATTTTCTATCATGTTGCCGACAATATTTTCAAACAAAGAATTGATCATAATGGTTCATAGTTGGAAGGATTATTAATGTCTCCACTATTAAAAAAGGGTATTGGTACGATAGTTGTCCAATCTCTTGGGAATCCTTATATAATGTCATTGTTGAATGTTTACATGATGTGCAATGCACAAGTGTTCATTCCCCAATTTAGATATTATTCTTGAAGTTCAACCAAGAACTTTGCATTTCTTGATTTCAACTTCTTAATTTCGACCTCCACCTCCTGTAATGTGAAAATCTTTGTAGTCATGTTGATCCTGGGGGGAGGCTCAACCTCTATTTCTTTCTCAAAGAGTCATCTTGCATAGTCAAACCATTGATTGTTTGTAATATTATTTTTAGTTTTCTTCTTCCTTGATTAAAGTTTTTGCTAAAAAATCTTTGTGGTATTCTTGCCTAGATATATTAACTCTTCTAGCCTTGTTTGCATGGACTAATATTTTTTCCTTTTTAAAATATGCTTATATAACTTTACATTAAACTTCTCCTCGCCTACATTTTTAAAGGTTTTTCTTGCCATTTTGAATTCTTCATCAAACCAAGCATTTGTAGGAAAATAATTTGATTGCGATTTCCTATTTTTTGCTCTTTTGCACTTCTCAAGTGCACCTTGAATTATATTTGTTAACTCATGATTGTTGAGGCTTTGGTTACCAATTTTCCACTTCTAAATTGATCTCTCCATCATTGTTTTGAAGATATTAAAATTTTCTTGTGTTAGACGAATTTTTCCCCTTGATATCGATTGTTGAGAACATTGGGTTTTCCTCCTACGTTGTCTTTCCTCTAACTAAGACAACATTATATAGATTGGGTTATGGTTTGATTTTAAGTCCCAAACATGCTCTTCAATATTAACTTCACCTATCCTTTCTATTAAGCTTTGTGAACAAATAACATAGTCAAAGACACTTGCCCTGTTGTATTTGTTGCAAGTGAAGTTTCGAGGCCCTTTCCTTCTATCTAGACCATTACAGATAATTAAGTTGAAAGTACCACACAACATAATCAACCCCTCTCCAAAATGATTTCTAACTTTTTCATATTCTAAACATCTTAACCATTAGGGATTCTCCTCTTCAATGAGACAAATACGATTGTGATCCTCTTTGGAAGAAAGAATACTAGCTTGTTAATTTTTTGTTCTAGCATTGAAATCTCCCACTAAGATAAATTCTCCCTACTCATAATACATGCCAATATCTTGCTTTAAAGCTTCATATAGATACATGTTATCTAGCCCCTTATTTTTGTAAGTATTTGAGACTTGAGGTGTAAAATAACATGCTACAATGCTTATGTGGATCTCATTCTCTCATATTATGAACCATAAACACTATTGATTTGTGTATTCTTTCATTAACTGAATGTGACAACGTTCTTTTTCTTTCACTAAAACTAGTATTCCTTTGTACCCTTTACCATTTTCTATTGCCTTGTTCCAAACTCCTAACTTCAAATAACCATCAAACATAAGAGTTTTGAAACCATCATGTTCATGAGTTTCTGCTACCTTTTGCAATAGGCCCTATCCCAGGTCCCCTCCTCCAAGGGTAACCTCTACAATTCTAACAAACTAGACTTAGATAGATGTGGGTAGGATTTGATTGTTACGCAGTTTGGAACATAAGACTCAAATTTGAGTCTCCAACCCTTTTCATCCAAGTGTATCATGTTGTTTTCCTCCCTATTATAGAATTAACTATTTTCTTTAGTGCCAGTTTGCTACCTTGTTTTTCCATGAGGCCCAAACACTGCAATAATTGTTTTACCATTGTACAACCATGCTCGTTTCCTTTAGTTTCTTGTTGCTCTAATTTTATCCACTTGTTCTATTCTCTCCTCTTGTTGTGTGCTAGTTAAATCTTCATCTAAGAAGAAGTGTGAGCCTTTCAAGAGTTTATTTTTGCTTAAGAGATGGTGTTTGTCTTACACTATTTCCATGATGACTTTTATTGGTCAATGTCTCTCTTCACATATCTTTCCCACCCTCCTATGTTTGGAAAATTTTCTGTGTCAAATGTAATTTCTCTTTCAAAAAGTCCCTTGTCAAATTGAGAGTGCTTTCATTCTTCCCATAATTTTTTATTCCCCTAATAATAAAGTTTATTTCCCTATCTTTTCTTTCTATGTTCTCTTTCATGTGTTGTACAAGAAATTACATATTTTTCTTCCTCCATCCTTATGTAATCATTAGTATCCTCAACTAAAGTTTTGATTTCTTTTGAAATGTCTTTCTTCTTGTTCTCTTTTGCCTTTTTTTTCGAAACCACTTGTTTGTTGAGATATATGTGTATCTACTTGAGTTGATTTAGAAATTATCACATCATTGTTTGATGCTATTGAATTTTCATGGTTTGCCATGTTGTCTTAGTGTTTTGCCATTCTTGTTTTTCTATCTCTAAAGCCTAGCCTCTTGTAACATTACGGGTTCATTTAAAATTCCATAGCCTTCCATTAAACATCTATTTAGTGTGAGCTCTAAAATTTTGGGATCAGTTTCTTGTTCTTTGGCTTCCAAAATTTCATCTTTGTAGTGGCTTTCATTAGTTTCTATGCAGAGAGATCTGATTACCAAATAAGAAGAGTAGATGTGAGTTCGTAAATAGTTAACTCTACTTTATTTTTGCTGCTCTTATTTATTTTCCTTCTCTAAAAAAGTTTTCTTGTTTGTTTTCATTTGAAAGGAACAAAATGATTTAAGATTAAACAAAAACGATGTTTCATAATTCTCAATTACACTCATTGTTCAATCTGAAGGCTAAAGAAAAGAAAAAGAATTGAAACCCTTATGAGTCACCCAAACAACGATAAGAGGAATGTCGGATCAGACCATCAGGCCACATGAAAACGTTTCACGACTTTCGATTGGGACTCGGTTAAACAACATAGATGGCAATGCGTTCTGGACTGGAAAAGCATCGAAAACCGAGCAAAATGCTTGAGATTGGCTCCTCGTGCAACAACACATTAAAAATTAAGAAAATAAGAACACTACTACTATGATTGTCACTGCCCAGCAGGAAGCTCCTGTTTAACCAGTGGCACTCCACTGGCTTTATCATTGTGAACGCAAGGGGAGTAGCAAAAGAGTTAACTACCATCGACATGCCACTTGCGAGCCCTGGAGTGAGCTTGGCCTTCTATCGTCCAAGGTTCCATTAACAAAAACACAACAGGGACAGTTATGGCAGATGTCCTGTAATCCTTGTACGGAAAAACTTGTCATGTGAGTATATCATGTCTGCGGATTTAGATAAAGATACTATCGCTACAAGAACTTCAGTATTAACGGTCAACTTGACAAGTGGTTTTTTATGTTTTACACATTTCGAAATTTGTTTCGGCGGTTTTCATCATTGATTACATCTTTACATGCTCATGCGCAAAACCGAAGTTGTAACAAACCCCAACCCTATGCCCTTGATATTCAACCGACCGGTTATCAATGGAAAGTCATTCATTAATCCATTGTGTTATAAGAATTCGATGAAGTAAGAGTTGGTGTAAAAAAAAAAGTTATCAAATTTATGTGGCCGGTGTTGAGTACATGATTTTGGTCGCATGTGGTATTGGAATCCATGAAATACATCTATGAAGTTACTAAAGTTTTTAAAATATTTCAGGAGGGTCAGGTCATCAGGTAGGTTAACTTCACTACTTTTAATTCAAATTATGATTATTTTTAAGCTATTTAATAAGCTATAAAATATATTAAATAGGTTAATAATAATAATTTTCATTCATAATATTTTGAAAATTAAATATTACATTCAAATGCCACATAAACATATCTCTATTAATAGTTTTAATTTATTTATAAATTTGAAATTCAATAAAAAGTGATAAGTGATAGTAACATATTTTTTATTAATATAATTATAAAGGCCAAATTTTAATAAAAAGTGCTAATAACATATTTTTCATCAATTTTATTTATTTTTTAATCTTTTTATTTGAGATGCGAAAGAGGACTTGATACATTGTTGCTTCATTGTTTCACATATAAATTGTTGTTTCATTTTCTCACTCATAATGAGTCTGAGAGATTTTAAAATGCCCTAACATAATAGTGTTTGTGATGGCCATCCATCTAAAATGATTATAATCTAAAGATTCATCTAGAATGATTATGCTCTAAAGAAAGTTTTTTTTGTCTCTTTACTTTTTCAATTTTTTTAATAAAAGTATTAAAGATGTTAATCATTGTATTAGTTATCTATTTTATTTTTGAAAATTTAAACTTATCCTAAATTTATTTAGAAAAGAGATGTTATAAATATATTATTCTTTTAATCTCATTTTGTCTTTAAATAAAGTATCAAGAATGTTAATCATTGCATTAGTTATCAACTTTATTTTTATAAAATATGAATTTATTGTAAATTTATTTTGTAATTGGATTTTATAAATATATTTTTGTAGTAGTTGATTACTTCAGGAAATGAGTTGAATTTATATAATGATGTTTTCATTATTGCAACTTATCTCTTAAATTTAATCATTTTGACTTAGTGTTTTGAAACAATCAATTTATTATGATCTTGGACAAGCATTTTGGAGATTAGCCCTAAAACTATTAAGTTTTAAATATTAGTATCATTTTCTCATTAAGTTTTGAACATTAGTATTAATTTTCTCATTACCCACGACCAAATTCATGCGATCAATAAAATCCTTAAAATAATGTCTAAATAGAAACAAAATAAGAACAAAACCAAGTGATATCACATATTCTTACTAACTTTATTGGCTTGTAAGACATATACTAACATTATCACTAGATTCAAACCCTTTCATCTCATCCATCGCAAGGAGGTAGTTTTATCTATTGTATGTCAAATCCACTCCTTTCATATCACTCCCTGAAGACAATGAAGACCCAAAAAAAACCCTGGGTCCTACCTTGAAACCCATTAAAGTGGCTCAAAAGTGTTATAAATCTTAATACAATTAAAAGTTGGACCCTCAATTATTCTATGAAATATATCTTGATCTTGTATATAACCAAGTCCATGATATTTTAGGAGGAGAAAATTTCTGACAAAGTCCTTACATTGTTAAAGAATGTCTATGAAAAGGGACATATTTACTTGCGGGATCCAAATAAGAGTTTCTCCCTAACCCTCGTCACATATACTCTTCATTAATAAACACTAACCCTACATTACCTATTTTCTTTATTAATTCCTCTAATTATTTTACTTCCTATTGTAATAAATTAAATGCAAATCAAACATAAATATTATGATATATAAACATTAATCATAGTTGCAAGTACATTAAATGACATTTGTTTCATATAAATCTTTTGTATTAATTTAAGATAAATGCACATAAATTTTTAATAAAAATTTTGCTTGATAATCATTTTTTAGTATTAAACTCACACATTAAAAATGAACTATATATTTTTTGTTTATTGATTTTATTTTTTTAATTATATTATTTTTTCGTGATTGGGATGAGTGATTATTACTTTTATTTTCTTAAATTGGATCTAATTCTTACCAGTGGCATGACAATGGAAGGTTTTGCACATCCCTCTCATATTAAAAAGTTTTAATAAAATATATTTTTTTTACTTTAAATTTTGTTTAAGACTTAGTTTTTATATTAAATTGCAAAAATATTTTATAAAAATGCGTTTTTACTTCCATTTGTTTTATGTATATTTTTGTATATATAAAATGAAATAAATTGATATAAACATAATTTTTATTTAAAACTCCTTATATTAGGGGTTTTAGACATTTTAGCTCTTTTCTAGATATATTTTCTGAATGGATTTTGAGTAATAGTTTTTTTATGAAATTGAATATGGATTTGTTGGAATTATAATTTTGAGATATATAATGGACGTAAGCCAAGTGTCCCAAAGATTTTGTAAAAGGCTAAATCCATCAAAAATAGTTTTTTAAACTAAAACAAATAAAAAAAGAAAAAATCATAATCTCACACATAATTGTTAATCAGATTCTACTTTTATAAAATATTAATTCTCCTAATAATAATGAATTTCTATTAGATATAATATATAGATATCAATATTAAAAAAATAATAATTTTATGCTCATAAAGAAATTGAAGTATTAAACAAATTTATAATAAAAAATAGAGAGTATTAGCCATTTTCAAAATGCAAATAAAATTTATTAGGAGTAAATATTTAGAGAAATCAATTCTCGAATAATGTTAGCCCGACTTGCTTGTGGCTTGAGAAACTATCTGCTTCTTGTAACTTTAAGCACTGGGATTTAAGAGAATCATTTTCGCTGGTAGCATAATAGTTCTTATTCTTGAATCAAAAGTGTTTGCCCACAAATGAATACTTTTTTGAAATTAAAGACTTCTAGAACACACAACATTAGCTAATGTGCTAGTCAAAATCTTGTTGTTGTTTTTCTCTTCTATTGGTAAATTCACATACCACTCACACATAGTCTAGCAATGAAAGCTCTCAACTATACAAGAAAGTGAGTTAACCATATCAGTGGAAATAGTTTTCTTCCTGTGTTTGCAAGACGTTTCTGTTTTGTACTTCAAATTATTTTCTCAATCAATAAAATTCTCATTGTTGTTAAATACGATATATTACTATGGTTAGTATGAAATATGTTATAGAGAACACGCTTAATAAATAACCATTAAAAATACCAAAGTCAACATTTATTAACACTGAAAACAAATCTTGAAAATTGAAATTCCAATACTATCTAGTCCATTTACTGCACTTTGCTCCTACTTTAATATCATCGATATACACGCCCTAAGTGATAGAATTTTATGATGTAAAATAATTTTGAATTCTATGTGATTATGAAAATTAGCTTACAAACTATCAGTAATAACTCTAAATCAAAAATCATGCAAGGGCAACCATAAATAAATAGTGTGTAGACATGGTCACCTACCTCTACTATTAAATGAATTAATCGCTCAGTTGGTCCTTACCATTATGTCCATGTCAATTTATTTTATTTTATATCTCACAAAATTTAATTTATAGTTGAAAATAATTAATATTATTTTGTATTAATGGAGAAATGGTTACATAAGTTGTAACGTATCTCCTTAGTTTAGGATCTGTTCCTAGAGTTTAGGAGTTTGTTTGCAACTACCTGATTTCTATTGATATACTTAATAATGTAATCATTCATTTGATGAATAGTAGAGTGTACGGAGAGATTTCTCTTTGTATGAGTACAGTCTCCAGGTGCAGTACTCACCTGTGAGCTGTAACTCCTTTTTAATTCAAATCTGATTTTTATCTTGGTATCAGAGCTCAGAGTAGGGATAGCCTTAATTTTTTTTTTTAGGATGCATCATTGATTACAGAACTGTAGTGGCGGCATTTGTAGAATCAGGTGGACTGCAGTAACACCTGAAGATAGGTCTCAGATGACTGATCATCTCTGAGCGCAAGAAAGTGTTGGCGCGGTTTTGACGCAAACAGTCGTGCCATTTTTGAGCGGAAAGAAGAGTTGGCGAGGGTTTTTAAGGAACAGTCGCGCCACTTGGCGCGGTTCTGAGGGTGATAAGCGCGCCAGAAAGTACAATTGGCGCGGAAAATCAAGGATTAATCGCGCCAATTTCGTGCCTCGCATCGATTTTGTTTCTGGCGCGGGTATTTTGCTGTTGAAGAGCGCCAACCTCTTTCTCTTTGAAAAATCTGCAATTTTTTGCAGATCAGAGTTGCCCAGTGGTGGCACTTTGAATTTTCGGCTTTGTTCGGTGGCAGTAGATTGGAGTAGCCCGGTGGTGGCGTATTGGAGTTCCTGATCTACTCGGTGGTAGCAGATCGGACTTGCTCGGTGGTGGCGCGTTGAAGTTCCTGATCTACTCGGTGGCAGCAGATCGGACTTGCCCGGTGGTGGCGCATTGGAGTTCCGGATCTGTTCGGTGGCAGCAGATCGGACTTGCCTGGTGGTGGCGCATTGAAGGTACAATTTTTTTTTCAGCAAAACAGAGGTTCGGATCTGGTATAAGTCAATATGAATAACAGTTTAGAATCGTATCTCCACGAGTTTGGCAAACTCGATGGATCAAATTTCAACAACTGGAAATTCAAGATGCAGACTTTACTTGAAAGTGCAAATGCATGGTCGATCGTGACAAGAAATGAGCTAAGATCGGGATCAGCCACACAAGAACAAGATTGGGATAAAAGGGAGACAAAAGCAAAGGTCATATTGAAGATGTCCGTCAAGGACAATGTTATCCCACATATTAGAGACTGTAAATCGGCCGCTGACATTTGGACG
Organism: Pinus tabuliformis; assembly: GCA_031772625.1. Lineage (NCBI taxonomy): Eukaryota > Viridiplantae > Streptophyta > Pinopsida > Pinales > Pinaceae > Pinus > Pinus tabuliformis. The sequence goes on from CM062809.1 coordinate 1,280,509,681, forward strand.
ACCATTAAAAACCTATACCAGATGCAGAATTCAAACCGTGTCTTGTCACTCAAAGGCAAGCTGTTTGCATTGAAGATGGAGGAGAATGAATCCGCTGCTGGATTCATTGCGAGAGTCAAAGACCTGAAGGACAGATTGGGAGATATCGGAGAGAAAGTTTCCGATTCAGATCTGGTCACGATCACGTTGAATGGAATGATTGATGATTACCAGACATTTATCACAGGGCTGTCAGCAAGGGAGAAATCCCCTTCATTTGAAGAGCTGACAAGGATTTTGATACAGGAAGAAGAGCGACGACAAAATCTGAAATCACAAAGCAATGACCTTGCTCTAATGGCAAAAAGGAGACAGTATAAAGGGAAGCAACATCAGCAACCGCAGCAGCAGCAGAGAGGAGCCAATGCATTTCAGAAGAGATCGTTTAAAGGTATTTCTGCTAATAATTTTCCCATCAAGAAATGTTTTTACTGTGGAAAACCTGGACATGAGATTAGGGATTGTTATAAGAGGCAGGTAGACGAAGGAAGAAACAAATAGAGAAAACATAAGGGTTACTTCGTTAAGGAAGAGGAGGATCATAGCCACAAACTTCGACTATTTATATTCAATTGTGCTCTTTCAACTTCAAAGGAAGATGAGGACGACATATGGTATGTCGACTCTGGCACATCCTCACATATGAATCGTAAGAAGGATTGGTTTGAATTTCTTGAAGAAACTTCATGTGGGTCGAAAATCTATTTAGGAGATGATAGTGGATATGAGATCAAAGGACATGGTGACATTCCTGTAAAATTACCTAGCGGTGACATTAGAAATCTTAAAAATGTATTGTATGTTCCAGGAATTAAGAAAAATTTGGTCTCTATCTCAATGATTACTGACCAAGACATGCAAGTTCAATTCTTCAAGACTAACTGTGTCATTAAGTATAGCAAGATGGAAACAGTTGCAACAGGAGTGCGCATGGGGAACCTGTACAGACTAGATGTGAAGAGTATGCCACAATAGGCAATGGTTGCAGCTGGATCGACAGCCGAAAACCTTTGGCATCAGAGATTTGGCCATCTTAATCTGCAAGATCTCATCCTACTTCAGAGAAAAGGTATGGTCGATGGACTCCCTGTTTTTGATAATGTTAAGCTGGATTGTGATGGATGTGCATTAAGGAAAATGCATAGAGAAGAGTTCCCTTTGCATGTTAAAAGAAAGGAAAGAGATATTTTAGAACTGGTGCATACAGACATCTGTGGCCCCATGCAAACCAGGTCATTAGGTGGAGCATATTACTTTCTCTTATTTACAGATGATTGCACTAGATTTTCATGGGTATACTTTCTGAGTAAAAAGAGTCAAGATTTTAAGTATTTTAAAGAGTTTAAATCCATGGTAGAAAACCAGATAGGAAAAAGGATAAAAATTCTCCGCTCAGATCAAGGGGGAGAATACAGGTTGGGAGAGTTCATGGATTTCTACAAGCATCATGGGATTGTGCAACAGTTTACAGTGCCTCACACTCCACAATAGAATGGAGTGGCAGAATGAAAGAACAGAACTCTTGTGGAGTGCGCAAGGAGCATGCTTCAAGGTAAGGGTCTATCAAATGGTCTTTGGGCAGAAGCTATTAACACTGCTGTATATTTAAAGAATAGGAGTCCTACTAGATGTTTAGGCTTCAAAACCCCTTTTGAAGCATTGTTTGGATTCAAACCAGCAGTGAGTCACTTAAGAATATTTGGGTCAAAAGCTTATGCTCATATACCTAAGGCAGATAGGAAGAAGTTAGATCCTAAAGCCCTGAAATGTATATTTGTTGGATATGGCACTGAGTTCAAGGCATATAAGTTATTTAATCCTGTGACTCACAAGGTTTTTGCAAGCAGAGATGTCATATTTCATGAACAGGTTGAAGAAGGAAAGAATGACTCTAACAGTGATTGGCACATTCCATTGCTATTGGAAGAAAACAGTGAGGAAGATGAAGAGCAGGAGGAGAAACAAGAAGAAGAAGTAACAGATGATGTAATCAATGAAGATGCAAGCTCGGAAAAGGTTGAAATTGAGGTAAGTCCCCTACCAAGGAGATCAGGTAGGAAGACTCGATTATCATCTAAATTGAAAGGCTATGCATTAATGTCAAAGATTTTAAACATTGTAGAACCTGCAAATTATGAGGAAGCAAGTAAATTTGATGCATGGAGGGCTGCAATGTATGAGGAAATTGAATCAATAAACAGAAACCATACTTGAGATTTGGTTGAATTTCCCGAAGTTAAAACCCCCATAGGATGTAAATGGCTATATAAATAAAAAATAAAATGCAGATGGGAGTGTAGAGAAACTTAAAGCTAGACTGGTAGCAAAGGGTACTCATAGAAAGAGGGAATAGATTTCGATGACACCTTTGCTCTTGTAGCCAAATTAAACACCATTAGAATGCTAATTTCCTTAGCAACAAAACACAAATCGCAACTACACCAGCTAGATGTTAAGTCTTCATTTCTGAATGGTGACTTGAAAGAAGAAATTTATTTAGTACAGCCTGAAGGTTTTGTGAAAACGGGATAAGAACATCTTGTGTGTACATTGAAAAAGGCACTTTATGGTTTAAAACAGGCACCCAGGTCGTGGTATGAGAAAATTGACTCATTTTTTGTACAGCATGGCTTTCATAGGAGCTTGAATGATCCAAATCTGTATACCAAGTTTAATAAACAGAGGCAAATTATTTTGATTTCTTTGTATGTAGATGATATGATCATAACAGGAAATGCTAACAATCTGATCAAAGAAATCAAACAGCAGATGTCACAAGTGTTTGAGATGAAAGATCTCGGAAACCTTCATTATTGTTTAGGATTGGAGGTATGGAGAGACTCTAGACAAACTTTTCTCACTCAAGGAAAGTATGCCAAAAGCTTGTTGGAAAGGTTCAGAATGGAGCAGTGCAGATCAGCAGCAACACCATTACAGCAAAATTTAAAGTTGAGCAGTGACGATGGCACTAAAGAGGTGGATGCCACTATGTATAGAAAGCTAGTTGGAAGTTTGATATATCTGAATACAACTAGACCAGATTTGGCATATTCTGTTAGTGTGTTGAGCCAGTTCATGTCAAAACCACTCGAAAGTCACTGGGTCGCAACAAAAAGTGTGTTGAGGTATCTTAGTGGTACTAGTAATTATGGCATTTTGTACACTGACACTTCTGATTTCATTCTAGCAGGCTTTTCAGATTCCGATTGGGCAGGTAACTTGGATGATCGAAGATCTATCACAGGTTACGCATTCAGTATTTGATCCGGGGTCATAGCATGGAGCAGCTAAGTATCAAGCATTGTGTGCAGCCACATGTGAAGCTATCTGGTTGAGAAGACTTCTCAACGATGCAGGAGAAGAGTAGAAAGAATCAACTATTATCAAAATAGACAACCAGAGCACTATCAAGCTTGCAAACAATCCAGTCTTTCATAAAAATACCAAGCATATCGACACTCAGTTTCATTTTGTTCGAGAGAAAATAGAGTCAAAAGAAATATGTGTGGAATATTGTAAAACTTGTGATAACATGGCTGATATTTTTACTAAGCCTCTTGGGCATGTAAAGTTTGAATTATTTAGAGGGATGCTAGGAGTTCAGGATAATCCTTTCTCCATTAAGGGGGGGAGTTGAAAATAATTAATATTATTTTGTATTAATGGAGAAATGGTTACATAAGTTGTAACGTATCTCCTTAGTTTAGGATTTGTTCCTAGAGTTTAGGAGTTTGTTTGCAACTACCTGATTTCTAGTGATGTACTTAATAATGTAATCATTCACTTGATGAATAGTAGAGTGTACGGAGAGAGTTCTCTTTGTATGAGTGCAGTCTCTAGGTGCAGTACTCACCTATGAGCTGTAACTCCTTCTTTTTAATTCAAATCTGATTTTTATCTTTTATCAATAACCTAACATACACTTTTGTAAAATAGGGTACAAAGTTGGCTATCACAATGCTTTCAATCAATCTCATTGAGTTGATTTTGTCTTGTTTCACTGGATATGCTATACACTGAATAAAATTTTTATAGACATACATGCATGTAGTTATAAAAGATGAAAATTTAAAATGAAACTTTGAAGGAAAATAACGTGCTAAAATCACACACCATATTTATGGACATACATGCATCTAGTTGTAAAAGATGAAAATTTGAAATAAAACTATGAAGGACAAGGACGTGCTAAAATCACACACGACAATGCAAAGAGAAACTAACATCACAAGTTATTAGAAATCAAAAACATTAGAGATGCATGAACCATTTTCCAATCTTTGAAAATTGCTTTACTCTCTTATATGTCAACCATATTTTGTCTTTGGTGAGAAATACACATTCTACTTTTTAGTTTTCTTAATGCTACCTATCATTAAAGAAAATTTAGTTGAAAAATTAATCCCATTAAAAAAATCACAAATGTAATAAAAAAAAAATGTTGTATGAGATGAAAGTGTGCAGAAGAAATATTCAAAGTGGCATATATGTACAGAGGGAAGAAGATGCAGAACACACCGCTCCACTTCTTCATGTTTTGCATAACACTTTTTCATCTTTAGCATGTCCTGCTGATGTAACAAGGGGCTCCACATTCGATAAACTATAAAAATACATAATCTTATATCATAGTAAAATAACCAACAAACCTGAATTATCCAATGATAAAAAAGTAAAAAAAAACAAATGCTTCCAGACTTAAGAATACTCACAACATATGAAAGTGAGGGCCGCAATTATTGAAATTTTGGTTATCTTTCGCATTCATGATGTTTTGGAGAGTGTATACTTGGTTTATAATTATGCTTAAACGGCATTTAAAATAGGTGTTAGTTATTGATAACAAGGAATATCATATATAAGGAAACTAAAATTTTTTGAACATAAATAAGATTTAATACTGATAGACAAGAATTAGTATGGATGATAGATAAGAATTAGTGCTGATCTAGGAGGGAGGTTTTTGTTAATTGATCTATTATCTCCAAAAACCTCGGGTAATTTTCCAAAATTAATCTCTATAGGTTTGGATTTTTTTTTAAAATAGTGACTAAAACAACAAAATTACAAAATCTCTAAAAATAGGCCTCAAACATGGCTCCATGGTTTCTAAAAATAGGCCTCAAACATGGCTCCATAGTTTCTAAACCATGAAGTCGGGGTAAAATATAAAAGAGGCTTTTTGAAATCAGTGCTTTTAAAACACAAACCTCCTTTGGGTTTTTAAAATTCATTAAAAGTTGCTTGTAAGCTCTGTTTGAAGAGGAACAATAAAACAAGAAAAAATATAGTTACTTGATGATTAACTAAAAGTAAATCAAAATGTTAAATATCCATTAGGGTTTGGTACAACAAAGTTATGGTTTATGTTATATTGTTTTTCTGAAGTCATGTGAACATTTTTCTATGTCTTCTACAACTTGAGCAAGGATATCCAACTTATTTTGACTCTTAGAAATAATTTCTACTTATTTTCAGTTCTTGCTTAACAAATTTTTCTTCTCCAATTCAATTTCTCTTTCAAAAAGTCCCTTGCCAAATTGAGAGTGCTTTCATTCTTCCTATAGTCTCTTATTCCCATAATAAAATTTGTTTCCTTAATTTTCTTTCTTTGTGTTCTCCTTTTGGTGCTCTATGAGCACTTACATGGTTTTCTTCCTCTATCCTTATGTAATCATTAGTGTCCTCAACTCTAACTTTGATTTCTTTTGAATTTCATTCCTCTTGTTCTATCTGTATCTATTTAAGTTTCTTTATAAATGATCACTTCACTATTTGCTGCTATATATTCTTTCATGGTTTGCCAGTTAGAAATAATGGAGAAATGGTTATGTGGTTGTAACGCATCTTCTTAGTTTAGGAGTTGTTCCTAGAATTTAGGAGGTTGTTTACAACTACCTATTTTTCAGTGATGTATTTAATATGTAATATTCATTCATGTAATGTAGAGTGAATGTGAGCGAGTGTCTCCTCCTTGTTTGTTGAATGCAGTCTCCAGGTGGTGTACTCACCTATGAGCTGCAACTCCTTCTGATTAATTCAAGTTTGATTATTTTTATCTTGGTATCAGAGCTTAGGGTAGAGGTAGCCTTAATTTTTATTTATTTTTTTTTTTTTCTGGGATGTATCATTAGTTACACATCTGTAGTGGTAGGAGTACATGTAGAGATAGCTGTGTGATCAGGTGGAGCTGCAGTAACACCTGGAGCGAAAAGGCATCAGATGACTGATCATCACTGAGCCGAAGGAAGGGTTGGAGCAAATTTTTATTTTTCAGAAGGTGCAGCGATTAGCGCGGTTTTTTAAGGAACAGTCGTGCTATTAGCGCGGGTTTGAGGCTGAAAATCGCGCCAGAGAAAAGAACGAACAAATTAGCGCGGATCCGAGCTGGTTAATCGCGCCAATTTTCCTGCACTTTAAGAAATTTTGATTTCCGCAATTAGCGCGGATTCGGCGTTGATTAGAGCGCCAGCCCTTTCTTTCTATAAATCTGCAATCTTTGTTGCAGATCGGAGTTGCCCGATGGATGCACGTGAAGGTTTCTGCTCAGTGGCAGCAGATTTGATTTGCCCGTTGGTGGCGAATTGAGGATCCTTGATCAGCTCGGAGGTAGCAGATCGGACCTGCCCGGTGGTGGCGAATCAGAGCTTTGTGATCTGTTCAGTGGTGACAGATCGGTTTTGCCCGATGGTGGCGTAGTGAAGTCACTGATCTGTTTGGAGACAGCAGATTGGACTTGCCCGGTGGTGGCATAGAGAAGTTCCTGATCTGTTCGGTGGTAGCAGATCGGACTTGCCCGGTGGTGGCCAATTCGAGTGTTCAGTAGTGCGAAAATGAACAACAGTTTGGAATCATACCTCCACGAGTCCGGCAAGCTCGATGGAACGAATTTTTCCAACTGGAAGTTCAAAATGCAAACCTTGCTGGAGAGTGCGAACGCATGGTCGATCGTCTTGGGAAATGAACAGAGATCCGGAAATACAACCCAAGAACAGGATTGGGATAAAAGAGAAACAAAGGCAAAAGTCATACTGAAGATGTCTGTCAAAGACAACATTATCCCTCATATTCGAGATTGCAAGTCGGCCGCAGATATTTGGAGCACGATCAAGGGTTTGTATGAGACACAGAACACAAATCGTGTTCTCGCACTCAAAGGAAAATTGTATGCACTAAAGATGGACGAGAATGAATCTGTTGATGGATTCACAGCCAGAATCAAGGATCTGAAAGACAAATTGGGATCCATTGGAGAAAAGGTATCAGACTCAGATCTGGTTACCCTCACACTGAACAGGATGACCGATGAATATCAGACATTCATCTCAGGGTTGTCAGTGAGGGAGAAAGCCCCCTCTTTTGATGAACTGACAGCAATTCTGCTCCAGGAGGAGGAGCGAAGACAAAATTTGAAGACCCAGAGAAATGACCTTGCTCTGATGGCAAAGAAAAGACAACACAGAGGAAAGCAGCGCCAACACCAACATCAGCACTAGCAACCACAGCAGCAGCAGAAAGGGGTCAACTCCTTTCAAAGGAGACCATCTAGAGGTATGAATGATAACTATGCTAAGAGATGTTTTTACTGTGGAAAGCCTGGTCACCAGATCAGAGAGTGTTATAAGAGGCAAACAGATGAAAGGAGAGGTAAACAGAAGAAGCATCAGGGTTGTTTTGCTGAAGAAGAGGAAGACCACAGCTATGATCTTCGGCTATTTACAGTCGACTGTGCACTTTCAGCATCAAGAGGAGATGAGGACAATACATGGTATGTCGATTCAGGCACATCCTCGCACATGACTGGTAAGAGAGAATATTTTGAGTTTCTTGAAGATTCTACATGTGGATCCAAAATTTATTTGGGTGATGACAGTGGGTATGAGATCAAAGGTTGTGGGGATATTCCTGTGAAGCTACCTAGTGGCGATATCAAACATCTCAAAAATGTCCTATATGTTCCAGGAATTAAAAATAATTTGATCTCTGTCTCTATGATAATAGACCAAGACATGCAGGTACAATTCTTCAAGAATGGATGTGTCATTCAGGATAGCAAATTGGAGACAGTTGTAACAGGAGTACGTGTGGGGAATTTGTATAAACTGGATGCAAGGAGCATGCCACGATAGGTGATGGTTGCAGCAACATCAACAGCTGAGAATCTCTGGCACGAGAGATTTGGACATATCAATCTACAAGATCTCATCTTGCTTAAAAATAAAGGTATGGACGATGGACTTCCTGCTTTACATAATATCAAACTGGAATGTGATGGATGTGCATTAGGGAAGATGCATAGAGATGAAAGAGACATCCTAGAACTAGTGCATACAGATATTTGTGGACCTATGCAGACTAGGTCTTTAGGAGGTGCATACTACTTTCTACTGTTTATAGATGATTGCACTAGGTTCTCTTGGGTGTATTTTTTAAGCAAAAAGAGTCAAGCTTTCCAATATTTTAAAGAATTCAAATCTATGATAGAGAACCAAACAGGAAAGAAGATAAAGATTCTCCGCTCGGATCAAGGGGGGGAATACAGGTTAAATGAGTTCATGAACTTCTGCAAGCAGCATGGGATTATACAGCAGTTTACAGTGCCACACACTCCACAGCAGAATGGAGTAGCAGAACGCAAGAACAGGACCCTTGTGGAGTGCGCGAGAAGTATGCTTCAAGGTAAGGGCATTTCTAATGGTCTTTGGGCAGAAGCCATTAATACTGCTGTTTATTTAAAGAATAGGAGTCCCACCAAATGTCTAGGCTTCAAAACCCCCTTTGAAGCATTGTTTGGACTCAAACCAGCAGTTGGTCATCTGAGAATATTTGGATCTAAAGCTTTTTCTCATGTACCAAAAGCAGATAGGAAAAAGCTAGATCCCAAAGCCTTGAAATGCATATTTGTAGGATATGGCACAGAATATAAAGCATACAAATTATATAATCCTGTGACTCATAAAGTGTTTGCAAGCAGAGATGTCATTTTTCATGAACAGATAGGAGATGGAAAGGAAGACTCTAACAATGACAGCCACATTCCATTTCTGATAGAACTGAACAGTGAAGAAGAAGAAGAAGAAAAGGAGCAGGAGCAAAAACAGGAAGAAATAGCAGCAGATAGCTCAATAAGTGAAGATGCAGGCCCAGACAGTGCTGAAACAGGAAGAGTTGAGGTGAGTCCTTTACCGAGAAGATAAGGTAGAAAGACTAGACTACCTGCAAAATTCAGAGACTATGCTTTAATGTCCAAAATTTTAAATATTGTAGAACCCTCAAATTATGAAGAAGCAAGTAGATCAGATGAATGGAGGGCTGCAATGCATGAAGAAATGGAATCCATATATAGAAACCATACTTGGGACTTAGTTGAGCTGCTAGAAGGAAAAACCCCTATAGGTTGTAAGTGGCTGTATAAACCTAAGATAAATGCAAAGGGTACTGTAGAAAAATTTAAAGCAAGACTGGTAGCAAAGGGTTATTCACAACAGGAAGGAATTGATTTTGATGACACCTTTGCCCCTGTAGCTAAACTTAATACAATTAGAATGCTGATCTGTTTAGCAACAAAACATAAATGGAAGCTACACCAGTTAGATGTTAAATCTGCATTTCTGAATGGAGAATTAAAAGAAGAAATATATTTAGTACAGCCTCCTGGTTTTGTGAAAAAGGGGCAGGAACATTTAGTGTGTAAACTGCATAAGGCACTTTATGGATTGAAACAAGCACCCAGGTCATGGTATGACAAAATTGATTCATTTTTTGTTCAGCATAGTTTCCATAGGAGCCTCAACGATCCAAATCTGTACACCAAGATAAATAAACAGAGGCAAATAATTTTGATTTCTTTGTATGTGGATGACATGATAATAACAGGGAATGCAAATAGTTTAATCAAAGAAATCAAGCAGCAAATGTCACAGGAATTTGAAATGAAAGACCTTGGTGATCTTCATTATTGCCTAGGACTAGAAGTGTGGAAAGATTCTGGTCAAACTTTTCTAACTCAAGGAAAGTATGCCAGAAACCTGTTGGAACGATTCAGAATGGAACAGTGTAAAACAGCAGCAACACCATTGCAACAGAACCTCAAGTTAAGCAGTGACGATGGCACGAAACAGGTGGATGCCACTTTGTATAGACAACTAGTGGGAAGTCTGATATATCTTACGACAACTAGGCCTGATTTGGCATACTCTGTTAGTGTGCTGAGCCAGTTTATGTCCAGACCACTCGACAGTCACTGGATTGCAGCAAAATGTGTGTTGAGGTACCTTAGTGGTACTTGTAATTACGGTATTTTATACACTCACCTTTCTGATGTTACTTTAGCAAGTTATTCAGATTTTGATTGGGCAGGCAACCTGGATGATCGTAGATCTATCACAGGTTATGCATTTAGTATTGGATCCGGGGTTATTTCGTGGAGCAGCAAAAAGCAAAGCACTGTAGCATTATCGTCATGTGAAGCAGAGTACCAGGCGTTGTGTGCAGCTACATGCGAAGCCATTTGGTTAAGGAGATTGCTTAGTGATGGAGGCGAAGGACAAAAAGCAGCAACCAGCATCAAAACTCAAAATCAAAGCACAATAAAGCTTGCATACAATCCAGTTTTCCATAAGAATACTAAACACATTGATACTCAGTTTCACTTTGTTCGAGAAAAGATACAGTCTAAGGAAATTTGTGTTGATTATTGTAATACTTGTGATAATTTAGCTGACATTTTTACTAAGCCTCTAGGGCGAGTAAAGTTTGAGTTATTTAGAGGGATGTTAGGTGTGCAAAATAACCCTTTCTCCATTAAGGGGGGGAGTTAGAAATAATGGAGAAATGGTTATGTGGTTGTAACGCATCTTCTTAGTTTAGAGTTGTTCCTAGAATTTAGGAGGTTGTTTACAACTACCTATTTTTCAGTGATGTATTTAATATGTAATATTCATTCATGTAATGTAGAGTGAATGTGACCGAGTGTCTCCTCCTTGTTTGTTGAGTGCAGTCTCCAGGTGGTGTACTCACCTATGAGCTGCAACTCCTTCTGATTAATTCAAGTTTGATTATTTTTATCTTTGCCATATTGTCTTCATGTTTTCCAATTCTTATTTACCTGTTTCTAAAACCTCTTCCAACATTATTAAATGTTCATTTAAGATTCTATTACCTTATTTGTTAGTATATTCCCTGTTATTAGGCTTCCAAAATTTTCAACCTTATCTTGGCCTTCATTGATTCCGGAAACAGAGATCTGATTACCAAATAAAAAGTGTAAATATAGTACTATAAATGGTTAACTCTTCTTGCGAGTAGCCTTCATTGATTCCGGGAAACAGAGATCTGATTATCAAATAAAAAGTGTAAATATAGGACTATAAATGGTTAACTCTTCTTGTGAGTCTCTTGAACTATTATTTTCTGCCTTTTAGTTTCCATTTGAAAAGAACAAAATGATTTCAAATTAAACAAAGGGAATTTCATAATTCTCAATTCCACTCCCCAATGAAAAGAAAAAAAATTGAAACCCTTATGAGTCACCCAACAACGATAAGAGGAATGTCGGATCAGAGGATCAGGGCAGCAGGTATAAGAGGAATGTCGGATCAGGGATCAGAGAAGCAGGTCAGATGACAGCGTTTCACGACTTTCGACCTGTATTCGTTTAAACAACATGCCCATCCCGACAATGCGCCCTGGACTGAGAATGCATCGAAAACCGAGCAAAATGCTTGAGATTGGCTCCTCCTGCAACACCACATTAAAAATTAAGAAAATAAGGACACGACTACTATAACTGTCACTACCCAGGAGGAAGGTCCTGTTTAACTGGTCGCATCCCACTCGCTTCATTATCGTGAACGCGACGGAGAGAAGCAGAAGCTTTAACCACTATCGGCACGCGAGCCGTGGAGTGAGTTTGGCCTTGTATCGTCCATTGTTCGATTCTACAACAAAAACACAACAGGGACAGTTATGGCAGATGTCCTGTAATCCTCGTACGGAAAACTCTTGCCATATGAGTATATCATGTCTGCAGATTTAGAAGACGACACTGTCACTAAAACAACTTCAGTATTAATGGACAAATTGACAAGTGGTTTTTTAGGTTTTCATCATTGATTACATCTTTACATGCTTATGCGCAAAACTGAAGTTGTAACAAACCCCAACCCTATGCACTTGATATTGAGTCGACCGGTTATCAATGGAAAGTCGTTCATTAATCCATTGTATTATAAGAATTCGATAAAGTAAGGTTTGGTAAAAGAGTTAAAGTTATCAAATTTATGTGAGCGGTTTTGCGTAGATGATTTTTGGTCGCATGTGGTATCTGAATCCATGAAATAAATGTATAAAGTTACTAAAGTTTTCAAAATATAATATTTGAGTAGTGACAGATTTCAGTAGAGTGAGGTCATTATGTCGGCCAACTTCACTACTTTTAATTCAAATTATGATTATTTTTAAAATTTAAAATATATTAAATTTATTATTAATAATAATTTTTCATACAAAATATTTTGAAAATAAAAAATAATATTTAAATACTATATAAAAATACCTTTATTAATATTTTTAATTTATTTATAAATTTGAAATTTTAATAAAAGGTAATAGTAACTTATTTTTTATTAATATATTTATAAACTGGAATTTTTTTATTAATATATTTATAAACTCGAAATTTTGATCAAAGTGATAGTCATATATTTCTCATCAAAAGTTGACGGAAGAATTGATACATTGTTGCTTCATTGTCTCAAGGATAAATTGTTGCTTCATTTTCTCACTCATAATGAGGTGGAACGACTTTTAAATACCCTAACATAATACTGTTTGTGATGGCCATCCATCTAAAATGATTATACTCTAAAGATTATCTTGGTAGGTTTTTTATTTTTCTGTCTCTTTACTTTTTCATCTCTATTTGTTTTTTTTTTGAATAAATGTATTAAAGATGTTCGTTATTGCATTAGTTATCTATTTTATTTTTGAAAGTATAGACTTAAGCTAAATTTATTTAGCAAATAGATTTTATATTTTTTATATTTTTTGTTTTATAAATAAACTATTCAGCATGTTAATCATTGCATTAATTATTAGCTTTATTTTTATAAGATATGGATTTATTATAAATTATCAGATTTATTTTTATAAAATATGGATTTATTATAAATTTATTTTGCAAATCGATTTTACATATACATTTTCGTAGTAGTTGATTACTTTATAAATAATTTGAATTTATATAATGATGTTGTTATTATTGCAACTCATTTCTTAAATTCAATCATTTTCACTTATATTTTGAATTCATTTATTATGATTTTGGACTAACATTTTAGAGATGAGCCCAAAAGCAAGAAAATTCACTATTCAGCAAATTCACTATTAAGTTTTGAATATTCGTACCATTTTCTTATTAAATTTCAAATACTAGTATTTATTTTCTCATTACATGATCAAATTCATATTATCAATAAAATCCTTAAAATAATGTCTATAAATAAGAAAAAACTAAGTGATATCACATGCTCTTACTAACTTTATTGGCTTGTAAGACATCTACTAACATTATCACTAGATTCACACCCCTTCATCTCACCCATGGCAAGGTGGTAGCTTTATCCATTGTATATCATATCTACTCCCTTCATACCAATCCCTTAAAACAATGAACACCTAACAAAGACTTAGGTACTAAAGTGGTCAATAATGTTCTAAATCTTAATACAATTAAAACTTGGACGCTCACATCTTCTATGAAAGAGATCTTGATTTGGTATATAATCAAGTTGGAGAAAATTTCTAACAAGGTCCTCACATTATTAAAAAATGTCTATGAAAATGGGCATATTTATTGTAGGATCCAAACAAGAGTTTCTCCCTAGCCCTGATCATATGGGCTCTTTATTAATAAATGTTAACCCTATATTACTTATTTCCTTTATTAATTCCTCTAGTTGTTTTACTTCCTATTGTAAAAAACTTAATGCAACCCAAACATAAATCTTATGATACATAAACATTAATCATAGTTGTAAGTACATTAAATGACCCTTGTCTCATATAGATCTTTTGTATGCTTATATGATAATTACCCATAAATTCTCCTTAAAATTTTTGTTTGATAAATATTTTTTTTTACTGTTAAACTCACACACACATTAAGCAGGAAATATAGAATTTTTGTTTATTGATTTTTTTTATTATTATATCATTTTACCTTTTGATTAGGATGAATGAAAGTTATCTTTATCTTTCTCAATCAGATTCAATTCTTACAAATGGCACGAGAATGGGAGGTATTGCATGTATCCCTCATATTAAAATGTTTTAATTCAAAGATTTTTTTTACTTTAAATTTTGTTTAAGACTTAGTTCTTATATCAAATTGCAAAAACTTTTTTTTTACTTCCATTTGTTTTATCTATGTTTTTGTATATATAAAATGAAATAAAATAGATATAAATATATTTTTTATTTAAAACTCCTTAAATGAGATGTTTTAGACATTTTAGCTTTTTTCTAGGAGTATTTTCTAATAGATTTTGTGTGATGGATTTTTTCTAAAATTCAACATGGATTTGTTGGAATTGTAAGCTTGAGTTATATAATCTACACAATCCAAGTGCCCCAAGAATTTAGTAAGATAGCTAAATCTATTTATACATTCATAAATGGATCTTTAAACTAACAAACAAATTAAAGAAAGAAAAAATCACAATCTCACTATAATGGTTAATCACATTGTACTTTTATAAAATATTAATTTTCCCAATAATAATGGGTTTTGATTAGAAATAATATATAGATATTAAAAAAAAAATATGCTTATAGACAAATAAAAGTCTTAAATTTTTTTATAATAAAAATATAGAGAGTATTAAGGATTTTCAAAATGAAAATAAAATGTATTAGGCATAAAGATTTGGAAAAATCAATTCTCAAATAATGTTAGCCCTACCTACTTGTGGCTTCAGGAAAATACATGCTTCTCATAATTTTGAACACTTATTAGGTTATGGTAGCTTGAGTATCCATTTGAATGCCTTGGGATGGAAACTAACCTTTTTACACATGCAACATTCACTAAACTGCTAGTCCAAATCTTGACATTGTTTTTCTTTTTGGTTAATAGATTCACATACCACTCATATGAGATAAACCAGTGAAAGTTTTCATCAATACAAGAAAGTGAGTTAATCATATCAGTGCAAGTCGCTTCCTTCTTTTGTCTACTAGTCATTTCTTCTTTGTACTTAAAATTACTCTCTCAATCAATAAAATTTGCATTGTTGTTAAACCTCAAATTTTTTAGTTCCTTATATAAACAAAAACTATTACTATTGTGAAATATGTTATAAAGAGCCTTATTAATAAATAACAATTAAAGATACCAAATCCAACATTTACTAAAAGTGAAAACAAATCTTGAAATTCCAAAACCATCCAGTCCATTTAATACACTTTTCTAGTACTTTAATATCATAGATATACATTCCCTAAGTGATAGAATTTTATGATGTAAAATAAATATGAATTCTTTGTGATTATGACAATTAGCTTATGGACTATTAATAAGAACCCTAAGTCAAAATGTGTGCAATGACAACCACAAATAAATAATGGAAAGAAGTGTTCAACTACCTCTACCATGAAATGACTTAATGGCTAGGCTGTTCCCCACCATTATGATGATGCCAATTCAGTATATTTTATATATTGATATAAATAAGGTGCACAAAATTTGATTTATGAATAACCTAAAACACTATTTTGAAAAATAAGGTGCAAAGGTGGTTGTCACAATGCATTCAAGTCGATTGAGATGATTTTGTCTCATTTCAATCGATATGCTATACACCAAATAAAAAATTTATGGACACAACCATTTAGTTGCAAAGCATGAAGAGTTGAAGTGGAGCTTTGAAGAACAAGAAAAATTATCTCATTTTGGTAAGGCAAGTTCTAAAATCACACACGATGAGGATTTAGAAATTTTATTGCAAAGATAAACATACATCATAATTTCTTAGAAATAAAAAACTTTAAAGTCACATGCAACATTTTCTAATCATTGAAAATTACTTTTCTCTATCATCTATCAACTATATTTTGTCTTTTCTCAGAAATACTCATTCTAATATCAATTTTCTCAACATTAACTACACTTAAATAAAGTTTAGTTAAATCCAATAAGAAAAGAATTCATGAATGTACAGAAAAAGTGTTGCATGGAATGGAAGTGTGTAGAAGAAATGTGCAAAGCTACATATATTTAGAAATGGAGGAAGATGTGGAATAGACACCTACACTTCTGCACCTTTTGCACAACACTCTTTCATCTTTAGCATATACCACTGACATAACAATGAAAGGGTTCTACATTCGATAGACTGTAAACATAAATAAACTTAAGTCATAGTAACATAACCAACAAGTCTGAATTATAAAAATAAAAAAAATCAAATTCTTCAAGATTTAAGAATACTATGAGTGTTAGTTGTCTTGATTTCTTGGAAAGTGCATCCTTAGTTTCTAATTGAGCCTAAATGGCATGTCTAATGAGTTTTAGTTGTTCATAACAATGAAAATCATTTACAAGAAACACAAAAACCTAAATTTATGAACATAGATAAGAATTAGCATTGATTAAAATATGAAATATTGAACAAAAAGTTACCACAAAACAATGAAGTATTCTATGGTTACATTTATTATTAAAAATCCTTAACCCTAATTTTCCATCGAGAGTGAATTAACAATTTATGCCAATAGCTTTATGTTCAACATTTTGTACTTGGGAATATAAGTGCTAAAATAGTATGCGCTAGAAAATTCAAGAATGTATGCAAATAGAAACCTAAGAGAGAGCTGTAGTCTTCATCAAGCATTGTAAATTTCTTCATTCTCTTATCCTGGAAGAGAATTGGAAGTCGTTAAATATGAAATACCAAACGTAAAATTTATCCTCGTAGACTAAGGAATTCCCTAATTACATTATAATTTAAAATATTTAACCATAATTTGTCTCTACTTCCACTTGCATAATTATTTGCCATCAACAGTGAATTAATAGTTATGCTTATCGGTTTATGTTTGAGAATTTTTTCTCAAATAAGTGCTACTTCACCTATATTTCACCTATATTTTTCAAAATGTACAGAGCCTTCTAAAATCTTGAGGTGCTTGGGGCCAGAGTAGACAGCGAACACAGGAACAAAATTAAAAATCTAGTTTATAGGTACAATACTTATTGATAATTTCAAAAACTATCCATAATTTGGTAATGTTTTACCGTAAATGAAATTTAACACTCAAGCAATGTGAACAACTTGCAGACTCATGGCATGAACCTGTGCGAATTCACAAAATTAAATGTTGAAAAGGCTTATATTTCCCCTCAATTTTTTAATTATTATTTTTATTTTATTTTATGAGTAGAAGTTAATTCATAATTATTATATATTAATACACGATTTAAATTTAATCGTATCTTAAGTGGAAAAAATATACGATGTAAAATAAATGTGAAATATTTGTGATAGTGACACTTGATGGACATATTATCAATAATAAATCTATGTCAAAAAGTGTACAAGAAAAACTAGGAAGAAAAGCTTTATTGGTCATGCTACAAACTGGATAACATATTTTTGGAGACACAAAACGAAGAGCTCGGGAGGAACTTTGAACAACCGAAATGGGTGTCGGATTTTTGTAACATAAGGCCTAAGATCGTATAGAATGAAAAAATTGGAAATTGCTTTTCTCTCTTATCTGTCGACCATATTCCATTTTTTCTTAGAAATACACATTCTATTATTTAGCTTCTCAATTTTACATACCATTAAATAAAGTTTATTAGAAAAATTGATCACATTGAAAAAAGATTCATGAGTGTGGAGAAGTGTTGTGTAGGGTGGAGGTGTGAAAAAGAATGTGTAAAATGAAAAATATGTGTAGATAGTGAAAGATGTGCAAAAGACACCTGCTTCTTTATATCCCTTGCACAACACTAGTGATGTCACAATGAAGGTTCCCTTCACTTGATAGATTGTAACAAGGAATTAGCTTCAGTTATGATAACACAATCAACAAATCTAAATCGACTGAAAAGAAAAAAAAAAAACAAATGATTAAAGATTTAAGAATACTTACACCTAGAAGTATTCACATAATTGAACTTATTACATTATTAATTCTCATTTTTATTGAAATCTACAGTCTTTATTGTATTTCCATAATTAAATGAATTACTTATCTATTCTAGTCTCTAGATCATAATGAAAAAACAAATGTATCCTTTTAGCCTATATGAAATAGGTAAGCTTTACAAAAAATTGTTGTATTACATTAATAATTGCTAGTGAAGTTTATGGCTTCAAAACAAAATGCATAGCTTATGCACCATTAGAATCACTTAAAGTGTAGCAAAGCATGAAAAATATCATGATCACTCTAGTATGAATGTGAAATATAGACATGATATTGTTCAATAGGAAAATTTGTTCAAATGTGATCAATAATAGTTTTATTCATAGGAATAAACTTTCTTGTTAGTTCTTGTAACTGTTTAGA
Organism: Pinus tabuliformis; assembly: GCA_031772625.1. NCBI lineage: Eukaryota > Viridiplantae > Streptophyta > Pinopsida > Pinales > Pinaceae > Pinus > Pinus tabuliformis. Next base: position 1,280,528,299 of record CM062809.1, read on the forward strand.
GTGAATGTACTCTAAAATCTACCTACATCGTTTTCTATTTGAATTGATGTCAATATTGAAATATCGAATAATTATAAAAATATAATCACTATGCATGAATTGTGCCTTTCTTATTGCAATTGCTTCAATAATTATTGAAACTAACATAGTTGGTGCAACACATACATTTATTATCCATATTCAATATTTTAAATAGACTTATGGTAAAGCAAGTTCCATTATGTTATTGCAAATGTCCTTGGTTGAAATGATCTCTATGTTTTCTTATATGCAAGTAATCCATGAAGGAAATTTGATATTTTGAAATTGAATTTTCAAAATTCATTGCTTGATGGAAGAAAGTTTAGATGTGTTTCTAATATACAAAGAATCTTAGCACTTATTAAATATTCATTATGTACAATGTCATTGACATGAGCATATAGAATTCATGTATTCAAGCTTGCAATTGTTAAAGTAATTGCATTTACTAGTACTCGTGTATGTATTTAGGTTTTGTTTGAGTTATGTGTTTCATTTCTTCTAATACTTTCTTGTTTACAAAAAGGTTCTTTTGTGCTATTTTCTCAAGAATATACGATGATTCCATGGTTCTGACATGTGCCAATGCTATGTAAAGTATTCCATGGGTTGATATACAATGTTAAGCCTCTTGATTTATGTATTGTTCTAGCACAAGCTAATCGTGTTGGGAATTATTTCTGTACTATAGTTTTAGAGATCTTTCTATCACTTGCCTATGGTTTTTAAACACTTAATATTGGAGTCTATTTCAATGAGATTTATTTTTCATATAGTCCATGAAACATGTTTCTTTGTAGTTTAAGAATGTCTAGATTTGCAAAGGATATCCATATTATGTCATCAATTTTCCTATTTCTTGTATATTTTTTTCATATTCCATCTGTGCCATTAGCAAGGCCATCCTCTATATAATAGTTTCCTACATATAAATCAATGAGAAAATTGCATGTGATAAGAATTTTTGGTGATAATCTCATTGTTTTCTCATATGCTACAAAACCTATTTCCTTACTCTCATCTTCATCAATCACATCAAAAACTATTAGTTCTTCCTTTACATGTAACAACATTTTCTAGTTGTACTTCTATACATCCTTTTTCATATAAAATAGATATGGATATAAGAGATATAATGGAACAAGCCTATAGCACTTATTGTTTATATATTCCATTTCTTCACCATATTGTTGATTCAATCACATTTCTTTAAGGATTTCAACGAATTTTTGTCTTTTTCACTCATTGTGATATGTAATTCATATCATTTTTCTTTTACTTCCGAAATTTGTTGTTATTTCCTTTACTAAGATTGGTTTCTCAAAAGTTGGAGGATATTTGGTGGGTTGCACTTGAAATAATTCACTTGAAAATATTATATTAATATTTCTAAAATAGGCCAACCAACTATGCTTTATTTCCCATAGGTGTTTGTCAACCTGGTATAATAATTTTGCACCTATCAAAAATGCCTCATCAACCAGCATAGCCATGATTTTTTTGCAGTGTTTTGTCAATGTGTCTCATTTTTCTCCTTTAAGCGAAAAAAATATAGAATGCAATGTTATACCACCAGCATTGAACATTCTCTTCCTTGTATATGTTGTAGTGATTCCTTTTAGTTGACCTGGTTCATATTCCAATATGTTGGGTGTACATGCGAATTAGAGATTGGAATAATGTTATTGCAATATTTGCTTTTCCAACACTCACACCACCTGTTACAAATGTATATATTGGCCGATCTGAAATTTATTTTCTGTCAATGTTTCTTTCACTATTCTTGCTTACTCTCTGTTCAACATTCTCATGACTTGATATAAGAAAAAATCTTCTAATATATGTGGTTATTTTATGATTTGATAAGGACTCTCAACTATTTATTTTCCATTTCTGACCTTTTGCAAATATTCGAAATTTGGTTTGATATTGTATTTTTGAAAATGTCTTTCATTATTGATTTCTTGATATGTAGGTATATCTCTTTCAAATAATTCACTCTCTTTATTTTAAAGATTAGCTGTTATCCTGTCAATGTGAATCAACATCATTACAATTTTGTTTGTGATTTTTTTTTTACTTGCATTTTTTGATTTCTTTAAATAATATATATCCATTTTTTCAAATCTAATGTTATTATTTAAAAATGTTCTTGTCAATATGATATGTGACATACCACATCAATCACTCTTTATAATAGTTATCAGGATCAATATGTTTATTGTACTTTATGTATCTTATAATGTATGGTTTCTCAGTGCCTCCTCTCTTCTTTCCTTGTAGTGTATATCATGATGTAAATTCTGCTAAGCATACATGTTTAATGTTTTATGGTCATCGTACATAAAGATTGATAATTGATAAACATGCTATGTTATATGAATCATATCCTTCATGTTCTAGCTCTTTTGGTTTTCTTAGTAAAAATGTTCTATCATCTATTTTTGAAGTATTAATAAATATACATTTTCTTGAACTATTATTTAGTGGAAACAACAATACTATATATACATATTGTTGTGCAAACATTTGTTGCAAGTTTAATAAATATTTTCCAAGTCTTGCAATTATATCTATAACATCACTATCTATTTTGTGACATCCATTTCATATATGTTTAAACATTAACTTAATTGTTTTATCTAACTTTGTCAGGTATAAAATATAATAAGTAGCTATAGCATATGAGTCAAGTACAAAATGAACATCGCTATTTCCACCCTAGATTAATAGAATATGCCTAGCAAAGCTATTACTCCATATGTCTATTAGTTCTCCTTTCAATAGAATTGTTCTTTTTAGAGTATATTGGGTTGCACGGATGTAGTCACCTCTATTAACTAAGCATTCTATTAGCTTTTTATTAAATTATCTCCAAAATCCATGGTAGTTTTATAATCATTAATAATGAAAACAAGGAAGGCTGTGAAGCAGCTAGTCCCTGCACATAGTTCTATCTGAGTACAGCCAGACACAGACAGTGTTGAAGCTTAATCTTATTCAGTGGTAAGCTCTTTTGTGTCTCAGAAACTGCTAGACACCTATTAGAAAATACGCACAGCTCTACTGGGTAAGAGGAACAAAAATCAATACCCATCATTGAAAAGCAAAGTTAAAAGTCATTTTAAAAAGTGTACGACGGATACATGGATACTTGAGTCCTAACAACATGCCAAGGAACTGCTCAGAATGATCCAACCAGCTTTGTAAGGCAGAACAGAGCATCAACTTGCCAATCTAACAGCGATGAAGATGAGATCACTAATATTCTACTCTTGAGATCAACAACATTATAGCAAAGAAAGTAACCATTGATTCATCTTTAGATTTCTTGTAGCAAAGTTAAAGGTCAACTAATAAAAGTCTATATCGCCAAGCCAATCTGGCAGGACCACTCAAGCTGATCCAGAATACTTGCAGGGCGGACCACAGCATCGCCTTGACCAGGGAAAGACCCAGGGGTCAGCCCAGCAAAGACTCAGTAAAAAAGAAAGCATAAACATACAGACCATATAAAAGACTTGACATGTAAATCATGAAAGAATTCTAAAAACCAGATCTGAAAAAGAGTTGAGGTAGTGGACCTCATAGTGAAGACAAAGCCACTAAACCCAAGCAAGATAAAATTGATGCACATATACATCTATTGAAGACTAAACTGCAATTTCATACTGCCAGAATATGACCGAGTACACTCTCCATTATGGCTCTGACTCCTTTTCAAAAGCTCTGATAAAAAATGGCTGCTAAGGATGAGCGAGTAAAGCTACCATCAATGTGAATAAAATGAGTGTGTCTCAAGCGATGGCAGGGGGCTTGTGTTGCAATTTCAATTAGCTTGTATTTTGATAGTGCAAACAAAGTTGCTGCCAGAGCATTTCCAAAACCTTGAACAACAGATTTTCATAGTGCTTTCTTGGAATTTCTATCCAAGACAAATGTTACAGTAATGATAGCTAAGAAAAAGAACAGATCATGGTTTGCAAGATAAAAGGTCACGCCAGAGAAGGGCTTGTCTCCGGGAACCGATTCTCTCAGAGGGCGTTGTTCGAATCCTGTTGCTTCCTTGAAAACTGAACCATCGACAAAACATGAAGCTCTTCTTACTGAGCAGCAATACTTGTAAAATTGCCTTTGAATTCGTGTACTCCGCAAGCACCATGCCATATTGAAACTCAATGGGACTTGATCGTGTTCTTCAGACTGATGTAGAGGTTAGACACATGATTTTCCTTTGCTTTAGCAACTCCAACGAATTCTAGTTCAATATGCACAAGTACCTATCTGTAACTATTAATCGTGGGAATATGCAAATACAACATTAATCGAATCTCTCGCCACCAAAACTGCTAGACCATTGAGCACCACCAGTTAATATGTTACCCAGGTCCTATATTGAATCAGCTGACTAGCAATTGACATCTAAGTATATAAGCATTGCTTTAACACCTTAATGCTACCATTCTAACTCATTTAGTTCAACAAATATGAACAATGCTTGTTATCTGGGTGAATATTTAAATAAAAGCACAATAACTAGTGAGAGAAGATCTGGACTTCAGGAAAGATTTGTAATAAATTTTCTGTGGATAATGAGGTAAAATTAGACAACCACAGCAATATTGGGAGTTGCTTCAAAAGTTATCACTTTGTAACATCGTTCACAAAGTGTAGGATGGTCTACGAAGGAACCAACAACCTGCAAATAATTCCAACATCTTTCACACTTGGAACCATCTGCACGAGATACCCCAATCCATAAGTCACCCAATCCTGCTGCAGAATAGGTTCCAGTGAATGCAGCACCAGTGCTAGATACGTGGTCCATTGAGGGTAAAACCTCAACCTATATCCCAAGCGACCGCATTAGAACAAAATAATGCTCAAGCAGAGATAAGTTTATGTAGAAATTAGATTAATAATGAACAAAAGGGTTACTTGCCTGAGAAGTTATGAAAATCTTATGCAACTTATCTGCATCATCCCTAGGCATAGACATCTGCTGGAATTTATTTCCAGCATAATAATATTATTACAAATAGTTACATATGATATATTTTGATAATATAAAGTTATAACACGTGAAACGAGATCTTCTAAGTGATTTATTGATAGAACAACCACGTGTACCGAAATTTCTTCGCCAGATGCCTAACACATTCATTTCTATGCTAACACATTCATTTCTATGTGTCCATAGGATCTTGGCTTGTTCTTCATATAAGTTGTTAGTACAATAGCATAGAAAAGACAATAGCTACAGTTGTACAGTATCGATGCCAATGAAATATCCACCCTCCATAGCTCAACAGATTTTCCCGACTTAAATGGGAATGGCCAAATAAATATATAGAAACACTTGAATCATCTAGGCCTGATCTGAGCCTTCACGGGATTAATAATTTGGAACATTTCAGGGCTTTTTCCAAATCGGGATCCCTGAGCGAGATCTGGAACTGAACAAGGCCCTGCAGATACTGCGCGGCCTGGTAGACATCTGCGGCATTCACAATCTCGGAGAAAATGTTCTTCCGCAGTTGATTGGCGTCCAGAAAAATCTCCGTCAATTCAATTCCCGGATCTGCGCCGTGAATCCACTCTCCAGTGCCACCACGGCGTCTTGATCCTCCCGGCGACTCGATCCCGGGGAACTTTCTTGGCGGTCTCGGAGCAGGGCCAGCAACCAGTCTTTGGCAATGGGGCCTCCCAGGCCAAGCTGAACGCGGCACATTATGTGAATGAGGGCAGGAACCATGGTGCGCAGCACCATTCTGATAGGTAATAGCCCTGAAAAACCTGCTTCCATTCTGTTCAACAGGAAAATGATTAGCTAAACTAAAAGTTAAAATGCTCATTTGTTTGCTGAAAACGTAGGATTATACAAATATTACAGACTGGTAGTTATAAGTTAATGCAAAAAGAAAGGACTCATAACTGAATGAAGTCGGGCTCCTGGCTAGTAATTTCACCTTAAGAAGCAGGCCTCCATCCAGGAAGCAGACCTGCGTCACGGGAGTGCTTGGAACCTGTTTCCCTGTGGCTATACCTTCCGCTTCTGCGGCTTCTCAGGTTTCAGTACTTCATATGTTCTGCTACGATGCCCTTTCTCTTTCGCACTCCTCGGACAGAGGGTTGAACCTAATTTCTCATCATCACCATCCGCTCAATTGTTTCAGGAACCCGACTCATTGGCATCGTGACCTGAAAGACATGAAAATAAGGGCGCTACCCATCAGAAATGCGGGAATGGAGTCCCTGACGACCACGCTCGACGCAGTCGACATCGAAGAGAAGAAGGAGCCAAAGATGTCCAATGCGTCGAAGCCCAAGAGGAATCTGGAAGACATATGGAGGGAAATCCAAGGCGCCAACAACTGGGAAGGGCTACTTGATCCCATGGACGGCATACTGCGAAAGGAGATCATCAGATACGGAGAGTTTGCCCAGGCTTGTTATGATGCTTTTGATTTCGATCCCTTCTCCAAGTACTGTGGTAGCTGCAAGTATCATCTCAAGGATCTGTGCAGAAGCTGTGGAGTACTCACGCCAACTGGATGGGCTTCATAGTTGTGGCCACGGACGAAGATGAACAGAACAGTTTCGATATTAGTTTGCCACTTGTATCCCCATGCATAACCATGCCACTTGTTTTATTTTCTGTATATCTATGAGATCACTGAAAAAGCAATATTAATCTCTAGCATTTGTACCTATCGAATTAATGTTAACATTAAAACAAACCCGTTGACGGTTAGCGAGAATGCAGCAGGCGCGTAAAACCAATTTAAGCTATGGTCGGGCCTCTTCCGCCTCGGGAAGAGGCCAAATAAGATGGCAAAAGTTAAGTTCGAAATAAAACTTTGGTTATCCGGCACAGCGCGTTTGAGAGCGTTTGAAAACTTTGTAATAAGCACAGTATAACACAGTAATAAAACTTGAAACTAATGCTATCTCGGACCCGATCGATTACAATAGTCCCTGCCGAATGCCAGATGGCAGGGACTAATAAGATCACCTTATACTTAACAAATTTCTTAGATATCAAAATTGTAATTGTACATTTTATTATTTTATATTTTAAATTTATTATTTTAATATCTTAATTATTAGTTTTTTTAATCAATAATAATGAAATATAATTATTATAATATAAAATGTATTTCCAAAATTATTATTATTATTATTATTTATTTTTATCATTTAATTTTTTCTTTTATTTAATTATTTTATTTTTATATTTTCTTTTCAAAATTAAAGCTATCTAAAAGTATTTTATATATATAATTTTTTTTTTTCATTTTACTATTTAAAATCTTATCATTATTTATTGTCCAAAATTAATTAAATAACATATTTTATATATATATATATATGATGATGATGATGATGATGATGATGGTTAACGTCCGCTGAGACCAAATAATGATCTATCGGACCTAAAAAGACAAATTATTTATTTTGATTTAAGATTTTATTCCTATGCTCAAAAAGCTTGGAGAGAAGCCTCCCGAGTTCACTATAATTTTGGCATTGTAAAAGGCTAGGAAGGTCAGTATTGTAACAGAGGTTGTGAAATTGAGATCTAATGTGGTTGTAAGCAGGGCACTCTAAGAGGAAGTGGTTTTCATCCTCGATGCTCCTATTCTCACAAATATGGCAGATCCTTTCCATCCATGGTGTTTTAGGAACTCCCCAGCGGCCAGTTTCGCTATGGAGCTCATGAGAATTCGTTCTAATCTTTGCTATATTAATTTTCTTTTTTGAGCTAGTTAGAATAGAGAGATACTTTTGATCTTCAAGGGTGGGGTTGATGACCTTCTTATAATAACTTAATTTTCTTTTAGACGCTAAATCTTTCTCACACCACAATTTTTCTTTGAACTTAGAAGTAACAATATCTTTAATGTTATTTATGTTTTGCAAAGCATCATTCCCATTGATCTCCCAATAGTTTAACCAGGCCTTTGTGTCCTTATGCCAACCTCGGTTAAGCCTTAGGTGATTTTGGCTGGAATTTAAAGCTAGCTTAGGAAGTCTATGATTGTCTATGTTATTGAGCTTGTGCTTGTACATCAGAAACCTGAGCATAGCTAGGCTCTCAATAGAAGAAAGACCTGCTTCTATAAGGAGAATAGGATAGGGTGTATTACTTTTAATTTTCAGGTTATAAGTTATAAAACGCTTCTGGATTTGCTCAATCTTCCTCCATGATTCTCTGGAGATGCTGCAGCCCCAAACTTCACAGCCATATAAGATAACAGGAGTGACTAAAGTTTCAAAGAGGAACTTCTTTTTATCCCACATTACGAGGTTTGTTGTTTTACAATTATTTTCAAGACCAAAATAAGCTTTCCATCCCCCATTGATCCTTTTCTCAATGCTATGGTTCCAGTTGAGCTTGTGATGGATATCAATTCCTAGGTACTTGTAAGAATGCACTTCCTCCAAGTTATTATTATCATACGTAAAATTAGCGCAAGTGTCCTTCTTAGATTTGATAATCATAACTTTTGTTTTGTCTGTGTTAACAGTCATACCCATGGTAGAGCAGAAATCCTTAAGAAGCTTGAGTTTCTTATCAAGATCAGAAGGGCACCTTGCCAAAAGAACAATATCGTCAGCATAGAGAGAAGGATAATGACTATCCCAGCTAAGATTGTGCCACCACATCCTACTTCTTCTAAATAACCTTCGAGCTTATCGATGTAAATGCAAAATAGAGTAGGGGAGAGGGGGCAACCTTGTTTAACTTCGATGTTACACTTAATATCTTTTGACCACCCCTCATTGCTCTTTAGCTTGGCAATTACGTTCTCGTATAGCCTTATAGCAGCAGCTCTTAACTCAAGAGGAACCTTTAGCTCTTCTAACCTATTCCAGAGGTTGTATCTAGGAACCGTATCGAACGCCTTTCTAAAGTCTACAAAGCAGCAAAATAAATTGGATTTATCATTACGACATTCCTCCGCAATGATCCTTAGCGTAACAAGGTGGTCAGTTGTTGAGTGATGCCTTCTGAAACCTGCTTGGCCTTTAGCCCGCTTACCTTCACTTTCAAGCCATATGCTTAACTTTTTTTCCAGAATACTACCATATAATTTGGCTAAGAGAGGGCTGATCATAATTGTTCGATAGTTAGAGGGGTTATTTGTATCTCCACTTTTAAAAATAGGGATAATGAGGCTCTCAGTCCAAGGCTTAGGGAACCCTTGCTTAACAGCTTGATTGAAAAGCTTGTGGATGTGGGGGATGAGGACAGGGCCTCCAATTTTTAAGATTTCTGCCTGGTACCCTTCAATGTCCTTAGCTTTCCCATTCGCGAGGCGATTAACCCCAAACTTAATGTCTTCTAAAGAGAAGACTTCTTTCATTGTGAGCAGGGTTTCCAAATTATCCGTGACATTAGGAGATTCATAAAGCTTTTTAAGATAAGAATTCCAATCATGAAGAGCAATTTTATTATTATCCTTAGTCTTCCTGGTCAGAATCTGCCTCCAAAATTTCTTAGGAGCTACCTTAGAGAGGTGTAAGAGATTCTCCTGTCTTTGACGAATGTACTGCCTCTTTTTCCTTTTAATTAGGGCTTTGTATAATCTTATCTTGTCCATTTTAAGAGAATCATTAACAGCTTCCTTAATTGCTCTCCTCGCATTTTTACAATCTTATATATATATATATATATATATATATATATATATATATATATATATATATATATAATATCTATATATATATATATATATATATATATATATATATATATATATATATATATATATATATATATATATATATATATATATATATATATATATAATTTCTTGTAAGTATCATTTATCATATTATTTTAATAATTATTTTTGTAATAAAAAAAATTAAAAATAATAATTTATTTTTTCCTTTGAAAATTAATAGTTATATTAAAAATAACAAAATAATAAAATTCAAAATGTTATAAACTATTTCAATTTATGTTTAAAAAAATATTATACAAAGTTAATATTAAACTAGAGAAACTATATAGATAAAATAGTTGGTAAATTTCAATATTCATAAAATTTTTTTACCTCATCATATATTTCACATGGTTAAGATTTAGAAAAAAATATATATGAAATAAGTTATAACTTTATTTTAAATACTTCCTGCGTGATCCTCTTCATTGGATCTAGCCTTTCGTCCATTGAAAGCATCATTATGATTAAGTATCTCACGTAAAAGAAAAAGGTATATTCCATGGAAACCAACAGGTTCCACAAAATGACTCCTAACTCTAGCTAAAATCCCCATCTTCAGCTTAGGTAAGGCTAACATAAGGATGCCTAGTCTTGGCTAGACCATTTGGGGGTAAAGGAGGAGATCATCTTGGAGAACAGGGATAATATTAAAATTATTATTACTTCCAAATTTAAGGATAAGTTGTGAGATGATAAGGAGTTAGAGGGAAAAAGGAAAATAAGGTATTATAAGGACGTGATCAAGCCCAATATTGATAACTAGAATTATCTTTTTGTCCTAACCAATGCTAAGAAGAAAATGAAAATTTGCAAAAAAACAACTAATATTCATGAGCTTCAAAGTGAAATTGGGTGTTGCTCAATTCCAAAAACACCCTGGGATGAAAGAGTTTGTCACCTTTGTGATAATAAGAGGGTTGATGATGAAAAACACATTCTCTTGGATTTCCCTGCTCTTACTTACATTTGATATAATTTTCAAAATCTTTGCCGAACTACCAACCCTTTTTATTTGATAAGTCAACAAAACTATGGTGACTTGGGAACACTTTTCTCCCTTTTTTTCGATCATATAAATAAAATATTAAAGAATCTCAACTAATCTCTAACTTTCTTAAGGTATGATTAACCATATTGGTCTTAGCGAATTTTAATCATCATCAACATCATTCTTAATTATGAAAGGAATTAATATATGTGTTACACATATATACATTTAAGATTAAATGAAATACTCCCTACATTACTCATGAAAACAAATTCTAGGGTTTTTTTTATTTTTATTTTGAATGTTTACTAGTCTCAATCTTGGACATGTGGGTTATGGGCCCATAATTTATGTCTATTTCATCGCCTCTTCTCCCAAGGTAGTGATCAATCCCCATCAAAATTTGTGTATGGTTTGAAATGGTCGAACACTACTTTAATTCTCGCACTTCTCATCAACGAGTCTACATGCAACATTAATGCTAGAATCATGCTAAATTCGTTCTTTTGTATGGACTACTCTTCCTTCTAGTTCTGCTAAGGCTTAATTATTCTCGTTCTCAAGGAAATTATCATTGTCCCTTTCTTAGTAGGTTCATAAGCTTGTGAGTCACCTCCAGGAAGACCCATGTTGGAGTTTCTCTTTCCTACAATAGCCATTGTAATCCCCCTCCCACATTTACCCAGTTTCACTAGCTTACCAGGGTAGAAATGAGTGGAGGGATACTATGACATGAATCAACCTCCTACATATATTTAAGGAAGTGGAATCAACAAACAAAAACTTTATTGACCTTCCTTAGGAGCTATAAGACCCACAGGAGTTAAACAACCCCTCCTAGTGCCCAAACCTTGAGTTAACTTTCTTTTTCAACGATATGGAGTCCCATACGCTCACATAACACTGCCTGAATTTGATCCTAACCTTATAGTCACATGTATAATACTGCAAGTGAGAGACTACACTCTCTTTTACCTAATTCTGTGCTAGTGACAATGACATCTAGGCCACTTTTTTAGGGCTAGTTTCCAGACCATTGCCGAGAACTTGATGAGACTTTCCAAAACAATAAATGACACAAAGAAAAAAAATTCAACACAAAAACATTAACAAGGAATTGACCTAGCCAATCTTGGCCATGATAGTCATTCCGTCAAACACATGGTGAACATGTAATCTACAGGCCATGAATTCATATTTGAACATAGGGGTCTGAAACTTATTTTAGATTCACCAATAAGGTCTAACGCCCTCTCATAACAACTGCAATAACATTTGTTAGTCCATTCATTCATAAACTTTTATGAAACCAACTCACAAAAAGATAGAAAATATAGCTCAACAACTTAAAAATCAGCCTCTTCGTGGGGGCAACCTCTTTTATATTACACAAATGAACAATTCTTGGATGATACAAATGACATGACCTCCTTTTATATATAGGAGCCTAAGGGGTCATAATATAGTTAGACCCGACATAAAAATAATAATGTAAGGGTACACCAATAACAATAGTGGGCTTCTATGGGGCACAATAATAACAATTTGGGGACTGCAAGGGCACAACAATATAATAAGGGGATTTAATTAATGACAATAAGGGGTTACACTAGTAGTACAGGGACCTAACATGCCCCTCTCCTTCAAAAAGTGTTGTCCTCAACATTTCAGTAGTTCTGGATGCTTTTGTATAAAATTTTTGTCCCCCCATGTGGAATCTTTAGCTGGTAAGTTCTTCCACTTGATGAGATACTATGAAATTGATCAATTTCATAGTTGTCAGGTTCTTTTTCCGTGACTTCTTCAGGTTCCAATATGATTTTTCCTTCCTCGTAAAGTTCTAACAATATTGTTTAAACAAGGATATTATCACCTATAAACTTCTTTAAGCAGGAAACATGAAAAACTGGGGCCACTTGGGAAGATGCAGGAAGCTCCAATTTGTATGCCATAGTACAAATATTTTGCAGCACCTTGTAAGGAACATAGTACTTTGGTGATAATTTATTATCCTTCTTAGCTTTCTTGAGGGACATTTGTTTGTATGGTTGTACTTGTAAAAATACCTAGTCACCCATATCAAAACTTCCTTCACTGCGATGTTGATCTACCTATTGTTTCATTCGATTTTGCGTGAAAGTGAGGTTATCCTTTTTTGTCTTGATGTGTCCTTCTATCTTAAGAGTTTGAGGAGTGGTAGTTCCTGCCAATGCATTACAAGATATGGTTAGATTCATTTCTTCTTTCTCTGGGGTTGGTGCATGGTGTATATTCTCTTCTTTTGACATTTCTTGATCCTTTTCTTCCTCCTTTTCACAATCAATGTAAAAGAATTTCTTCTCAGCACACTTATGAGCTTTATTGTATTTTCTATCACGATTGTAAAAAAAAATTTCTCCTCCCTTTTCTTCCAATTATTGTGGTGTCAACCTTGTAGGTTGTGGAAGGATAGGAGGAACAACGCTTCCATCTTTATAATTGCGAGTGGTAGGATTTCTTGTTGCCATAAATTTTCTTTCAATTTGTCTTTCGAGCCTGAATGCCTTCTCCAATGAATCAAGTTCCCAAAGACAAACCTCATGTTGAATGCTATCTTTTAAAGTCCCTATGAAGACATCAACCCTTTTCTTCTATGGAATATCATTTACCCTTATATTCAATTTTTGGATGTCCTCAATGTGCTTTTCCATTGAACCCTTTTGTTTGAGATTTATCAATTGGCTAAAGAAGGTGTTGTTCTTTGTATCCTCATAATGTGCTATCATTTCCTCTGTGAAAATTGACCAAGTGACAAGTGGTTTACAAGAACAAATCCCTTTATACAATAAAAACTGATTCATTTCTAAATATAAAGATTGAATGTGTACCTTTTGTAACAGTTGCACATCAAGTAGATCAAAATATTTCTCCATCTGTAGTATCCATGTTATGGGATCCTTGCCATCAAAATTCCTCATATCGATCTTTGGAATATGGTGGGTCTTTAATCCAATGTTAGATTCTATGAAATCATGATTAAAATTTATTTTTTTCTCATCATGAGTTTCCTCTACTACCTTTTCGTCGTTAGGATGCCTTTCTTGTAGCATCTTTGTCGCACCTTCCTTCAAACCTTTCATGTATTTCTTCAAATCTTCCATGCCTTTCTTAAAATATTCTTCCATAGCACATATAAAACTATTTATCTTAGCTTCGATTGTATTCTTTAAGTCATCCATACAATTTTTCTTACTAGGTGTTTCTATTTTCTTGGTTTGAGTCATTATTTATCTTGCTTTTAGGATCTCGATCTTGACTTTGTTGTATCTAGTAAATTTTGGATCTCCAAGGTCTGAAATTGCAACTTATAGTATCCCTCTGAGTCCTCTTTCCAATGGCACCAGTTTTATCAATATTGGATTCTTCAATAAAGAGTAATGCCAAATCTCCTACGATGACCAGATTATAGACTAGTTCAGGAGAGCGAACTTGTACGACCTATCACGTGTCACTGTTTCAACATTCAAACTTGAAAAACATACACAGAAATGTAAAGTATGTCCTCTTTCTATAACTTCTTATGAAATTTCCATATGATGCTCAGAGAGAAAGTTATGATGATTTTCCCAAGGTCACATGCTTGGGATGTAATTGGGGAGTCTTCAAAAACCCTAAATGTCTTGAATCGTATCTCTGCAAATATAGTGAAACAATATTTGAAATTTGGGTCTGATCTTCACCAAGATTTTAGCTCAAATATTTGAAATTTGGGTCTGAGCTTCACCAAGATTTTAGCTCAAATGGGTTTTAATTTTGGAGTCTGAACCTTCGTAGAAAAGAAACATTATAGCGAAAATTCCACAATGGCCTATTTTTCGATGGAATTTTGGAGCTTGCAAAACCCTAACTTCCTCAAATCATATTTCCGACAATGTAGTACAACAAGATCTGAAATTCGGACCTGAGGTTCAAAATGACTTCGGCTCAAATGGATTTCTTTTTCAGCTTCTGCAACGTCATAGAGAAAATGTTATAGAGAAACTTCTATGATGTCCTGTTTGGAGCAAAGAAACCCTAGAATCCAAAGCTCTCATAAAAAATGTTATGAAACCAGCTCACAAAAAGATAGAAAAGGTAGCTCAACGACTTAAAAATTAGCCTCTTCGAGGGGGAAACCTCCTTTACATTACACAAATGAACAATTCTTGGATGATAGAAATGACAAGACCTCCTTTTTATATATAGGAGTCTAAGGGGTCATAATATAATCATAGTGGACATAACAATAATAATGTAAGGGCACAACAATAAAAATAGCGGGCTTCTATGGGGCACAATAATAACAATATGGGGACTACATGGGAACAACAATATAATAAGAGGGTTTCACTAATAATAATAAGGGGTTATACTAGTAGTATAGGGACCTAACATAAACCACTAGTATACTCATAAAAAATGTCAAGATCCATAAACAATATACATCATATAAAAATCATATAACAAAAAAATAACTAGAATATAAACTAGAAAACAACCAACATATAAAGCATGGAAACTCAACCATAATATCACCATCATAATCAATACATATGCTCATATATTAGAATAGAAAATACTTCTTATTAACATATGAAAATTGCAACCAACTTAGGGACTTCCACGTACTACCCAACCATAGACTAGGCTAAACCAAATCTTTCTTTCATCTAGTCACCCTCGTGCCATATTCCAAGAATGAATGTGGGAACTCATCGAAATAATCAACCAAAACCAATCTAGGGCTTCTAGAGGCCAAACTACCTGAACCCTCAACAAGGGATTCCACCTCACGATCGAACATCATTGACCATCACCATAACGGTCTCTAACCAAGTTGTCAAGGGCTCCACAGTGTTTGTTCTAACCCGACTTTAGGACTAGTAACTCAATCCACAGATGTTTCAGGGCTCTAGAGAACTTTTAAAACCAAGGCTCCAGGATTAGTAACTTAACCCTCGAAGGGCTCCAGAGAGTTTTTCCAACCAAGACTTCAAGGACTAGTAACTCAAACCAAGTTGTTCCAGTGCTTCCAGAGTATTTGTCCAACCAAGGCTCTAGGAAATAGTAACTTATCCCGCAACCATAAGGAACATGAGCCCTAATTGGAAAACAAAATTGGAAAACCCACAACACTATGGCTATCCAGGAAATGGAAAAGGTAGGCAACACCACTATCAATCTAGGCAATCCTCCATGCCAATGACACATCATAACCAAGAAATGACATGCATGTACCATGCATGACAAAACTCGAAATGATAATCATACATGCAACTTAATACCTGCAAATAACACCCATTGTAGTTATTGATCTTGTTGTCCTCTTGTGCTTAACTACTTTTCCTTTTCCTTCTTTCTCCAAATCCAAAAGTATGCCCAAAACCCTCCAAGAGTGCTCCAAGAAACTCTATGTGTGCAAGATTATGAGAGAGAGAATATAATAGAGCTCCAAGATAAAATCGACAAAGTCACATAGACTGAAAAAAATCCATGAACTAATCCTCATAAGCCTTTTTATCATTGAGGGCTCTATTTTATTCAGTTTCCCTTATTTTTTCCTTAAATTTCCTTCTCATGAAAATATGTGACCTTTAACCTCCCTTTTCTCTTATTTTCCTTTATTTTCATAAATAAATGCCAATTAATGTGTCTTTTCATTTTCCAATTTCCTTATCTATTAAAAAACAATAATTGACAACCACTAGGATGTTTTTCCCACTATTTAGCTTGAAATATGTGTCCTATAACCTTGGTCTTATATTTTGTACATGGAAAATCAACCAAGGTTGGTACAAAACCATCCCCCTTGGGCGAACACCATCCTCAGTGTTCAATGACACCTATAAACTATTAAACCACTGAAGAAAAAGAATACTTCCCATGGAGCTTTATGACACAACCCATTGTAGTATTCACAATGACATCATGTTGAAAACATGACAACCATACCATTTACTAGAGATTTATAACACAACTCATTACGGTATTTGCAATAATAACTACATATACTAATACACATTTTCTTCAACCAACGAATAATTGTATTCTCTATGGAGCTTTATAAATCCATCTCTATACAATATTTACAATAATATACTAATGTACGGGTGAAAGAATGAAGATGGGTTACACTTTTGGGTCAAATGTGGCGATGAAATTTCAACTTTTTCCTCTTTTATTAAATGGAAGTCCTCAAAATTCATCTAAACATTGTGAGTTTTGATTCAGAGTAAAAATAAAATATCTGGAGAATTATGTTGTTGTCTTAATGACATTTTTTTAGTAACACTTGGAAACCTTTATTAGAAATCTTAAAAAAACATTAATCTGCCCTTACCCCTTATATTAGTATAAATCTCCCCTTAACCATCCTCCTTAAACATTAAATCATTGGTCTAATCAATCTTAAAAAGAGTAATAGATTTCTTCTCATATAGCTTGATAACATTAAAACTCATCTTAGTTAATTCATATAGTTAAAAATTTAATCAACAAAAATCATCTCTAGGATTTATAGATAATACTATAGTAATATCTCACCAATCCTATAAGCTTATTAATTAATTGAAATTAATTACTTGAATAAAAAAAAAAAAAAACAATATAGATACTTTAAAAATAAATAAGTAAATAAATAAATAAATAAATAAATAAATAATAATAAAAATAACAATAATAAATATTATTATTCATCCATTAGTTAGTTAATTTATCAAATTAATCAAATTATATATATATATATATATATATATATATATATATATATATATATATATATACCAAATTCTAGTAATAAAATATATAATTAAATTAAAAATTAAAAAAAATTAATATAGAAAATAAAAAAAAAAAAAAAAAAAAAAATAAATAATAATTTAATGATAATAATACATAAATATATAAATAAATAAATTAAACAAATTTAAAGAAGCTAATAATTCAATAATTAATTTAAACACATTAATAAAGTAAGTAAATCATCATTCAAAATATTTAACTTTATACATAAATAAATTAGTAAACATAATAATTAAACCTATAAAATATAAAATTAATTAATTAATCTATTTATCCCTTCAACCTTTTATTAATTAATTAATAAATCCTCCTATCTAACTTATCAATTCAGCTAATTAAACACAAATAAGAAATAAATCAATTAATTAAATAACAAATTAAAAATAATAAATTAATAATAATAATAATATATGATATTTAAAAAAAAAAAAAATAAAAAAAAAAATAAAAATAAAAAAAAAAATAAAATAAAATAAAATAAAATAATAATAATAAATAAATAGATAAATAAATAATAAATAAATAAATAAATAAATAATAATAATAAATAAATAAAATGGCGGACCTAATTTCTCACATCATTCCTTAATAACCCATATATATATATATATATATAAACATAGCTCCTGGATTCATCATTAATGTTGAAGATCATCTAATGCAAGAGTACACTTTTGAAGAGGACTCATAAGCGAAGATAGTGGTATTTTTCGAAATCTTTTAGTTTTGTATATTTCATGTTATTTATTTTTTATTCAACCACTTTGAAGTTGTCCAAAAAAATTTCAAGCATTATGTTTAAAAGAAACTAGATAAAAAAATATCAAATGAATTTGAAAATGTCAAAACCATATGCCATTGGAGAGAGGGTTGCTTCCCAAATCCAACAAGATCAACTCCACCACTTAAGAATAAATTCTACCTGGAGTCCGCTAGGGTACAAAATGGTGTTGCAAAGAAATGTGTAGAAGAGGAGCTAAAACTTTGTCTTTTAGGCCCTAAACAGCTCGATCGAGCACTTAAAATGATCGATTGAGGGTTTAAGAAACCCTCGATCAAGTTAAACAAAGGCTCGATCGAGCTATAGGCTTGATCAAGTTATCATAATTATCTAAAGAAAAAGAAAAGAAAAAATGCCTCTCAATACTTACCTTTAAACGAATTATAAAATTTATTTCTTCCACAAAAATAAATTATATAAATATTCATATATATTCCTAACTCTAATTTTCCTTATTTATAAATCCAAATTTTATTTTGTTTACCAAGAAAAAAGAAAATAAATATAATAATATAAATATAATTTTCTATAAAATATTTTAACCTTGTTTTCTCAATTTTGAAATTCCTAAAAATGATAATTTGTTTATTGATTTGATTTTAAATATAACATATTTTTATACTTAATCATTTTATAATTTTTTTATGGAGAATTTTTCACTAAAAATAAATCAAATTATAATAAATAAATAATAAACAAAGAAACTAGACTAAACAGAATTTTATAATATTATTATTTTAAAAATAATTTCATATGCACTTAAATCTAGATTACTCAAATTCAAATTAGTAAATTAATGTTTATAAATTTATGATTTCCTTATGCTTTTATTATTTTAAAAATATATATTGCAAACATATATATATATATATATATATATATATATATATATATATTACTTCGCACTTATGTAGACTGAGGATAGAACTGAGTGCAATCACATTTTACACGTTGAGAGAGATTTATAACAATAGATACCATTGCATCCATTAAAATTATATTAATATAACTTGCATCTATTATAACTATGTTAATTACTATTGCACTCGTTTTTTTCCCTGAACAAATGGATGTATATGTGTGTGTGTATATATATGATTATGATGGAGGGAATTGTGTTTATTAATTCTTCAATGCCTTTTATAAATATACATTTCTAGTAGCATCAAATTGACATTTTTTAGTTACACTTATTCATATAAGAAATTATAATATTTATTAAAATGAAATTGATAAGATTTATTATGTTTAATTAATTTACTGTTTAAATTATAGCATTGAAAATTTAAATCATATTTAAAACTAATTTTTAGGTAACCAAATTATAAATATAGGAATATTACAATTTCAATTGCAAGTGTGTTAGAATATTTTTTCAAATCTACACACCAAAACACTAGAAATGTAATGAGAAATTAATCCACACAATTGTTAATTAATTATTCAAATGTAATTAGTATTTTTTTTAACTATCAAATACTTACATTTTTAAAGTTTTCATATCATTATTGATATGTACATAAATATTAAAATTTCCATCTTTAAGGTTTGATCAAGCCTTAAATCTCGATTGAGCTCCTAAAGTGGGTTTACACAGGAGCTTGATCAAGAGTTAGTTTTAATGCTTGATTGAGCTATTTTTTAGTGTTCAAAGAGCTCGATTGAGCATCCCTTTTCCACCAAAACTCATCCTCATTTCACCAAAAAGTATAACGCAGTTCCATGCTTTCACCCATACACATGCACATTTTTTTTAACCAACAAATAGAAGGGTATGATCCCTACACCAACAACAAGGGAATCGAGAGGCTCATACTTTCACCATCAAAATTAGTACCAGGATTCACCTCCTTCCTAGGAATTCTAGAATCCACTTCCAAAATCAAGGTCCACTTCCAATGCCCGATAATACAATCTTTGCACTACTTGTTCCCTGAGTGAACAATTACTGGCTCATTATTCAAGGGCACACTCCCAATGTGCTTCTAATTACATCTGGCAATGCTAATGACCAAAACCAATGTATTCCCCAAACTTCCCTTCCTTGATACACATTCCCTCGGGCAATCTGGTCACCCCCTTACATGGAGTCACATGCCTTCCAAGTTCTGTGAGCATCCCCTTCTTTGCTACATAGTCCATCGAGTGACCCCTCTCTTGGAAAGGTTTCCTCTCATTGGAAGGTGAAAAAACTAAGGCCTATCCCTACCTCAAAACCATCATATTGGTCATAACATGCTTATGGAAAACAATGGATACTATTGGGTACTAGTGTCCCACAATGGCCTTGCTTCGGAAGTGCTTTACCAATATACTATTGCCTGTTCCAATTTTTTTTGTTGTTGCTACTAATTCTTGCAATCAATTTTATACACCCAACCAGGATTTTCCAATGATTTCCTGTACCAAGCACATAATTTCCATTGGGTTTGAAAAAAAAATTAAATCATACCTCATTGGTGGCCTGTCAATTAGGTACACTTGCAATTATGTTTACTTCTTGTCATAACAAGTAAAATTAGTTGTTTTATCAAATCATTATGTATAAACATATCACACCTGGTTATCTCAAAACACACCCATCATAGATCATAATCATGAATCGCATGCAATCATCAGAAACCAAAATCATAGATCACATGTAATCATCATAAATCAGAGTCATAAATCACATGTAACCATTATAAATCAGAGTCATAAATCTCACATATAATAAAAATGAAATAAAATACTGATACTTATCCTTTAATCGATCCTTTGCTTCTACCTTTATTCTTGTCCTTTCTGTGCACACACCAGATCAATTTCCATAACCAACAAACACCTATTGACTTCTCTTTTCTTCAATCACGTACACATACACATAGTACACATCTCATGCATACACCCATACATGACATATAACACCACACAATACATCCACCTACACCTGACATACAACACAACACATATACCTACACTCGATGTACCACACAACACGTACACCTAGATCTGGCGTTCAACACAACACATACACCTACACCCAGTGTACACAAAAACACAATACATATACATACCCGTAGTAGAACACAACAAATACACATGTCATGATACCATGACTACACAATGCACATACATAGTATCACATGTGCACAACACAACATGTATTACATACACACAATACCACATGTACACAACACATCATGTATGACATGCACACAATACCACATGTACACCATACCACCTGTACACAACACCACCTGCACAATGTATACATAACATCACATGTATACAACACCACCTGCACAATGTGTACCCAACATCACATGTACATGACACCACCTACACAACGTGTACCCAACATCACATGTACACGCCACCACTTGCACAACATGTACACAGCACCACATGTACACAACACCACCAGCACAACATGTACATAGCGCCACATGCACACAAAACCACATGTACAACATGTACACAACACTGCACAGACACAACACAACATGTACAACATGTACATAGCACCACATTTACAACATGTACACAAAACCATATATACACAACACCATATGTACAACGTTTATACCACACCACATGTACACAACATTGCATATACAACATGTATACAACACCAACTGTATATGACACCGCATATACAACATGTACACATCACCATATATGCACAACAACGCATATACAACATGTCCACAACACCATTGGTACATAGCATATCATATACAACATGTACTCTGCAACATATGTACGACATGTACACAATACCACGTGCACACAACACAAAATTTCCAACATGTACAACATATACATAAGAGTAGTACTAAACATCCAGAGACCACATTATCTCTACTAGGCAACCTTGCCTCTAGTGTCTTTCCACAATCCATGCTTTGGCCCAGATGTCATGGATCACACTCCTTTCATTCAGTTGATGTATCCCTCAGCAATACCTGTCCATAACATAAACATAGGCATAGTATAAGCATATAATATAAATTCATATCCACTTGATACTGGCCTCGTAGATCTGTCAGGGATACTCTTCCAACTTGATTCCTCATAAGAATAGGAAACTTTTCGTTAAATTCACCTACATAAGAAATCATTCCTCCGCAAGAATGATCCTTGACAACCCTGTCAGACAACAACATACATACATATATATAATCATTAGCATAAAACAATCATGATCTCTGAAGATATTGTTAGACAATGACATACGTACATACATGTACACACATGTAGACATCAACATAATCATGATCAAAGCATAATTATCATATATCATAAGGTTTGGGTTAAGAGAACTCCCTTTATTTGTGCACAACATGCACAATGTTGAGAACATATTTTCCCAACATATCCAAGGCATTTGACACCTCAAATCCATTTAATTTACCTCTTCATGTTACCTTTCTCATTATTATCCTTCCATAATCCATTTACACCAATGGAACCATCCATTCCAACTAACTATCATATTCTTGCCTTCAAATTCCTTTTACATGCACCATGCTTCATTCGTGTCTCATATTACCTTTCAGGCTCCACACAACTCTCCCCAATATCCATTAAATTTCTTATTTCCCAAACAAATTCCCAAGATCCTCAAAACATAAAAGACAAGAACAAGAAGGAAAACATGAAAACCAATAGCAGTATAACACCATAAGCAAAGTGGTATGGCCATACATGAAGCATAAAAAAGATTCAAATCAAGCACAAACAAATCACAAATCACCAAAAGCACAAACCTAACAAAAAACACCATGACTCAATCCCCATGGATTCGCAATGCTTCCAAAGGAAATCTCAACTCGAGCCTTCGTAAATATTTGATGGCAGTCTCTCTTTCCATGCAACCCCCTGCAACATACTTCCATAAACACATAACTGTCAGTGCATAAATAAAATACTAGTTACCTTAGCTTGTTGTACCTAGCACGCTGACCTCTAACTAAACACGTACGTATATAATCTCTCAAGGGACTCCAATTCCTTGACGAATCCAACCATAAATAGAAATCAGTTTTTATACGTGTCAAATACATATTCAGGAATATAGTACATATCCACATAATTTCAAACAAAATTAAGGTTAAGAAGACTTCCTCTATTCATGCAAACCCCTGATTCATTTGGAATTATGGTTTCCAAGCATATCCAAATGAATTCTCACCCAATTCCTTTACTTTACTATTTTAACTTACTGCAACTAAGTCTATTATGTTCAGACATATCACCCAACTGTTAGTTATATAAAAAAATCAATTATTACCTTGTCACGCTTATACCAAGCATGTTGCCCTGCAACTGTACACACATGTCAGTCACATATTCTAAAGATCAAGACATCATTTCTATTAATTTGAAATCAACCTTTACCAAGACTAACATTCATGCCATAATCAACTCAAAATCATTAATCATAATACTACAACTTGCACCCACTATCACTCAACTGCATATGAGTTGCCTCAACACATATTGTATTAGTACAATCATCTTAAAACAAGATAATTCCTTCATGCAATCTTATAGATACATACTCATACCATGAAATTAATCAAACATTTAAACAACCAAACGTATAATCTTAGATAAACCAAATATACGACAACATCAAACTCATACCCCAGTGTATCTTAGGGGAGGCTATCACATCTGTACAAGTCAATCCATATTAATACGACATAATATCACAAGTATATCGACTCATACCTGAATATCATAACCATAACCATCTGCATAGGCCAATCCATATTAGCATGATACATGTAACATCAAGATCTAAATTAAATGACCATAATCAGCGTGCATACGGCTGCAATGCATATAACAACAAGTTACTATCTTGTATGACTATTCGATGCGTGTGCATATAAATGCACTGATTGGATAACATATATCATGTATGTAACCATAAAAAATTATAATTACAGGCATGTACATAACCATAATTCTGATAATTACAAATAACCAACATACCTGCATGTCAAACATACAAACATGTATGATGATTTGCCCTTACCCCGAGGTCCAGTGTTGTAACCTCTCTCTAAAGATTTACATTTCCTGCTATATCTTAGCCATCACATCAACATCATACATGATAACATAAACTATGACATCGACTATATACATGGAAACCATATCCACTGTCATGCATGCACACTACTGAAATGCATGCTTAAAAATCATATAGACAACTAACATGCATGCATGACAAACACATTCCGCCCATCCAGTCCAAGTATTGAACCATTGTCTGATACCAATCTATAACATCCCTCCCCCATTTAACCACTTCCACCTTATTTCCATGGTAAACATAAGAAGAGGGATAATATGGCATTACTTAGCCTCTTAAGTACAATCAAGTGGAATCGACAAACCGAAACCTTGCTCACCTTCCTCATGAGCTATATGACCCACGGGATCTAAACCACCCCTCCAAGTGCCAAAACCCTGAGTCAACTTTCTTTTTCAGTGATATGTACTCCCATATGTTGGTATAACATTGCCTAAATTTCAATTTGACCCTCCAGCCACATAAAAATGTTTGTAAGGGAGTGTCTGTAGTCTTTTTTACCTAGTTTTGTGCTAGCAACTACAAGATCTAAGCCACTTTTTCAGGGTTAGTTTCCATACCATTGCCCAGAATAGAAAATACCTCTTATTAACATATGAAAATTCCAACTAACTCAGGGACTCCCATGTATCACTAGGCCATAAATTGGGATGAACCAAATATTTCTTTCAGTTAGTCACCCATGTGCCATATTCCTAGCATGAATGTGGAATCTCATGGAAAAAACCAACCAAGACCAAACCAGGGATTTGAGAAGCCAAACCGCCTCAACTCTCAACCAGTGATTCCACCTGACTGTTGGACATCACTAACGATCACCAGATCAGTCTCTACCCAGATTTGCCAAGGCTCTAGAGTGTTTGTTCCATATTGGCTCCAGGATCAGTAACTCAACCCACAGTTGTCACAGGGCTCCGGAACATTTGTCCAACCATGTCTCCAGGTCTAGTAACTCAACCCACCAAGGGATATAGAGAGTTTTTCCAACCAAGGCTTCAAAGACTAGTCACTCAACTTGATTTGTTTAGGGGCTTCCAAAGTTTTTGTCCAACTAAGGCTCCAGGAACTAGTAACTCAACCCAGAGCCATAAGGAACATGAGAACCAATAAAAAAAAACCCACAACACCATGACTATCTACGAAATGGAAAGGGTAGGAAAAACCACTGTCAATCTAGGAAATCATCCATGCTAATGAAAAATCATAACTAAGAAACGACATGCATGCCAAAAGTAGCAATGAAATCATGCATGTAACTTTATACATGTTGTTTTAACTCCTCTGGATCTCCAAGGTTGAGGAAGAGTCCAGTTGAGGTAACCACAAAACAACCTTTTGACATGGTAGATTTCCCTACCAAGCTGGAGAGGGCTCTCTCCAAAGAATCATAGCCAATAGCTCTTGATGGATTAGGGTTTTAGGCTAGGTATAAAGTGCAGAGGTTGTTTTTATTTCATTTGATGGGGTTATTGCTGGATGAGGATATTAGGTCAAAGAGGCTATGTCAAGGAAAATAAGATATGATTACAGACATTCAAAGGGGTAAGATAGGTAGAAGTATTAACACTTAAAAGGAGATTTGGTGAGATGGTTTAGGACTACTGAGGAGTTAGGAAGAGCATAGGAGATGTATTCTTCCTAAACTGAAGAAGAAATGGACAAATTATGATAACCTTCCCAAAACAGAGCATGAGAAAACATGTATTTTGCCTATCAACTTGAAAATTATTATATAACGGACATGAAATGGTTTATGAACTTACAAAACTTTCATACAAATGATAACAGAGAAGAGACAATGCTAACCATTAATACCAAATGTATCCCAAAGAAATAGCTGCAACTCAACTATTAAAATTGGCCAAATAATGATACAATAGTGTGTCTAATCAATCTAACAACATCCAAATGGGTCCAACCTTTGAAAAGAGTGAAGAAAGGGAAGATATAGACATCAAAACAACCTTCTCTCATCCTTAGCAATCGAATCCCTGAGTTGAGGAAGAGAAGAGATCCATAAAAATATGAACTGATACCTAGAGTGTAGGGAGCTCTAAGTGACTCCTCCCTAATTACATTGAAACTAATTCATTTGACTTGATGATAACTTTGACCTAATGAATCTACCGCCATGTAACTTATCCACGTCATTATTACATTTACAACATCAATCAGTAAAAAGTTGATTTCCAAGGCTGAAAATCAAATCTAGAGAAAAACAGTGAAAAATCAGGCAACTGGTCAGGTGCGCCATCTTTCTGTGAAGTGCGCCCTCACAGTGTCAAGTGCACCCTCCATATTGCAGGCTGATGTTGACTGCCTTTGCGGTGTCCAAATTGAGCCCAGGATAGCTCACTGGAACACTTGTCCTGTCTAGTTTCCAAATATGCCTTTGGTTTCCAAAATAGACTTGATTTGACCCTCCAAAAGTTGATTCTCCCAAGTCTGGTCTGTGCGTAGTGCCTAGGCTAAATTTGAGGTAGAAACATGATTTTTTGATTTTTTTTTTCCCCTCTCACCTGCTAATTTTGCAAACTAATGCTAGAAATGTGGTTTTCTTAGAAGTATTTATCATTTTTCATCCAATAGTGGTCTCCATTTGCTCAAAATGTGCCCCAAAAAAGTGCGTAGCACCTAGGGCTTTGTGCGTTTGACCATGTTGCTGATATAACATTGTCCAAAAACACACAGAAAAGACAAAAATTGCAAAAATGAGCCAAAATGCTTCAAAATTGGTGAAGTGGCTGATGATGGTGTGGCTAGACTTGGAGTGAAGCCTCTACAAGTATATCAAGTTTCTTTTTCTCTTCTAAGTGAGTTAGGGCTTCAATCTTTGCATTTTCTACCTTGAGCGTTTCCATTGCATTTCTTTCTATTTTGACATAGTGTCTTAATGTCAAAACCCTATGTAGGTATGATGTTCGAGGAATGTGGTTTTTAGGAATAAGGAATGGAAAAGGGAAATTGGGGAATATGGTGCTAGGGATTTATGAAATGGGGGAGGGGACATGATGTAGTAATATTGTGGAATTTAGGATGGGGAAATTATTTACAGGTTAGGGGTTGGGAGCCTAGTTAGTTGTAGAACCTAGGGCTTAAGGTATTGGGATAAAGTGTTTAGGGAAAGGGAATTGTAATGAGGGAAGGGTTTGAAAGTGTAAGGGAATGAAATTTGGGAATTCAGAGTGAAAATGGTGATTTTAGGGAGATACTAGGATTTGAAATGAGTAAAACACCAAATATTTAATGGAACTTGCAAATTAGCATAATGAATGACTATAGGAGGAAGAATAATGATATATTTAATTGTCACTCACTTACTAGAGGTTGAAGACAATGTTTCTAAAGCTTTGGAGGCAATTTGGAAAAGTCTAGAAGTGTTTCTGGATTTTCTAGGCAAGTGAGCAGTGCCACAAGGAATTGTGCCCTATCTTTGGCAAGTACTTAGTGCCAGAAGGAAGTGCATAGTGCGAGAAGGAAGTCCACCCTCACAGTGTCAAGTGTGCAGCTCCATCTTCAAACCAACTTTTCAGTGCCTTCCTGGAGTCCAAATTGAGCTCATAATAGTGCATTAAAAAGATATCTCTCTTGTCCACACAATGGACCTATCAAGCACTGAAAAAGATCATGTATAGCCTCTCAAAAAAAAAATCTCCCAAGACTGGTCAAAAAGTGCAGAATGAGGGTGAAAAAATGAAGTGTTATCTTGCAGGAAATTTTTGGAGGTCTTCCTCAACTCCAAATTGAGCTCATGCTAGCTCATTAGAAATCTCTTTCTATCTAGTTATTATTTGACTTATCAAGCAAGTCATGTGGACATTCTAGTTAGAAGAACAATTGATGTTACCAAGGTCACTCCATAAGTGAAACGACTCTCTTGTAGGAACTGTATTTTTGACATTTCTCCCAAACCATAACACCTGTGTAAAAACTGAAGGATGTTTTTGTTCCTTGGCCTATTATGGACAAATACTGCTCTCACTTTCATAAAATTCATTTATGTTTGATCATAAACATACTTTGAAGCAAAACTGGCCTTATGTATTGAAATGGTGTTTTATTGGACCTTGGAAAATAAAACATAGTGACCTAATGGGACATTGAATGACCAGACTCCATGTTGACTTGATTGACATAAAGACATGATGAAAATGAGCTTTTATGATTGACGTATGCTCAATAAGACATGAAGGTGGGCCAGGAAGTATGATTTTTGAGGGAGAGTGGGGTTTCCTTGACTAGGGCTACCATCAGTAAGTAAATTTTTGAATGAGGACCTAGGTGGAATGACAAAAATTTCTAAGCGAGACCCTAATATGAATATGAAAAGAAGAGTTTTGATCACTGATGGTAGTATGCAAATACAAACACTAACACATGCAAATAAAACCTGTTGTAGTTTTTGATCCCTCTTTCCTACTTTTCCTTTGCCTTATTTCTCCAAATCCAAAAGTATGGCCAAAATCCTCCAAGAGTGCTCCAAAAAGATTTAAGTGTGCAATAGTATGAGAGATAAAATAGAATAGAGCTCCAAGCTAAAATTGAAAAAAGTCTCACACACTCACAAAAAGCCATGAACTGATCCTCATAAGCCTTTTTATCATTGAAGCCTCTTTTTTCTTCATTTTTCTCTATTTTTTCCTTCAATTTCCTTCTCATGCAAATATGTGACCTATCACCTTCCTTTTCTCTTATTTTCCTTTATTTTCATAAATGAATGAAATTAATGCCTCTTTTCCTTTTCCAATGCCTTTTCCAATTTCTTAGCCATTAATAAACTGAAATTAACAGTTAATAGGATGATTTTCCAACCATTCAGCTTGGAATACGTGTCCCTTGACTTTTCTCTTATATGTTTTACATGGAAAATCAACTAGGGGCTATTATAGCCATGGATCATGATAAGGCTACAAAAAAAACATTGTGAGTTAGAAGCCACACAAACATAGGAAAAAAATAACAATGTATATCAAAATCAAGAGGATTACATATTATGGTCTCTCAAGAGTTGAATTACATTAGTTGGCTTACTACAATATGATGTCATGGTGGGCCAGATATTTATTTGAATGGTCGCCCTTTAACATGGTCGTGTGCTACATTTATAATAATAAACACAATGATGACTGGATCACTAAAATGATATGATATAATCCATAAAACTGTTCATTGTCCCTATAAACTAGGAAAAATTAATGCATTCAAGAAAACTTTATCCTCATGACCACATTTGCTTTCTAGAAGAATGCTTTTTTTATTCGTTTTTCAGACGTGGGTCAATTCTCTTGTATCAAATTCTCAAGGTACAAAAATATATGAGCTCCTAGTCATATGCTTTTTGGTCTTCTTGTGGTAGCTTTGGCTCATCATCTACAACACACCTTTGTAGTAACAAGTGTCCACCTTCCTAGATTCTGCCTCACCAAACTTTCTTCCTAGTTCTCTTCTTTAGAAGCCTATGAGCACTCCTTGCTTTAGGATGTTGCAAATATTCTCACCTTCTTTTGTTGTCACCTACAAAAAAATAAAAATTCTCTTGCTATGTCTTCATCCATCTTATACCTTATTCTGTTGCTTCTCCTCCACACTACACACATGAATATTTTGTGCTCTTATACCACTTGATGAAAATAAATTTTGGGGTCTCTTCATTTTCAATGTTTAATGGTCTCAAACTTGGAACGTTGTGTTATGGGCTCACAATCTACCTGCGATGTTGTTATGTAACCAAATCACCAAAAACAGAACAAAAGATGGATCAGTGACTTGAAAATAAGCCTCTTCAAAGGGGAAACCTCCTTTTACATCACATAAATAAACACTTCTTGGATGGTTCAAATGACAAGATCTCGTTGGTATATATAGGAGTCTAAAGGGTCAAAATATAATTAAGGCCTACATAATACTAATAATGTAATGGTCAATAATAAAAATAGTTGGTTTTTAAGGGACAGAACAATAACAATATGGTAGTTCTATGGGTCAAAACAATAACAATATGGGGGCTACACAAGTATTATAGGGACTTGTTATACTACGAAACAACCCCCCCATTTATAACAAACAATAGCTAGGGTTAGAGTTGTAAATGGCGACCCTTTTAAATTTCTAGGCTTAGGATAATAAAACCCTAACTCTAAGAAAATACCTAGCAAACCTTGCAAAACTAACTAAGGATGAAATCTATATCCAAAATCATAAATCACACTTTTCCACATGACCATGTTAAAAAACCTTTACAAAATTGCGATATGTGATTAAATCTCCCACTGCGATAACATCACCTGGTCATTTCGCAATCGCATTACACACTTCACATAGTTCACGAGAAACTTAACCATGCCATTAGAACAACCAAAAGCATTTTGTGAAATGCGATATTGCGATCTCCACAATCGCATTTTGCTTAATCCATCCAGTAGCGCTATATGGTATCCCTTTTAAGATAGCGATGCACGATTAAGAGCAGTAAAATGTGTGGAATAATTATGTTTTAAATACCAAAAAAAGCGAGTTGATAGGTTATTAAATATTTAGCAGCGCGAGGAAGGATAATCATTTTCTAGGTTATGAGTAGTTATAGTAGAGTATCTCATTAAAACCTTTCTCACAATCCAAAGTCATTTCACAGAAGCTTTCAATCTTAATTACTAGATATCATCTGTGCTGATATATCTTGTCTATTTCAGGCAAGTGACAGAAGACATGTCACTAATAAAGGTGATGTAGAAACAAAGCAAACATACCATTGTTGAAGTTGGGTTTATAGAGATGGCTCCTATCTTTGATGATATATTTTGTGATGCTGCCGGAGGCACAACAGCTTGGGAAGTAATTTACAATAGGCTAGAGGACGATCGTCCTAAAATTACTATTATGAGAGCAATAGCTGACTCAAAAAGGCTTTCATAACTTCAATGTAGAGATGCTTCCTATTCATTCCTTCATAGGATAGGAGCAAGGGCTAAAATCCTCCCCTATATAGATATGATCAATTCAGTGATCGAAAACAGTATCATTGAAGATAGGCAGTTTAAGAATTCAAGAATGGAGCTCATAGGGTCGTTCAAAGAAGAGGATCTAAAGAAGATGTACCACATATATGATCCGAAGGATATCTACGACAACGCATTTGTGGCTAACTTCACAAAGAAGAACCCAGACCCCTTCAAGCTAATTCAGGGTTGGAAGGTGTTGGACAAAAAATTCAAGTATGACAAATCAGGTATGTATTCTATAGCCTCTTTGGCAAACCCCTACAACTATGAAGCAGCCATGTTATGTAGATTGTATGGGCTACCCAATAATACTAAGTTTTCAATAGAATGGATTCCTCTGATTGATGCTTGTGTTAATTCCCATATCATGAATTGGAATTCCATCCTATCTGACAATCTAGCCACCACCATTACAAAATATCCACAGAAAAAAGCCTCCTTTCTAGATAACCTCCATCCCTTCTATTTGAGTGCCTACATTATGGATGTTATCTATTTTTGCACAACATTTCCAGCCATGGGTTAGAAATGGACCTTACAAGATCCTTACCCAATCCATCTCAGTCATAAACAAATGTGGAAATCACATTACATACCTCACTTCTATAAGATATTCCATGTTGTTGTGTTGCCCCTACATCAAATGATTTTCAATAAGAAAGCCCTTAGGTTTTCCCAAGAAGTTGTAGCAGACCTTCTTACTGTTGGCAAGTATTTTATTGAAGAGTGGTTCACCTATATTAGGGTTTTTTGTAGCACAACTGATCCACACGTCCTTCATTTATATGTTTCTTATAAGTTATTAGTAAGAGATATTGCCTACCAGACTGTGGGAAAGGGCCTGACTAAAGTTCTAAAAGACGGCAAGAAGTCATTATGGCCCATTTTCCCTATCAAATGCAGTTCTTTTGCTTTAGCCAATTTTGTTCATGCCACTAAGGAATCAGCACATATGGAAGCCCTCAGGCTTCATACATTTCCTAAGTGGCAATTTGATCCAAATAAAGTGGCATATAATGTCAATACTGGAGTAAAGCTCAAGCCATACAATCATGATGATAATTATTTTGAGGATTTGTTACAGTCAGCTATATCCTTTGAACAACCATTCGAATAGGCAAAAGCGAATCTGAAACTTGAATATTTTCAAAGAATTCAGGAATTCAGAGATGAGAAGCTTCGAGTGATCCCAATGCATCTATTAAAACTCGATTATAAGTCTACTCCAAACGTCACTGTTGATAGTGGAGGTCCTAGCTCTCAAATAGACTCTCAGGTAAACATTGAGAAGACACCAGACACAGGGAAGCCCCAAGATGCCAACAACACAACTGAGTCCAACAGGAAGTCAGTTGAGAAGCAAGTGATGAGCACCCCGACTACAGAAATCGATTCAGAGACCAAAGGCGATAATTTGGAGCAGGAGTTGGATCAATTTAATCAGAAATTGCAAGGCACTCCCAAAGCCTCAAATGCCCAAGAAACAGAGGAATGAAAAACTCCTCCATGTGTTCATAAAGATACAAAGCCCAAGTCTATCGAATAAAAATCTACACCTATTGAGGAACAACCAACAACGTCCCAGCACACTGATATTATCCCTTGTCTGCCCACATCAGAGATTGTTTTGAAAGTAACTAAAATACCTCCACTTGATGTGTTATATAGCCCTCTCCACAAGGCTGTAGTTAGAAGACAGAGAAAAATAAGAAAGGTAGGTGCACCTAAATTCCCACCTGGAAACGAGCCCATGGACATTGTGTGGAAGGACACTCCTTTCAATTTGGCCAAGAACTTGACTAGACTATCAAAGTTCACAGGAGCATACACATTGGCCACTATAGACAAGACTATTGAGGTCTCTACTTTACTAAGGGAGAAAGAGGAGAGAATTGTGCAACTCGAACAAGAGCTCGAGGCAAAGAAAGCAAGTGCAAACAGGTAGGTGGCAAAGAAACTAAAGCAATTGCAGCAAGACATGGAGGTTCTGAAAATAAGCCATGAGGCTGATATATCGGCCAAAAATATGCAACTCCAGGAAATGCAACAATCCATGTAAAGATACAAGGACGTTCCCACTATTGAGGAGTTCATCAAAGAGGCCCTGGAATTAAATTCCCTTCTGGTGAGACAGAAAGAGTATTTCTACTAGAAAATTTCACACATTACTCCCTATCTGACTACTAGCAACCAGCTGACAGATAAGGCAATCAACCAGAGAACGGATTTTAATGATTTAAACACCAGAATCTCTGAGTTCATTGAGTGGCAGGAAACATAATATGGAAAGAAGGCCAATCTACCCAATATTGAAGAAACTCATAAAGACATTCTCTTCACAGGTTGGGATGCCATAATCAAACAGGCTGAGCAAGCAGTTGCAAACGCAACTAGAGTATCAAAGAACATCATTAAAGTAGTGAATCACATCCTATTCGCCACCAATCTCATCAAAGAAGGAAATACGAAATAAATGCCCGATTTAACTGCTCTATATAAAGGTTGGCAAGAAAAGGTGGGGAGTCAAAGAGAGGCAATTACAAAAATGACCACGACCAACTCGGAGCCATATTGGTAGTATCTTGTGAAGCCACATAGCCAGATTATGACTCTCAACTGTTCCCTTCACACAACTCAAAGGATGTTTCCACCACTCACCGCTGAAATCTTCACAGGACAATTGAGGACTCATTTTGGGCCACCTCCTCAAATTCAATCGATGACCGATATCTACAATTTAAAGGACAAGCTAGCAGACAACAATTCATCCTCTTAGTTTTCTTTATTTAGCCTCTATTTATTTTTCGAGTTAGTTACCTAGTTAGGAGGAAGGTTGTTTGAAACCTCCTCAAATTTTGTATAATCTATTTTTGCACATTTAGTTAGAATAGTATTTATATCCTTCTCATGCATTTAGAGAAAGGTCTAGAATTTTACAAAAACATTTATAAAGAATGCACTATTGTAAGTTTGTGAATGTTTTGGTGAAATTATGGAACATGATCGTTTCTTTTAGATATCATACTAGTTTCCTTTGTTGATGCACTTTTGTATTCTGTGGAGACAATTTGATTTGAAGAAAGAAGTTGGTCTATGTCATTTGTCAAATGAGTAGGACATCACACATATGGTACTATTATCGTGTATGATTGATTATGTTTACATTTAATTAGGGGCAAAACTTTACATTCATTGATTATATGTGAGATTTATTATTTCTATTAAGCGTTAATTGCAATTTTGTTTGATGCCTAGCTGAAGTCGTGATTTTCATATATAACTCATCATATATGCAATATATTTTATAAATTCCTTTGACTAACTATTTAGTCAAAGGAATTATTTTTTATGTTATCATCTCTGTTTAGTGGTGTTCAATCTTTATTATCACATGCTAAATAGATATCCTTGTAGATCTCATATCACACAAGAACACCCGGGTTTATATTAGAATAAGTTAGTTAGAGGAATTGCATTATAGAATAGGTCACTTAGATCACCATTATTCTATCACAAAGCACTCATAAACCACCCACTCTCATCTTAAAACGACACTGCGAAATTGGTCCCATTATCCCCAGTTGGAGCCACCACTTTAAATAGAAAAGGAGTTGTCTTAAGGTCTGGACCGGGTGGTTATCCCCCATGTTTCGGTAGCATAATTTTGAAGCCGCAACAGGACCTAACGTGCCCCTCTCCTGCAAAAAAGTGTTGTCCTCAACACTTGAGTAGTTTTGGATGCTAATGTATGAAATACACATCCTCCCACGTGGAATATTCAACAGGTGAGTTCTTCCACTTAATAACTTTTGAATTCTTGTTTTTGTGATTGCTTTAGGTTCCAATATGATTTTTCCTTCCTTGACAAGTTTTGGAAATACATTTTAAACTGGGAGATTGTAATCTATAACCCTATTTAATCATGAAACACATAAAATTGGGTGTAGTCACGAGGATGTAGGCATGGAAAACTGGTTGTACCTGTGGGGATGTAGGCAGCTCCAATTTGTATGCCATATGATCAATCCTTTGCAATACCTTGTAAGGGCCATAGTTCTTGGGTGGTAATTTATTATCCTTCTTAGCTTTCTTGAGGGACATTTGTTTGTATGGTTGTTTTTTGTAAAAATATCCATTCGCCCATATCAAAACATCTTTCAATGCAATGCTGATCTACCTGTTGTTTCATTTGATTCTGCACCAGATTAAGGTTATCCTTTAATAGTTGGAGACCTTGTTTTTGATGCTCAATGTGATATTCTATTGCTTGAAACTTAGAATTGTCTCTTAAATATGATGTGATGGATGGTGGATGATATCCATAAAGTTCCATAAATGCGGTCATTTTTGTTGTGGTATGGAAGGAAGTGTTATACCACCATTATGCCAGAGGTAGCCACTTGACCCATTATGTTTGTCTATCATTATAAAGAAACAAAGATATACTTCCAAACATTTGTTCTCTATCTCAGTTTTATCATGAGATTGTGGGTGATAAGATGATATATGAGTTAATAGAGTACCAAGATAATTTTGTTCAAACATTTCTAGTGAAAATGGGATCTCTATCACTTACAATTATCTTTGGGTTTCCATGCAACTTTTGAACTATTTCCACAAATTCAGTAGTGACTATACAGGATTTTAAAGGATGAGATAGTGCATAAAAGTGTGCATACTTGGTCTGTCTACCAACTATCACCGAGATGACCTTAATTCCTTTGGACTTTAGTAAACCTGTGATAAAATCCATTGAGGGTTCTGTGAGTCCAATTTACTAGGTAAATTAAAACATGTATTTTACTTATCAATCCAGGTTGGTAAACTTAGAAGCAAACCAAAGTTTATGGAATCTTGGATTAAAATAATGTAGAAAGTAGTTGTGAAAATAATGGAAATGCATATTACAAATATAATTTATTATAAAAAGGGAAGTAAAACATTTAGATCTACTTTATGAAAGTATAAAAAATGATTGGTCAATGAGATTAGTCTATTTTAGAATATGGAGAAGAGTCTCTTTTCTAGGAGTAATGAGTTGTCCTTCCACAATCTTTCTATAATAACATTTCCAAACATATAAGAAAGCATGAGAGAATTCAACTATGAAAGCACATAAATTTAGTCTAGAAAAGCATATGAGAAAGTGAACAGTGTTTCAGTTCAATCCTAGCTCACAAAGAAGAGGATCTTTTCTAAGAGTCCTGGTTGTCCTTCCTCATTCAAAATAATTGCTGAAAGGAAAGCAATCTTCACTTAATAAAACATGGCCATAAAATGAATTCATATTGAAAAGATCTGAAAATATCTACAACAAAGAAATGAGATGACTATACAGAATTAAACTAGCATATTCACAACTATGAAAATTACTCTACAACAAAGTGTACTCAGCTTGGTATGGGGGCCCTCCACCCATGTTGGTACACTGCTAAAACAATTAGCTACAACACTCCATTCAAATCATATAACATACATAGGCAAATGATAAATTAAATCTCTGTCTTCAATTATCTTCAGAAAGTAATAATCTCCAAGTCTCAAATTTTTCTAGGTCCCTTCTAACTATGAATGTCTTGCTTAAATAGGAAAAATCATAAAAATATAAGCTAAAAAGGTTTTAACAACTAACAATAACCCTAATCCATCTGATAAGGTAAAAATTATCTGTTTGTTACAAAAAATAAGGATGAATCCCACAAAATCATAAAACTGCCCCTGATTCAAGGGATTTCCAGTGTGACTGGTTAGGTTTGACCAATGTTGACTGATTATGTTCTGGCTGATTTGATATGATCCAAAAGTTTCTCATCCATCCTTGGTTCCCATTGTTTCCAGATATGCATTTGATTCGATCCTAGGTGTCCTACAACCATGACATTAATCGAGCCATTACAAGCTTTTCAAGTTCTTTCCAAAATTAATTTTAATGGTCAATTTTGATTCAAACACTAAAATAATTAAAAGACAGTTTGATTACATTGATGTGCATAAAAGAGTAAAAATGAGGTGAATACGATAATAAAGTAGTGATAAAAGGGGGTAAATGATGAAATGTATATCGCAAAAATAAAGAAAAATCAGAGGTCAACACTCCCCCTTGCCATGCATCAAACATGTCCTCATGCTTGACTGATCCTCTTTGATATCTTTCTTTTCTTGGGTGCTAATGTTGATACCTCCACCTAAGATGCCTATAGAAAAACCTCTATTCCTTCAGCCTCTCTTTCCTCCCTTTTATAGATTTCAGTCTTTACCTTTTGTGTCTCATACTTATGTTGCCAGTGCTTCTTTTCCTTTAACCATTTGTAGGATTGCTTTGAAATAAGAACATTCTGTGTCTCAAGTCTCTTTGCCTTCTTCTTAAGCTGTTTTTTTTCTTTCACAAGTTTATTTTTTTTTTACTTTCTTACATATCATTCTCATTCTTTAAATGTATTTTCATTATCTCTGTCACTTGAAGCTTTGCTTTCAATTCTTCTAATTGTTTTGCCTCATCCTCTTTATCTGGCTTTCAATTTTCTCCATAAGTCTCTTTTGCTATCTTTTTTATTTTCTTACTTAATTTCTCATATGACGAATAAGAGGATGAATCCTCTTTTTCATTTTCCTCATAACATTTGTCTTCTTCTATTTCTTTAAGCTTTTCATTTGCCCGCTTTTCCAATTCCTCGAGAAGTTCATGATGCTCTTTTTGTGCTTCATCAGTGGACACCTCTTCAGAATCTTCTTGTCCATCCATGTCTTGAATCTCAACATAAGGTTCCTCCAACGTTTTAACCTCTTCCAATATTTTCTTATATTTTCTAGGAAAAGAAACAAATGGTTTGTCACCTTCATAGATTTCCAATTCAATTTTTTTCTTTGATCTTGTCCTAGGGTAAGAAGATGTATTAATTATCTCTCTTGAGAATTTTGACTGTGTATTAGCTTTGGAAGTTACTTCTAACTATTCTTCTTTCCGACTTTCTATGAAATTGTTCCTCTCAAGGAAACTTGTCCATGTTTTCACTGTTCTATTCTTCAAGTGATATTCAACCAGCATCTTTATCAGTCCCTGATGATATTAACTAGTTTCCTTCCTGTCACTTTTTCCATTAACACCTTCAATCATCTTCAATAGGTTTGTGGTAAAGAAATATTGAAGGTTGAATTCATTTCCTCCCTTGATATGTTGGATGATTTTGATGTGGTACATATGTCCCACACTATACCTTCCATCACATGTGAGGTGTTTTTGAATGGTTAGGATGAGTTTTCTCCAAGGTTCTTGAAACCATTCTCTTATGACTCCATTCTTCCAATTGAAGGTTCCTTTTCTGAAATTTTGCAAAAATAAATTCCAATCTTTTCCTTTGAAATTTTTCCCCTGTGATACCTTTCTCCCATTTGTTGAATCCCTATAGTAAGGGTTGTATAATCCTCTGTTACATGAATAGTTATATCTCCTATAACTATCTTCTCATTTTGATAATTTTCTACAAATTCTTATGTGACATTGCTATTGTATCCATTGAATTTTTGGAGAAATTCAAGTAATTTTGTTGTATGAAGTTTCTCTCTACTTTCTTGTGTCCATTTCTCTGATTGGAACCCCACTGGTTCAATTCTTCTTTCCATTTTGAAAGATTATTCTGTTATACTCCTATACCAATAGGTGTCATATTTCATGATTGACTTGTTGAGCTCTATAATATGTTCATTCCTTTCCTTGTTGCAAAGGTTTTCCATATTATCAAAAAATCAAAAAAATGTAAACAATGTAAAGAGGGTATGCCCTAAAAGAAAAATCAAAGGGTAAAAAAATAAAATAAAATGGTTGAAAAAATGAGTAGAAATGAACCCCAAACAAAAATAGACCAGGAAAGTGTGCAAGTCCAAAATGCCACTACTTTTTATTTTCTGTAATAAGCATTGTGTGCAGCTTGTTAATTTATGCCACAATTGATGAATGGCCAAACAGCTTAATCTTGGCTAGTTCATATTTGAATTTCCTGTTTTAGAGATAGAGAATAAAATATGACCAAACTGTTCAATCTTGGCAGATAAGTAGATAGATAGAGTAAATAAAAAGGAGCTCAACAGTTAAATCTGAGCCCTTGGATGCAATAAGTGTAGACTTAGGTAGGCTTACCATGAAAAGAAAAGAAGTTTGATAAGGGTTTTCCAGTCTAAGTGCACCCAAATAAAGAAGAAAAATTGCTAGGCCAAAGTAGGCAGGGTAGGTAGATGGTGTTACAGAATGATACTTGTGATGGATTATGTCTCTAAATGTGTTAATCTTTATCTCTATCACAAGTGCAAGGTAGATATTATACTTGATGCAGCTCAAGCGAGGCAAGGTTACATAACTAAACTCCCCTTCATACTTTTCCCTGATCATTCATTAACTCCCCCAAAAAATATTAAGATCTGCTCTTAATATCACTCAAAAACCAGTCATTCCATTTCATAATAATTGCCTAAGTAAAACCCCATTTTACTTAGGAAAATGGCCACCTTTCTCATACAAACCCCCTTTTTCCCCTTCAAAGCCTAAGTTTAAATATATATGCAAAGGGTTTTTAAACTTGGCGCTTTCATTTCATAAATTCATATTAATTTTTAACATTTATTATATATAAATCCCTTACAATATACCCTTCCTCGTATTATGTATAAAACCCCGATATTTAATATATTCCCGCCCCTGGTTGAAATATAACCGTAAATACCGTTTAACGGGATTAATAGAATTTTCTGAAGTCTATTAATAACCATCCCCCGCTATGCAATAACGTGATTAATTAACCATCTGGGTTAATTAAAAAACACCCCACAGACCAATCACATCACCCCGATGCGATTAAACATGTTCAAATGCGCCAGGCCCACAACAGTTAAACCTCTGCCATGTTCCATGCATGTCCGCCGCTCGATCTATGCCTGTTCATCCGACGGTCTACATTGATTTCGTGACCCCCCTTGTGACCGCTTTTTAACTCACGATCACAAGGCAGTTTTGCCCCCGTACTCCCGCCATGCATCACGCAGTCGATGTGATCGCTCGCCCTCTGCCCAAAACCACCCAGCCCCAAAAGTGGTGAGAGCAAAACCACTAACTGCCTTCTGCTGACGTCAGGTCTGCTCTGCTGATGTCATCCGCCATGTCACCTACCACATCATCCGCCCTCCACTGACGTCATCCGCCCAATAAATGCCAAAAACTCCTACCAACCATTGTTTTGCTTAATAAAATGAATAAAACACCATTTTTGTTGTTGTTCGCTGCATCCAATATTTCCAGGCAGAAACAATGACTGAGGCCAGTAGTCCAGTTTCAAACTGGCGCCCGACTAGAAGAGCTACACCACGAGCTCTGAGTTGCCATTTCAACCTGTCAGTGTACTGTTTCCTTCTTCAACGCCAGATGGCCCGAATTCCGGTTTGAAAATACAAAGAAACTAAAGAAAACCCCTTGTAACCCTGAAAGGTTGCACCCCTCAACGTTCCTCACGGAAAATATGTTGGAAATATTGTTAAAATTTCACCCCTGGGTAAAAGTTAAATGTTGAGCTATTTATCAGACAGAGTTATCTACCAGAAAACGATGAGCAGGGGTCAAAACAGGTCGAAGAGTATCAGATCAGGGTTAAAGAGTATCAGTAAGAACAGGGTAGCCAACACAGAGTTACCGAAGAAAGACAGCTGCAAGCCGAATCCTAGGGCCTGCCTCCAGGACATTTAACAAAAACAGGACCAGCACAACACTAGCTTATCTTTTCCCTATTTTCAAGGCTAGTTGTTTCTATTTACTTGTGAAACTATTTTTAGTCATCCTAGATATTATCTCACTCTGTTACGAGATATATGTTGTATAATTTTCTAAGTACCCCCTCAATTGGAGTATTGGGGGTGGATTCCTAGATTTTGTTGTAGTATTGATTATTTGGAATAAAGAGCTGTTGGAATCAACTGTTGCATGTCCTACTGGATAAAGAATTAAAGCAGGGGACTTGTCACAGACTTCTTGAATCAACCACTGGATCAATAAGTCCTCTATATCTTATGTTTTAAAGTTTTCTTAGTTTATTACATCATCTGTGTTTCACAATCTGAATGATAAAGAAAAGATTTAATTTCAGAATATGCTTGATTGTACTCTCTTTTCAAGTCATTATTGTTCTCTGTGTTTTCTTCAGATTAAGATAAGCAGTGAAATCTTAATTGCTCCTGTTTCCTAATTCTTTCACGTTGATTATTTGTTAAAGAATACTTAACTTCTCCTTATCAGTAATCATCCAATTTCCCTCTTTAAATAGGTTGACGGATTTTTAACTGTCCTTCACCCAATTTGAGCCCATTCCATTTGTTTCAAGTCTTTATTTGTTACCTGTTTGACTACCTTGCTCTGTGAAACCATCCTCTGTTAAGAAACCCAATCCAGAAAGCCATCTTCTTTGACTCCATCAGCCCAATGGACTGAACTACTCTGTCTTACCTCTCTGTTCTATTGAATCTCACCACCCAAACTCAAAAAAACTCTTGAACTTCATAACTAGCCTAATACCTTTAAAAATAAAGCTAAATCACAAAGAGAGAGCCCTCTCTAGATACATATTGGCTAGATTCTGTATCTAAAAGATTGGTTAGTGGTTACATCGGCCTCCTTTCCCTTTCTTACAACTTTTGGGAAAACCTGAGTGATAACATCAATGGCGACTCCACTGGGGACCTAAATAATTTGTTTGTTACTATTGTTTTCTGTATAAGCTACAGACAGAGCTTGAAGTTAGCCAGGTAGCCATGGAAATGCTTTTGCTTTGCAATTGCAGAAGTAAATGAATGCTACTTCAGTCTATCTCCAGTCTAGCTTATAGATTGGACAGTTGGTTTCAAATACTTGATCAGTTCCTCTTTTCAAATAAGTCTTAAGGAAGTTCAAAATTCCCACATCTAAAACTTCTTAGAAGAGACTGTTAAAGTTGTATTGTCAAACCCATTTAAAAAAAAAACCCAAAAACACACCCAGAAACCTGGATTCAGAAAAGATTCATTACACCAGATCGAATTTGGATCCAAATCCCCCACCCGTGTTTGAAAATCCTAATCTGATTCCTAGGATTCTTAGAAGACAAGAGAGCCAAGAAAATTTTGCTAGTTCTCGGCCTCTATATAGATCAAGATCCTGTCCTGTGAAGTGGATCTACCTTGAGGACGAGCCTTTTGATGAGTATTTTGAAAACTCTTTATTTGTGACCTTTTCAGAATCTGGGTTAACCCACATAGTTCAAGATCCAATATTCATTGAAAATTTGCATATTGAAGTTGTTACTCCACACCTTGACAGACATTTGCAGAACTCCATTAAATCTGAGCTTACCTCTGAAAGAAAACCAAACCTTTCTGTGATTATTACAGCTTCTCCAATTTCATCATCAGCACCTCAAACTACCATTTCCACTCCCCCGTCTACAACACACATTCCCATTGTTATCCCTACTCCCCCAGTTGTCACATCTATTTCTGCAACTATGGCAAACTGATATACTCCCCTGCACTTACCTTCCAATCCAGGGGTTGTGCCCCAAGACTATCAAAGTAAAATCACTTCTTTTGAAGGTACTGGCACTTACATAGCTCAACAACATACCAAGAAAATGACCGACTATTTTGAAATATATGAGGTTGATGCTGATGATGTTAGAATGAAAGTATTTGTGCAAAGTTTAACTGGAGATGTTAGAACCTGGTTTAGAGCCCTCCCTGCAAACAGTATCAATGACCCACAAGCTCTTTATCAGACCTTCTTGAATAGAGGGGAAAAGAAGAACTATCCTCTCCACATTTTTTCAGAATATGAAAACCT
Organism: Pinus tabuliformis; assembly: GCA_031772625.1. Lineage (NCBI taxonomy): Eukaryota > Viridiplantae > Streptophyta > Pinopsida > Pinales > Pinaceae > Pinus > Pinus tabuliformis. The sequence goes on from CM062809.1 coordinate 1,280,571,579, forward strand.
AAGAAGAGGCACACAAGAAACTGTCCAAGATTACTGTACCAGATTCAATAATGTCTACAATTCTATTCCTCAAAATCTCAGACGTCCTCCAGATTTGGCCTTGATCAAATTCCCTGATGCATTTGATTCTGATATGGCATACCAACTTAGGGAAAGAGCTGCTCGAAATTTAGAAGAGATGCAAAGTATAGCTGTCAGTGTTGAGTCCAACCTGATATCTAAACGATCTAGAGCTAGAGCGGAAATGAGGACACCTTTCAAAGAAGAACCTTCTTCCTTTGAACAGAAATTAGATGCGATTATTAAAGGAATGGATAGACTTGGAGATAGAGTAGAAACAATCGAGATAAAATCCCCTTGGGATGGTCAACCAAGCAATACTGGGAGAAATCCAAATTTCAGGAAGAACCAAAATCCTAACACTGGAAAGATAGGGCCTGACCAAAATATTAGGCCCCCATTTCAAGAAAATTATGCTGAAGCCTCAACTTCTAATGAACCAACAGAAGACACTCAAATTAATTTGATGGGACTCAACAATGAACAACAAGTTTTCTTGACCCAAGAGGATCAAGAAGCTCACATTCTTAAACAATTCCAAACCTAGTCAGGTGAATCATTTGACTTTAGGGAGGGATATGATACAGCCATTTATGAAGTCCACAAACAATACAATCTAAGGAGCAGAAGAATAGATGTCCTTGAAACCAATAAACAGAAAGGTACCAAGCAGCCTAACAAAGGTAAGATCAGTACCCCCCTGTACATATTCTTTCTAGAATAGGTCCTAACCCTAATAACCCAATTGTTGAAGATGTATCAGATAATCAACCAAAGAACAAACAACCTTCCACTTCTATTCCTTCTAAAGGAAACGTAGAAGAGCCTCTAGAACTTGATTTGGAAACAACTTCAGCTCATAATCCCACTCCTGAAGAGGAGAGAACGAAGAAAATCTAGTTGTCCGAAATACAAGAACTGAGACTGAAAAACCTTTTAATCTTGAGATAGAAGTAGGCAAACTAAAGATAGTTGTTCCATTATTAGAATTAGCTAGACATGATGTCTACAGAAGTCAAATCAACAGATCACTCAAAAATTCTGTGAACAAAGATTCAGTAATTTTTTTTTATGACCAACCTGAATTGATATTTGGCCCTGGAGTAAATGGAAAAACAATAGATGGAAAAGTTCCTCCTTTCTATGTAAGTTTAAACATACATGATAAAATACTTCATAATGCCATGTTTGATTCTGGTGCTTCTCATAACTTGATGCCTAAATCTGTAATGGAGAGACTAGACCTTGACATCACCAGGCCATATAAAGACCTTTTCTCTTTTGATTCAAGTCAGGTCAGATGTTTAGGTTTAATCAAAGACTTATGTGTATCACTAGTCCAATATCCTGCCAAAACCATCTTAATGGACATAGTAGTAGCTGATATTCCACCAAAGTATGGCATGTTATTGTCTAGATCTTGGGGTGCAAAGCTTCAAGGATCTCTACAGTTAGACATGTCTTACGCTACTATTTCAGTGTTTGGTCAACCTAAGAAACTATACAGAGAAACCTTAATGAAGTATGTAGTAAGTAGTCAAGAGAAACCTCAAAATTTCCCTATCTACTCAGTATAGTCAGATATGGATTCTTTTATCCTTTACAATGTTGAAATTGATCCCCCACATGAAACAAAAGTTTTAGCAGATGAAACAGAAGAAATAGCAAATGAAAAGTCTAGTGTTCGAATACAAGAAATTTCTGAAAATCATGAAACATCAAATAAACCAGAAGAAACTAAAAAAACAGATATCCCTATTAAACAGATCCCTGAAATTCCAGATACTAATTATGAACAGGAAATCCTTTGGTACTTAGAATTTTGATGGTTCTGTGAACAAATTAGGAGCAGCAGTAGGAGTCTGGGTGCACAATCTTGAAAACAATTATGTTGAAGGCCATGCCTATAGATTAAACTTTAGATGAACTAATAATATGGCTGAATATGAAGCTCTATGTTGGCATTATGAGACAAGTGTTGTCCTTGATGGCAAATCACACTGATAACAAATCATAGTGCAGAAGGATAGCAGCAAGGAATTGATGATTAGTCTACAAGTATGAAGAAAAATATATACACGCTGGTTCACTATATACCAAGTCGCGTATACAAGCAGGTTCACTATATACCAAGTCGTGTATACGCAGGTTAGCTATATACCAAGTCGCGTGTACACGCTGGTTGGCTTCAGTAAAAGCGCGTGTATGTGGAAAACTTATCTTTGGTCCACGGCGGTTATTCCTTGGAAGTTGTGCCTATGGTTTTGGACCTTGGTGTCTCGACGGACGTGTTGATCCCTAGTTTTGAAGATGATGGTATTGGATTTCTATGGTTTTGGCTCTTGGTATTGAACAAGGCCTAAGGATATATAAGGAGAAGGAAATCATTAGGCAAGGGTATCTGAAATGTCTTGAATATCTGATGAAGTATTAGATCCAGTATGCAGGTTATTGGTTGATGATGTATTGCTTGATCTGAGCTAAGGAGAGATCTCATCGGTTGATGAAGAACAAGATCTAAGGAGAGATCGGGATCAAATGGTTTGAAATGAACTATCTTTATATAGTTGATTATGCGTATTTCTAGATCCGCATGACTGACGCAATATTATGTTCTGGGTATAACTGATGTCTGGTACAACTGCGAGTTATGAAAAATTATTTCTAGATCTGTATGCAGGTTGTCTTCGGTAAAATCGCGTGTATACGCGGGTTGCCTTCATTGTAGTAGCGTATATCTTTTGGAGCTTGATTTTTGGGTTGCAGCTGGATCTGACTGTTATTGCAGAGTTCTGTAGTCTGCTCTGTGTTCTGGTGACTGGGTTTGACAGGGCTTCAGTGGTTCAGTGATTCAAAGATTGATGATGCTAGTATTGGTTGTTTTATGCTTCAATGATTTGTGAATGAATCATGGTCTTCAGATTGTAATGTTGTGCTTCAGGAGTATCCAGTCTAAAAATTGATGAAAAGTGGTACCTGAAGGAAAGAAGATTGTAGGCCAGCACCTACGTACTAGTATCTTAGCTAGTACAAGAGCAAAGGGGGTTGGAGCTCCCTTCCAAGGAAGTTTGGAGAACGAGAGAAGGTTGAAGCCTTCTGTAGGTTGTAGCCTGCGTACTGGTATAAGGCTGCACCAGTACAAAAGATTGTAAACTGAAGTTCTTATTAAAGAAAGATAGAGATGACTTGCAGCAGGTGGTTTTCACCCACATTGGGTTTCCACCTTATATCATGGTGTTCATGTGTGTGGCTTTTGTGTGATGATCTGTTCTGTTATACTGCATCTGTTTACTCTTAATATGGTGAATAATGACCTGATGCACTTAACTGAAGAAAAACTAACTGAATTATAAGTTTTCTGGTTATACGCTGTTTTCTTTAGACACAGTAGCGTGTACACGCTGGTTCACTTAACTGAAGTAGCGTATATGTTTCTGAGCACTGAAAAAGTTTTATTGATCTGATAATACTGATTCACCCTCCCCCCTCTCAGTATTATTTCCAACAATTGGTATCAGAGCAGGTCCTTCAGAGAAGCTTGATCGCTTGAAGGTAGATCGTTCATCATGAGCAACTACGAGAGAGAAGCATCAATCAGGACACCGGTTTTTGATGGGACAAACTTCAATTATTGGAAGGTAAGAGTTACTGCCTATCTCCAATCTCTTGGTACAGAAGTTTGGGACATCGTAGAAACAGGCTACGCTTTTCCTTCAGCTACTCCTACAGATGCAGCTGAGAAAAAGAAGTATGAAACAAATGCGAAAGCAGTCAGTACCCTATTAGGATGTATATCCCAAACGGAATTCATGAAGGTAATGCACTACAAATCCGCAAAAGAGATATGGGACAAAATTGTCACGAGCTATGAAGGAGATGAACAGGTAAAGCGTGCTAAACTTCAAACTCTCAGGATTCAGTATGAAACTCTCAAGATGTATAATGATGAAAGTGTGGCTAACTATTTTCTTCGGGTAGATGAGATTGTTAATTGTATGAAAAATTTGGGTGAAGAAATAAAAGAGGCTATAGTGGTTGAAAAGGTTCTAAGATCATTGTCCCCCAAGTTTGAATCTAAAGTATCTGCAATAGAAGAAAAGGAAAATCTACGAATCCTTACTATGTCTCAGCTACATGGAATTCTAACTGCTTATGAAATGAGAAAGGGAGGTCCATCAGACAGAAGAGAAGCTGCTTTCAAGGCATCAGGCAAAGAAGATTATTATGAAGCAAGCCACGTCCCAGAAGAAGAGGAAGAAGAATCAAATTTTGTTAGAAATCTTCAAAGGGGTTCTGGAAGGTTCAGAGGTAAGTTACCTTTTAAATGCTTTTCTTGTGGAAGAGTAGGTCATTATGCTGCAAAATGTCCTTATAAGGATAAAGGAAAGGAACCTGCTAGATGGAACAAGAAACAGAGTGCAAATAAGAAAAGCTACTACACTCATGAAGATAGTGATGGTCTATCGAATAGTGATGAAGATGAACGAGGTAATGAATATAAGTTGTTAATGGCATTTGAAGATGATGATTATATGGATGCTATAGATGTGGATAACCTTTATGATGAAATTACTAGACTCAAGAGATGTATAGAAGGAAAGAATATGATCATTGATACTCTACAATTTCAAATTGATGAAAAGGAAAAACATCTTGAAAAACTAGAAGGTGAAATTGTTGGTCTTAGAAAAGAGATTGAGAAAACAAAAGCTATTAATCTTAAATTTGTTAAAGGATCTGAAACCTTGGATGAGATTATCAATGTGCAGCGATCTCCTCTGATGAAGACAGGTCTTGGATATAATGGAGAAACATCTCAAGCCTCTACCTCTAAAAGTTATCTTGATGCAGCAAGGAAAAGTTAGCAAAGGCCAAATAAAAGTAATCAGGTGAATCAGGGACAGTTTACCTCAAGAACAAATAAAGACCATCAAGAAATTTGGGGACAAACTGCCTTAAGGACAAACAGAAGATACAATCAGCCACAGGTAAAATCTTCCCAATTTGCTCCAAGAATAAATAGAAGCTACAATCGGTTGGATGATAGATCTGATTATCGCAGAAGTTTCTTTAATGGCCAATGCTTTTCTTGCCATAACTTCGGTCACAAAGCAGCTCAATGTATTGCATACAAGACAATCATGACTAGAGAAGCTCAAAAGCAAGGGAGAATGACTGAAGCCATGAAAAGGACTTATAACAACTTTTCGGTTCTTGAAAATGAAGTTGAATGCTCTTTTTGTAATAACTTTGGTCATGAAGACTCTGAATGCAGGAGCAGGTTCCGGAAGACAATTCAGAAGGAGCAAAACTCAAATGTCAGAACATGGAGAATAAAGGAACCACAACCAGAAAGATGTGGGATAGCCTTTTATGCAGAAGGTCAAGAAAGTCTATGGTACATTGACAACGGATGTTCGAAGCATATGACAGGGGACAAAGAAAAGCTTGAGTCATATATCGCATTAGAAAAGGGGAAGAAAGTTTCTTTTGGAAACGATATCTCTGCAGCCATAAAAGGAAAAGGTGTGGGTCCATTGAAAGAGAAGGTCAAAGCTGGAAATGTTTTGTATGTTGATGGATTGAAGCATAATCTTCTGAGTGTCAGTCAGATGTGCGATCAAGGAACAGAGGTAATATTTAGATCAAATGGATGTTGTGTTCGTGATCTTGATACAGGTAAAACAGTGATCAAAGGAAGAAGGACTCCAAATAATCTATACATATTTGAAGAAGGACCACAACAATGCTATTTGAGCAAGGATGATGAACACTGGCTATGGCATCGAAGGTTGGGGCATCTAAGCTTTTCACAAATAAGGAAAGCATGCAAATATCAGGCAGTTCGTGGTCTTCCAGATATCAAAATTCTAGACAACACTATATGCAAATCTTGTCAGTTTGGAAAGCAAACCAGAACTAACTTTCCAGAGAAGGAAGGATCAGCTAGCATGCCTCTTGAACTAGTACATACAGATACATGTGGTCCATTCAGAAAAAGAACACCTCGAGGAGAAGAATACTTGATATTATTCATTGACGATTTCTCCAGGTTTGTCTGGTTAGGACTTATGAAGCACAAAGATGAAGCATTCGAAAAATTCAAATCCTTCAAAGCCTTGGTTGAAAATGAACCAGGACACAAAATTAAGTGCCTCAGATCTGACAGAGGTGGGGAGTTTACCTCAAACGAATTTTTCGATTTCTGTGAAGAACATGGGATAAGAAGAGAATTCTCTACAGCTAGAACTCCTCAGCAAAATGGGGTGGTGGAAAGAATGAATAGAACAATCCAACAAATGGCTCGTGCTATGCTTGATGAATCAGGTACTCCCGCAACTTTCTGGGGTGAAGCTGCACATGCTGCGGTTATTATTCTTAACAAAACAAATGTCCGAGTAAACAGCACTCAAACACCTCATGAGCTCTGGAGTGGTGAGACTCCTTCGGTGAAGCACTTCAAAATATTTGGGAGCAAATGTTATATTAAGAATACTGATGAGAAACTTGGCAAACTTGAACCAAGAGCAGATGAAGGCATTCTTCTTGGTTATTCTCCATATAGCAAAGCATACAAGTGCTACAATAAAAGACTTGGCAGAATTGTTGACAGCATTGATGTAGTGGTTGATGAGAAGGGATATATTCCTAGGCAAGTTCATCATGAAGACATTGAAGAAGATGAAGGCTACACTCAAAGGCAGAATGATGAAGAAGAAGAACCTCAAGAAGAACCAGAGGAGAAGGCAAGAATAGAAGAGAAGACTCCATCCAGATATGTTCAAAAGAATCATCCAGAATCTCAGATTGTGGGGCAGAAAGAAGCAGGAATACAAACAAGAAGAAGAATTGCAGAAGCTTCAAGCTATTTGGCATTACTCTCTTCCACTGAACCACAAAATGTGAAAGAGGCATGCAAAGATGAATGTTGGGTCAAAGCAATGGATGAAGAACTTGAGCAGATCGAAAAGAACAACACTTGGGAACTGGTTCCTAGACCAAAAGATAAGAATGTCATAGGGACAAAATGGGTCTTCAAGAATAAATTGAATGAAAATGGAGAAGTAATTAGAAACAAGGCCAGACTTGTTTGTAAAGGGTATGCGCAGCAAGAAGGGATAGATTTTGAAGAGACCTTTGCTCCTGTAGCAAGACTTGAGGCCATCCAAATGTTCCTTGCTCTCTCAAGCTTTCAAAACTTCAAGGTATTTCAAATGGACGTGAAATCAGCCTTTCTGAATGGAGACTTAGAAGAAGAAGTATATATTGAGCAGCCAGATCGTTTCATTTTTGGGAATGATCCAAACCTTGTATGCAAATTAAAAAAGGCTCTCTATGGTCTCAAACAAGCTCCAAGGGCTTGGTACTATCGATTGGACAAATATCTTCACCAACAAGGCTTTTCAAAAGGATCAGCAGATAGCAATCTCTATATAAAAATTGAAAATAACAAATTGCTAATACTTGTTGTTTATGTAGATGATATTATCTTTGGCAGCAATGAAGAGACTATGAGTCAAAACTTTGCCTTGGTTATGCAGAAAGAATTCGAAATGTCACTACTTGGAGAATTGACATACTTTCTTGGATTGCAAATCCAACAAAATGAAGGAGGCATCTTCTTGTCTCAAACCAAGTACCTCAAGCAGATCTTGAAGAAGTATGGCATGGAAGATTCAAAGCCAGTATGTACACCCATGGTTACAGGATGCAGCCTCAGTGCAAATGATGAATCAGCAGCAGTTCATCAACCAACTTATAGATCCATGATTGGGAGTTTGCTTTATTTGACAGGTACCCGACCAGACATCATGCATGCAGTCGGAATAGTTGGGAGATTTCAGGCAAATCCAAAGGAGACTCATCTTCAGGCAGTGAAGAGAATCTTCAAATATCTTCAAGGGACACAAAATTATGGATTATGGTATCCTAGAGATACAGATCTCACACTTCATGCTTATACAGATGCAGATTGGGCCGGAAGCGTGGATGACAGGAAGAGCACAAGTGGTGGTGCATTCTTTATGGGCTCCAGATTAGTATCTTGGTTCAGCAAGAAACAGAGTTTGATTGCCTTATCTACAGCTGAAGCAGAATATGTGGCTGCGGCATCTTGTTGCACACAACTTCTTTGGATGATGCAGACCTTGCAGGATTTTCAAATCACTTACACTTCACCAGTCTCTATCTTATGTGATAATACAAGTGCAATCAGCATTTCAAAGAATCCAGTCATGCACTCAAAGACCAAGCACATACCAATCAAGTACCATTTTCTTCGGGAACAAGTGCTTGAGCAGAAGGTCAAGTTGGAGTATGTTCCTTCTAAGGAACAAGTTGCTGATATTCTCACAAAACCACTGCCTAGGGAAACTTTTGAATATCTCAGACAAAAGCTGGGAGTAGTTGATGCTTCATCCTGCTGTTGAAGCTTGTCTGTTCTACAGAAAATTTGCTATACGCAAGTTACGTAAGGGATATCCGCGTATATACGCCGATTTATGGTGGGAAAGTCGCGTGTATGGTGTACGCGTGTTGCAGAAAGCATATCCGCGTGCATACGCCGTTTTCTGCAGGAGAAGTCGCGTATATGGAGTTCTGAACAGCAAGGGCAGACTCTGATCGGAGAAGGTCTGAGATGGGTATGCCAGAATTCTTCAGGCACAGGTTCAGGGGGAGCAGCAGGCACAGGTTCAGGGGGAGCAGATTAAAGTCTCATAAAGCATTGTTGGCATTTAGATGCTTTTGGTTCTAGTACACAACTGTTGTTGGTTTCAGGAGAAGGAGCTCAGAAGGAAATCTTGGTTGCTGATCTAAAAGATGTGTATCAGATACTGCTTGTGACTTTCATAAGTCTTGGTCTAGATTTGTTGTCTCTATGTCATATATCTCTTCTGTGATATCTCTTTTATGGTGTCAAGGTCATGTAACGGCCTATGTTGGTTTCCCCACTATGCCTGGGATGAATGATGTAATATAATTGGTTGTTTCTGATGTATCCGCTCTTGGTTGGGAGTATGGATGTATGTATTGAGTCCTTTTGGTAATAGGAAGGTCCCTTATGGTGTATAAGTCTTGGTTCCTTTGAAGAACATCTTTTGCAGATCTTGCCTACAGTCAGAGGAAGCATGTTTCAGCACAGCCAAGCAAAGATATCAGCATGTACTCAGGGGGAGCACAGCCCTTTGCCCTTGATGACAAAGGGGGAGAGTGATTTGATTTGGTATTGTTGCCATCAAGTCCAAAGGGGGAGATTGTTGGCATTATGAGACAAGTGTTGTCCTTGATGGCAAATCACACTGATAACAAATCATAGTGCAGAAGGATAGCAGCAAGGAATTGATGATTAGTCTACAAGTATGAAGAAAAATATATACACGCTGGTTCACTATATACCAAGTCGCATATACAAGCAGGTTCACTATATACCAAGTCGTGTATACGCAGGTTAGCTATATACCAAGTCGCGTGTACACGCTGGTTGGCTTCAGTAAAAGCGCGTGTATGTGGAAAACTTATCTTTGGTCCACGGCGGTTATTCCTTGGAAGTTGTGCCTATGGTTTTGGACCTTGGTGTCTCGACGGACGTGTTGATCCCTAGTTTTCAAGATGATGGTATTGGATTTCTATGGTTTTGGCTCTTGGTATTGAACAAGGCCTAAGGCTATATAAGGAGAAGGAAATCCTTAGGCAAGGGTATCTGAAATGTCTTGAATATCTGATGAAGTATTAGATCCAGTATGCAGGTTATTGGTTGATGATGTATTGCTTGATCTGAGCTAAGGAGAGATCTCATCGGTTGATGAAGAATAAGATCTAAAGAGAGATCGGGATCAAATGGTTTGAAATGAACTATCTTTATATAGTTGATTATGCGTATTTCTAGATCCGCATGACTGACGCAATATTATGTTCTGGGTATAACTGATGTCTGGTACAGCTGCAAGTTATGAAAAATTATTTTTAGATCTGTACGCAGGTTGTCTTCGGTAAAATCGCGTGTATACACGGGTTGCCTTCATTGTAGTAGCGTATATCTTTTGGAGCTTGATTTTTGGGTTGCAGCTGGATCTGACTGTTATTGCAGAGTTCTGTAGTCTGCTCTGTGTTCTGGTGACTGGGTTTGACAGGGTTTCAGTGGTTCAGTGATTCAAAGATTGATGATGCTAGTATTGGTTGTTTTATGCTTCAATGATTTGTGAATGAATCATGGTCTTCAGATTGTAATGTTGTGCTTCAGGAGTATCCAGTTTGAAAATTGATGAAAAGTGGTACCTGAAGGAAAGAAGATTGTAGGCCAGCACCTACGTACTAGTATCTTAGCTAGTACAAGAGCAAAGGGGGTTGGAGCTCCCTTCCAAGGAATTTTGGAGAACGAGAGAAGGTTGAACCCTTCTGCAGGTTGTAGCCTGCGTACTGGTATAAGGCTGCACCAGTACAAAAGATTGTAAACTGAAGTTCTTATTAAAGAAAGATAGAGACGACTTGCAGCAGGTGGTTTTCACCCACATTGGGTTTCCACCTTATATCATGGTGTTCATGTTTGTGGCTTTTGTGTGATGATCTGTTCTGTTATACTGCATCTGTTTACTCTTAATATGGTGAATAATGACCTGATGCACTTAACTGAAGATAAACTAACTGAATTATAAGTTTTCTGGTTATACGCTGTTTTCTTTAGACACAGTAGCGTGTACACGCTGGTTCACTTAACTGAAGTAGCGTATATGTTTCTGAGCACTGAAAAAGTTTTATTGATCTGATAATACTGATTCACCCCCCCCCCTCTCAGTATTATTTCCAACACTCTATTGCTAGGTCTTAAACTGGTTAAGAAATTGGGAGCAACTAGTGTGTCAGTCCTAGGAGATTCTGATTTAATCATTCAATAGATAAAAGGGAAGTTCTTAACAAATGATCCCATATTAAGAGAGTACAGAGGAACAACTATAGAGATCCTCAATACATTTCTAGAAACTCAGCTTGCCAAAATCCCGAGAAAACATAACTTGCAAGCTCATAGCCTGGCAACATTTTCCAGCACCTGTAAATTACCATTTGAACCAAATCATCAATTCACAGCTGAAATTAGACACAGGCTAGCCATACCTGATAATGTAAAGAACTGGCAAGTGTTTGACAGTGATAATCAGATCAACAATTTTTTAACCCTAGAAGAAGAATTTTCTAGCACTAACATAGATGTAGATACAGTTAGTGAGTTTGATCCAACAAATCAAATAGAAACAGACATTTCAGCAGAAAATGCAACTCAAATGCTTCATCCAACGAAATTTACCAAAAAGGAAATACAGGATCTTAAAGAAATAGACATTGATGAGATTATTGAAGGAGAATCTGAAGTTATCAATTTGAAAGACAATCATTTGCCCAAAGGATTAACTCCTTTGGAAGATCTCTTTGATTTCAACGATATTCCAAAGAAACCCAATATGGAACCTCTAAAAGCATACATTGAATATCATAACATAGGAACTGAAGAAAATCCAAAAATGGTAAAATTATCCAAATCTTTACCCCCTGATCAAAACTTAAGTATGTTGAAATAATCAAAGAATTCTAGGATGTTTTTGCCTGGAGCTATGAAGACCTAAAATCCTATGACACCTCTGTAATTCAACATACAATACCCCTCAAGGAAAATCAAAAACCATTCAAACAAAAGCTCAGAAGAATTAACCCTGCACTGCTTCCTTTAATTGAAAAAGAAATCAAACGAATGCATGATGCAGGGTTAATTGCTCCAATTAGATTTTCAGAGTGGGTGTCTAATTTAGTGCTTACCAGGAAGAAAACAAGAGAAATCAGATTATGTGTTGACTTAAGAAATGTAAACAAGGTTTCTTTGAAAGACAATTACCCTTTACCTAAGATAGATCATATTTTAAAAAGGGTAGTAGGTGCTTCTAGGATTTCACTTTTGGATGGGTTTTCAGGTTACAATCAGATCCTGGTTCATCCTGATGACCAGGAAAATGCTGAATTTGTTGGCATTATGATTCAAGTGTTGTCCTTGATGGCAACTCACTCAGAGGTTAGTACAGGTGCTCAGAGGTTGGTACAGGTGATGGCAACTTAATCAGAAGACAGATCTTAGTACAGCATGCCAAGGAAGTTCATATACGCAGGTTCGTTAAGCCCAAGTCGCGTGTACACGCTAGTTGGATTCAGAAAAAGCACGTGTATGTGGAAAAGTACCTTTGGTCCATGGTGGTTAGTCCTTGGAAGTTGTGCCTATGGTTTCGGACCATTGTGTCTCGACGGGCGTGTCGATCCCTAGTTTTGAAGTTGATGGTATTGTGTTACTATGGTTTTGGCTCTTGGTATTGAGCAAGGCCTAAGGCTATATAAGGAGAAGAAGATCATTAGGCAAAATCATCTTTCGACAAGGCTTGAATATCTACGAGAGAAATAGATCTGATATGCAGGGTCTGGGTTGCTTGATATGAGCTAAGGAGAAATCACATCGGTGGATGGAAGACTAGATCTAAGGATAAATCGGGATCTAATGGTTTGAAATGCTCTATTATGATATGGTTGATTATGCGTATTTCTAGATCTGCATACTGTCGCAATATTATGTTCTGGATCTAACTGATGTCTGGTACAGCTGCAAGTTGAGAGAATCTATTTTTAGATCTGTACGCAGGTTGGCTTAGGTAAAAGCGCGTGTACACGCGGGTTTCGCTTATTGAAGTAGCGTATATCTCTTAAAGCTTGATTTTTGGGTTTGCAGTTGGATCTGACTGTTATTGCAGAGTTCTGTAGACTGCTCTGTGTTCTGGTATCTGGTGATTGACAGGGTTCAGTGGTTCAGTGATTCAAAGTTTGATAATACTAGTATTGGTTGTTTTATGCTTCATTGATCTGTTGTGAAAGTTGAATGAATTGGGGTCTACAGATTGTAATGTTGTGCTTCAGGAATATCCAGTCTGAAAATGTATGAAAGGTGGTACCTGAAGGAAAGAAGATTGTAGGTCAGCACCTACGTACTAGTATCTTGGCTAGTACAAGAGCAAAGGGGGTTGGAGCTCCCTTCCAAGGAAGTTTGGAGAACGAGAGAAGGTTGTAGCCTTCTGCAGGTTGTAGCCTGCGTACTGGTATAAGGCTGCACCAGTACAAAAGATTGTAAACTGAAGTTTCATATTAAAGAAAGATAGAGACAACTTGCAGCAGGTGGTTTTCACCCACATTGGGTTTCCACCTTATATCTTGGTGTTCATGTGTGTGGCTTTTGATCTGTTCTGTTATACTGCACCTGTTTACTGTTAATGTGGTGAATAATGTCCTGATGAACTTAACTGAAGAATAAGCTAACTAAATTATGAGTTTTCTTCTTATACGCTGTTTTATTTAGTCACAGTAGCGTGTACACGCTGGTTCACCTAACTGAAGTAGCGTATATGTTTCTGAGCATTGAAAAAGTTTGATTGATCTGATAATACTGATTCACCCCCCCTCTCAGTATTATTTCCAACAATTGGTATCAGAGCAGGTCCTTCAGAGAAGCTTGATCGCTTGAAGGTAGATCATTCATCATGAGCAACTACGAGAAAGAAGCATCAATCAGGCCACCGATTTTTGATGGGACAAATTTCAATTATTGGAAGGTAAGAGTTACTGCATATCTTCAATCTCTTGGTACAGAAGTTTGGAACATTGTAGAAACAGGCTATGCTTTTCCTTCAGCTACTCCTACAGATCCAGCTGAGAAAAAGCAGTATGAAACAAATGCAAAAGCAGTCAGTACTCTATTAGGAAGTATATCCCAAACAGAATTCATGAAGGTCATGCACTTCAAATCAGCAAAAGAGATATGGGACAAAATGATCACTAGCTATGAAGGAGATGAACAGGTAAAGCAAGCTAAACTTCAAACTCTCAGGATTCAATATGAGACTCTCAAGATGTATAATGATGAAAGTGTGGCTAATTATTTTCTTCGGGTAGATGAGATTGTTAATTGTATGAAAAATTTGGGTGAAGAAATAAAAGAGACTATAGTAGTTCAAAAGATTCTAAGATCATTATCCCCCAAGTTTGAATCTAAAGTATCTGCAATAGAAGAAAAAGAAAATCTTCGTGTTCTCACTATGTCTCAGCTACATGGAATTCTAACTGCTTATGAAATGAGAAAGGGAGGTCCATCTGACAGAAGGGAAGCTGCTTTTAAGGCATCAGGAAAAGAAGATTACTATGAAGCAAGCCATGTTCCAGAAGAAGAGGAAGAAGAATCAAATTTTGTCAGAAATCTTCAAAGGGGTTCTGGAAGGTTCAGAGGTAAGCTACCTTTCAAATGCTTTGCTTGTGGAAGAGTAGGTCATTATGCTGCAAAATGTCCTTATAAGGATAAAGGAAAAGAACCTGCTAGATGGAACAAGAAACAAAGTGCAAATAAGAAAAGCTACTACACCCATGAAGATAGTGATGGCTTATCAAACAGTGATGAAGATGAACAAGGTAATAAATATAAGCTGTTAATGGCATTTGAAGATGATGATTATGAGGATGCTGTAGATGTGGATAATCTCTATAATGAAATTACTAGACTCAAGAGATGCATAGAAGAAAAGAATGTGATCATTGATACTTTGCAATTTCAAATTGATGAAAAGGAAAAACATCTTGAAAAACTAGAAGGTGAAATTGTTGGTCTCAGAAAAGAAATTGAGAAAACAAAAGCTATTAATCTTAAGTTTGTCAAAGGATCTGAAACTTTGGATGAGATTATCAATGTGCAGCGGTCTCCTCTAAACAAGACAGGTTTGGGCTATAATGGAGAAACCTCTCAAGCATCCACCTCAAAAAGTTATCTTGATGCAGCAAGAAGAAATGAGCAGAAGAACAATGAAGATAATCAGGTAAAGCAGGGACGAATTACAAACAGAAACTATCAGGGACAATCCTTCTTAAGGGTGAACAAAAGCTACAACCAACCACAGGTAAAATCTTCTCAGTTTGGCTCAAGAATAGATGAAAATAGAAATTACAATCAGTTGGCTGGTAGATTCAATAACCGCAGAAGCTTCTTCAATGGACAATGCTTTTCTTGCCATAACTTTGGTCACAAAGCAGCTCAATGTGTTGCATATAAAACAATCATGACTAGGGAAGCTCAAAAACAAAGAAGTATGACAGGGATTACAAAAAGGACCTATAACAACTTTTCGGTTCTTGAAAATGAAGTTGAATGTTCTATTTGCAATAATTTTGGTCATAAAGACTCTGAATGCAGGAGCAGGTTTCAGGAGAAAAAGGAACAAGCCACGAGCACCAAAACATGGAGAATAAAGGAACCTCAAACAGAAAGATGTGGGATAGCATTTTATGCAGAAGGACAGGAAAATCTATGGTACATTGACAGTGGATGTTCGAAACATATGACAGGTGATAAAGAAAAACTTGAATCTTATTCTACTTTAGAAAAGGGAAAGAAAGTTTCTTTTGGAAATGATACTCCTGCAACTATAAAAGGAAAAGGTATTGCTCCTTTGAAAGAAAAGGTCAAGGCTGGAAATGTTTTGTATGTTGATGGATTGAAGCATAATCTACTAAGTGTCAGCCAGATGTGTGATCAAAAAACCGAGGTTATTTTCAGATCGAATGGATGTCTTGTTCGTGATCTTGATACAGGTAAAACAGTTCTCAAAGGCAAAAGAACTCCAAATAATCTGTACATATTTGAAGAAGGACAACAACAATGCTATCTTAGCAAGGATGAAGAGCACTGGTTATGGCATCGAAGGTTGGGACATCTAAGCTTCTCACAAATAAGGAAAGCATGCAAATATCAGGCAGTTCGCGATCTTCCAGATATCAAAATTCCAGACAACACCATATGCAAATCTTGTCAGTTTGGAAAGCAAACCAGAACTAACTTTCCAGAGAAGGAAGGATCAGCTAGCTTGCCTCTTGAGCTAGTCCATACAGATGTATGTGGTCCATTTAGGAAAAGGACACCTCGAGGAGAAGAATATCTGATATTATTCATTGATGATTTCTCAAGGTTTGTTTGGTTAGGGCTTATGAAGCACAAAGATGAAGCATTCGAAAAATTCAAATCCTTCAAAGCATTGGCTGAAAATGAATCAGGACACAAAATTAAGTGCCTCAGATCTGACAGAGGTGGGGAGTTCACATCAAATGAATTTTTCGATTTCTGCGATGAACATGGGATAAGAAGAGAATTCTCTACAGCTAGAACTCCTCAGCAAAATGGGGTTGTGGAAAGAATGAACAGAACTATCCAACAAATGGCTCGTGCTATGCTCGATGAATCAGGTACTCCTGCAACCTTCTGGGGTGAAGCTGCACATGCTGCTGTTATTATTCTTAACAAAACAAATGTCCGAGTAAACAGCACTCAAACACCTCATGAGCTTTGGAGTGGTAAAACTCCTTCCGTGAAGCACTTCAAAATCTTTGGGAGCAAATGTTATATTAAGAATACTGATGAGCAACTTGGCAAACTTGAACCTAGAGCAGATGAGGGCATTCTTCTTGGTTATTCTCCACATAGCAAAGCATACAAGTGCTACAATAAAAGACTTGGCAGAATTGTTGACAGTATTGATATAGTGGTTGATGAGAAGGGATATATTCCTAGGCAAGTTCATCATGAAGACATTGAAGAAGATGAAGGTTACTCTCAAAGGCGAAATGATGAAGAAGAAGAACCTCAAGAAGAAGAAGAATCTCAAGAAGAACCAGAGGAGCAGACAAGAATAGAAGAGAAGACTCCATCCAGATATGTTCAAAAGAATCATCCAGAAACTCAGATTGTGGGGCAGAAAGAAGCAGGAGTACAAACAAGAAGGACACTTGCAGAAGCTTCAAGCTACTTGGCATTACTCTCCTCCACTGAACCACAAAATGTGAAAGAGGCATGCAAAGATGAATGTTGGGTCAAAGCAATGGATGAAGAACTTGAGCAAATCGAAAAGAACAACACTTGGGAATTAGTTCCTAGACCAAAAGATAAGAATGTAATAGGAACAAAATGGGTCTTCAAGAATAAATTAAATGAAAATGGAGAAGTAATTAGAAACAAGGCCAGACTTGTTTGTAAAGGGTATGCACAGCAAGAAGGAATAGATTTTGAAGAGACCTTTGCTCCTGTGGCAAGACTTGAGGCCATCCGAATGTTCCTTGCTCTCTCAAGCTTTCAAAACTTCAAGGTATTTCAAATGGACGTGAAATCAGCCTTCCTGAATGGAGACTTAGAAGAAGAAGTATATATTGAGCAGCCAGATGGTTTCATTCTTGGGAATGATCCAAACCTTGTATGCAGATTGAAAAAGGCACTCTATGGACTCAAACAAGCTCCAAGGGCTTGGTACTATCGGTTGGACAAATATCTTCACCAACAAGGCTTTTCAAAAGGATCAGCAGATAGCAATCTCTATATAAAAGTTGAAAATAACAAATTGCTAATTCTTGTTGTTTATGTAGATGATATTATTTTTGGCAGCAATGAAGAGACTATGAGTCAAAACTTTGCCTTGGTTATGCAGAAAGAATTCGAAATGTCACTTCTTGGAGAATTGACATATTTTCTTGGATTGCAAATCCAACAAAATGAAGGAGGTATCTTCTTGTCTCAAACCAAATACCTCAAGCAGATCTTGAAGAAGTATGGCATGGAAGAGTCAAAGCCAGTATGTACACCCATGGTTACAGGATGCAGCCTCAGTGCAAATGATGAATCAGCAGCAGTTCACCAACCCACTTATAGATCCATGATTGGGAGTTTGCTTTATTTGACAGGTACTCGACCAGATATTACACATGCAGTAGGAATGGTTGGAAGATTTCAAGCCAACCCAAAGGAAACTCATCTTCAGGCAGTCAAAAGAATCTTCAAATATCTTCAAGGGACCCAAAACTATGGCTTATGGTATCCTAGAAATACAGATCTCACTCTTCATGCTTACACAGATGCAGATTGGGCTGGAAGTGTGGATGATAGGAAAAGCACAAGTGGTGGTGCTTTCTTCATGGGTTCCAGATTAGTATCTTGGTTCAGCAAGAAACAAAGTTCGATTGCCTTATCTACAGCTGAAGCAGAATATGTGGCTGCAGCATCTTGTTGCACACAACTTCTTTGGATGATGCAGACCTTGCAGGACTTTCAAATCACTTGCACTCCACCCATCTCTATCTTATGTGATAATACAAGTGCAATCAGCATTTCAAAGAATCCAGTCATGCACTCAAAGACCAAGCACATACCAATCAAGTACCATTTTCTTCGGGAACAAGTGCTTGAGCAGAAGGTCAAGTTGGAGTATGTTCCTTCTAAGGAACAAGTTGCTGATATTCTCACAAAACCACTGCCCAGGGAAACTTTTGAATATCTCAGACAAAAGCTGGGAGTAGTTGATGCCTCATCCTGCTGTTGAAGCTTGTCTGTTCTACAGAAAAGTTGGTATACGCAAGTTACGAAAGGTATATACGCGTATACACGCGGATTTATGTTGGGAAAGTCGCGTGTATGGTGTACGCTTGTTGCAGAGATTATATCCGCGTACATACGCCGTTTCATGCAGGATAAATCGCGTATATGAAGTTCTGAACAGCAAAGGCAAACTCTGGAGTTCTGAACAGCAATGGGTATGTCAGAATTCTTCAGGCACAGGTTCAGGGGGAGCAGCTTAAAAGTCTCATAAAGCATTGTTGGCATTCAGATGTTTTGGTTGTTGATTTCAGGAAAAGGAGCTCGGAAAGAAATCCTGGTTGCTGATCTAAAAAGATGTTTATCATATGCTGCTGGTGACTTTCATAAGTTTTGGTCTAGATCTGTTGTCTCTATGTCATGTATCTCTCTTGTGATATCTCTTTTATAGTGTCAAGGTCATGTAACGGCCTATGTTGGTTTCCCCACTATGCCTGGGATGAATGCTGTAATATAATTGGTTGTTTATGATATGTCCCCTCTTGGTAGGGAGTATGGATGTATGTATTGAGTCTTTTGGTGATAGGACGGTCCCTTATGGTGTATAAGTCTTGGTTCTTGTTGAAGAACATCTTTTGCAGATCTGGCCTACTGTCAGGAGGAGCATGAGTCAGCACAGCCAAGCAGAGGTATCAGCATGTCCTCAGGGGGAGCACAGCCCTTTGCCCTTGACGTCAAAGGGGGAGAGTGACTTGGTGTGGTGGTTGCCATCAAGTCCAAAGGGGGAGATTGTTGGCATTATGATTCAAGTGTTGTCCTTGATGGCAACTCACTCAGAGGTTAGTACAGGTGCTCAGAGGTTGGTACAGGTGATGGCAACTTAATCAGAAGATAGATCTTAGTACAGCATGCCAAGGAAGTTCATATACGCAGGTTCGTTAAGCCCAAGTCGCGTGTACACGCTAGTTGGATTCAGAAAAAGCGCGTGTATGTGGAAAAGTACCTTTGGTCCATGGTGGTTAGTCCTTGGAAGTTGTGCCTATGGTTTCGGACCATTGTGTATCGACGGGCGTGTCGATCCCTAGTTTTGAAGTTGATGGTATTGTGTTACTATGGTTTTGGCTCTTGGTATTGAGCAAGGCCTAAGGCTATATAAGGAGAAGAAGATCATTAGGCAAAATCATCTTTCGACAAGGCTTGAATATCTAAGAGAGAAAGAGATCTGATATGCAGGGTCTGGGTTGCTTGATATGAGCTAAGGAGAAATCACATCGGTGGATGGAAGACTAGATCTAAGGATAAATCGGGATCTAATGGTTTGAAATGCTCTATTATGATATGGTTGATTATGCGTATTTCTAGATCTGCATACTGTCGCAATATTATGTTCTGGATCTAACTGATGTCTGGTACAGCTGCAAGTTGAGAGAATCTATTTTTAGATCTGTACGCAGGTTGGCTTAGGTAAAAGCGCGTGTACACGCGGGTTTCGCTTATTGAAGTAGCGTATATCTCTTAAAGCTTGATTTTTGGGTTTGCAGTTGGATCTGACTGTTATTGCAGAGTTCTGTAGACTGCTCTGTGTTCTGGTATCTGGTGATTGACAGGGTTCAGTGGTTCAGTGATTCAAAGTTTGATAATACTAGTATTGGTTGTTTTATGCTTCATTGATCTGTTGTGAAAGTTGAATGAATTGGGGTCTACAGATTGTAATGTTGTGCTTCAGGAATATCCAGTCTGAAAATGTATGAAAGGTGGTACCTGAAGGAAAGAAGATTGTAGGTCAGCACCTACGTACTAGTATCTTGGCTAGTACAAGAGCAAAGGGGGTTGGAGCTCCCTTCCAAGGAAGTTTGGAGAACGAGAGAAGGTTGTAGCCTTCTGCAGGTTGTAGCCTGCGTACTGGTATAAGGCTGCACCAGTACAAAAGATTGTAAACTGAAGTTTCATATTAAAGAAAGATAGAGACAACTTGCAGCAGGTGGTTTTCACCCACATTGGGTTTCCACCTTATATCTTGGTGTTCATGTGTGTGGCTTTTGATCTGTTCTGTTATACTGCACCTGTTTACTGTTAATGTGGTGAATAATGTCCTGATGAACTTAACTGAAGAATAAGCTAACTAAATTATGAGTTTTCTTCTTATACGCTGTTTTATTTAGTCACAGTAGCGTGTACACGCTGGTTAACCTAACTGAAGTAGCCTATATGTTTCTGAGCATTGAAAAAGTTTGATTGATCTGATAATACTGATTCACCCCCCCCTCTCAGTATTATTTCCAACAGAATTTACAACACCATGGGGTACATTCAAATATGTTAAAATGCCATTCGGACTTAAGAATGCAGGGGCAACCTTTCAACGAGCAATGGACATAGCTTTTGCAAAATAAATTCATGATTTTCTGGTTATATATCTAGATGACCTGACTGTATTTTCCGAATCAAATCAGAAACATTTAGATCATCTCAAAGAAGTGTTTTTAAAATGTAGAAAGTATGGTATTTCGTTAAATCTTAAAAAAAAATTGTTTGGTCTAGAAGAAGGCAAACTATTAGGCCATATTATCTCCAAAGATGGCATCAGAATTGATCCTGCTAGAATAGAAGCTATTCTGCAAATACCCCACCCTAGAAATGTTAAAGAACTTCAAGCTTTCCTAGGAAAGATTAACTTTTTAAGAAGATTCATATCTAATTTGGCTGAATTAATTAGATTGTTGAACAATATGTTAAAAAAGGATTCAAAGGTTAAATGGATAGTAGAAGCCAAACAAGCATTTGAAGAAATTAAAATGGCTTTGACCAGAACACCAATCCTTACAAGTCCAAAGTTTGATAGAGACTTCATAATTTTTTCATTTGCATCAGAACACACTATAGTAGCTATTTTACTACAAAAATATGATCAAGGATGTGAAAAACCCATAGCCTTTTTTAGTAAAGCACTTAGAGATGCACCTCTAAATTACAAAATCATGGAAAAACAGGCTTTTGCACTTGTGAAAGCTATTAAAGACTTCAGAGTCTATATATTGTACTCCCATGTAATAGCCTATGTACCAAATGTTGTTGTCAAAGACATCCTGACTCAGGATGGAATTGAAGGCAAACGAGGTAAATGGATAGCTAATATATTGGAGTATGATATTGAGATAAAACCTACAAAGCTTATAAAAGGACATGGATTGGCTAAACTCATGACTGAAACAAACTTTCAAGCCCTGGATATTAATGAACTGGATAATGAACATGAGATGGTGACTCCACAAATAAGCCAAACCTTCTTAGAATCACCTTGGTATGCTGATATAACTCATGTATTATTAAACCTGCAGGCTCCTCTAGGGTTATCTAGAACAAAGAAAAGTTTTTTCAAGATGAAAGCTTCAAAATTTTGTATTTTAGATAATGCTCTCTTTTGGAAAAATCATGAAGGTATTCTATTGAATTGTTTAATAAAAGAAGAAGCTAACAAGGTTCTCAAAGAATTTCATGCAGGGGACTGCGGTGGACATCTTTACTGGAAATCAACTGCAGACAAAATCCTAAGGGATGGATTTTACTGGCCAACCTTGTTCGTTGATGTAAAGAAGTTTGTCATTGCTTTCCAGAAATGCCAAATTTTTGAAGGCAAAAGGAAATTTTTACCCTTACCCTTGAGACCAATTTCCACTGAAAAGCCCTTTCAACAATGGGGTTTGGACTTCATTGGAGAAATACACCCTCCCTCTTCTGGCCAACATAAATGGATCCTCACTGCCACAGACTATTTCACCAAATGTATAGAAGCCATTCCTTCTAGAAAAGCCAATGATACAGTGATTATAGGATTCTTAGAAACCAACATATTGTCTAGATTTGGCTATCCTGAAAAGATCATAACCGATAATGCTGCTACCTTCAAGTCCAAGAAAATGATAAATTTCTGTAACAAATACCATATCACTTTAGGGCATTCCACAGCATATTACCCTCAAGTAAATGGTCTATCTGAATCTTCCAATAAAAGCCTAATTACTATTATTAACAAATTGTTGGAAGAGAACAAGAAAAACTGGCACAAGAAACTTATAAATGCATGATGAGCAGACAGACCTACTACAAAGAGATCTTTTGGAACTAGCCCTTATGAGTTAGTTTATAGCATGGAGGTTGTATTTCCTTCATCTTTAGGAGTTCCTGTAATGAAATTACTGCAAGAAGCTCAGGTGGAACCCAATGACATTCAAAGGAGAATAAATCAGACCATCCATTTGCAGCAGACCAGAGAAGAAGTGCACCAAAGATCCCAAGTGTTATAAGAAAAACTCAAGAAAATATTTGATAAAAGGACCAAAGCAGAAGACTTCTATCTTGGAGACAAAGTTCTAAGGTGGGATTCCAGGAGAGAAGACAAAGGAAAACATAGTAAGTTTGACTTCCTGTGGAAAGGGCCATTTATCATCCAGACATTGCAAGGGAACAATACTTACTTTCTGAAGAGCCTGGATGGTACAGAAATAGAAGAAGGACCAGTGAATGGTTGAATGCTGAAACATTACTTTGATCCAGTTTTTTAATGTATTCTGACTCTAACATGTACATACTATATCCTTAATAATGTCACAGTTTGGATTGGATAGTAACTTGCTGCAGTTGAAGCCTGAAGAGAAGGCCCTAAGCTTCACAAGTGTCCTGTCATATATACAATAAAGCAACTGGAAAAAGGCGATTTCAGATCATAATCTAAGTTATTCAGAAGGCCATCTGGCCTGCTGTTCTTGACTTTCCACCAGGAAAAGCCATCCCCAAGTGGAGTCACTGTTATACTGCTATACCAATAGGTATCATATTTCATGATTGACTTGTTGAGCTCTGTAATATGTTCATTCCTTTCATTGTTGCAAAGGTTTTCCATATTATCGAAAAATCAAAAAAATGTAAAAAATGTAAAGAGGGTATGCCCTAAAAGAAAAATCAAAGGGTAAGAAAATAAATAAGATGGTCGAAAAAATGAGTAGAAATGAACTCCAAACAAAAATAGACCAAGAAAGTGTGCAAGTCCAAAATACCACTACTTTTTATTTTCTGTAATAAGCATTTTTTGCAGCTTGTTAATTTATGCCACAATTGATGAATGGCCAAATAGTTTAATCTTGGCTAGTTCATATTTGAATTTCCTGTTTTAGAGATAAAGAATAAAATCTGACCAAACTGTTCAATCTTGGCAGATAAGTAGATAGGTAGAGTAAATAAAAAGGAGCTCAACAGTTAAATCTGAGCCCTTGGATGTAATAAGTGTAGACTTAGGTAGGCTTACCATGAAAAGAAAAGAAGATTGATAAGGGTTTGCCAGTCTAAGTGCACCCAAATAAAGAAGAAAAAATGTTAGGCCAAAGTAGGCAGGGTAGGTAGATGGTGTTGCAGAATGATACTTGTGATAGATTATGTCTCTAAATGTGTTAATCTTTATCTCTATCACAAGTGCAAGGCAGATATTATACTTGATGCAGCTCAAGCGAGGCAATGTTACATAACTAAACTCCCTTTCATACTTTTCCCTGATCATTCATTAACTCCCCAAAAAATATTAAGATCTGTTCTTAATATCACTCAAAAACCACTCATTCCATTTCATAATGATTGCCTAAGTAAAACCCCATTTTACTTAGGAAAATGGCCACCTTTCTCATACAAACCCCCTTTTCCCCCTTCAAAGCCTAAGTTTAAATATATAGGCAAAGAGTTTTTTAACTTGGTGCTTTCATTTCATAAATTCATATTAATTTTTAACATTTATTATATATAAATCCCTTACAATATACCCTTCCCTGTATTATGTATAAAACCCCGATATTTAAGATATTCCCACCCCTGGTTGAAATATAACCGTAGACGCCATTTAACGAGATTAATAGACTTTTCTGAAGTCTATTAATAACTGTCCCCCGCTGCACGATAATGTGATTAATTAACCATCTGGGTTAATTAACAGAAACCCCACGGACCAATCACATCACCCTGATGCGATTAAAAGTGTTCAAATGCACCAGGCCCGCAATAGTTAAACCTCTGCGATGTTCCACGCCTGTCCGCCGCTCGATCTATGCCTGTTCATCCGACGGTCTACATTGATTTCGCGACCCCCCTTGTGACCGCTTTTTAACTCGCAATCACAAGGCGGTTTTGCCCGCTACTCCCGCCACGCGTCACGCAGTCGATGTGATCGCTCGCCCTCCGCCCAAAACCACCCAGCCCCAAAAGCGGTGCGATCAAAACCACTAACCGCCTTTCGCTGATGTCAGGTCTGCTCCACTGACGTCATCCACCACGTCACCTGCCACGTCATCCACCCTCTGCTGACGTCATCTGCCCAATAAACGCCAAAAACTCCCGCCAACCATTGTTTTGCTGAATAAAATGAATAAAATGCCATTTTTGTTGTTGTTCGCTGCGTCCAGTATTTCCAGGCAGAAACAACGACCGAGGCCAGCAGTCCAGTTTCAAACCGGCGCCCGACTAGAAGAGCTACACCATGAGCTCCGAGTTGCCATTTCAACCTGTCAGTGTACTGTTTCCTTCTTCAATGCAGAAGGCCCGAATTCCGGTTTGAAAATACAAAGAAACTAAAGAAAACCCCTTGTAACCCTGAAAGGTTGCACCCCTCAACGTTCCTCATGGAAAATATGTTGGAAATATTGTTAAAATTTCACCCTTGGGTAAAAGTTAAATGTTGAGATATTTATCAGACAGAGTTATCTACCAGATAGCGATGAATAGTGGTCAAAACATGTCGAAGAGTATCATCAAGGTTAAAGAGTATCATTAAGAACAGGGCAGCCAGCACAGAGTTACCGAAGAAAGACAACTGCAAGTCGAATCCTAGGGCCTGCCTCCAGCACATTCAACAAAAACAGGACCAACACAACACCAGTTTATCTTTTCCCTATTTTCAAGGCTAGCTGTTTCTATTTACTTTTGAAACTATTTTTAGTCATCCTAGATATTATCTCACTTTGTTATGAGATATTTGTTGTATAATTTTCTGAATAAATACCCCCTCAATTGGAGTATTGGGGGTGGATTCCTAGACTTTGCTGTAATATTGATTATTTGGAATAAAGAGTTGTTGGAATCAACTGTTGCATGGCCTACTGGATGAAGAATTGAAGCAGAGGACTTGTCACAGACTTCTTGAATCAACCACTGGATCAATAAGTCCTCTATATCTTATGTTTTAAAGTTTTCTTAGTTTATTACATCATCTGTGTTTCACAATCTGAATGATAAAGAAAAGATTTAATTTTAGAATATGCTTGATTGCACTCTGTTTTCAAGTCATTATTGTTCTCTGTGTTTTCTTCAGAATTAGGATAAGCAGTGAAATCTTAATTGTTAAAGAATACTTAACTGCTCCTTATCAATAATCATCCAATTTCCCTCTTTAAATAGGTTGAAAGATCCTTAACTGCCCTTCACCCAATTTGAGCCCATTCCATCTATTTCAAGTCTTTATTTGTTCCCTGTTTGACTACCTTGCTCTGTGAAACCATCCTCTATTAAGAAACCCAATCCAGAAATCCATATTCTTTGACTCCATCAGCCCAATGGACTGAATTACTCTATCTTACCTCTTTGTTCTATTGAATCTCACCACCCAAACTCAAACAAAACTCTTGAACTTCATAACTAGCCTAATACCTTTAAAAATAAAGCTAAATCACAAAGAGAGAGCCTTCTCTGGATACATATTAGCTAGATTCTGTATCTAAAAGATTGGTTAGTGGTTACCTCGGCCTCCTTTCTCTTTTTTACAACTTTTGGGAAAACCTGAGTGATAACATGTTCTATGTGTTTTTTCATGCCCAAGTCATAAGAAATGACACTCATTTGAATTTCGTAAGAAGAAAAATAGACAGATATTTTTGAAAACTTTATTAGCGAGGAAAACTTGGATATTCTCAGATTAAAGGAAGAAAAATGTAATTTTCCAAACAATATTGGTAAAAATTGTCACTCCCTGTGTATTTATTTATGGTTTTTTGTCTCTTAAAATAAACAACTCGGGAATATCCTGAAAACATTTGTGGCCTATACATACCAGATTGCTTGGTGTTGAGATCGATTTGGTGTTGTTCTGAGTCCCTAAAATCCATATGTATGTCTTTATTTGCCTCTGTCGTTTGATAATTAAAGAATAAAATGGATTGATAAAGGGTTTGTGTAAAAACTTAAGATTCTCATGATTTACACCCTACTTCTCAGCTCTTTGAGTTTTCATGAGACCTTTTTCGATTACTCCTTTCTTGATGCTAGTTGTTTGTTTCTCATACAACTCCCAAACTAAAAAACTAAAGTTCTTACCTGTAGTTACCCATAAAGTGATTTCTAAATCCAAGAGATAGATTGTTTGTTGACACGTTGCAAAAATAAATTTTGGCATCAATTTCATATTTATAGGTTTCAATTTGGATTTCCTGTGAGGATTTACTACGAGATTTTTGGGATATATTACCTGTAAAGGGAATGCATAACTAGTTTTCTGAACTGTAACTATTGTCCTACCCTTGAATATCATATTCTAGAGTCAATTCATTTAACTAGTCTCGGCTCTTTGACGACTTTAGAAAAATAATATAAATCACTAGTTTTGTCCCTTACCTCTTTTGATACCTTCATTTTCTAGTGTTTTTGAAGCTTCTCTTTAAACATTTTGATTGCTCCTATAGGTTTTCTTCTATGAGAAATGTAGCTTGGACATCTCCTGTAAGCTCTCTGCTCAACTCTTCATAGAGACCAACTTGGAACTCACATTTAAAAGTTATGGGAGGTAATTCTTGCAATATTTCATGTAGTTTCCTTCACTTTATACCAAATTCTTATGACTCCCGAGTGTTGTAGGCAGACTTCTACGACCCATGCACATATATTATGTCTCTTTCAAATCATTTCTTCATGCATCATTGATTTGTACATGGAATTTATTTGAAATGTTGTACATATAATATCATTTTTATGATTTGGCTTGTTTCATGTTCACTTCCTATTTTTGTAATAATTTACCATCACAAAGATTGATTGAAATCCATAATAAGTATTTTGATCAACTAGCATACCAATTTCGTATTTGATCTTTGACTTTTTGTATCAACTTTCCAGGCTTTTTATGATAGGAACAGGGATATCCTCATTCTGTGATTTTTCTTCGAAGTTGCCTTTATGATTTGATTCTTTTGCATGGAGAAGAATATGAAGTATGATAACCCAATACTCTATTTGTTACTATGCACTCATGAAACCAATTTATGATATTGCTCTTGACTCTCTTCTATAACTTATACAATCCTTTTGATCTTATTTCCT
Source organism: Pinus tabuliformis (assembly GCA_031772625.1). Classification (NCBI taxonomy): domain Eukaryota; kingdom Viridiplantae; phylum Streptophyta; class Pinopsida; order Pinales; family Pinaceae; genus Pinus; species Pinus tabuliformis. The sequence continues at coordinate 1,280,599,399 of CM062809.1, forward strand.
ATATCTGCTTCTGAAAGGTTGTTTCTTTAAAGGACCACTTCAAGGTCATTTAAAAAAAACAGAGTTTCATTTTTACTGAAAATGACTATCTTTTAAAACAAAGGATTCTTACAAGCTTTGATCTCTAAATATTGCCTTTCTTCAATTTTTTTTCTAAGTACAAAATTTTTAATAGCCTTTCCTCAATTCCCACTTACAACTTACTCTGAGATTAACCCCTTCTGATTTAATTTTTCAGAGAACACTTTATTCTTTTCTCTTTTCAATCATATTGCATTGTTTTTGCTAGAAAGGAAAGGAGGTTTTCCCTATGATTTTGGCTTAATTTTGAGGAAAAATGGAAGCATAGAAAGAGTTTATGGAAGGGTTTATAGAGTGAAGGATAGTTTTATGCAGAAATAGACATTAGGGGAATTTTGAGGTCCAAAATGGGTCTCCTAAGAAAATTATAAAAAAATAGTGGAAATAATAAAATAAGATTAATTACATCATCAAATTTTAGAGGGAAAAAAGAAAAAAATATTTTTTCAAATCGTATTTTTAACTTATCTCCCTATGGGTTTACTCAAATTTTGAGCGGAAACACTTATTGGATGCAAAATTTGATTTATCATCCAAGGAGTACCCATGTTGCATGCTCTCGATGGACCATATTATGCGAAAAATGAGAAATAGATGAAAAACATTATTACAATCACATTTTTTCATGTGTTTCTCATTTTTCGTGTAGCAGGGTCCATCAAAAGCATGAAACATGGGGACTCTTTTGATGAGGAATTAAATTTTGCATCCAATGAGTACTCCCACTTGAAATTTGAGTAAAACATTAGAGAGATAATTTGAAAACATGAGTTGAAAAAGTAGTATTATTATTTTATTATTTTTTAATCTTTTTACTTTTTTTACTCCAAAAATGGTGAATCAATCCCCATGGTTGACATCATCATCTTGAATCCTATTGGTTCTTATAAAGTTTATTTTGGTTGTACATATTTCTTTGGAGGCCCATTTTAGACCTCAAAATTCCCCTAATGAAGGATGCATCAAGGTTTTAGTAGTCTTTAATTACAAGTGTCAATTCAAAATCAAAAGAATTAAAACAAAAAAATTCACTTATAGAACTTTCCATTGGTTCCTTGATTGTAGCTTGATTGTAGAAGTATCTTTGTAGAAATAGGCTCCTTCTTTGTTTCTCTTGAGATGAAGTAGTCCTCTTGTGTAAATAGATTTTCTTTGAGATGAAGTAGTCCTTTTGAAGTAGCGTCTTTGATCGTCACTTAAAATATAACCTTTTTTCTTTTCACAGGTCCCCTCTTACAATTTTTTTGTTGTTGAATGTTCAGGTCCCTCTAAAATTTAATAGCTTGAATTTGAAGTAGCTTGAAGTAATTGATTTTTGATGATGGTAAGCATACAATATGATGATGGTGGATAGAATAACAAATGTATAAATGATTTTGTTTCTCTCTCCCCCTTGCTTATTTGGAGACTTGTCCTCAAGTCTACAGTGTCAACCTAATAAATGAACTGAAAATAAAGGAATTCATATTGGCCAATTAACCTGGATTTATTCTGTGCGAGAAGTATGGATTTTCACAACCAAATATTTTTATTATTTATTATTTATTATTATTATTATTATTATATTTTTATTATATTTTATATTTTTTTCTGCAATTAAGGAAGACATGTGATTATGCTTTTCCAAAACTTGCATGTCTTCTTCTGCTGAAAGTTTCTTCAAAAAATTATCCTTATTCACTGGCTTATTGTACACTTTTAGTCTATGTCCATTGACTAAGAATGATGTTGCAGGTTCGTTTATTATTTTAATTGTCACTCATCCATTGTCAAAGATTTCTTCTATTTCATATGGGCCTAGCGAGTGAGTACTAAAGTTTTCTTTGAAATATTTATATTTCAAATAAAAAAGAATTTCCCAGACCCCTATATGAAAAATGTTCTTCTTAATAAATATGTCATGCCATTTCTTTATTTATTGCTACACTAATGATGTATGTTCTATAGCTTGTTTTCTGATCTCATATAATTGATTGAGCTGCATTATTCTTTGTTGATGTGCTTTTGACAGGTCCAATCCTGATTATGCTGGAAGTTTGTATGTATGGATCTGGAATCCAATTGGTAACAAAACTTCTTTTCCACAAACAAGCTGATAGGGGCTAAATCCAGTGGTATTCTTCCATGTTATTCTATAAGCCCATAATGCTTCATTCAATTTCTCTGACCAATCCTTCCTATGCATATTCATTGTCTTTGTCATGATGTTCTCAAGGGCTTTATTTGTTGACTCCACTTGTTCATTTGCGTCAGGGTGATATGGAGTTGATTTCTTGTGCTTGATTTTGTAACTCTTTGTAATGTCCCTAACAAGATTAGAAAGTAAATTGTGCTCCTTGAACTGTGACTATCCTTCTTGGAACTCCAAATCTTACAAATATCTCTTCAAAAAGAAAACATACTACTACAGTGTTTGTTTCCTTAGTCACTTCTTTGGCCTCCACCCATTTTGTTACATAGTCAGTACAACTAAGTTGTATTTCTTACCATTAGAGGGTGGGTTGATAGGACCCACAAATTCAATATCCCATTGCTCAAATGGCTTTATAAGTACTTGTGGTTTTAATGGAATTTCATCAGAAACTATAGGTGTGCCTATCCTTTGGCAGTTGTCACACTTGTTAACATAAGTCTTTGAGTATCTGAATATTTGTGGCCAATAATAGCCTAGATTAAAGACCTTGTATGTTTTTCTTTTCCCTGCAAAATGAACACCACATGGTTCATCATGACATGCTTTTAAAATATTGAAAATTTCATCTTCTCTTATGAACTTTCAAATTAAAATATCTGGTCCAGTGTAGAAAATGTCTCCATTAACGCAACTATGTCTAGCAATATCTCTAATTATTTTCTTTTTCTGTTTATTTGTAAAATGAGAAGTCAATTTTTTGGATGATAGATAATTAGTTATGTCAGCAAACTATGGGGTTTTAGTTGTTATAGCAAACAAGTGCTCATCGAGAAAATGACCAGAAATAGGAACAATCTCACTAGGAAGATGAAGCCTTGACAGGAAACCTGCCACTTGATTGTCTTTTCTTGGTCGATCCAAAATAGTAACATTAAACTCTTGCATTAATAACAACCATCTAGTGATTCTTCCATTAGTGATAGGTTTGTTCATTAGATATTTTATGGTTGAATGATCAATATGAATGAACACTTGATATCCTATTATGTAATGTCTGAATTTATTTACTGCATGCACAAAAACTAGAATTTCTATTTCAATTATTGTATAATTCAACTTTGTTGGAGTTATATTTTTGCTGATGAAATATATAACATAGTTAAATTGATTTTCTTTTTTTCCTAGAGATGCTCCTATTGTTTTATCGGATGCATTAGTGGATATGTTAAATTGTAATGACCAATTTTGTCCTCTGAGAATTGATGCTATGGAAAATTTTTGTTTGAGTTTATCGAATGCATGTCGACAATCAATATTCCATTTAAATCCTATGTCTTTTGTAAGTAGTTTAAATAATGGAAAAGATATTTTACTGAAATTTTCAATGAATATTTAGTAATAGCCCGCATATCCCAAGAAACTTCTTACTTGTTTTTTAGTTGTTGGTGGTAATAGGTTTACAATGATTTCTATATTTTTTGGATCCACCTTTATTCCAGATGATGAAATATGGTGTTCCAACACTATTCCTTTAGTTAGCATCATAAAACATTTCTCATTTCTAAGAGATAGATTTGTGTCCATGCATATTTGTAAAACGTTTTCCAAATTGTTTAAAAAATCATCAAATGTATTTCCATAAATAGTACAATCATCCATGTAAACCTATACACATTCATGTATAAGATCAACAAATATGGCTAAGACTACTCTTTGGAAAGTAACAGGAGCATTACATAATCCAAAAGGTAACACATTGTAAGCATATGTACCCCATGGACAAGTAAATGTAGTTTTTTTCTAATCCTATAACGCTATCTTGATTTGATTTTAACCACTAAATCCATCAAGAAAGGAAAATAACTTCTTCTCTACTAATGATTCTAGTACTTGATCGATGAATAGTAGTAGGAAATGATCCTTAAGAGTTGCCTTATTCGATTCCCTATAGTCTACAAAGATTCTCCATTTTCCATTTTTCATAGGAACCACAACTAAGGGAGAAACCCATTGACTATCAAAGATGGGGTAGATAAATCCTATCTCTAATATTTTTTGCAATTCTTCTTTTACTATCTCCTTCATCATTGGATTCATTATTCTTTATGGTTGTCTTACAAGTTTGATAGTTTCATATGTGTATATATGGTGGATACATGTTTTTGGATGAATTCCCTACATATCTGTATAATCCCAAGAAAAAAAAATAGTATTTATTTAATAGTACAATTACTTGTTCTTCCTGCGATGATTGTAAATTGTTACCAACGTTAAGATTCTTTCCGGGGTTGATTTGAATCACTTTACTTTGAGAATTTGTAATTGAGTTAATAGGAAAAATTGCTTCAAATGATGTTTGCAATGAATTAATAGTGCAATTTTCCTGAAAAAATTTGATCTAACAATTGATTTACAACTTCATATTGGATGGTTCTTAGATTCTCTAAAATATCAGGTTCTGAAATGAAGAGATCTTTTAAGTCTTGATTATCCTCTTCTCTAAAATAAAAAACTTGATTAATGCTTAGAATAGGTTGAATTTATTCTTTTTGTTCATCATGACAAGATAATAAAGAAGGAGATTGAGTAGGAGGATAGAGTTTTACGTGCTTTCTTTCATTTCCATGTGATATGATCATATTTCCTGATCTACATCCAATAAAGCCATCGGTTGTGGCTAACCATGATCTGCCAAGAATTAAAGGATGGCCTTCTAAGTTTGATTTTGGTTGTAGGAGTAGGAAGTCTACAGGATATTCCCAAGAATCTAAAGAAACAATGATATCTTCAAGTAATGCTTCTATCACTACTTTGGATCTATCAACTAGTTCGAAAATTATATTGGTTGGTCAGATATTTGGCAAGTTCAAACATTTCATGGTTTCTATTGTCATGACATTAGTAGAAGCTCCTAAGTCATTTAGAGTTTTAGAAACTGAATTTTTTTTTATTAAAATTCTTACCATAGGTATTTTGGGATCAAAATATTTTGCAAGTATGGTATTTGTTGACATAGGACTAGCTAATTCTGCAATGACATGAATCGTACCTCGATCTTGATTTCTTTTTCCAGTTTTCTTTGTGCACAATTCCTTAATTGCCTTTGTATAAATAGGAATATCTTTAATAGCGCGCAATAAAGGAATTTTAACATAAGAATTTTTCAATTCATCTAAAATATCAAATTTAGGAAGAGAGATTAAAGATTTTTTCTCTACTAACCTTTCCAGAAAAGGAGGTGTTTGAGTTGTTATTATTCTATTCTTCTGAATTTGATGTTCTGCATTAAGTTTTTCAAGATTTCTCTCCTCCTCAATTTGTTCTTCTATAATCATAGGAGAGTCTTTTTGTAAGATTTTTCCAGACCTTAAGTGGATGTTTTGAATAGGAAGAATTGAATATGATGTTCCTTCTTCAATATTGTAGATTGGCCTCTCCACTTTGTTACTTGGATTTTCTACCAGTTGGGTTGGTAATTGAGTTGGTCTGGGTGGTGTTTGGTTAGAAGGAAGTTGAAGCTACTAAGGTTGTGTTAGTGCAGGCAATGACTTTTGTGTAAATGGATTTTATTGAGGGGGTTGCTAGAATTGCTGATATGGAAATGGTTGTTGATATGATTGGTGAGGATAAGATTGATATTGCTGTTGATATGGTTGTTGAGGATAAAATTATTGGGGAGGTTGGGCTCCATAAGCATATCCTTGCCAAATTTGTGAAGGTGTTTCCTTGTTTTGCTGAGGAAGCCAAGATTGCCATAGCATAGGAGCATTCCATGAAGTTTGAGTAGGATATTGATAATTTTGGGGAATTTGTTGAGTAAATTGTTGAGGTAAATTTCGAGGCATACCTGTAAACCATGGTTACCAAGGTCTTCATGGTGCTAGATAATAGAGAGAGCCAATTCCTTGACCTTCATCTTTTGAATTTTCCTGTAATTCCTTTAGCTTTGGATAATTATCAGTTAGATGATTTTCAGTACAAAGTCCACAAATCTGAATACCATCTAAAGGACATTCCCTTAGTGGATGTTTCTTCCTACATTTAGGACAGAAAATTGATAGTACTTGATCTTGTTCATATTGTTTCTTTTTATCCTTAAGTACATCAAATTGTGTTCCGAATGTGCTCAAGATATCAGTTTTAAAATTCTGAAAAAAAAAATTCCCTAATTCAACTCCTATTATGCTTCCTGTTACTAATTTAGTAACTTTTGAATTTGCATCTCTTTTTCCACTTTTATCTCTGCCTCTCGAATACCTCTGACATAATTATGCAATTTCATCAAATGGAAAATATGATATGTCTCATTTTCCCATCACATTGAGAATATCAAGATACTCATCTCGTATTCCTTTGAGAAAAATTGTTCGAATGGTATCAAGATTTAAAGAATGTTGTTTGGATTTTTGTAAGTTGTAAAGAAATCGTTCTAAGTATTCTTCCAAACTCTAATCTTCTTGTTGAGACATCCTAAAAGTATCTTCCTTTTAATCTCTACACCTACAATAGGCTTGATACTTCTTAAGAAACATTTCCCTCATGTCTTCCCAAGAAGTAATAGTGTGTTCTCCTAATCCCATAAACCATTTTAATGCAACTTCTTTAAGAGTAGTAGGAAAAAGACGAAGCTTATGTGTATCATCATTATAACCATAAGTATGACATAACATATCAAATTCAAACATGAATGAATCAGGATCTTCAGAAGACCTTCCATAGAAATTTGGTAAGGAAAAAGGTGGAATATTCTTCATTTTTACCTACTCTACAAGAATTTCTCTAGTATCTAAAATTGGGAATCAAAAAATAGCTTCTTGATCATTGTCTATTTCTGCATCCTATATTATCTTATTATCATATTCTCTTTCGGCATATTCTTCTCTTTTTCTGCTTCTCTTCTCATTCCTTCCTCTCTTTTTCCTTGCCATTCATTTTGTTTCCTTTCATATTGTAACCTTTGTTCTGGAGTTAGTATTGGGATATTAAATCCTTGTCCTTCTTTTGCCATGTATTTTTCAATAGTTTCAAATGTTTCAGTAACAAATTGAGATTTTTTATTTTCAACTTGTTTTGTTTGTTCAGAGATAGGTTGATCTAGTTTCATAGTAATACGCTGATCTAATTGTTCAATAATAGGATGATCAATTGGATTTCTTGTCTCTCTTTGTTTTTCTATGTAATATATTCCTGTTTGTTTTTGTTTTCTCTTCATTTCATAAGCTAACAAAGTTTGTCTTTCAACAAACCTTAACCTTTGTCTTGAACGTTGGTTTTCCTCTAACTCTTCCAAAGTTGGCTTTCTAGTAATTGGTGTAGTTAATTCAAATGTAGGTGATCTTGCTTCCACCAATGGTTTAGTAGCTGGAGTTCTTGTTTTGTATATCTACCCTTTTCATCTCTTTGTCTAGGCATAAATGACCATAATGAAAAATCCTAAAAAAAAATTATATGTTTTTTATTTTTATGTTGTTTTTTTTTGTGTTTTCTAAACGATCTTCCTAATTAGTTATATCGAAGTATGCTTCCCTGGCAACGGCCAGTCCAATATACCGGGTAAATTAAAACGTGTATTTTACTTATCAATCTAAGTTGGTAAACTTAGAAGCAAACCAAAGTTTATGGAATCTTGGATTAAACTAATGTAGAGAATAGTTGTGAAAATAATGGAAATTCATATTACAAATATCATTTATTCTAAAAAGGAAGTAAAAAAACTATATCTACTTTATGAAAGCATAAAAAATGATCGACCAATGAGATTAGTCTATTTTAGGAGATGGGGAAGAGGCTCTTTTCTAAGAGTCCTAAGTTGTCATTCCATAAACTTTCTATAATAACATTACCAAACATCTAAGAAAGCATGAGAGAATGTCACTATGAAATTACATAAATTTAGCCTAGAAAATCATATGAGAAAGTAAATCTTGTTTCAGTTCAATCCTAGCTCACGGAGAAGAGGCTCTTTTCTAAGAGTCTTGGTTGTCCTTCCACATCCAAACTAATTTCTGAAAGAAAAGAAATATTCACTTAATAAAACATGGCCATGAAATGAATTCATACTAAAAACATCTGCAAATATCCACAACAAAGAAATGAGATGAATATAGAGAATTAAACTAGCATATTACAAGTCGCGAACATTACTCTACAACAAAGTGTACTTATCTTGGTATGTGGGGCCTCCACCCTAGCTGGTACACTATTAAAACAATCAGCTACAACACTCCATTCAAATCATATAGCATACACATGAAAATGATAAAGAAAATCTATGTTTTCAATTATCTTTAGAAACCAATAATCTCCAAGTCTCAAGTTTTTCCAGATCCCTTCTAACTATGAACGTCTTGCTTAAATAGGAAAAATCATAAAACTATAAGCTAAAAAGGTTGCAACAACTAAAAATAACCCTAATCCATATCATAACGTCAAAATCATCGGTTTGTTACACAAAATAAGGATGAATCCCACAAAATCATAAAGCTGCCCCTGGTTCAGGGGATTTCCTAAGTGACTGTTCAGGTTCCCATTTTTTTTAGATATGTATTTGATTCGAGCCCATATATCTTGCAACCATGACTTTTTTCGAGTTTTGTCCAAATTTAGTTTTAATGCTCAATTTTGATTCAAACACTAAAATAATTAAAAGACATAGTTTGATTAAATTGATGTGCAGAAAAGAGGGAAAATGAAGTGAATATGATAATAAAGTAATGAGAATAGGTGGTAAATTGTGAGATGTATAAGGTAAAAATAAGCCAAAATCGGAGGCCAATAGGTTCCTCCCATAGCTGATTTGAAATGGATAATAGTTGTAAAAGACCTGGGGTCTTCACTGTCTCAACTTTATTTTGTTCACAAAGAAAACATTTTGCCACAAACTTTTGAATATCAAATTTAATTCCATTCCAAAATAATTTCTTCTTAACCATCTGGTAAGCTTTTAAAAATCCTAAGTGCCCTCTTATAGAAGAGGTGTGTAATTCCAAAATAACCTTATGTTTGAGTTGGGAGTTCTTACATAGATATATGTGACATTTTTACAATAGTGAATCATTTTTCCAGATAAATGTATCACATGCACTAGAATCTTGCTGCAACTTTTAAATGAGTGTCTATACATTTTTGCTATTCTTCCATTCATCCCTCGCTTCATCTATCCAATTAGATTGGACTATAGAAATGGCACAAAGAAATGCTTCCATATCCTCATCCCTTCTTGAGAGTGGATCTGCAACAAGATTTTGCTTCCATTTTCTATAGATTATTTCAAAGTCATAACACAACATATTTGTGACCCATTTTTTCTTCGGTTATGAAGATAATGTTTGTTCTAAGAAGCATTTAAGGTTATCATGATTTGTTTTTACCTTGAAGTATCTTCCCATTAGGTAAGGGCGCCATTTATTCAAAGCATGTAGTATTTCCAACATTTCTTTTTCATAAATAGGTTTTCGTAAATAATTTCCCTAGATTGGATGACTTTTGAAAGCAATGGGTCTTCCTTCTTGCATTAAAACAATCCCAATGTCATTTCTTGAGGCATGACATTCCACAATAAAGGGTTTTTTGAAGTTTAGTGTAGCTAAGATCTGAGGTCGACACATTGCCTCTTTAAGATGTTCAAAGGCCTTAGTTTCCATTGGAGTCCAAAAAAATGCATCTTTCTTCAATAATGTTGTTGGTTGTGTTCTTATCTTCCCATAATTCTAAACAAACTTGCGATAATATCTTATCAACCTGAGAAATCCTCGAAGATTCCTTATGGTTGTTGGGATTTTCCATACCTTTATGGATTTAATTTTGTTAGGTTCTACCTTAATACCCTCATGAGATACAATATGACCCAAATATTCCACTTCCTATACCCCAAAGGAACATTCAAAGGGTTTTGCATATAATTGTTTTTCCTCCACTAGTTTGAGCACCCTGTCAGCATGTTAAACATGATCTTTACAAGGCTTGTTATAGATTAGTATATCATCAAAAATACTAACACAAATTTTACAAGGAAGGGTTTGAAAATGGAATTCATCAAATCTGGAAATGTGGAAGGTGCATTAGTAATACCAAAAGGCATGACCAAAAACTCATAATTACCTTCATGAGTTCTAAATGTTTCTTTTGGAATGTATTCTTTCTTCATTCTAATTTGATGATATCCTAGCCGAAGATCTATCTTGGTGAAGTAAATTGATCCATGTAGTTAATCCAACAATTCATCAATGATAGGTATGGGAAAGTTATATTTAATAGTGGGCTTATTGAGCTCTTTATAATACTGACACATATGCCATGATCCATCCTTCTTATGCTCTAATACTACTGGAGAAGAGAAATAGCTTTGGTTAGGTTGAATTATACCTTCCTCTATCATTTTTGCAACCATACGTTCAATTTCACTCTTCTAGGCATAGGGATATCTGTAAGGTCTGATGTTTGGAAGAACACTTAAAGGAATTAGGTGAGTATCATGATCATGATTGCGAATAGGTGGGAGACACTTGGTAGTCTCAAATACCTTGGAATGATTGTGATGTAGGAGGCTGATGAAAATGGGGTGGTAGTATGGAATTAGACTACTAGTTAACTTTGTAATCAATTAGCTGCGGGTTGATAGATCTTTTACCCGGATTTTTGCCGAGGGTCCCGCTTACTTGACCAATCACCATCGGTCCTTCTTTGACTTTTCCCTTTGTTAGGCGCTTCAATCTACACCGATGATTTCACTCCTTCTGATCCAATGGATATTGCGTCACCTGCTCGCCAACTAGCTTGGTCGATGTCCGCTATCGATCTATCCCACTCAATCTAATGACTATTGCACAATCTCGAGTGAAATCTTGCACACCCGATATTAGGTCGAGAGCGTGCGAGAAAAGTAGTTTTCTCATGCTACGTGTCACCAGCTTAGGTTAATCGTGTGAATTGGAACAATACCATCTACCACTTCTTAAGCACACGAGATACCGTTTACCACTTCGGAATAATTCCCATGTGCTAATTCATACTTTAAAAGACACGATTTAATAGAGGTTTAGCTTAATCTCAGAATAAATCCTTAACCCTAATTGATAATGATTAACAATAAAACACATAAATGTAAATTAATACTCGATTAGGGTCCAGAATGTCGATCCATAGATTCAAGAGAATTTCACACTAGGAATAATATACCACACCACATTTATTCAATAAAATAGAAATTACAAAGTCTTGGTCTTCTCGGCTCAATTACAACAATTTTTCTGACCTCTGTTTCACTCTCAAACCTTATCTCTCACACACCTCTCGCTTACTCACTTTCCTATTCCATTTCAATCTATCGTTACATTTTTTTCTTTCCTTTATGAATCAAATCCTATCCTAACTGCATTGATACTCAATCTCTATTTTTATCAACTCAACCATTAAATCCATCTTCTCAAGCTCTGATACACACTTATACTAACAACTTATCTCCTATTCTAAAAATAATACAATATTCTAATTATTATAATAATTGGAGTAAAGATAATTTTCGAGAGATCCAATCCTCTCTACTAAGAATTGATTTTGACCACTTAGGTCAATGATATTCATCTCTTGTTGGCCACAACATGTGAACATACAATCACATTATTGGCTAAGTCTAGATGATCTTGCATCAGATTGTCAAAGGCTCCTTGGAGATCTAGAGAAATGGATGACTTAGATATTTAAACATCTAGTGAGAATAATTGTGCAATCACCCCTCATTGTTCCTTCTTCAAAATCTCTTTCATGGAATTAGAGCTAATTATCTTCATAGGTTTCACTGTGATACCCATTAATTAAATTTTATTTCCTCTTCATAAAAAAATTCAAGAATATTTCTTAAAAATTAAAACATATCGTCCCCAAATATTGTAACCATTGGACTCTTAATACAAAATCATAGTGTTGTTGGGAAAAGTATCTACTCAGAACGCCCCTATCCCACTAAGGTGTGATAGTGCCTTAGCAACAAACAAGGAAAACTACTTTCGTATTCTTCTTTATGAAATGTAAACGAAGAGGAATAGGATGAACCAACCTGTGTCTTTCGCTAGTCCTTTGATCCAATCTCTCTCCTCTTTGACAGCTTCCAGCTACCTGCTCCCTTACTTGCCCAGCTTCACCAAGTTCCTGCAAGATCACAGAAGAGGAAAACTACACAAAGACATAGATTTACATTCATAAATAGCTTAGGATCAGATTTAAGCTAAACATGCAAATATAACAAAACATCATTGATACACAAGCATGTAGGAGAAACTCAAATAGTTTTATTGATATAACAAGAAGATCCAGGAGGAGATACAACCAAGTGAGTCCCGATCCAGCATCAACCTCCCAGCAAAGGAATCCCTTCTTCACCTCCAACAAAGCATAAATCACCCAATGCACTGATCTCAATCTCAAAACCAACAACAATTCTCTGCAAAGTACAAAATTCCAGCCCCTGGATCTCTGGGATGAGGGATCCATATATAGATGTATGCAAAGAGGATGAGTCAGCTTATGATTTGACTTGTGGCTTCTCTCTGTTAGTTCTTGCTTCCACTTGGAGACTGAGAGCCTCTTACTCATCCTTGGTCGAACTCAGTGAGGCAAGTGTCATTGGGGAAGATTCTGGAAGCTTCCATTGTCTGTCCACCTCGCGGAATGACACTGCCATTTGTCATTTCCCGCTCAGCGCACCCTGGTAGTGCATTTAGGTGTGTTGCAACGCACCTAGCTAGTGTACTGGGGTGCTATGCAACGCAGGTAGCTAGTGGAGCAGCTGAAATGATCCTGATTTGATTGATTCTGAGCAGTTTCTAGTGGAGAACGTTTGGGAGAAGCTGTAATTTGTTGACCTTGTTCCTTTAGGGGCAGGAACAACAATTTTAGGGACTTTGGATCCCTTGGTTTATGGACATTTCATGCTTAGAGCTGTAAGGCACAAAAATGTCTATAACAGTTGCCCCCTAAAGTATGAGGCCGTTTATCGGGTGAAATGCTTTATTAGGAGGATCCAAAGTTCTTTCAATGCTGGGAGGAGACCTATAATAAGATACAATACAATACATTATTTTCATACTGTTTTCATGATCTAGCTGAGGCGGGCATTCCCATGCTCAGCTTTATAAATTCTTTTTTATGTACACAGGACAGACAATTGTCTGATGGTAGACTGATGATTTTGATGAAGTCATCATCCTTTTGGTAGGATGATTATCTATGCTGCAATGCTGTACATGTCAATGTCTTTATTTTTCCTGAATATATATCGCAGCCTGGATGGATGAAACTAGATCCAGGGTCTTCAATCTCGTCCGATCTTCACTCGAAGTACAAGTCGATCCATGTGAGAAATGTTTTGAAGTCGAACATGGAAAGACATCGCTTGATTACCAGTCGATGATGTAAACTGTTAACAAGCGCGAGAGAAATCACCGATAAGGATGATGACCCTCAAGGTACTGCAGTAAAATTCACGTGGTGTGAATAAAGGACTTGGCGTCGAACACCATGCAAAATCTTTCGGTCGAAGGTCATTGATGTATACCTGTCGCCGGAAGTGAGAAACATGCCATTGAGGCATGCAAGCTTCAAAGTACTGAATGGGGTGTTCCTAGATCAACTTCTTGGATAATGAGCTGATGTCGACAAGAAGCGATCCATCAAAGGAGGGCCTTAATGAATCCCACATCAATGACACGGAACGGAGCAAATGATTTTGATGGAGGTGGAAACGATCTGATGATATATGGTTCAGGATGGCGGTCATGAAGGAATGAAGTATAATGTATGGTAGTGGATGGAACATGGGTGACTTCTCTGGATGACTTCTCTTGAACATGTCGCGACACTTATGTGATGGATTGGTAGCATTTACCCCAAATGTGGATGGTATGGCGTGACCATGGTGATGTGACCGGTGAATGAAACAACCCAACCCGACTCAGGCATGGAGTGGAAGTGTCATGTTCAAGAGCGACTTGCTACCAATAAAGATTCTTTGAGTTTCTTCCCAATTTTTCCCCAGTCATTGCTGACCAGTACCTCTTTATTTTTGTCAAGCTTGAGGAGGATAACATATGCTTGTTCTATAATTTGCCCTTTGGGCAAACCCATCGCTATGTTTTAACGAGCCTAGCGATAGTGAAACTCGTTCTCGTCTAAAGACAAGTTTGTCGCTATTAATGTTTTTAACGAGTTTAACGACAAAGATAACTCGGTCCTTTTCATTTTTAGAGAGTCTGAAAAGGTACGTAAAGTTAACTCCAGAATTCCTTTTTCGTCATCTAATCCCTTAAGTCCGAAAAAGTATAAAACAATACAGAAGGGATGAATTTTCGATAGTTTTAATGAGCTGAACAACACAAGCGCTCGATCTTTTTTGTGCAATAATCCCTCAGGTCCAAAAAGATTAAAATCTAGAGGAGGGATAGCACTTCCGGTCGCTTTAACGAGCTAGAAGGCCAAAACTCGGCAATCTTTTCATGTTTTACGAGTCAGATGAAAAGAGCTTAAAGAAGACTCGTCTTTTGAGGAACGAGTGATAAAATGGGTAGCAGCTGATTCCAGGTAAGGGTTGGAATTTTCCAATCACGAAAGTGTCACAAGGATGGCTAGTGAAATCACTCTTTGCAGCTGTTCCTCAAAATGGGTAAACAATCAAATGGAGGTGAATGATCGGCCAATGAAAAGTGGAGGTGACGGTGCAAACACGACCAAGGCTTTAATGGCTGATAATGCTACATTCACGGTGGTTATTTACCGGAGGATAGTTCATTTTTTAACGAGCTTAAACGCGGATTGAAACACTTGCTCGGTCTTATGTTTCTTTTTTAACGAGCTTGAACTATGTGCTAAAACTGCTCGATTATCCAGTCATATGATAAGAAAGTCTCATATAAAATGGCAACATTTAGATTTTTTCCCCACATCCTTTCTTTATGCAAGTTAGGAAACGGCTAATCCAAAAAACATATAAATAACCGCTCTTTGCTTGCACTCCAAAAGGTTTGCATGCACCCAGGTATAAAATATGATTTCAAGGTTACCCCTCAATTTGCAGACAAAACATTTGTTCTATCAGGAAAGGCCTACCTCTTTCAGGTTACCAAAGATTGTCTCATTCGCGTTACAAATGAAACACTTCCTCGGCGATGTCTACCGAAATAAACAAAGGTGAGCAGAGACGCGCGCCACTCACATAACTTTGACAAGAGAATCTTTTTCTAGAATAACCCCTCTTCCACTGACGGACGGGGTACAGACTAGTCATATTCTCCCGCGGAAACCTACCCTATACCCGAAGTTTTCCTGCCGAAGCAGACCAGGACGCATGCCCCCTGGGATTCAGTCATATCCCTCCGAATTACTCGCGCTCATCGGGAGGACGGATTGGGGGTTGAGACATTTCTTGCGTGAAGAGACCATTTAGGGATGGTATATGACTATTTGCTATGCGTGATCCGAGAAATGAAAGTTGGTCTACGAGCTTGACCACTCTTCCTTCGTGCGGAAAACACATTACTCTAAAGAGTGAGGAGACGATGGCTCCCATGCAATAAATATAGTCTCGCCCAAGGAGTAGATTGTAATCTAAGGGTCCTTGGACTACCATTACGTTCATTTGAACTGTCTTCCCTCTCAATGTTATGGGCACATTGGGAAGGATCCCTAAAGGCCGACTGGTTCCTTTATCAAAGACTGTCAGATTTCTCATCTTAGGTAAAAGCGATGGCGAACCAAGCGCTTTCCGAGCAGTAGAGGAAAGGATACTCACAGAAGCCCCCTCATTTATGATGGTACCATGACCATTCTATATATTTGGACGATAATTCTGAATGGTATGCTTGCTGGTAAACGGGGTCTGCCTAGTTGATTCCAGTCGAAGGAGACAACTAGGTTGCTTGGAGGTGGGACCGAGTAGACGGCCGGGTACGGCTCTGACGAACTTCCTTCCTGCGGTAAGGGAATGGGTAGGTTGCCCCCGTGTTCGTCGGAGTCTGTGTTGATGAAGAGAATTTGGATGGTGTCATCCTTGTTCTCTCCAGTGACTGTGTCATTCGAAGATAAAACCTCTAAAGGCAAGACCGGGTCAACTGTCGCCTCGACCTTTTGACTTTCGTCAGGTATGGATTCAGCTGGTTCATCTTCAATGACAGGCGCTTCAGCTGACCACTTGAGTGGGGCAGCCGGGTTTTCAACTAACGAAGGACTCGACAAGAGTTTTTTATATCCAGGAGGAAGTCGTAACGGTGAAACCGGACGATCATCCAAAACTCTTTTAGCTTCATCTAAGAAGGGACAACGGTGGATGGCATGATCGCCTTCACACAGTTTACAGGGAGATCTAGCTCTCCCTTTTTGTCCTGGGGCTTCACTTTCGCTATTTGACGGTGTGCTTTCAACATGGCCATCAGAGGTTGATGACACCGGATTGTGCAAATGGGGAGACCAGTCCCTTAGTATCCGAGGGATGCAAGGACAATTTCTATGAAAGTGGTCTCCCTCGCAAATGACACATGGAGATTTAGGCCTAGTTGGTGCAGTGTGTGGATTTTAGTTAGACGGCACTCGTTTGCCCCCATTCTCTTTTGGCTCCTTCTTATTCTTCTCTTTCTTCTTCTTTTCCTTCTTCTCCTTAGGAACTTGACTTTTGGCTTTGCCAGCCCCATCAAGCGAAGAGGAAGGAGAGGAAGAATTAGAGGAAGTAGAAGGTTGGTGGGTAACTCTGGACTGGTCTAACTGTTGATTCGATTGTTCAGGAATAGTGGTGTTCTGAATGACATTGGTTGAGAAGAGCCAGACCGGCAAGCCAATTGTCAGTCCTGGAAGCGACAATGTGGCCATATGGGGTGCACCAACATCTCCCCAAGAGGAGAAGGGACTAGGATTTCCACCAAGGGGAATTCCTTGGTTGGTAGACTCCATTTTCTCAACCTAAGATCAACGTAGGAAAAGGGTATGAATATTTTGTTTAAAATAAATTTTAAGACGCTTGGACACAACTTGTTTTTTCAATTTTAAAGAGTCGAGAAAAAACAAAAGATGACTCTAGTCTCCTTCGATTTTTAATGAGCCTGAAGTGACAAGTGCTCAGATGGACCTTTTCCGTTAAGGAGTCTGAAAAGGAACGAACGGGACTGCTCTGGAGATCTAGGTAGAGGGAGTACCAAACCAATCACAAAACTGCAGAATACGTTTTACGGTACGGCAATCAATCTTCCCGAATGCTGTGTTCGGTGCATTGCGATCAGTAGGGCGGCCGACACGGCTTCCTATGGATAAAAGGTTTTAAGCCTATAGGGGTCTCCCAATATATACTCGACGGTACGTGGGAGCACAAGTCCTTACTGGCACTTATCGTCTCACAGTGGAGGAATCACCCAACCATCAGTGAGGACAACGGTTACCAGGCTTTACGACGCCGGAATACGTCTCTAGCCTAGACCTCTATGTTGTGCGTTAAGTTCCAATGCATTGTTAGATTCATTCAATTTATTTTAAGTTGATCTTTCTTAGAAGTTTGCCTTTTGGGATCACCACGAGATGTAGATGTAATTCCTAAATGCAATCTAAAGATGATAAGCAGGCTTTTATCTCTTTTCAACAATGAAAATCCTAGCTACAAGGGGAAAAGAAAGACACAATCTTTTCTCAAAGAGCAAAGAGGACACTGTAGATGCACTTTTCATAAATCAAGCCAAATAGATTATCAATATGCAAATGCACATATGCATGTATTTGTTTTCATTTTCTTAATATTGATGCCTAAAAAGAAAGTTGATGTACAAATCTGAATTTGCTTTCAAGTGAAAAACACAAACAAGCTTCTTTTTGAAATAAAAAAGGTAGAGAAGATTACGACACTTTATGATTTTGAAATAAACACTCGTTTCGACACTAGAAAGAGACAAATTCAAACCAAAGGTAAAAGTAAAAAGTATAATCAACTGTCAACAGTAAACAAACTTTCTCCTAAGATCAAAATCGACACTTACGACAGATCTAAATCTAAGGACGACAGTATGACTATTCTACTCTTTCAATGGAAAACTGTAAATGATGTAACAAACACACAAAGAACATCTACAGCCTTTTTGTACAAAGGAGGCGGAATTAAGGCAAAGAAAAGGAGTTTTCAGACAGGTACACACACTGATAACAGGCTGCAAAAATCAGAGATAAAACTAGACAAAATGAAGCAAAGAACCTCAGCTGCACAGGGCAAAGGCTGATCAGCGCAACTGTTGCACAGAGAAACTCAATTGCAGTGTAGGTAGCCCTTCTCAGGACCTGCGTTGAAATGCAGAACCTCTTCACAGAGCCTGCACTGGGGCAGAAACGAGACTTCTATTCGGGTTCTGGGTCGCGGTTTGCAGTTTAATCTATGGTTTCTGGCCGAGTAAAAGCAATCAGTAAGGTACAATCAGAGGGATGATTTAAAGGAGGAATAAGAGCTATCACAAAGGGTAATCAGATCATTTGTGGATCAGCTGTTCAAATCATAAACAAATCCAGTGAGTGGATCGAAGTAGCAACTACTTTGCATTTGATAATGGCAAATGCAGTTCGATTGCTACTTCTGTGTTTATGAAACAAACAACAAGAGAAACACAAACAAACTAACTAGACACGCTCCCCAGCGGAGTCGCCATTTTGTTGTTGGGAAAAGTATCTACTCAGAACACCCCTATCCCACTAAGGTGTGACAGTGCCTTAGCAACAAACAAGGAAAACTACTTTCGTAATCTTCTTTATGAACTGTAAACGAAGAGGAATAGGATGAACCAACCTGTGTCTTTCGCTAGTCCTTTGATCCAATCTCTCTCCTCTTTGACAGCTTCCAGCTACCTGCTCCCTTACTTGCCTAGCTTCACCAAGTTCCTGCAAGATCACAGAAGAGGAAAACTACACAAAGACATAGATTTACATTCATAAATAGCTTAGGATCAGATTTAAGCTAAACATGCAAATATAACAAAACATCATTGATACACAAGCATGTAGTAGAAACTCAAATAGTTTTATTGATATAACAAGAAGATCCAGGAGGAGATACAACCAAGTGAGTCTCGATCCAACATCAACCTCCCAGCAAAGCAATCCCTTCTTCACCTCCAACAAAGCATAAATCACCTAATGCACTGATCTCAATCTCAAAACCAACAGTAATTCTCTGCAAAGTACAAAATTCTAGCCCCTGGATCTCTGGGATGAGGGATCCATATATAGATGTATGCAAAGAGGATGAGTCAGCTTATGATTTGACTTGTGGCTTCTCTCTGTCAGTTCTTGCTTCCACTTGGAGACTGAGAGCCTCTTACTCATCCTTGGTCGAACTCAGTGAGGCAAGTGTCATTGGGGAAGATTCTGGAAGCTTCCATTGTCTGTCCACCTCGCGGAATGACACTGCCATTTGTCATTTCCCGCTCAGCGCACCCTGGTAGTTCATTTAGGTGCATTTCAACGCACCTAGCTAGTGTACTGGGGTGCTATGCAACGCAAGTAGCTAGTGGCGGAGAAATGATCCTGATTTGACTGATTCTGAGCAGTTTCTGGTGGAGAACTTCTGGGAGAAGCTGTAATTTGTTGACCTTGTTCCTTTAGGGGCAGGAACAAAACTTTTAGGGACTTTGGATCCCTTGGTTTATGGACATTTCATGCTTAGAGCTGTAAGGCACAAAAATGTCTATAACACATAGCCACCCATTG
The DNA here is from genome assembly GCA_031772625.1 of Pinus tabuliformis. Taxonomy (NCBI): domain Eukaryota; kingdom Viridiplantae; phylum Streptophyta; class Pinopsida; order Pinales; family Pinaceae; genus Pinus; species Pinus tabuliformis. The sequence continues at coordinate 1,280,619,329 of CM062809.1, forward strand.
GAATGGAAATCATTGGAATATTCAATACGTATTTCCCCATGGTTAGATTGATGTTATGTAACTTACCTAAGAAATTTATAGTTCCTCCATTTGTAACAATCATTTGACGATCTAGCATTGGATATAGAAAGCAATTCAAATCCTTTTCTATCTTACAATAAATAAAATTATGGACCTAATCCCTAAATCAATTAGTACTATTACCTTTTTCTTCTTGATACATCTTTCTATCTTTATATTTTAAGGAGTAACAATTCTCACCAATCAATTACAAGATATGGTTGGGTTCACTTTGTATTTTTCAAGCCTTGGGGTTGGTTCCTAGTGTATATCTACTTTTGATGTTTTCTTGTTCCTTTTCTTCCTCCTCTTCACAATCTATGTAAAATAATTTCTTCTCGGCACACTTATGACCTTTACTATATTTCCTATGACAATTATAAAAAAATCCCTTTTTCTCTTATTTCCTCTAGTTGTTGTGGTGTCAACCTTGTAAGTTATGGGAGGCTAGGAGCGACAACATTTCCATCTTTATAGTTGTGAGTGGTAGACCTTTTTTCCATAGTTTTTCTTTCAACTTTTCTTGCCATCCTGATTACATTTTCAAATGACTTAGGTTCCCAAACGTGGGGCTTAATGGGTCAAGTGAATCGCTCCAGCTAAAGTCCATAGGAAAACAACAATCAGATGCTCCTCTAGAATATATGTTACCTTGATATTCAATCTTTGGATGTACTTAATGTGTTCCCTAGCTGAACGAACCTTTTTGTTTGAGCTTTATCATTTGTCTAAAAAAGGTATTTCTATTTGTATCTTCATAATGTTATATCAATTCCTCTATAAAAAATTTATATTTTATGAAAACAAATCACAAAACATAAGAAAAGATAGACCATCAACTTGAAAATTAGCCTCTTCGAGGTGGAAACCTCCTTTATATCACATAAATGAATAATTTTTGGATGATTCCAATGACAAGACCTCCTTGACATAAACAGGAGTCTAAATATTCATAATATAATCAGAGCCTACATAACAATAATAATGTAAGGGCATAATAATAACAATAATGGGCTTCTACTGGGAACATCAATAATAATATGGGGGCTACATGGGCACAAAATTAACAATAAGGGGGCTACGGTAACAGTGACAATAAGGAGGCTACACTAGTATTATAGGGACCTAACATGCCCCTCTTCTTCAAAAAAAAGTGTTGTCCTCAATGCTTGAGTAGTTATGGATGCTTTTGTATAAAATTGTCATCCTCCCATGTGGAATCTTCAACGAGTAAGTTCTTCTAGTTAATGAGATACTTTGAAATTGATCAATTCTTTAAATTTGGAGTTCTTGTTTCCATAACTGCTTTAGGCCCTGATAAGTTTTTCCTTCCTCATCTAGTTTTGGAAATATTGTTTGAATTGGGAGCTTGTCACTGATTTCCTTCTTTAAGCATGAAACATGGAAAACTGAGTTTACTCAGGAAGATGTAGGCAAATCCAATTTGTATGCCATAGTACCAATATCTTGCAACACTTTGTAAGGACCATAGTACTTGGGTGATAATTTATTATCCTTCTTAGTTTTCTTGAGGGACATTTGTTTCTATGGTTGTAGCCATAAAAGGACCTAATTTCCAGCGTCAAAACTTCTTTCACTATGATGTTGATCTTCTTGTTGTTTCATTTTATTTTGTGTTAGAGTTATGTTATCCGTTAATAGTTCAAGAAATTTTTGTTGATGCTCATTATGATCTTCCACTACTTGAACCATAGAATTTTCTCTTAAAGATGATGTGACGGATGGTGGATTGTATCGATAAAGTTGCATAAATGGGGTCATTTTTATTGTAGTATTGGAAGGAAGTTCTATACCATTATTTAGCCAGAGCTAGTCACTTGACCCATTATGTTTGTTTATGAAATACAAAGCAACAAATATATCCTTCCAAACATTTGTTCACTATGTTAGTTTTCCCATCATATTAAGCATGATAATATGAGCTATGAGCTAATTGTGTACCAAGATAAGAAAATAATTCCTTCCAAAAACTTCCTGTGAAAATGGGATCTTTGTCACTTACAATAATATTTGTGTAGAAAACTAATGAAAAAATAATACATACTCACACTCATAAAATAAATATCAGAAATATAGAAAAACCAGACATGGTGGAAAAGGCATGAAAGACTTTCATGTAGTCTCTCATTCTCATGAATTTCATTATTAAAATAATGTTTATGATACATATAAATACATGAGGAAGTTGTCTCAAGATAGTGCATCTATCTTAAACAAACCTGGTTGAGAAAATATCTCAACAACACACTAATCTAGGAGCCTAACTAATTAAAGAGAATCTCTCAACCAACTAAGCCTAAACTGACTCCTAACCATGAGGAACAAACACAATCTAGAAAGGTAGGATTAAATCCTAACTTTCATAATTTTAATTAATTTAATTATTTGGACTTAGAATTGTTTTTAATGTGAGAGTGAGGCTAACATTCCCCCCCTTAATGATAAGTCCAAATTAAGAACCAGGAACCATCTTCCAAGTTCTCATGCTAAAACTGTTGATCCTCAAAAAACGTTTGCCTAAAAAACCGCCAAAGCTGGATGTTGAAAAAACTCAAATTTGAAGAGAACATGAATCAACTGCATGTCTGATTTATCTCCGAATGTTGCTTGACAACTCCATCACGTGCCAAGATGCAAAAGGATCCAATTGTCCTTTGCTTGAAATCAGCATCCTTTGTCCTCTGACGAAATATTGAGAACGCCCACTAGCTAATGATGTTGAAAAACATCTCACTGTTGCTTTTGTTGTGTTTGAAAACTGCTCATTGTTGACTTTGCTATTGATCACCCACTGGAAAATTTGTTGGTTCTCACTCGTTGATGAAAATGCCCACTGGCTGCTTTGTTGATGTTGTCGAGACTTTCAGTCTGACAACCACTGTCAATTTCATTGACATTTTCCCCCCTTTGTCAGCTAAAAGGAGAGACAACTTTCTTCAAATTATTTCTGAACTCCCCCCTTCATTGTACGAGTGTTTCACTAGTGTACTCCCCTGTTCAATTGCACGAGAGTACCATCTTTATTTTTATTGTTCGCTACAATATGTGTGAGTGAATTCGATTGTAAAACTTATACAATCTTTTGACTATGGATGACCATTCCTAGGGTTCAATCCATGAATAATTGATCTTCAATCTGATTTATTGTTGTTGTTTGTTGCATTGTGTTGATGAATGATTTGACTTGCCACAATGGTGACAAGGATGGAGATAAAAACATTGATCTTCCAAATGACTGGTTTTTTGACAATGAAGGCATTTTGGTTTGACTGCAACTTCAGTTTGCACGCATGTCTATTTGTCTGCAACTTCAGTTTGTGTGTATTTCTGTTTGTCTTCAACTTTCTTAGAACTAGCCGATGTGATTTGTGCAAGAAACCCTGCACTGACAAACTTAATGGGCCTTGAATAATCTGGGATATGCAATTTGGCGTCATCTTTGACATATCCTAAGCCTCGTCGATTTCTGTTACTTTGGATTTATTCCCATGGCTTGATGATTGGTTTGGAAGAAAGTTGAATTGGATCAGGGACCACTTCGACACTTGAAGTTGGTTGGATCAGTGACTTGGAATCATCAACTGTATTGTTCAAAGACTTGGAAGCATCACTCTTCTCTAGCAACTCAGTTTTTTGTAATTGTGACTCTAGTTGAAGGAACTTAATCATTTCATGTGCATGTTGAAGATGCACTTGAATATTAGCAAGAGTTTTTTTGCTGAAATTCACCATGTCACGAGTTGATGATAAAATCAAATTGTTAAGAATTTGGGAAAGTTGAATGTATGTCGCCATGTTAGCTTGCTCACTTTGAATTCAGGCTAGCTCGTACTGTTTTGTATTGCTGATGCTTCAAACACTTGCTAGAGTTTTATAACTTGGTTGCTTGAACTCTTGATTTCACGCTCTTTTGATGACGATTGCTTTGCTTGAATGTTTCACTGACACTTTGTGAATGCTTAAATAAAATTCACACTGGCTCGTTTATTGTAGATGTCATGCTTTTAAATTCGCACTTGATTTTGACATGCTCGCTTGCTTGGTTTTTTGAATGACACACTCACTTTCTTTGTTGTTTGAATGACACGCTCGCTTGATTTAGTGCTTATTGCTCACTTGAAGAAAAGAATACTAAAATTCACACTTGTTTGATGATGATTTCTTGTTAGATGGCTTTCTTGAACTTTCTTGATTGATTACTGACACTTCGTGCTTTATTGAATGTACTCACTGAATGTGTTCATTTTAAAAAAGGAAGGGTGTCGAACACTATCGAAAATGCACCCAAGAGACAAATGACAAGTTCAATCTTGATGACTCAGTTGAAGACTTAGTTGACTTAATGTATTCACCTTAACAATGCAAATTAGGGTGTCAGTTACAACTGAGAATGCACCTGTACAATTCACTTAAAAAATGTTTATTTGCAAGTGATACAAAAAGTGTTGATGATGTTGATGTCGTCTTAGCTTGAAATTCTTGATTTTGTAGCATGCTTAACTTGATTGCTTTGATTACATGATGTGAAATGTGCTTGCTTGGAAGATCATCTTATCAATTTGATGATGTGATGCTTTGTGCTTGTGTACTTAATCTTGATTAAGCGTTCTTATACTTAAGCTTGCTTATGTGCATGTAGTTGTTTAAGAATAATACAAAGATAACATTTTGATAATATGAACACAAGCCATGCACACGCATTCATTACACACTGTGTACCTAAGATCCCCTTATTCAATTTCGGGCAGATCTAAGACATAAGCACCACAAAAATTATGATTTTATTAATTACTGGAGTACATCATTCTTAAATGTCACAACTTTGTTGTGGAGACTTCTCAATGAGAATGTCACGCTTGCAAAATTTTGTCTTAAAAAAACTTCCTATAGTGACTCAATTGCTCTCAAAGTAAAATATTACTTTGGATTACAATAATGACTTTCACTTATCACTCCAAATTTACAAAACACTTATACATCAAAGACTTTGAAATTTGTCTTGACTTGAAAAATGACTCCTTATTGCTCCAAAATGACAAAACTCACACCTTATTACTAAAAATTTGTAAAACATGAGCCTTATGAAAAAATTAATCCCAATCTTCACCCTTATTACTCCCAAAATAAAAATATTTTATCCACTCCTAATCTCTCCCAAAATATATTCTTATTGCTCGCATACAAAATATGCATCTTGTCACTCCATTACAAACCTTTTAAAAAATATTTTTATAATCCACCTTATTCCTCCAAAAGCATTATTTTATGATCCCTATAAAAAATGTTTTTACACTCATCCCATTAAATTATAAACTTTAAGAAAAAACTCCAAAGTGACGTAACGTTTCCTTTTAAAATGATTTATGAAAACACTTCAAAATGATTCAACGTTTATGCATGTAAAAATATACACCATAAGCTTTATGCACGTTATTAGTTGGAGAGAAAAAATGAGAGGGGGCATAAATAACCTTAAGGAGACGGCAAGTGATCAACCAGTTTGTTGAACTTTGAACTCCATGATCACCATAAACTCCATGCAAATTCTGGTTCACTTTCAATAAACACACGTTGGTTCTGAAAATACCGATTTCATTTGGATTTTTGTCAAGTTTTAGTTGTTTCTCCCTTGGACATCGTAGTAGAGCTGATTTTCTCCAAACGCAGGTCTATGTGTAAAGATCAAATCAGATCGGTTCGTGTTGCTAGCTTTCCATGCTACTCACAGGTCTCACGTCGTTCTCATCAATGTTGACTTTGATGTTGTGGTTTTCACATTGCAATTCCTCGACGCATTCATGGGTTTTACAATGCTTCTCAGAATTAATGTCGTGGATTCTCTTCTCTTAATCACGAGCCCACTTCTTGTGCTCTCTGCTCATCTCCCTTTCGCTATTTATTATCTCGCAGACAACAATGGCTGAGGTTTTTATACCATCTCAGAAAATGACAAATTTTGAATTTATACCGGTTGAGAATCCTATTTTTAGAAATAAGAAAAGTTCAAATGTGGAGAAAGGTGGGAAGATAAGATTTAAGATACTTGCTATCAAATGGGTAGAACAACACCGAGTATTCCAAGCATTGGGAAGTTTGGAAGGAGATTTTCTAGGACCTATTTTTGATCCAAAGATCTTTAACGAGATGAATTCTCAGAGCCCTAAGATGAATGCTGGGGGCGATGATGAAAATCCTATGGCTAACCTGAGAAAAACAATGAGAATCAATCAAAGAATGTTGATATCAATCCTGAGCATCTTCAGGTGAATACTGATTTGAACCATGAAACGAATTCTGAGATGAATCCGCAAAAAAATAGTGATGCAGTGGTTCCTCAGACCAGTCCTGAGTGTCTGCAGAGGAATTCTAAGATGAATCTGGAAACAAATTCTGAGAAAGCTCTGCAACAAAATTCTGAGTTGAGAAATGAAACAATGAATCTTGTGATTAATCTTGTATATCTTGAAACAGTGAATCCTGTGCTTAATCTTGTAAATCTTGAAACAATTTTTGAGACGAATCAGTCACAGAATGTTGAGATGAACACTGAGACAATGAATTCTAAAACCAATCTTGAACAAATTCAGGCGTATGTTGAGATGGATGTGCAACATATTTATGACACTGAGATATTGAGCTTGACGGATGTCATGAATTTTAGATACCGTCAATGTGCTGGTGAAAATACAATATGTGCATGCTACGAGTTCTCCAATAAATGGCATGAGATATGAATGTAAACAATGTCTCCCCTTCTGATTCCATTGCCATGATCATAATATAATTAATAGGTTTCCAGGAAGACTGCCATGGAACCAGTCAAGCCCTAAGAACCATTGATGCTTTGATACCAATTGTAGAAAACTAATAAACAAATAATGCACACTCACACTCATAAAATAAATATCAGAAATATAGAAAAACCAAACATGGTGGAAAAGGCATTGGAGACTTTCCTGTAGTCTCTCATTCAAATGAATTTCATTATTAAAATAATGCATATGACACATATAAATACATGAGGAAGTTTTCTGAAGATAGTGCATCTATCTAGAACAAACTTGGTTGAGAAAATATCTCAACAACACACTAATCTAGGAGCCTAACTAGTTGGAGAGAATCTCTCGACCAACTAAGCCTAAAATTACTCCTAACCATGAGGAACAAACTCAACCTAGAAACGTACGATTAAATCCTAACTTTCGTGATTTTAATTAATTTAATTCTTTGGACTTAGAATTGTTTTTAATTTGAGAATGAGGCTAACACTTTGGGTTTCCATGTAGCTTTTGAATTGTTTCCATAAATGCAGTTGCCATTGTATTGGTGTTAAAAGGATGATATAATGCACAAAAGTGTGCATACTAGGTAAGTATATCAACTACCACCATGATGACACTCATTTCTTCAGACTTGGGCATAGTTGTGGTAAATTCCATTTAGATCTCCTCACAATGTTGACTTGGAATGGCTAAAGTTTGTAACAGACCTAGGATATTAATTGTCTCAACTTTATGTTGTTGGAAAAACAAACATTCTGCTACAAACTTCTAAATATTAGATTTAAGGCCATCCGAAAAAAAATCCTTCTTGCCCCTATGGTAAGATTTTAAAAATCCTGAGTGCCATCCTAAAGGAGAGGTGTGCAATTCCAAAATAATCTTTTGTTTGAGTTGAGAATTCTTGCATAGATATAAGTGACCTTTGTACAATAATGAGTCATTTTTCTAGATAAAAGTATCAAATGTACTAGGATCCTGCTGCAACTTTTGAATGAACGTCCACACATAATCATCATTCTTCCATTCCTCTGTTGCTTCAGTTATCCAGTGAGTTTGGATAATAGAAATGGAATATAAAAAAATTTCCACATCCTCATCCCTTCTTGAGAGTGAATATGCAAAAACAATTTGCTTCCCTTTTTTGTAGATGATTTCAAAGTCATAACCCAACATCTTAGTGTTGTGCCACATTTTTTCTTCTCTTTTGAAGATAATCTTTGTTCCAAAAATTATTTAAGACTATCATGATTTTTTTTTACGTTGAAGTGTCTTCCCATTATGTAAGGATGCCACTTCTTCAGGGCATGTAGTATTTCCAACATTCCTTCTCATAAATAGGTTTATCTAAATACTTTCCATTGGAAAACTTTCAAAAGTAATGGGTCTTCCTTCTTGCATTAAAACAACACCAATTCCATTTCCCGACTCATTGCATTCCGCCATAAAGGTTTTGTGAAGTCCAGAGTAGCTAAAACTAGAGCTTGGCAGATTTCCTCTTTAACTTTTTCAAAGGACTTAATTGCTTCTAGAGTCCAAAAAAATGCATCTTTCTTTAATAATGTTGTTAGAGGTGCCTTTTTTTTCCCATAATTCTTAACAAACTTGCGAAAATACCCTATCAACCCAAGAAATCCTCAAAGATGCTTTAGGGTTGTGGGACTTTACATTCCTTGCTGAATTTAATTTTGTCAGGATCTACCTTAACACCCTCATGAGATACAATCTGACCCAAATATTCCACCTTCTTTACCCCAAAGAAACATTTTGAGATTTTTGCATACAAGTGTTTCTCCTCCAATAGTTTGAGAACCCTATCGACATATTGAACATGATCCTTTAAAGATGTGTTGTACATTAGTATATCATAAAAAAATATTAACACAAATTTTCTAACGAAGGGTTTGAAAATGGAATTACTCAAACCTTAAAATGTGGAAGGTTCATTAGTAAGGCTAAAACGCATGACTAAAAATTCATAATGACTTTCATCGGTTTGAATGTTGGTTTCGAAATGTCTTGAGTCTTCATTTTAATTTGATGATATCCTAAACAAAGATCTAGCTTGGTGAAGTAAATTTCTCCATGTAATTCATCCAAAAATTCATCAATTACAAGAATGACAAATGTATCTTTAATATTGAGTTTGTTGAGCTACCTATAATGTAGACACATACACCATAATCCATCCTTCTTGTGTAACAATACTACTAGAGTAGAGAAATAACTTTGGCTTATTTGAATTATACCTGCCTCTAGCATTTCTACAACCATACCTTCAATTTCATTGTTTTGGGCATAGCAATACTTGTGAGGTCTCATGTTTGGATGAATGCTTCCTATAATCAAGTCAATATCATGATCATGATCATGAATAGATGAAAGGCCATTGGGAGTCTCAAATACCTTGGAATGATTATCCAAGATTCTTTGAAGATCCAAGGAAACATATGATTTTGATGTTTGAACATCTAGTGAGAATTATTGTGGAATTATGCCTCATCGTTATTTATTCAAAATATTTTCCACCCCATTAGATCTTATTAACTTCTCCAATTTCCGTGTCATACCCCTTAACTCAATTTCCTTTCCTTCCCAAGAAAATTTCAAGACTCCTAATAAAACATCAACACCACCCATGGGAATAGAAAACATTGGACTATTCAATACATATTTTCCCATGCTTAGATTGATATTATGGAATGATCGAGGTGGCTCCAGACACATGCAGAAGTCCCAGAGGACTCAGAAAGGGTCAAAATTTAAAGTGGCCATATTTCTCCCAAACCAACACCAAATTGAAGTAATCATCGCCCTGATTCCAATGGTGTGAACGACACTGAAATCCGAGCTTGTGTGAGGGAGAAAGAGCCAGTCAAAGTTTTCGTCAAATTTGGGTTGTCGGCCAGGTTTAAATGTCCTACAAATTGACCAAGTCCTGGATAGTGAATCTAGCTCTCAAGAAGCGGGTAAATTTGTTGGATACTTAATTTTTCTAATATCCCTTATATTAGACAAAATCGAAAAAAGTGGCCTTATTATAAAAATAAAAAATAAAATAAAATATTAAAATTAGGTGGTGGGCCATGACCCTCACCACCTCTATCACACCCAACCACATTATATATTAAAAATTAATTTTGAATTAAATATGGGCCGATGGGCCATGACCCCCACCAGCCCACCAACTGCCATACAGCATTGTATTAACAAGGTGCGAGCCACCCCTGTCGGACCTGCCGCCCAACCAATGTATGCAACCAAACAACATACGATATATATATATGCTATAAAACCATTAACAAAACCAATGTGGAGCCGTCGGGGATCGAACCCGCCCGGCCAACGTGGGCCGACCCCCACCAGGCAGCCCTATGTGGTGCACTCCAACCAAAACAACGCACCAAAGCCATATTTAATTATGTGACGATGTGATGATTCCACAACCATATATCGTTAAACACCAACTCCATTTAATGTAAACTGTTACAATGTGCCTATGTTAAAAAAAAGGGTGGGAGCAGGTTTGGAACTCAAAACCTCCGCCACCAATGTGCCACAACGACATCATTGTTAACTCCACCACGAAGATGTATATAAAACATTTCTATATAGTGCGCCGACAGAGGGGAACCAAACTGAGGGAATGGACAAGAAAACAGAGATTTGGCAGAATTGCAAGCGACAAAATCTTGATAAGCGGAACCATGCCTAGCCTAGATGCAGGAGTGGAACCCTGAACTTAGAGATTATTCCACGGAGGTAAAAAAATCATTTGTATCAGAATGTAACCAAGTTTACAGACATTTTTCCCAGATTTTCATAGGGAATGCAATGGCAAAGTTGGATTTGCCTTTTGAGAAGTAGATTTGTGGATTCCCAGCGGAGGAGGATATTCAAAATCTTGAGGGAATCTTCTAGATTCCTTGGAGGCTGAATTTTCCGAGATTCAGAATGAAACCAACTTTATACTCATTCTTCTCACAATTTCGCAAGGGTCTCAATGGCGAGATCAGTTTGCTGATTTGAGCAGCAGATCTTCAGATGACCCAGAGGAGGTAATCTTTGAGGAATCTAAAAGATTCATGTAGCCCCATATTTTCACTTTGTCAGCATTCATAAATTTGATAGTTGATTTTACACTATTCGACGCCACGAATCTGATGGTGTAATCAGATTTTCATTTGATCATTCCATTTTTTGGCCACTTTTCAAAGTGGAGTGTAGGTGTTAGCATTCAATGTGCGAGTAGTCATTTCCATGATATTCGACACCACAAGATTGATGGTACAACCAGATCCAGCAGTTTATCATATTTTTCTTCATATAACTCCTTGATGTGAGGTATATGCAATGTGATCATGTACTTCTTTATCTCTTTGCTTGAGATGCAATGTGCTGCATAGATCCCTGTTTGATGTTTGATGTGGGATCATGTCTTTGTTCTTGATCTGAGATGTACTTATTGTCATGTTTTTATTGAGATCACTTTGTCACCATGTTGATGGGATACTCATGTGTCGTCATGTATGTTTAAATTGAGATCCCTTTGATGCCATGTTGGTTGGATGCTCACCATTATCATACGTGAAATTATGTCATGATGATAGGAGTCCTTTTGTGAATGAGAGTTCCAACACCAGAACATATCGTGGAGCCATTCCTGCATGAGGGCATATTCCTTGTATGATAGAGAAAACGAATGCATGTAGATCATCACTCTTTCCATCACTTAATGTAGCGGCCTACACCATCTTGACACTGGGTACCAGAGACGTAGTCCCTCCTGGATGAACTCTATTATCAACATCTTGTGTTTTATGTTGTTGATTCTTGTCATGTTCCTTCTTCTTTAAAACATGCATATATGTTCCTTTATTCTATTTTAAATGCAATTCTAATCACATCATGAAAGAAAAGATCTTGGTTAAATTCGGGAGTTGAGTCAACTCGAATCAATTTTGGTATCAAAGTGGTATTTGCGTGGATATGAATTGAGAGCGTGAACAATGGAACCTGCAACGATGGAGGATGAGAAAGCGATGTATGAGACCATGCTTAGAATTTGCCAAAAGGTGGAAATAATGTATGAAGCTCTACAAAAAGAGACAGAGGAAAAGCAGAAAGTGAAGCTTCAGTTGTGAGCCATGGAAGAGGCTCTGGAAGAACTGAAGCACAACAACCAAAATATTCTAACAGAGAATGACGAATTGAAGATGCTTATACGTGAAGAGGAAGAGGAAAAACAGAGTTTGCTACAACAGCTGCAAGCTAAGAATGAGGCCTTGGAAAAGCGGCAGCGTGACCCATATGAGGTAAAAAGTAATTCTATGTCTTCATGTATGTTTCTTGATGATGATTTTGCTGTTTTTAAAAATCATACCGTAGAAATTGGCTCGAAACTATTGAATAAAATGGGGTATGAAGGAAAAGGCTTGGGCATTAATGGCCAAGGCATTGTAAACGCCATCAAAGCAGAGGAATTACCCCATCATGCAGGACTTGGGTATGTCGGAAAGGAAGTTGGGGAATGCGCCATGATAGCTAGCAAATCCCCAACAATAGATGATGAAAAGCCCTCATTAGTTATTTGCAAATCGATAGTGGAGGGACCTTGATTTTCGAGCTTGGGATACATCGAAGGAGAATGCTCGAAGGTGTCAGATTCTTCCAAGACATTGTTGAAATCATCGAGAAAAGAGAATGATGGGAACACATCCCCATCATCCCATGGCAGTGTCCATTGCAGGGAAAGAGCTGAGGCAAGCTCTCATCACCATAATGACACTAGAGACAACAAGGAAAGGTATAACGAGTCTCAATATTTGAATGTTCATTTCAATTATAATCATGTTGTTAAAGATGAACGTAAATCATGGAATTGAAAAACATGTAATTTTTGTGGTTTACATAACCATGTATTTTCCAAGTGTTGAAAGAGAATGGCAACACGAAAAGGGATAAGGCGTGAAAGACCCTCTCAACAGTAGGCAAAGAAGAAGGTAAAGAATATTTGGAGGAAGAAGATCTATTGTAGTCATTGCAACAGAAGTGATCACCAAAGGGCCACGTGTTGCATGCTTCATCCAGAGAAGCGCCTTAAAAACAAACCGTCAGTGCATGAACCAGGTGAAATAGTTGCTCGACAAGAAAAACCACCACAGTGGGATGACCCATTCACATTGATAAGTTAAAAATGGTTTCTAGATATGTTGGCTTGTCATGGTCGTGCTTTTGTAAATCATTTGTTGCATTTTAAATATAAAAGTGATGATGTGTTTTCCATCACCTGTTAAGCAACAATGACGTCTGGTCTTATTTTGTGTTGCATTTTAAACTATGAAAGTGATGTTGTGTTTCCATCACTTGTCAAAGAAACAATAGTGTTTGGCCTTATTTTTTATAAATCATGTGTTGTAGTGATGATGTGTTTTCCATGACTTGTTGAAGGAACAATGATATTTTGGCCTTGTTTTCATAGCTGGGGTATTGTTTCCATTTTGATGTAAACTTGACCACCGAGTATGTGTTATAAACTTGTCGCAGGTATGGGATGCTTGGGTCATTAGTTGGTCATGTAAATCAAGCATGTAATTTTCAAACACAATGTACTACAAGTTTGCAGAGGTTGCAGGTGTCGTCTCATCGCTTATCGCTCCGAACGACAAAGGTGAAGGAGAAGGAAGGGTGACATATCAGATACTTGCAAGTGCAGACAAGGTACAAAGAAGTTGCATATTATTTTTCATGCTTTTGGAGGACTAAAAGCTCCTCAGTTGGGAGGAATGATCCAGGTGGCTCTAGACACATGCAGAAGTCCTAGAGGACTCAGAAAGGGTCAAAATTCAAAGTGGCTAGATTTCTCCCAAACCAGCACCAGATCGAAGTACTCGTCGCCCTAATTCCAATGATGTGAATGACACTCAAATCCAAGCTCATATGGGGGACAAGGAGCCAGTCAAAGTTTTGGTCAAAGTTGGGCTGGGGGCCAAGTTTAAGTGTCCTACAAATTGAGCGAGTCCTGGATAGGGAATCTGGCTCTTGAGGAGCGAGTGAATTTGTTGGATAATTAGTTTGTCTAATATCCCTTATTTTAGACAAAATCGAAAAAAAGTTGCCTTATTATAAAAATAAAAATTAAAATTAAAATATTAAAATTAGGTGGCAAGCCATGACCCCCGCCACCTCTATCGGCCCCAACCACATTCTATATTAAAAAAAAAAATTGAATTAAATATGGGCTGACGGGCCATGACCCCCGCTGGTCCCCCAACTACCATACACCATTGTATTAAGGGGGTGCAAGCCACCCCCGATGAACTGCCCACCCAACAAACATATGAAACCAAACAACATACGATATATATATTCTATACAACCATTAACAAAACCAATGTGGACTGTAGAGCCAGTGGGGATTGAACCCACTCGGCACACGTGGGTTGGCACCCACAGGGTGGCCCCATGTGGTGTACTCCAACCAAAACAATGTACCAAAGCCATATTTAATTATGTGATGGTGTGACGGTTCCACAACCAAATACCATTAAACACAAACTCCATTTAATGTAAACAGTTACAACACGCCTATGTTAAAAAAAGGGTTGGAGCGGGTTTGGAACCGAAAACCTCCACCCTCCTAAATGCCTCTGCCACCAATGTGCCACAATGACATCATTGTTAACTCCGCCATGAAGATGTATAAAAAAACATTTCCCTGTAGTGTGCTAGGAGAGGGGAACAAAACTGAGGGAACGGACCAGCGAATAGAGATTTGGCGGAATTGGGAGCCAAAAAATCTTGACAAGCGGAACCATGCCTGGCCCAGATGCAGGAGTGGAACCCTGAACTTGGAGATTTTCGCTAGAGCTAAAAAAAATCATTTTTATGAGAATGTAATCAAGTTTACAATCATTTTTCTTAGATTTTCGTAGGGAATACAATGCCGAGGTTGGATTTTCCTTCTGAGCAACAGATTGGAAGATTCCTAGTGGATGAGAATCTTTAAGAATCTTGAGGGAATCTTCCAGATTCCTTGGAGGCTGAATTTTCCCAGATTCAGAATGCAACCAACTTTATACTCATTCTTCTCACAATTTATTTAGGATGTCAATGGCTAGATCAATTTTCTGATTTGAGTAGCAGATCTTTAGATGACCCAGAGGAGGGAATCTTTGAGGAATCTAGGGGGAATCTAAAAGATTCCTATAGCCCCAGATTTTCATTTTGTCAGATTTAAGAAATTTGACAGTCGACTTTACACTATTGGATGCCATGAATTTGATGGTGTAATCATATTTTCCATTTTATCATTCCATTTTTAAGCCACTTTTCAAATTCGAGTGCAGGTGTCAACATTCAATGTGCAAGTAGTCATTTCCATGATACTCGATGCCACGAGATTGATGGTACAAGCATATCCAACATTTTATCATCATGTTCTTGAGATAACTCCTCGATGTGAGGTATATGCAGTGTGACCATGTACTTCTTTGTCTCTTTGCTTGAGATGCATTGTGCTGTATAGATCCCTGTTTGATGTTTGATGTGGGGTCATGTCTTTTTTCTTGATGTGAGATGTACTTATTGTCATGTTTTGATTGAGATCATTTGTCACCATGTTGCCGGGATACTCATGTGCCATCATGTATGTTTAAATTGAGATCCCTTTGATGCCATGTTGGCAAGATTATCATCATTATCATATATGAAATTATGTCATGCTTATAGGAGTCCTTTTGTGAATGAGAGCTCCTATAGCGGAACATCTCGTGGAGCCACTCCTGCGTGAGGGCATATTCCTTGTATGATAGAGAAAACACATGCATGTACATCATCACTCTTTCCAGCACTTAATGCAGTGGCCTACACCATCTTGACACCGGGGCCTAAGACGTAGTCCCTTCCTAGATGAACTCCGTTATAAACGTCTTATGTTTTATGTTGCTTATTCTTGTCATGTTCCTTCTTCTTTACAACATGCATATGTGTTCCTTTATGCTCTTTTAAATGCAATTCTAATCACATCACAAAAGCAAAATATCTTGGTTAAATCCGGGAGTTGAGTCAACTCGGATCATGGAACTTCCCTAAGAAATTTATAGTTCCTCCATTTGCAACCATCACGTGACACTCTAGTATTGGATATAGAAAGTAATTCAATTCCTTGGCTATCTTAAAATGAATAAAATTATGGTTACTACTGTTGTGGGGAAAAGTATCCGACTCGGAATGACCCTATCCCGACTCTAAGGGTGATAGTTCCTTAGCAACAACTGAAAGTAAAGCTTTGATAGTTTTCCTTTATGAAAATACAGAGAAGGAAGAAAAGATTGACCAACCGATGTCTTTCGCTTTTGTCGATCCTGTCTTCTCTCTTTGCCTCTTGTTCCCAGCTCCTTGCTCCCTTGCCGGCCCAGCTACACACAGATCCTGCAAAAAACGAGAGAAGGAAACTACAAGAAACATGTACTCATAACTGATGCATGGATTAGGATGAATCAAATATACAGATGAAAACAATACATCATTGCAATACAAGTATATAGGAGAACATCAAAGCTTTATTGATAGAAGAAAAAGGTTCTGAGAAGGTTACAACCATAAATGGCTCCAATCCAGCAGCACCTCCCCAGCAGCAAGAAATCTCCTCTTCCCCTCTATAAAAGCAATCACCCAATAGCTCTAACTGTAAACCAACAACACTTCCTTGCTTTGCACAAAATTCCAGCCTCTAGAGCTCATAGGAGAGAGCTCAATATATAGATGAATTGAGAAAGGATGAGTCAGCTTGCAACTGATGTGTAGCTGCCTTGTGTCCTCTCTCTCTTCAGTTAATCTTTAGTTGATCTTCAGTTCTTGAGTCCACTTGGTGAACCTTGCTTCCACTTGGAGAAACAAAGCCTCTGACTCATCACAAGGCGAAATACCTGATCCAAGTGTCATTTTTGGAAGATTCCAAAGCAATGACTCACTGTGCCACTTGTCCTTTCTCGCTCAGCGCAGGTGGCCTTCATTGGTTTTGACTTTCAGCGCAGGTACAAGGAGGAGCAGTTGACATTCAGCGCAGATGCTCAGTGGAGTAGCTGACAGGATCCAAAAATAGCCTGTTTTTGAGTGTTTTCAGGTGGAGAACTGATAGGAAGTGTTGTGGTTTGCTGACCTTGTTCCTCTAGGGGTAAGAACAACATGTTTAGGGACTGAGGATCCCTGTAATTATTGACATTTCATGCTCCATGCTGCGAGGCACAAAAATGTCTATAACAACTACCATAATCAATCAACACTATTACCTTTTTTTCTTGATATATCCTTCTATATTGAGAGTTTGAGGAGTGATAATTCCTACCAATGCATTACAAGATATGGTGGGTTTCATTTCTTATTTATCTAGGGTTGGTTCTAGATGTATATCCTCTTCTATTGATGTTTCTTTTTCATTTTCTTCCTCCTCTTCACAATCTACGTAAAATGATTTCTTCTCAACACACTTATGAGCCTTAGTGTATTTTTTATCACAACTGTAACAAATCCCTTTTTCTCTTTTGTCCTCATGTTTTTGTGGTGTCAACCTTGTAGGTTTTTGGAGGCTAGGAGAAACAACACTTCCATCTTTATAGTTGTAAGTGGTAGACTTCCTTGTTTCCATAATTTTGCTTTCAACTTTTCTTTCCACCTTGAATGCCTTCTCCAATGAATTATGTTCCTAAAGGAGTACCTCAAGTTGGAAATTGCCGTTTAAAGTCCCTATGAATACATCAAACCTATGCTACTATGGAATATCATTTACCTTGATATTCAATATTTGGAAGTACTCAAGGTTTTCTACCATTGAACCTTTTTGTTAGAGAGGTACAAATTAGCTAAAGTAGGTATTGCTCTTTGTATCCTCATAATGTGCTACCAATTCTTCCATAAAAATTGTCTAAGAGACAATTGAATTACGAGAAAAAATCCATCAATACTACACAAACTAATTATTTTTTAAACATAAAGATGTAATGTGTACCTATTATGCATGTGGCACATCATGTAGATCAAAGAATTTCTCCATTTGTAGTATCCATGTTACTGGATCCTTGCCATCAAGCTTAGAAATATTGATTTGGAATGCGGTTAGTCTTCAACCCACTATTGGATTCTCTGAAATCATAATTCGTATTCCTTTTCTCCTCATCATGATTTTATTGGAGTACCTTGTCTCCACTAGGAAGCATTTCTTGTAGCAACTTGTCAAACCTTCCTTCAACCTTGCATCTTGACATTGATCATTGCTTCCGTGTTGGATTATAAACAATTCTTTGAACCATCCATCTTAGCTTCTAGTTCAATTTTAGGTACTCTTTACAACAACAAAATCTGTTGCACTTGGTATCATAATTTTGATATATCATGTTGCATTTCTTCCTCTTCTTCATGCGTCAAACTAGATATTTTTGTTTCCTTACTCAATTTATCCATTTTATTGTTACAAGGAATATTGGGACCAAATAATTATTTACATTCTTTAATATTCTCTTTGAATCATTTCAAACATTTTTTTAATAAAATACGTACATACCTTTTTCTTTCTTTTACAATCTCAATATTGAAACTCTTGTATATATATAATTTCGGCTCTCCAAGGTTTGAAATTTCATCTTTTGGTAGCCCTATGATTCTTATTTCCAATGACACAATTCAGACCGAGATTTGATTATTCAAGGTAAAGTTATGCCTAATCTCCTACGATCCCCTGATTATGGACTGGTTCAACAGAGAAAACTTGTACAAAATTGTTGGCTTGTTGGGGCCTGACCCAGGTTCGAAGGTGATTAAGCCAAAAAAATCCCAGTACTACTAGCCCTTTTAGTAATAGTCCGTGGAGCACAGACTAAGGTCTCACCCGAAGTAGTATGGGATGGTGCTAGAACTAGGTTTCCGCACCTTGGAGATGTCTGATGGTTTTCAAGTGGTCCAAGGTTGCACATGTTTTTATGCAGACTTTATTGTACCTCGTAGCCCGAGGTATTGGCTTCACCCAGCCCTATTCGGGGGCCAAACAATGTTATTACCCAAGTCCTTCCTAGTAACTCGATACTAGTTGCTTGACTTAGCTTACCTATATGCTTTCAGTTGTACTTAACAATATTCACCATTCATACAAGTGCGCGTAGTAAATAAACTGTATAATTGCAAATGATATCAAACATGTAATAACTCAGAACAGATGCACATAATCGGTAACACAACCTTTATTTATTAATCTCTTCTTCGGTTATAGACTCGACTCTACCCTACGCACTTAGCTACAGGGGTCTGCACACTCAGCTGCGGACTCTACTAGGCCTCTGCGGACTAAGCTGCAGAGTCTCTTCCTACTACTACGACCCAAGACACACTTAGAATTTTCTTCTATGATTCACTATCTCATTCTATCCATTAGATTCGATGATCCTCTCCATCCTATATTTACAACTTATAGCCTCTCTCTATTTATACAATCCCATGGTCTGTGGACCATCGGAAGGCCGACATTACATTCAAACTTAAGGCAGACAACCCTATCACTCTAACATACATTTCGCGCCCGCAATTCCAGAACTTTACAATAATATCACTCAAAACATGGGCTTTGAGCCCCAATGATGCAGGAGCAACAAGGCCAACTTTCATTTTTTATTTATGCAATAAAGGGGGGTGTGACATTTTAATTGTTTTATTAATTAATTTGGTATTTTTATATAAAATAGGAGTTAAATTCTAAAAGTGAGGATTTTGTAAATAATTCTCAAATATGAGAGAGTTTGGTCAGTTGAGGATGTAAAGGGATGAGATATTTTAATTTAGAAATTAGTTTCATTAGTTTTGGATGAGAGAGGATCCTTAGGGATTCAAAAGTGACTTTAGGATTTGTTGAGATATTTGGGGATTTTGTTGAGTGATTAAAGGGATATGAACCAGAATTGGTTCAATTCAAATTGTATAAATTTATGAGCCTCAAAGGCAAATGGGGGTAGATAGGATAGAATAGAGAGGAGAAAGTGAAGCTTGGACAGCCCAAGGCTTGAAAGCCTCTTGGCAATTGTAAGGCCATCAACCTGGAATATCAGGCCAATAAGAGTTTGTAAGTAATTTGTTTTGATTTCAGATTATATATATACATTCGGTGATTGATTGTGAAAGTTATATTTATTTCTGGTTAAATGTATATATATGGTTGAGGAATTGATTGTTGGTAAGATCGACCAAAGGAAGGTGCAATAAAAGAATTTGTGAGGTTGATTTATGCGTACAAGCTAAAAGGATCGATATTCATATAACAATTGTCATCTGTGCTAAATAAATGAGCTTATCTATGTCGAATGAGTGGTTATGTTAAATTGATCTGAATTTGATTGATAATGGTAAGAGGAGAGCGCCAGTAAATGTGAAAACCGTTATGCATACTTGGTGAGTATAGAAGGCGTTAAACCTCTGCGTAAGGGGGTATTTTAATACATTTTAGGTATACAGTTTGGTGAGGAATCTTGTACGCAAAACTCTGTTATGTCAGGCTTATATATTTTTGAGTGATCGATAGCAGAAATTGCTATTCGTTGGTGCGTTGAGACCATTGTTGAACTGAATGGAAAGCGTTAAGCTGTATAGGAACAGGGTACTTTTATATGCTTTGATTAAGAAAAAAATCCAACTGCTATATGACTGTGCGGTAATGTAGAACAGTAGCAGTTTTAAATCGATCTCATCTATGGAGAATTTGGATGCGCTGTTCTATGTGGGTCAATACTGTAATTGTTAATTGCAGAAATCGACGAGATTATAATTGTTTGCAGCTTGTTTGAAAGTTTTAAATAGAGCGCAGATTTAATTACAATTCAGTGGCAACAAAAGCATGGAGTGAAAACGCTGGTGCAGAGGACAAGTTTATTATCAAAGGTGTCAGGACGGATTGATGATAGGTTGTATAAATTAGAAGCACTGGTATTGAGACAAACCAGTTCGAATCCAATGCAGACGTTGAAGCGCCAGATGTGAACAAGGTAACGCAGGTAGGCACAGCATTCAATTAGCAATTGTATTGATGTGTTGAGTTTTGTATTAGACTTTGAATTAGAGCGCTGGCATGTTGAAGAAGTCAATATTGAATCTAGGTTTTACACGAATTACTGGTGTCTGAGGGACGCAGTAAGTCAATTTCTGAACTTTGTGGATATGTTGCTGAAATCGATTCCACTAGTGGCATCGATTGGAGGAATTCTGTTCGATTAAATATGTTGTAGACGAGTGAATACCATTGAAGTCGATTTCAGGTCAGTGTAATTTAGATTCAGAGGAATCGAATGTCAGTTTGAAGTGGCAGTTCGAATACTTAAAGATCCAGTTTGGAAGCAGTGTCAAAGAATTGTGTCAGCGCTGGAGAATTGGGGAAATACAAGTCGACAAATTCGCTGAAGGCAGCGTTGGGTAAGTGATGAGCCCCAATTTTTGGTAACAATTTGGGCTCATTTGGCCTACTTACCTTGCTCAACCCTTCATCTTTTATCACTTATGCATTCATTTCTTGGTATATTCGTGTTATTTGTAGGAAGAAGGGCAGGCATTATATCTATGTGGCTAATACATGATGATTTCAGGTTTTTTGGCATTAAAGGGAGCAAAGACCACGCAGAAGGAGACAAGGAGACAGCAAAGGTGGCATTGAAGGTTTATAGGAAGGTTGTCTACAGCCTTAAATGACCTCCCTCGTGGTCTCCACCCTAACTCCGAGCTCCAACAGCTTTCCCCACCGAGCTTAAAGGCATCCAACGGATTCTACAGGAACAACAGTTTACAGCAGTTTACTTTTAGTTGGACAGCCGAGCTCCACTAATTGAGGAAGCCAGCTTGATCCTCATCATGTATAAATATTAAGGTCGTGGCCTTTGATAGGAGCTTTTTGAACTTTTGAACTACTGTTGCAATTTCTAAGCACGAGCTACAGCTCGGTTTTTGCTTTTTGTAAGCCAGTTTTGGCATGATGTTAGACTCATGATTATTCAATAAAGGCAGACAGCTTTGGATTCAATTCTGAGCTTTTAAGGGAGCTATAGCTCTCAGGTTAGGGCCCAACCTGAGAGCAATAGACCTCCTTTCCCTTGTATTGTTATTTGTCTTTCCTTTCAGCACTTCATTTCTTTGCTTTGACATGCATTTGAAAAACACAGTCTGCTGATTTAATTTCTTTTATGTGATTGAGTAGGATTAGTTTACGGTTCAAGTGCTTTTAGTTGCTTAGATTAGAGTAGGAGGATCAGCATTCATTAGAGCTCCAAGAAAAGGTTGACAGTGCACTCACTGCCATCTCTGTTTAGAGATTGGGGGTGTAGACCGTACCAACCACCAAAAAAATGCAGTCTTATACTTTCATTCAAGATGCAACACAGTCATTTCAATTGTAGATCCATCCATGCATTCTGATCTTGAGCAGTAGTTCTTCATTCCAACTCCATGCACGATTTTTCTCTGAAGTTTACATAGCTGTTCGTTGATTTAATAACATAGTTAGGATAGGTTGATGAATTCTCGGTTTTGTGCAGATTTGTTTCCTTTACACTGCGTTGCATCACTCTGTTATCTTCTTCTTCTTCTCAAACATGCCCAAGTCACCTACCCAACCTCTGTTCAGCTCGTTTGCCTTCCAACACTTCTACTGTTCACGTAGCTCCATCTTTTTGGACTTTCCATTGCTTCCACCCTTCCATTCACCAACCAACTGCAAGCACTCTCTCTCCATCCCATCTCTCTGTCCCTGAACCATCACAAGCTTCCTTTTCATCCTACCTATCCACCCATACAACTCCTCCATCACCCAAAACTCCAACCACAGAACATCCTGTAGAAGTTAGCAGACTTCCTGTAGAAATCCCGAGCTTCCTGTAGGATCCCCTGCAGACATCCTGTAGAAACCTGTAACCTCGGTTGCCAAGCACCTGAATGTTGTGGACTTCTGTGGAACGATGTTAGGGATCCCCTGGAACCTCTCCTAGCCCTCCTGACCTTTCCCAAGCTTTCTTTCCCTTCGAACTACCCCTGCACAGTCAAAACCCTAATAAGAAACAAAATCATAATAACTCCAACCACTTAAGCAAAAATATAAAAACAATGTTCTTTTCAGTAGAAGTAGTTTAAATTCATGCATCTCATATCACTAGAAGTAATGGCATCATTTCTAGAAGTTTGCACTCCCACCATTGCATCATAGAGATTAGACTAGTCAGATTAGGGTTTACTAGGGTTTCCATGTTTTGTTGGCTTTCAGTTCATTATTGCAAAGTAGGTTAATTTCCTTTGAGATAGCCTTCATCCATCATTTAGAAAGCTTCTTCTCAGAACATATAGAAGTTGGCTTGAGCCCTAGCGGACTTGTGCTAGCTGACCAAGTGACAGCTGCGACAAGAGCTAGTACTTGTGCATACAGCACCGTCGCTTCCAAGTTTGTTACGAACTACCGGGTTGATAAAATTAGAGATAGGAAGCTCCAGGAGTTGTAGCATTATTGCTACAATACTGGAGCCCACCATTTTTTTGGCGTCGTTGCCGGGGAAGCGTCAGAGTATTAGTAATTGTTGCTTTTCTTCTATTTTCTTACTCTTGCCTTCTACTAAGTAGTTTATTTCATTTCCATTCTGCAAAAGTAGCATAGACATTTCCTGCTTTCATAGATTAGCATTTCCTGCTTTCATAGATTAGCATTTCCTGCTTTCATAGATTAGCATTTCAATTCTGCAATTTCATTTCTGCAAGCGTAGATTAGCCTTTCAATTCTGCAAGTGTAGACTAGCATTTCCATTCCTGCAATTCCATTTGAGCAAAGTAGATTAGTTCTTTCCTGCTTTCAATTTAATTCTGCATCTTTATTTCAGTAAGATAGTTAGTTGTAGATCAATCTGTTTCAGTTTTGCAGGTACCAAAGAAGAAAAAAAAAAAGCAATCAAAAAAGTCTTTCCATTTCATGCCTCGTAGGAATCGAGATAAAACAGGCAAATTCTTACCCAACACCCCCACCACATCACTGAGTCACCCTTCTCTCTTCTTCGGTGACAGTGATCCAGAAGAACCTATAGGTGAACCTCCTGAGATATATGAAGATCCTATAGCAGAAGAAGAATTAGAGACCATCCCATCTGAAGCCATGGCTGACAATAGAGGAGAAGATGAGAGAATAGAAGGTGCCTTCCCCATCTGAGAGACCAATGGAGAGATGAAAATGAAGAACATTAGCCCCTCCGCTTTACCTCACTTCCATGGACTGACTACTGAAGATCCTGATACCTTCCTGTTTGAGTTTGTTGTCCTTTGTAGAACCTATGACTATACTGAAGATGAGCAGAAGCTAAAACTCTTCCCTTCCACTCTTAAGGATGCAGCATTACGCTGGTTCATGGGCTTACCTAGGAATAGTATCACTACTTGGGCTCAGATGCAGCAAGCTTTCAATAGCAAATACCGGGACTACTGTAGGTCCAAGGAAACCAAGGGAGAAATCTTTCGGATGACCATGGGAAATGATGAGTCCTTAGAGGATTATGAGGAGAGGTTCCAACTTAGCTATAAGCGGGCCAAGTGCACACTTGACCCTAAATCCCTCAAGTTGGTCCTGCTTCGAGGAGTCCCTGAAGACCTCTTAGATACCCTTCACATGTTAGCTGGGGGGGACATTTACCAACTGCCTTATGAGGACATCAAGACTGTGTTTAGAAACCACTCCAGGGCAGCTCGAAAACGAGGAAGAGGAAACCTCCTCTCAACTGGTGTCCCTTTCTCCAAACATGAGTTTGCAAATCAATTAGAAGATCTTAAGAGTGAGGTGAGACTGACCATTTCCATGCAGCTGGACACATTCAGGATCCAGCAGAAGAAGGAAGAAGCTGAGAGAGCCTTGGCTATCTTCTGCCCTAGATGTATAAGGAGACACCCTAAGAACGAATGCCCATTGCATTCAGTTGAAGTGTGTTTCGTTTGTGAGGAGGACCATCCCACAAACCAATGTCCAACCTTACCTGGATTTAAAGCCATGTACCAAGGGACAGAAGCTCCCACTGAACCTCTCTATTTCCTCAACCAAAGAAGGCCACAAGGACCTAGACCTTACCAGCAGGGGATGCAAGGGGCACCCCAAGCTTATTACAGCCCCAACCAATCGACTCCTATGCCTTCCTGGGGTCCCCCTACTCATCCTTCCTGGTCTATGCCTCCTCCATGGTCTTACCCACCTCAGTACCCTACTCAACCCACTACTCATTCCTATCACTCACATGCCCAGCCACAGCCTCAGTGGAATGCACCTCAGTCGGGGTGGAGGCCCCAGTACAATACTCCTCCTGCCATTTTTCCTCCACCACCAGTCCAACCTCAACCATTACCTCTTGCTCCTCCAAGGCAACCTCAAATACCTGCTCAACCGAACCCGAATCCCAACAATAGACAGGCCCAGCAGGTATACACTGGGGAAACATCATGCCCTACTTATGTTGTGGAGATCCAGGAGATCAATCTTCGATCTGGAAAGACTCTTCCGGATCGCCAACCTCCTCCCCCAGAGGATGAGGAAGATAAATAGGAAAGTGAACCAAAGGCTATTCCACCCTTTCCTGAGAGACTAATAGCCACCACACAACCCAACCCAGAGGAGGATGAGCTTCTGGGTGAGCTCAAGCAGTTGTGTGTGAAAATACCACTTCTCCAAGCCATCAAGGATGTGCCAATATACAACAAACTGGTTAAGGAAAAGTGTTTCAAACACCCAGGCAGGCGAAAGGGAGATTCTTCAGCCATCAATGTCTTAGGACAACTGTCTGACCTTATGTTAGGACAAGTCATCTGCCCAAAGTATCTAGATCCTGGGAGTCCTGTAGTAGATGTCCACATCAATGGCATCATCATACCTCACACCTTGATTGATCTGGGGGCTGCCATTAATGTGATGACCAGGGATACCATGCTCAAACTCAATCTTCAAGGTTCCTTGAGGAAGACTTCGACAGTTCTGCAACTTGCAGATCGCTCCACTGTGACTCCCGAAGGGATTGTGGAGGATGTCTTGGTCTCCGTCGACTCTTGGGAATAACCTGCAGATTTCTTGGTTCTGCAACCCAAGGCAAAGCTTACTGGATATCCTCTTATTTTGGGAAGGCATTGGTTAGCCACTGCAGATGCTTACATAAGTTGTCGTGCAGGAAACATGACCATCAAAAATGGTCCTATGTCCAAGCAGCTAGTCCTATACCCTCCTGCCCAACCTTCCTTAGAGCATGACTTACCACTTTGGTTGGAGGAAGGAGAAGAGGATGAAGTGTACTCAGCACCTCTGTGCACCGTAGATACCACTAGAAGAGACCCCCCAACCGAGGATGACTTGATTGAGACCTTGATCCAGAATCCACCTTCCAGTGCACTATCCTTAGAAAAATTGGTGGAGGATGCCCAAGCCAGCACCTTAGTGGATCTTTGTACGACCAACCCTGTCACTCCCAGAGTCAAAAATGTGGAGTTCGGCCCTGAGAGAACGTTAAAGATCAGCTCCTCCCTATCTCCTTCCCAGGAAAAGGAGCCGTGTAGCCTGTTGGCTAGTCACCTAGATGCTTTTGCTTGGAGCTATAAGGAGATGAAAGGAGTCCATCCCTCGGTCTGTACCCATCACATATACATCAAAGAGGGTTGTAAACCGGTTAGGCAACCTCAGAGGAGAATGAATCCAGCCCTTAAGGACATTGTTAAGGAAGAATTGCAAAAACTGTTGGATGCCGGATTCATTTACCCCATCTCAGATAGTGAATGGGTGTCCCCTCTGGTGTTGGTTCCCAAGAAAAATGGAAAGTAGAGAATCTGTGTGGACTATCGAGAACTGAACAAAGCTACCAAGAAAGACCATTTCCCTCTACCTTTCATAGATCAAGTGTTGGATGGACTGGCAGGAAAGAAGTTCTTCTCTTTCCTGGATGGGTTTAGCGGGTACAACCAAATCCAAATCAGCCCGGAAGACCAAGATAAGACCACCTTCACTTGTCCTTGGGGTACCTTTGCCTACCGAGTTCTTCCCTTTGGGCTATGCAATGCTCCTGCTACCTTCCAGAGAGCTGTCTTGAGCATCTTCTCGGAGCTGGTCCATGATGCAGTGGAAATATATATGGATGACTTCACTCCTTATGGGGCCAACTTCCAGGAAGCATTGTCCAATCTGGGAAAAGTCCTAACCAAATGCATTGAGATGAACCTGTCCCTTAGTCCTGAAAAATGTGAATTCCTGATGACTGAAGGGACCGTGCTAGGCCATACCATTTCTTGCCAAGGGTTACAGGTGGATCCTAACAAAATTTCTCTCATCAAGAAGGTTCCACCTCCTCAAAAGGTAAGGGATGTTCGGAGTTTCTTAGGATTAGCAGGGTATTACAGGAGATTCATTAAAGACTTCAGCAAGCTAGCCTCGCCATTGTTTGGCCTATTGGCAAAAGATGTGGAGTTTAAGTGGACTGATGATTGTCAGAGGGCTTTGAATGAATTGAAGGACAAGTTGGTGTCAGCCCCAATCTTGAGAGGTCCAAACTAGGCCCTACCTTTCCACATCCACACTGATGCCTCGAACAAAGCCATAGGTGCAACTTTAGGACAAGTTGAACAAAAACTTCCATATGCCATTTACTTTGTTAGTAAAAACTTGTCCAAAGCTGAACTGAATTACACTGTAACCGAGAAAGAGTTCTTGGCTGTGGTCCATGCATTGAACAAGTTCCGACATTATATCACTGGCTATCAAACATTTGTACATACAGACCATGCTGCAATTAGATATTTAATGAATAAACCAGATGTGAATGCTCGTATTATTAGATGGTTACTTTTGTTGCGGCAGTTTGATTTGACCATTGTTGACAAACCAGGTAAAGAAAATGTTGTTGCTGACTTTTTATCTAGATTGGATTTGTCTGCAGATGAGGATGGAACAGTGGATGACCAGATGCCCGATGAACATCTGTTTGCTATCTCAGCACTCTCTCCATGGTTTGCTGATATAGCAAACTACCTTGTTTTAGCACAGTTCCCTCCGCACCTATCTTCAAAAGAGAAGAGCAGAATCATCAGAAAAAGTGCCTCATTTACTTGGATCGGGGGCAATCTGTTCAAGCTTGGCCCTGATCAGATCTTAAGGCGTTGTGTAAGGGAGGAGGAAGTCTTTGATATCCTCCTCACCTGTCATGATGGGCCTTGTGGAGGACATTTTGCAGAAAAGAGGACTGCCTTCAAAATCCTGCAGGCAGGCTACTATTGGCCCACACTTCATCAAGATGTCCGAAGATATATCAGCCAATGTGACCAATGCCAAAGAATGGGGAAACCGACTCAAAGGGATGAGGTGCCTCTCCAACCTCAAGTGACTCTTGAGCCATTTAAGAAGTGGGGTATGGACTTTGTGGGTCCAATCAACCCTCTTTCGAGGCAAAGGTCTTACATCATTGTGTGTACTGACTACCTGACAAAGTGGGCAGAGACTAAAGCAATCAAAGCAGCAACAGAAGAAAAGGTGGCCGAGTTCTTAAGAGAAAACATCTTCTACAAGTTTGGCTACCCAAGAGAGCTAGTCACCGATCAAGGGAGCCAGTTCACATCCAACCTAGTTGAAGATCTACTAGCTCATCACAAGATCAAGCATAGGACTTCCACCCCCTATCACCCTCAAGCAAATGGGCAGGTGGAAGTCACCAATAGAGCATTGGAAGGGATATTGACTAAGGTGGTGAGCAGCAGCAGAAAGGACTGGGCAGATTGCCTGGTTGAGGCCACATGGGCTTACAACACAACCTGGAAGACCACCACCGACTTCACACCTTATGAGCTGGTCTATGGGAAGAAATCTTTGCTGTCCATTGAGTTCGAGTACAACACTCTGAGGATGGCAGCTCAGCTAGATCTAGATCTCAGCCATGCACAACAAGAAAGGTTATTGCAGCTGAATGGACTGGACAAGCACCGGATGCAGGCCCTCCTTCACTCAGAAGTGGTTCAACTTCAGAGAAAGGTATGGCATGACCAACACCTCCATGACAAGAAATTCCAGCCGGGAGATTGGGCTTTGTTGTATGACTCCAGATACAAAGATTTCAAGGGGAAGCTGAGAACCAGATGGCTGGGACCATATGCAGTGGAGAAATGTCATGACAATGGATCTGTTCTTATTCGGACCATTGATGAGGAAGCCATCCCCATGCTTGTCAATGGGCATCGATTGAAGATCTACAGGAAACCTCTCTCAAGACAAGAGTTCATCAAAACTATGGAGAAATCAGTGTTGGTCATAGAGAAGGGTTCTGCCTCTCCTTTGGGCATACCCTGAAAAATAATAATAATAATAATAATAATAATAAATAATAAAGATCCTTGGGTGAAAACCTTTCTGAGGCGCCCAAGCCAGGTGGTAGGGGTGAAAACTTCATTGAGGCGCCCCTATTGTCTTTTTTAAAAAAAAAGATTTGAAAAAGATCCTTGAGTGAAAACCTCTCTGAGGCGTTGTCACGCGAAAAGAGTCGTTAGTGCGGACACAACCGACCTTCCTAGAAGCCTAAGACTTTCTAATGACAAACAAGACAAATAAGAGCAATCCTTCCCTAAATATGCTTTTACAATATGAGAAATCAAGTGTTTAGATCCTACCTGTAATCCAACGCTGTTGTAGTAGTCCAGCTTCGTTGATCTGGATGAGCTCCTCCTTCCTTTCGAAACCTACATTCACCAACAATCCAACGATTAAATAGCACCTGAATATCACATAAAATAAAACATATTTAACATATAGACCAAGGAGTATATGAAACAACTCATAAATAACAAATTGTTGAGAAGAATGGACTAATTTGTATTAAAAGGTAACAAAAGGAACCATTACAACCTGAGCCTTGGTGTTGTGCAAGCTCCTCCCAGGGTCCACAAGAGTTCTCCCTTACTCTGATCAGCTCACCCACCTCCCAATGGAAACAAGTAAAGATGGTAATCTCTCCTCACAAGCTTCTAAAAGGAAGTCCTATTCCAGCAGCATCTACCCTTAGGA